>RJWH01000272.1:414721-1002202 GCA_004363575.1 Solenodon paradoxus | reverse complement strand
TGCTAGGTCATTTGGGAGCAGTGTGAGGGAAAGGCTTTGTGTCTGGGGAATCAATCTCTAAGAAATAACGGTGAGCTATTTTGAAAGAGCACAGTATCTGCCTGCTGGTGAGAGAAAAAGATGGAGGAAAGAGAAAACTGTCCAGTCCAGGGAATTTGCAATTTTCATAGACAGGAGTACGGGATAAAGACTACATAATGTGAAGGATGAAAAGAACTAAGTCAGTAGGGTTAAACGTTTCAGAGGCTCCGCCTAGGGCTTGATATTTTTTGAATGTGGTAAAAAAAAAAAAAAAAAAAATGTAACACACGGAGTATCATAATCATCCTTGCGTGTGCTGTTCAACAGTGTCTATTGCATCACCGAAACAAGAACATTGACTTCTATAAGCAACTGAGGTTAATAGAATTGAAAGATCTGAGGACTGGACTGGAGATTTAGGAAGTCTTTTAGCAGATGGGAGGGGCAGAAGGTTTACAGGACTGGAAGGGACTACGGGGCGCTGTGAATGGGAGTCTGGCACTCTTACAGGGTTTCTTGCCCAAAGGGAAGTTAAAAAACGGGAACTCAACATCCCTGGGTCTGAGTACGAAGGCAGTAGGGGCATAGTTCCAGGGGCTGCACACGGGACGATTTTGTTAACCCCCTAAAATGAAGACAATTTTCAGATGATTTGCAAAACTTTGCAAAAAAAAAAATCCAAAACGATTTCTAGCGTTTCTGAAAAAATCAAAATATCCGAGAACAATGTCCTCCCGGGAAACAATCAGAAGAGCTCATTTCACTTAAAACAGCAGCAAACTTTTTGTCAATATAGAACACAGAAGTTTGTCAAGAAGCGTACAGCTTGATGGTGCTCGCCAGGCGGGCACCACGAGCGTCCCCGGCGTTAAGCTAATTTAATTCTACTAACAATTCCACGAGAGTTCACGCTACTCCCGCCATTTCAAAATGAGGAAACTGAAGGACAGACAGGTCAAAAGGCTAAATATTGTTGAAACCAGCATTTGAACCTACATCTGCCGTCGGATTCCAAATGCCAGCTCTTGAAGGTGAGAAGGTGATTTCAGCTTTGAACCACGTCGAGGGAGCGTTTCCTTCCACCGAAACTTAACTGTGGGCGTCCCAGCCCTGGAAGCCGCGGTAAGTACAAGCCCGGCCTCCTAACACCTGAGGGCGCTGTTGCAGATAGATTCCCGGACGGCCTCTCTCTGTTGTCGCGGTATTCTTGAGGCCGGGAAAAACGCAGTAGCAAAGGTCACGTCGACGTTGCTCTCCGCCTCCTGCGCGTAAGTTCTCGCGCGAGTTCCACTTCCGCCCTTTTGGCTCCCTGAGCGGCACCATGGCAGTCGGCAAAAACAAGCGCCTTACCAAAGGTGGCAAAAAGGGAGCCAAGAAGAAAGTGTAAGTGGCGACTGCTGTAGACTCCCGCTTTTTGGGGTCCTGCTGGAGTCGGCGGGTGGGTTCTGAGTCGCGGCGTGGTGCGGATGGCAAGGATGCCAGTTGGATTGCGCGGGTCGCGCCAGTTCTTAAACTCTAAGCCTTGACCTGGTGGGTCTGGGTGCTGCGGCGCGGAGGGCCGCTGCCTTTCTCCCGGCCTTGGGCGTTGTGCGCACCGCTTTTGGAGCAGGATTGCCCCCCGAGACTCGGGGCTGCGCTATGGGTGTCCTGGACCCGTGGGTCTTGTAAATTTCACGGCAAGTCGAGCTGCAGGTGAAGTGGCTCCCGGCCACCCAGGACCCTGCCCCGCTCCGCTCGGCCGGGCGGAACCTGAGCGCTTTTAATAGGGTCGCGCGCGGCCTTGCAGAGCCCGGTTTCCCCTGCGTGTTGGCACGTTTCGGCAAAGTTAAGCTGTGGATATTACTCGGAGGCCGTGCTGCCTGTGTAGTAGAAAGACCGTGGGGGTGACTATCAACGTAGTGCGCCCAGTGGAACACAGGATAGATTTACCACAAGCGCCCCGCATCTCAGCAACGATTTATTCCAGGGTCCAGATGCCAGTGAGCTCTTTAAAATCTGGATCAAAAATTACGTTAACAGTATTAGAACGAGAAAAGGAAAGGAAATCACATTCCGTGGTCTGCGGTAAAACTTAGGTTAGCACTTATTTTTTTCCCCTTTAAATTCAGGGTTGATCCATTTTCTAAGAAAGACTGGTACGATGTGAAAGCACCAGCCATGTTCAATATAAGGAATATTGGAAAAACACTAGTCACAAGAACTCAAGGAACCAGTGAGTATCTTGCTCTTCGTTGGTATTTTTCTTTAGTCATGTGTAATCTTGGCAGGGCGGTGGGGACTTGAAGGAAATGTCAGCTCATGGTTGCAGCTTTTAAGCCCCTGTGGTGTTTGTTTTGGTGCCACACTCGTAGAAGCAAGGTAATGCTTTAAGAATAAAAATGTCCGTGGGGAGTTTTGAACTAATGATTATCCAAAAAAGCCAGTATTCAGATAGATTTAATTAACGAAAGGTAAGGTCTTTATAATTCAGCATTTATTTTCTAAGCGCAGCTTTGAGCATGAACATTTATCTTTGTAAGTTTGACATATATATATATGTGTGTGTATATATATGTATACGTATATATATATACACACACATATATACACAGTTCTTACTGTTAAGACAACTGATTCTTGTTTTATAGAAATTGCATCTGATGGCCTCAAGGGTCGTGTTTTTGAGGTGAGCCTTGCTGACTTACAGAACGATGAAGTGGCATTTAGGAAATTCAAGCTCATTACTGAGGATGTTCAGGGCAAAAACTGCCTGACAAACTTTCATGGCATGGATCTTACTCGTGACAAAATGTGCTCCATGGTCAAAAAATGGCAGGTGAGACCCAGAGTTCCCTTGGAGTCCATGACCAGGGGTGGCATGGTGTGATAACAGGAAGAGCATATCAATTTGGATTTTATTTTGAATCCCTGATGTTTTGCTGTTACTGAATGCTAACCTTGGGGTTGGTACTCCTGACCTTGTGCCACAGTGCTGAGCAAGCCATGGTTTCATAATTTGTTTAAATTGACTTCAGAATTTAACATTGGACTATCATTACAAGTTAGATTCTCCCCAACCCCCCACATGGATTTATGATGGTTTAACGTCTATTAAAACATCTCTGCAAGTTTTTTATTTTACCTGTCTTCAGAATATCTTGGGAATCCAAAATCTAGTAAATACTACAATAAGAGGGTATATTGGGCTAGTCTGGGTCACTTCTGACAGTATAGTTTATATCCTGGTGCAAGGTTGAAGTCATGATTATGTTTTACATTTCCCAGTTGTTTCTTTGGCAAGTAACTGAAAGTTTGCTAATTGGTTTCTTTAAATGTATGTAAGAGTATCTTCTGGGGTTACCAGGATGAAATAAAAATAAAAGATATGTAAACAGGCTTAGGACAGAGTTTGGTAAAGAATACATTTAATAATTAGTGTTACAGGAAATAATTTCAGTGGTTCATGTAGTCTAACCATTTTGGATTTTTTTTTTGTGTGTGGGAATGAATGATGACAAAATGTTTCGGTCCCATATGATACATACTGATTATACCGTTAACATTTATATCTGACGTTCCCCTTAGGATTTATGGCTGCATGTGTGAAAATTTTTTATGGTTCATGTTTTTTTGTTGTTTTTTTTTTAACTAAAATTTACAAAATAGATAGGAAATTTAGTTGTCAACATTTAAAATAGTTTGTGAGTTCAGTAATAGGACATTTAAAAAATTCTACTTAAGGGACATTTACTACTACTTGTTACTGGTGGCCCTGGGAGCTCTCCATATCCATTTCTCTTTCAGAACCTGTTCCTCTTGCAGTTGTAGGTTGCTGGTGAGGGAGCAGGCTGGCTTGCATATATGTAAAAGTGATGCTGTTGAGGTGCTAATAGTAGGGAAAAGCAATTTGGTTTTATGTTTAATTGGATCTGAAGGATAGTTTAGAATCTGGAGTAACTTGGCAAGTTTAAGGAATTTTGTTCTGTAAATTAGGACATTGATTTATACTTTACATTGTGTACACTGGGCCGTCAGCTATTATATTAGAACTTGAGGGGTAAAAATCTGACAGTACCTTTTTTTTTTTTTTAACTAGACCATGATTGAAGCTCATGTTGATGTCAAGACTACCGATGGTTATTTGCTGCGTCTGTTCTGTGTCGGTTTTACTAAAAAACGCAACAATCAGATTCGGAAGACCTCTTATGCGCAGCACCAACAGGTCCGCCAAATCCGGAAGAAGATGATGGAAATCATGACCAGAGAGGTGCAGACAAATGACTTGAAAGAGGTGGTCAATAAATTGTAAGTGCTACTTTGCCTTTGTGCATCACAAGGTTTTGGTTTTCCCTCAGATGAGGGAAAACATGAGACAAGTTGGATTTGTGTTTATATCCTGTGAAACTGTTTAGCTACATCCCTGAAATGAAAGCATGTTATGTGCTTGGTTTTTTAGTTCCCCTTTTCTCAGATGAAGCTATCATGGCAGTTAATGAATGTGATACACAGGAGGAAAAGCTTTTGCCATAATTAGAAAACAATGAATAGACAAAACCCTCTACTATGTATGGGAATAGGTGATGACAAAATGTTTCGGTCCCAGATGATGTTCACTGATAAAACTGTTAACATTTTTCTGATATTCCCATGCAGTGTAATGGAAAAGATATTTGGGTTCAGAAAACCCAGTATAACTTTGGTATTAACTAGCTGTATCATTCATTAAACTTTTAACCTGTAAAGGGACAATAAACTACCTCAGATGGTTTATTTGGATAAAATGGGGTGAACATTTTACGTTAGGCTTATCTAATATCTTTGTTTGCAGGATTCCAGACAGTATTGGGAAGGATATAGAAAAGGCATGTCAGTCTATTTACCCACTTCATGATGTCTTTGTCAGAAAAGTAAAAATGCTGAAGAAGCCCAAGTTTGAATGTAAGTGAAAAACCATACAATTTCTGGGGAAAAAAAAACTGCCCAAATGCATTATTGGTGTTTGGGTTTTTTGTTGGTTGAGGCCAGATGTTACTGAAAACAATTGTTTAAAGGTGGTATGCTCTAACAATTTTTTCTTCCTTTTAGTGGGAAAACTCATGGAGCTGCATGGTGAAGGAAGTAGTTCTGGAAAAGCAACTGGAGATGAGACCGGTGCTAAAGTTGAACGAGCTGATGGATACGAGCCACCAGTCCAAGAATCTGTTTAAAATTCAGACTATTGATGACAAATAAATGTTTATTTGTGATCTTTTACTTCTGGATCATTTAAAAATATTCTGACAGCTGGTGAATCAGATGTGATTTGAGCCTATTGTGAAACTTTTCTGACCTGTTGTATGGATGTCGTTATTGCTCTTAGGTACTAAGAAAGGGCAGCAATCTGGAAGTGTTAGCATTTGGATAGAAGGCTGTTAAGAAAGGGTAGAGCCCACTCTGAAAGACACTCTAAAAACCTGAATGCTTGTTTGTGTCTAGAAGCTGAATTGGACTAAGAGAAATTGGCTAGTTATCTGTCAGTTGTGGGCATACTGCCTACTTTCCAGTATTTATTCCTCTAACCGACATTGTCTCAAACTTCCCAGCTTTCTCATTGTTTAGCTGAGCCCTACCTTCCTTGCTTGCTTATAATCAGATTTTTATTTTTTTAAGGGAAAGGTGCAGGCAAAACTGAAGGCAACTAGGCAGGAAGAGAGGAAGAAGCAGCACTTTATTTTCTACTTAGTTCACAGTGGTGGTTCCCCATCTTAAGCCCAGGACCTTTGGGATGTATGTGGGACTGCTTCCAGGTTGTATTAGGCTGCCAAGCCACCAGGGAGTGCCCAGTCAAGAAAAGATAAATATCCATTACTTATACTTTGCCATATATGCATGTGTTGTTTCTTTGCTTCTTTCAGTGGATGACTTGTGCAAGGATAACTTCCATTTGAGCATCAGGTCTGCCTTGTCTTGCCTAATAATTCTATACTCACATCCCTTAGAGCAGTGCTCAAAAGGGTTAACCTACTTTTTGTATCTGATTTTACTTTATTTGAATCTGCCACACCTGAACTTTTCCCCCCACACTATCTGGACATCAATATAGTGAAAATATTGAACACTGGAGGGTAGAGTCCCTTGTGTTCAATCTGGCCCACCTATTGGTGACAAATGACAGGGAGTTTGTCCCATTTTAAATTAACTGCCATAAAAGGGATCAGCTCTGGAATTTTGTAAGCATTTACAGCAAATCATATACACACAATTTCACATTTATCAGTGGAAGAGAACGGTTTGGCAGTAATAGTATGCTGAATTGGCCCAGGGGGCCTCACGTTGCACAAATTAAGTATAAACAATTACAAATAAAAAGCAGCAAAATTTGCCCAAGCACTATTAGTTCACTTTGTATGCTTTATAAGCTTATGTCAGGGGCCTAGAGGCAAAATTAAGGATAAGATACAGGCAGAATGAGAAAAATCACTAACAACATTAATGAAGTCCAAACTGATAAATTCATTTTTGCAATTCAGGTCTTTGAGATAGGAAGTGACAGGGGCAGGCTATGTAAAGCCTGTAAGGACCTGAGTTTGAGAACTGGAAAAAGAATGACTCCCAACCCCCTGCCACACACTGACTGCAAATGTCCATCTGACTTGTAACGAGATTTCATGTATTGCATCTTTGAAGATGCATCACTGGCAGCTCATGGTAAAATCTAATGGTTCCATTATGCTACTGTCACTGTATAGTACCCTCACCAGTTATGCAAAACGAAAGAACAAAACTGCCAGGAAGGTCTGCACTAGAGGCATTCTTGTAGATCTGGCCTCTTGAACAAGTTCTTTGCCGACTCTGGGCTGTTGCTTACTGCCAGTCAAAAGACATCTTTATAGAGTAAATTTAACTGCTGGTCACACCCTGTAGGTCGCTTTTGTACATGGCCTTTTCCCTAGTAGAATGAAGCTGTGATGAATCCTGCCCCCCACCCAATATCCCACAACTCTGTCCTCCATCACGTGTCTGGCGCACAGCACAGAATGCTCGTGCGTGTTGGACTCGTGACTCCTGCCAGAACTTCCATCTGTCACGAGGTCTTCATTACACAGACCTTTATCCTGGACCTTCGGCTACCTCAGGGCTACTTTCGGTGCTCAGCACTATTGATGCATTTCCTTTTTATTGCAGAAACTTCTACAGGTTTCCCATAGGTGCAGTTTACCCATTCCTCAGACCTCCACCAAATCCCCAAATGTTTTGAATACCGTCCAGTGGGCTCACCACCACGCCCCCTCCATCCCCCCAGTGATGCATGTATAGGTTAGTGCTGCTGTTCTAGTCCAGTCAACTGACTGGACGCAGGACCAGCTCTTAAAAACCAGTATGTCATGTTCTTAGCTTCAGACCCTTTGCAATCACAATGGAGCTCGTACGTAAGGCCACCCAGCAGAGAGTCAATAGTATTTGATGGACATTTCACACTCCATACCATATGCAGACAACGTGGTACTACCGAGCAGTAAAGAAGCTTCTACCAGCCTTCGCCTGTTCCACACCTGAGTGAGGTGGGTTGCAGGATATGGCAACCCTCAGAAAAGGTTATCGTCTGCTTCCTGGGTGATCAGGACAAAAGGTCTGGGTGCGAGAAGGGATGATGGATGCAAGGGGCGAGTTTTGTGGCTGTGGAGGGAAAGCAACAACATTGGCATCTGGGCAGAAAATGCCTCCCTTAGATTTCAGTGGGGAAGAAAGGAGAAGAATTCGTGTTCTCTGTTCTGTAGACAAGACAACCTTGCAGCTAATTTACTCTCAGGTTAGACAGCATTGTGGGGCTTTAGCAGGACTGCTGGCGTCTACTTGCAGCACCTCTCCCCAGTTGTGAAAGCTAAAAATGTCTTTAGATATTGTCAAATACTCCTGGGGGCACAACTGCTACCAGCGGAGAACTTCTCTTACTGCAAACTGCTTCCTGAAGCAAGTGGCATCTGTAGGCAGTCTAACCAGCTGCTGGGTTGGTTGGTTCTGTCCCTGTCTACGAAAACAGGAAAACTCCTGTAAATGGCTGATTTTGAATATTCTGTGCCTGATACTATCAGCAAAGGCAAATGTGTACATAATGACCCCACAAAATTTTATTAATCTGGCTGTGTACTTGCTTTTGCTGTCTCAGTGGCCTTGGGAAATGCCAGAAACAGCAACTGAAGCTGCAGCTATTTTGTGACATTCTCCATGTGACTTAAACCAATGTGATCATCCAAATCGACTTTACAGGCCCTGAATGTAAGTGAGTACACCTTTTTGGGATCTAATGGGATCTAATGGTATGTGTGTGTGTGTGGGGGGGAATGGGTCATGACTTATCTCTATAATGGGGACAGCCTACTTTTTGACAAAAATGCCAAAGGTTAGCCGTAAAGTTTAAAACTCACTTGTACAGGTTGCAGTAACCTGGCTGCCTAAAATAAAACCTATGCTCTCCCCTGAGTCTGGGACCTGGGATAGCCTGAGGTCAGGACCACAAACTGGCATCATTTGCCGATGCTTCAAGTCTCACTGATAACAAGCCTTAAATGTGTACAAATTGAGTAAATTTGATTTGTGTCTCTGTTGGTTAGACTAATCAGTGACTGATGTGAAAATGCAGATTTGGTCAAGAACGTGTCAAGTTGAGGAATGAACTGTGAGAGGGGCAGCTGCTATGGAATGGGGCCTGAGTGTCCGTCCCTGTGTGTTCTTGCTGGATACACCAACAATACAATCATGACAGCTCCTTACCTAGGCCATTTCTCAGGGTTGTGCTAATAGTGAGCAACCTTCAAATGAGGTAATATCTCCTTTGTAAAAGTGCAGGCTCACTTCCAATTATAAAACCTTACTTTTCCTCTTAGGTAATGCAACCCACTGCAAGATGGACCCTTTGCATCACCTCTGTGGGATCTGGTGGCAGGGGAGAGTCATGGAAAACACAAATAAACCTGAGGTTCAGTCTCAATTGCTTTCGCTATAACAAAGCCCCTTGTTTCTCACCCAGAGGTTTCATGTCTTGCCAGCAGCCATGAAAGTGTGGCAGGCTCATTTTTTAGCTTGCAGCTGGGGTAAAATCTCAAACACTGCATGTTCCTGATTCTCTCTCCCCTCGGGACTATTTTGATTCCAGATAACAAATGTGTATATTGCACCTTGTATTTGAAATGATTCGTTAAAAGAAAGTCAATCCTATAAATGCACCTCCCTCCGAGTATCAAAAGTTTCCTGTTATTAAATATCCAGTCACACCAATTTAATGGGTGATTCTCTGTTGAGTGCAACGATGTGATAGGTTATGCAAGTGTGAACGCTAGGAAGAGCAGCGAGCTTTCATTTGCTAAGATCATGAAGTCAAAGTGAATACATTATTGCAGGTGGAATTAGATCTTAGAAGCTTGTTTGCACTACTGGGATTGTTTTGTGTCAAAAGAAAACTTCACTCTACTACAGAGCTAAAAATGACAATCCCAACAGACTGATAAAAAACCAATTGTTGGTAAGGATGTGGAATAATTGGAATTCTCAAATATTGCTAGTGTAGCATAAAAAATCAAAATTACTTAGGAAAACAGGTATCTATAAAATTAAACATCAACTTTACCACTTAACAGTTTCACTCCTAGGTGTTTATCCAAGAGAAATGAAATCCTGTGTACCGAAACAAAACAACAAAAAAATAAACTTCTTAAGAATATTCATACCAGTAAATTATATCTCATTAAAGCTGGGAAAAAGAATGTTCATATCAGCATTCATAATAGCTAAAAATTGGAAAAAATTCAATAGAATAATGGATAAACAAAAGCAATATATTCATATTGTGGAATACTGGGATGAACTACTGATATACACAGCCATACGGATAAATCTCAAAAGTAAGTTGAGCATCTCCATGTTATTGGCAAAAGCCAAGAAATGGAAACTGCCTAAGTGTACATCATCAGAAGAATGCATAAAGATGTGGTATATATACGTACAATGTAATACTACAAAGCCCTAAAAAAGAAAAATATCCTGTCACATCTGTGACAAGATGGTAGACCTAGAGGTGATTATTAAGTCAGAAGGAGAAAGACAAAGTCAGTTACCGCGATAAATACTAAATTAAAAAAATGTTGAACAAAAGAGTCAGAAAAAAAAGGATGCTATGTTACTCCTTTTTTGTAAATTTCCA
Organism: Solenodon paradoxus; assembly: GCA_004363575.1. Lineage (NCBI taxonomy): Eukaryota > Metazoa > Chordata > Mammalia > Eulipotyphla > Solenodontidae > Solenodon > Solenodon paradoxus. Next base: position 992,025 of record RJWH01000272.1, on the reverse strand, counting down.
GAGTAGGTAAAACTAGTCTTTGGTGAAAGAAAACAGAAATGATTGCCTCTGCAGGGGGAAGGGGATGGACGGTGACTGACTGGGAAGGAATATGAGGAACTTTCTAAAGTGACTGAAATACTCTATGTATCGATGGTTATATGAGTGTATACGATTGTCAAAATTCAGAATTATACTTAATATCTATATATTTAATGCAAATTATGCCCCCCTCCCGTTTTTTGAATGTAGGTTTTGGCATGCCTGGTGGCTCAGGTGCTAAGCCAGTGGCTGGGGCTTGGACCAAGTAAAGTCCAAGAACCTGGGTCCAGGATGAAAACCAAAATAAACTAAATAAAGATGTTTCTTCCGCTCCTCTTTCTCCTCCCCCTCCCCCTATGCTGCTTCCTCTCCTCCCTCCCTCCCTCCCGTCCTTCCTTCCTTCCTGGAAAGTAAATGTGTGCTAGGTCAACTAGCTCATGGACTTACTGCATTTGGTTCTCTCCCAAGCCTGATGTATGCTTTCTCCACAATGAATGCACCTCTTCCTTCACAATACTGGGGTCTAAACCAAACCTAACTTGTTCCCCGTCATGGGCTGCTCAGTTGCCATGGTCTTCAGGAACTTGGTTCTATAAATGGCTCTTCATAGTAGCCTGGCCATCACCCCCAGGAAACAGCCAGCTCTGACCATTATATCCAACATTCCAGTGGTCATGGTATTACATCTGTCCTGATCGTAGTGGTCCTTGATGCCAAATCCTAAAGAAAATCTCGCTTTCTCATGTGGGCACCAGCTTCAGTGATATGGCTGCTGGCTTTGTGGGGAACACCACTGTGTGGAACTCTATTCAGCAGCCCTGTTGTGAAGGGGATCATGACTGTCAGCTTTCCTGAGGTATTCTGCTTGTATGTTCCCATCACTACCTTCATGCTTTTAATAAAGTAGCTGTGTCCTGTGTTCGTCACTACAGTATGATAGAGAGGCCAATCAGGCCCCTTTTGGCCAGCGAAGATGCAGGCCTTTGCTGCCCACTCATATTCAGCTTCCTCTAGGGGGCTTTGTTTACACAGGCTAGTTGGATCATGTTTTCATCACAGCACATGTCATAGCTCTGGCATTTCACTGTCTAAAGGAAGGGTACCCCGGCTCCCTAATGTAATCTTAGATGCAGCACCACAGTTACAGGTGAACCACCTGCTCTGAGGCTCTCTGGAAGCAGTAACTCTGCTCTCCAGCTGCTGGCCAACGTGGTGGGGCTCAGGGATGCTGAGTTAGGGCTCCGGTCAGAAAAACTTGAATATGGCTAGGGAAGTAAATGTCATTGTTCCTTTATTTTAAATGTAAAGAACTACAGGCCAATATTTTGATATTAAGATCGTTAATCAATTTCTGTGAAAAGAGCAGATAAGTGATAAGTAATTTTTCCTTTCTGAATTATGAATTCAAATCATTGTTTTTCCTGAAAAAGTTTCACTGAGTTACTGCTTAATGCGCACTATTGGAAGATAAACAGTCATGGTGTATATGTGGTAAGATTCCTTTAAAAAAATCTAGACTGTGTCTCAGACTCTGAAATAAATTTATTAGCTAAACAGTGCTTGAGTTAATAATTTAGACTGCAAAATACTAAAAACAGTGGTTTCTGCCAAATGTGTAGGAAAACCTAGGTTTAGAATTGCTTTGTGTTATCAAGAGCATAGTCCCATAGATATACCTTTTCAGTACTTCAAGCATTTGAATATTCTCTACAAACAGAAAAAGGATTCCCATTAATGGCTCAACTGATGTTTAGATTTCTACACAACTCAAAATAAATTGTCTATAAAACACTAAAAAACCGAGCAGGAAACTTTTTTTCTTCTGGAAAGAAGTAAGTTTAAGGCTTTAGTCTGTTTCCCCAAACTCTTTCTAATCATAAATAAAAACTCATCTGAGAAGATACAACTTTTACTGGCTAATAAAACAGGTGAATTCTACTTGTTAAATAAACTGCTAAAGGGAAATATATCACTTTAGCACAATGAAAGTAAAAAGAATTGGATTGGGGTTCAAAAGAGCCAAGTTTTGCTTTAGGTGCAGCCATACCTGTCTGACGGTATACAAATCATTTAACCTGGGCAGGCTGAGCTCTGATCTGCACACTCGCTGTGGTTCAAAAGGATGAACTTGCAATTAGATAGGAGACCCCTAGATGGTGCTGATGTTCTGGGTTAGCCTTTGTTTTATTTTCTTTTTCCCTCTATAATTACAGTGAAGCAGAAAGGGTGCAGGTTAGAAAATTATTTCCTATTTGTTCTAAAAAATTCACTGTTAAAGAGTTCATGCAATGACATTCAAAATGGCATTTAATTATGAATCATATGGCTCACATGCATTTGACATTAATTAAAAGAAATAAACCATTAATGATTATACCGCAGTGAACATATTGCCTTGTAATTAGCCTGTATATCCATCACTACTTCTCTAGGTATTTTTATCTAAGCTGAAGAAAATGAACAAAAACCAATGATTGTTTAGAGTACTGATGTATAACAAACCTATAGAAAAACGTTTTTTTTTTTTTTTTTCCAAATGCCAGTTATAATAATAAAGTTTGATAAATGCACTGATTTTTCATTATGAATGTTTCTGACTATATTAAAAACTTGTGATCTTCATGAGCACAACGGCAAATATATTACATTAGTCCTCTAGCACATAAACAAGGGCATCTTTTAAATCTGCAGTCTTTCAGTGTTCAAAGGGGATGAATAATATAGTAAATGACTTCTTTAGTTTTAATACAGCAAAGAGAAAGGATTTGAAGAGTCTCGTTTGAAAAGGCTTACTAGAAGAACACTATCAGATTTTTCAGCTAAAATTTCTGAGGGGAAAAAAGAATACATTTCCTATTTTTCCCCCTAAGAAATTCATTGAGTATAAAAATTATGTTCGGGTGTGCCTTGGTGAAGTAACAGGTGGGCACAGCCCTCATACATTCCAAGGACCTAGGTTCACATCCTGGGGTGGGGGGAACAACCAAGATGAACAACAAAATAAAATAGAACATTTCTTTCTCCTCTCTTCTCTTTGCCTGCTTCTGCTTGCCTTCATTCTTGTCTGTACCTTTCCTTTAAAAAACAAAAATTATGTTCAAGCAATATAGAGAAAAAGACTATCTATGAAATTGCACACCAAACTCCATTTTGGCTTCTTGTCAGTAGGGTGGGTAACAAATGGCAAGCAAAAAACCTATAGCATTACAAAGTAAAATGACAAAGTTGTGAATTTTGTTTCAATATATTTGTCAATAAATTAATTGGGAAAGATACTGTGTCTTAGTAAATCCATTATAGTGTTGCTATATGTGAAAATTATCTATCCATCTAATTAATCATCCATCCTATGCAAGCAACTTTATTGAGCTTGTATGTTGCAAAGGACTGGAGATAGAAAGATACCATATCTCAGTTCTCAAAAAACCCAGTCTAGTCTGAGAAAAGGCCTCTGAAAAGTTCAATTCAGTTTATTATAATGTCAAGTAGATTTACAACTATTGCACTTATCATTCTGTTGACAGAAGGTCAAGTTTAAGAGGGATATTTTTTCCAATAAAGCCAGCTTTTCACAATCTTCAGTATAAGATGTTAAAATTGCACAGGTAAGGAACTAGACCTCAGTCCTATTCCAGAGCGTGTCCCCACCCCCACACTGCTGTTCAGCTTGCTGCAAGTGGCAATTCAGTTGGGGTAATGCTTTACATTGTCCATTTCTCGTGAAATTACTCGAGTGAAATTTGACAAGAATTTCTTACAGTTTTCTTTATCCACAACGTGAAGGAAAAAAACCGCTTTCATACTCCAAAATCAAGTGTAACCATCTAACTGGGAGATGAATTTTTATCACAAAGTAAATATGGCCCCCTTCACAGAACGCCCGTGGTGTTCGCATAATGGCTGACAACTAGCTGCCTAACTCTTTGGAGGATGGGAAACAATAACAAAATTTAAAAGTGCCCAGCATCTGAAGCTCTTCTCAAAAACAGAAGAAAGTCTGGAACATTACTGGGAAAGTGTTTTACATTTCCAACAAAAGTCATTTCCATTGATCTGTTTGGAAGATTGTCTTCAACCTATTTGGCTTTAGTTCATAAATTGTAATTGATTCAGTCACATAAAGAGCCACTTTTGCCTTAAGCCTGGAATGCATAACAATGGATAGCAGGAAAGTGGTTTTTTATTTACTCTGATAATTATGCAGGGATGACTGAGCTAAGGGAAAAAAAAAAAAATCCCCCTCAAAGTATCAGCCTTCAGTCTTCAATTCTTTTTCATTCTGATTATATTTAGAAGAAATGAGTTGTGGGGGTTTGGCATTGTTTTCCATCTTAATAGTTGCTCTGTGTTCTGAGATATTTATGATGCATAATGTATCACTGTAAGAAGACACAGCTTTTTTATATTACTGGAGTAATGCAAAAAAAAAAAAGAACTTTTCTTTGGGTACCAGTAATTGTCAAAAGAATGATTGCAGGTTCAGAAAATGTGCTTTATAATAGCCCTGTTAACATAAAGTATACATGGAGGAAAGGAGTGCGGCAGGTATGTGGAAGGTTAGTTGTATTAGCAAGGCATTTCAGGATGGTTTTGGTCCTTTTGACTAAGATACATCGAATTTTAACCCCCTTCAAATCCTTGGACATAGGGGGAAACAGTCACACAAGGAACAATGGACCGGCACCAGCTGACTCCCCAGAGACTTCTAAACGTTTCAATGAGGAGGCGATAACCTGCCCCTCCTGAAGCAAGGTTGTGTGCTGGTAATAGGGATAAGACACTCGAGCTGTCAGAACTAATTTGAAAATCACAAATGAAATTTAAGAGTACCAACCACGTCCCAATAACCTGTAAAGTGTCAAACGTCCTCTTCTGAAAGTAAACAGAGTGAAAAGCATGGTTAATTCCTCGTGCTGATGAGAACAGACTTACACGGGCAACGCTGGCCTCGTGGCCTCCGCAGCTGCCCTGACACAAACGTCCTCTGGGGAGCGGCATCTGCCTGGCGGGCGCTACTAGATGTTCCCCTGCAGGAGACCAACTCCTGGCTCCCGCAGGCACATTTCTCCTGGGAAGGAAAGCTAACTACAAAATCTAGACTCTACTTTCAGAAGGTTTGATGTACCACATACGGCGTAGACGTTTACAAAAGAAAATAGTGCAACGACATATCTGATAGTCAAAGTGATAGCTCAAATGAGTTCTTATGCCAAGGAACACAGTTAGGTTTCACCTTTAGTTGATTTGTAAAAACTGAATGTAATTTTTGGGAAATATTCCAGACTTCCCCATCAGTTCTCCACTCATCCAGTCATCATCTACAGATTCCAGCTCTGTTATTACATCTCCAGCCTGTAAGAAAAAAGAACGGGGAATAACTATTGATGTGTGTTGACGCAAGGACAGTAGGCACCTGGAGAGGCACGCATTGCCTAGAACTCATTTATCTTGATTTGCTGGAAGGACTGAATGATATGCCGAAAAGTTGATCTCTACCTAATGACACCACTCACTCATGTGTCTCTTTTCCACAAAGCACATTCCTTTGCCATTGTCAGCCTTACTGCACTTTCATTTTCTTGCTTGTATTTTGAGTCCAAAGTTCACCACTCCTAATCTAAAAGTTTTCTGAACAAAGAACAAGATCAGCGATCACTCACCCACAACATACTCCCCTCTCCCTCTCATCACCTCCTCTCTCTCTCTCTCTCTCTCTCTCTCTCTCTCCGTCTAACAGTTATTTATTGAGCACTCACTGTGTGTCACTGTCCTGAGCACTATGGCTATAGAAATGAGTAAAAACCTCACTCCAGAGTGAGAAGACAGAGGAGGACAGAACGTGTGGGGTTGTCATCTCGTTAGGGCAGCTGGGAACGCCCCATTGAAGGTGACATTTGAGCAGACTTGGAGATGAGTGAACCACACGCTCACTGGATGCCTTGTCTTGTTCTACATACTGAATGGAAACTAACTCTTTTAAATGATACTGCGGTCCTGGAGGCGCGTCCTACCGTTATTCCTATTTTAGAGAGATTCTTCTTTTTTATAGATTTCTTTAAAGAAAAGGAAACTAAAGCTCAGGAGGGCAAAGTAACTTGCTCAGTGTCCGATATCGAGTTAGAGGCAGAGGAGGGATTCAAATCTAGTGTGACTTCAGAGCCTGTACGGCAAACCATTAGGCGCTGTGGCCTCTACCTTTCCCAATGAACCTTTTTACTTACAAAAGTTGTTACTACCAACATTCTGAGTATTCTGTAATCAGCATTTGTTCTTCTACATAATGTATTCTGGACCATTTGGTTATTCCAGTCGTCCTCCGTGGCCTCCACATAAAATATGTCTTCTTTTCTATGTTAAGAAGCTTTACCCTAACTCAGAACACTGAGTTACCCTCATTAGTTTAGTCAGTGGGGCTGTGTGTTATTCATGTGTGAATTATAATTCCTCAATAGATGAAGACATAATTTAAAAAAATTATCTGCAGAAACTATTTTGTTCTTTATGGGTTTATAACCAATTCTTAGAATCTGGGTTTCAGAGACGATGCGGGTTACTGTCAAGATATCTTTATTAGGCTAAATGGATATTTGCAGCCCTAGTGCATTACCCTCTGGAAAAATGGCTTGATTTTAAGTCCTTTCTTTACGGAGAATGGAAAGGAAAGATACTGACTATCAAATATGATCGGTTTACTCTATTAAAATCTGTAAAAGTTCTGGTAATTCAAAATTTCTATTATAATTAAGTTTCTCTGGTTTCTAAATTATAACATAATGATTGACTAAAATTATATTTTTGTATTTCATAAATACATACACTGTCTATTTTCTGAGGGATAGGACAATATTTTAAAAGTTTACCTATTAATATTCTGTGAATATTTAATAAAAGTAATGATCAACACTAGTGAAAACTGTAAAAATCCTTAACTAACGAACTTTAGAACTATGTTGTTTATAGTTAGTTATTTGAAAAACAGAATTTAATTCTGGAGAATAATGTGAATTTTCTTAATTATACTGACATAACTTAAATGAAGGCCAAAATAACATCTAAAATTTTTGAATCCAACTGTTCACTTGACTAACATTTTATGTAAAGCTAAAAGGAGTGACTTTTGAGCTACTACCTCATAAGACTGAACAGGAGGAAGGCAGGTTCTGAAACATTTGGATTTTTTTTAGGACCAAAACAAAACAAAGGGAACTGATACAGAGCCACCAAATTATAATTCTGCATAAGAAATGTCTATCATTTACTAACATTATTTAATAATACAAATGACATTTTAAAATGAGAAAGGCAGGCGGCAGTCTTAGAAGGAAAACACCGTCACAAAACAGTAAAGTTAGCAGCTCCATACGACGTAGCTCAGGGTGTCCCTCTTACAACATGACCCCAAAGCCTGCTCCACCCAGTATCACTTGTCGGGCAGCCACTGTCTGAAGCCCCATCTCGTTCATGGCTCCTTGATGCCATCACTTTGTTAGACTCCCTGCTGCTGACTGAATACCAGCAATGAGGGAGCTCGGCCTGGAGCACGGCCCTGCATGGCTTCCTCTGACCACAGTCCAGCTATGCACTGGGGAGATGGCACATGAAATCAGCTGTTTCTATTTTTTTAAAAAGATAATTCTTTGAGGCTGTAAGATGAAGATTAAATTTTATGCTTAAAAAAACAAACAAAAAAAACCCTTTGCACAGTAGCTTAACCTTTGGGGGCCACTTCCCCAAAGTTTACTCAGTGTGTTTTTGAATAAGAGTCTGGTGTCTCACAAGACACTTAGCAGTGGCAGTTGTAGGAGATGCCATATGATGTGGTCTTTGGTTTCAAAGACCTGGCAGTAAACCGTACGATACCAGGGCCACCAGTGAAGACTCTGGCATCACTGAGATCTGAGGTCATAAGGGCAAGGAATAAGGAGTTCCTTGAGGATTGTGCAGTTATCACACCAATAAGGTTTTTTAAGAACTTTGTTGATGATTTACATTTACCCTACTCATTTTTCTCATCTCTTTCTTTAGAATTAAGAGGTTGAGATCTATTCATCGTCAGCTAAGGATCAGTACTCCACCCAAATGTTCCACCCAACAACAGAAGACACAAAATTTATAGTGCTTAACAATAATAGTTACAAGAAGACACGCATTCTAACCTTGAAGGAAAGCTCATCTTCATTCTCTCCATGGAAATCATATAAGGCTTTGGCCTTCCTCCCTTTTAGTGCTAAAGCAGACATACTTTTTGCTTCAGCTGTGAAGACAAAAGATTCAAATATAGAAAAAGATAATGGACTAAAATAAATCATTTAAAAAAGCAAACAAAACCTCTGTCATTCCCAAAATAGAATCCTTTCAGTTAATTTTTAATTTAACTTGAAAAAAAGATTAAGAATATTATCTTAGCAAGAAAAAAAATTATATCAATTATATTTAGTAGACAAAATTAGCCATTGTTAAGTGAAAACAAGTTTATCTTTTTTTCCCATGACGCCAGTACAATATATGAAAAGTTAGCCCAGTTCGTGTGAACAAACTCTTCCAAACAGAGGCAAACAATTTAAATCAAACATGGCTCGAGGGAAAAGGAATATATAATAAGCTGTCACTTAATGACCTCAATAGGCTTTTGCAAACTTTTGCTTAAACGATGTAAGGTATAGCAAAATCAATTTTATCAGAGGCTAATTGATACAAGCGAGAGTTAAGTTCCACAAAAACAATTACCAAACTTCTAAATAAAGACTTGAAATACTTCTAATATTCAACAGCCATTTGCATTAATTCATTCATTTTCTAACACCCTTCTTCCAGTTCAGGATCAAGTGTGACTAAAGTCTCCCCAGGAAGCTCCAAGTGCAAGGTGGGTGCCAACTTTGGACAGGACCTCACTCTTCCATCGAAGGGAACATCATACACACACTCTACTGGGACAACTGAGGTGCATCAGTGAGCCTCATGTGCACATGCTGGGAATCTGGGAGGAAAGCGGAGCCCCTGGAGAAAACACGCCCAGACCAGGGAGAACCTGCAAACCACAGAGGCCCACACTGAAAACAGATGTCCCCTCATCAGTGTTTGAACTAAGTGACAGTATTTGAAGACCTGCTCTATAGATGGTTTCAAAGGTCCAGGGCTCCCCTGAGAAACGTCACGGCCTGCAGGTGACTCACCTGCGCAGGGCCGCACGAAGACGGCGGGGAAGACGCCCTCCCTGTCCCGCAGTCTGCCCTTGCACCAGTCTGAGTCCAGACGCTCGAGCACGAGGATCCGGTCTCCCCTCCGGAAGGAGAGGTCATCAATGGTCTCTGCCGTGAAACTGTGAAGCGCTTCACACCATTCTCCAGGTAGACTGCTATCCTGCTATGAACCAGAAGTTTGGTAAGAAATACAATATTTTACTTGAAATTGATTTCTATAAAGCTGAAAAAGTGCTGGGAACAATGTTAACAGGCTATAAGATTTCAAAGCCCGAAGGCTTCTTTAAATTACACCACACTTTATGTTGCTATCAAGTTTCAGAAATAAAAGTTCCAAGGCAGGCCCTGGTGGAGCCGCAGTTAGGTCACTCTCTTCTGAAGGAGCGCAGGCCATGACCCTGGGTTTGAGTGCCAGGTCTGGGGGCAGGGGGAACCACCAGTGTGAACAACTAAATAAAAACAGATACAATGCTTCCTCTGCCTCCACTTGCTTGCCTTCATTCCTGCCTGCATCTTTCCTTTAAAAACAAAAAACAGTTCCTAATAACTGTATTTTAAATAATTTGAAAGGACAGATATGATGGAATTTGTGACTTTTCTGCAAGGGACATATAATGTTTAAGCAAAAACTTTTTCTTTCTAATTATAACCTATGATATCAGTAATGTTAAAAAATAAGTAAAAGTGTGCAGTATTTATGCATCATATTTATGATACTATGAAAACATTTTGGTAAAACATGCAGTTTTCAGTGAAGCTCTTCTTTACCTAAATTGGGAAGACTCAGAATGGGCATTCAGCCAATTCCCAGGTCTTCACCTGATTCAGCGGTTCTCAGATTCCAGGACAGACTTCATAAACCACACTTAATTCTGAAGCAGTTAGTCCTACAGTTGGCAGGGTCAAGTGCAGCAGGCTGGTACGACAGAACACGCCATCAAGAGTGCTTTCGCCCCACACACGTCAGAGGAAGCTTCCGCTCTGTGAAGAGGCGTCTCTGCCAGCTTGGGCTGGGAGGCCTAAGCGGTAGCAGCTCAAGTTGGAGGAGAGGACAATGCTAAGGGCAAAGGCTGCGTGCCAGACCGGCCTGGGTTCCACACCCAGCTTTGCCACTTTGTGGTGATATTGGACAAGAGGCTTCTCTTCTCTGAGCCTCAGCTTCACGCCGGGTTCCTGTGAGATGACGTGAGACAGCACACCCAGGCTTAGCAGTGTCAGGCTCACCTTAAGTCTCAACAACTGGGGGCTTATAAAATGAAACAACCAACCAGCAAATGAAAAACCCTAAGCTAACCTTAGCCCTCTTGCTGCTGCACGTGAGTAACTAACCCTGAAGGATGACATCATGGTGCCTGAGACCTGCAGTCAGCCCTGGGAACACCCTTTTGGACGACAAGGGAAGTCACTTTCCTTCCGGTGTGACTGCGCCAGTGGGTGGGGATAAAAGAGTAAGACGCACACAGTCCAACTGGCACGGACACTGGGGCACACAATGACACCGTTGGCCTCACTCTTCAGAAACATGCCACAAAAGCCTCACTACTATTCATCTTAAATGATTCTGAGATTATGTTGTGCGTGTCAAACTTGGGGTCCCGGGCTGCCCTTGTGCCTCAAGTGGCTGAGATGCTGAGATGCTCGTGTGTAGACCACGTAAAAGCCCAAGGACTCGGTTCATGACCCACAACTGGTGTGAAAAATCAAAATAAATGAATAAATGACCAAATAAAGATGCTCTTCCCTTCCTCACTCCTCTCCCTTTCTACCTTCTCTTTAAAATAGAAAATACAAACTGTAACCTGGTCTTTCTCTTGCTCCCATTATAGAAATAATACAAATGTTCCCAAATACTTCGCAAGTTTAGAAATATACGAAGTGGAAAAAATTCCCACCTATAATCCTAACACCTATAGACGACTAAATGTTTACTTTTAGTCTTTTTCACATAACTACTCTATAGATTTCATCTTTTATGGTCTCAGATTCATTCCCTAATAATGGTCACTTTTAGGTTGTTTCCAAGTTTCCTCTATTATAACAATACTACCCAATATGACGATCTTGGTGACTAAAGCATTGTTTTATTTTTTGGTAATTTTTTTCATGGTGAGAAACCATCATTTACACTTTTTCTTTATTTCTTTTTTAAAGAGAAAGGCATGCAGGCAGGTAGGGAGAGAAGAGGATAAGGAAGCATTTTTGTTTATTTGTTCATTTTGGTAGTCTTCTCCAGTCCCAGGTCCTTGGTCTTTACCTCAGCACCTGGCTTAGTGTCTGAGCCATCAGAGTGCACCTATACTTTCTCTTTTAAACACTCAAATACTTACAGTTATTTATAGTGAGTTGTGTTGAATCTTTGTTAATTGAATAGGATATTAGTAATGGTTAATAGTATTTTAATGCTTTATAAGTTTTCTTGACTACTAGTAAGGTTAAGTGATTTAAAAATTACTAGCCACATATATTATTTATTTTATTTCCTAATATCTCTTTCATTGGTTTCTATCAGCATCTGTATTTTTTTTTTAAGGCAACGTACAGGCAGCAATGAAGCTGAGTAGGAAGGCAGGCAGAGAGGAGGGAGAAGAATTTTTGCTTATTTAGTTGTCCATCTTGGTTGTTCTGCCAGCCCCAGGATGTAAACTGGGATCCTTGGGATGTGTGCGGACTACATCTCACCAGAGACGGCAGACTCAACCGCTACTCCACCAGGGCACACCTGTATGTCTTTTTTAATCCACTTGTATGAGCTCTAGATATTCTAGAGGCATTGCCCACCTAACTATTTAAAACATTGTTCTATGAATTGATAAAGGATTTCCTAACAATTTTTTCTTGACAATTATGACTTTTTAAAAGAGAGGAAAGGAGAGGAGGAAGAACTTTTAAGAAAGGAAGTTAAAGGAGGAGAAAACACGCATATGTATAAGTAAATGCGTGTGTTTGTGCATTTTTTGGCTGATTCCCCGGACCAGGTCATTGGGCTTTAACGGTCTATGCTCCAGTGACAACTTAGTGCTTGAGCCACCACATCGGCAATTATGATTTTAATATTCTTCCCAGAGTTCAAATCTGGCTTTCATTATAGTTATTTATTCAAACAACCTACCTGAGAATTTGCACCAGATTCTTCTTTTTTGTTCTTCAGTGTCTCCTTTGTACCTAGGATGAAAAAATAAGTCAAAACTTCATATGTCAAGGCCACGTGAGATCAGAGAAAAATCACAAGTGTAAAACGTGTGGGATTCCAGGCCAGACTCTTCAGGTATTGGGCTACGTGACTTTGACTAGGCACTATCCTCTCCAGGCGTGTTTTCTTTACTGTAAAGGTGGACCGTGTGAGAGTTATCGTCTACAGTCCATTCTGTTTACAGTCTATGATTCGCTTCTGCTAAGAAGCCATTTCTAATTCTCTGAAACACTGAAAGCAGCTCTCCGGGAGATTTCTACACAAAATACCATTTTAAAGTCGTTTTTCCCTCTACCATAAAAAAATGTGGTTTATTATATAAAAAATGTTATCCTAAGTTTTGGTTTATTTGAATTAGGACGGTACATAAGAGAAAACCAACTTTGCTGTACTCACTTAAAACACTTGTACCAGAGGTGGGATGATCTGTAACAAGTTCCACAAAGTTAAGGGGGAAAATCCCCGTTTTGTTTCGAAGTTCTCCTCTGGCCCATTCTTCATTCACATACTCTTTAAGAATAATAATTTCTCCCTCTGAGAAACTTAATTCATCCTTCTGGTCTCCAATATATTCAAATCGAGCAATGCATCTTGGGTTTCTGAACAAAGACCACATTTGTTAGACTAGAAAGCACAAATTTCCAAAATGCTTTACAATCTTTACTCAGTCTTTCCACAAATATCTGTTCCATGTGTAATGTGGGACAAAGCACAATAGGCACGATGAAAAATTTTCTATTAAAATGCTACACTATAAGTGATAGTTGTTATTTTTAAGAATTATTCACTCGGAAAGGTTAAAGTCAAGGTCACAGAATACATACAGAATATGCCAGAGAAGCAGATGTGCCATCTGTTTACACTACATTGTGTCTTTTTCTTTTTTAAAGAGAAAAAGGAAGGGAGAGGAGAAAGTGTTTTTAAGGGAGAGATGAAGCAAGGAAGGAAGGGAAGGAGAGATAGAGGAAGGAGGAAGAGGAGGAAACATTTTTATTATTTTTGATTATTCCCCCATGCTGCAGGTTGCAAATCCGGTTCCTTGGTCTACACCCCAAACGCTGGCTCAATACCTCTGACCCCAGGGTGTACTGCACTGCATGTCTTTTTATCATTCTTAATTCATGGCAGCAGCTCCCCAGTCTCTGGGTCATTGTATCTTCGGGCTACAGCAAGCTATAGCCTACTCGAAACTCTCAATCATAAAGGCCTATAAAACTTGAAGACTCAAAGAAACAGACACTCAGTGTATTATCTTATAATATTTAACATTTTATCTAACACTATAGTTTTAAAAATGAGTTTTGTGTCTCCTTTAAAGAGTCTTCATTTCTGAGAATTAGAAAAATTCTTAAATGATCTGCAACACTGACTAAAAATAAGATAAAAGCAGAGATAAAATTGTATCTCTAGAGGGTATGACTTAATATCAAACCTTGATTTCAGGCTTTATTTATTAATTTGAAGGAAAGATGAAGGTGAGTAGTCAGGCAGGCAGGGAGAGAAGAAGAACTTTATTTTTATTTAGTTGTTGACACTGGTTGTTGTGTCTCGTCTCTCCACCCCCACAGCCCCCTGCCCCAGATCTTGAACCTGAGTCAGGCGGATGTATGTGGACTGCACCCAGGGTGTACTACGCCACTAGGCCACCAGGGCACACTGATTTCAGGCTTTAGAAATGAAGTTCAGCCTTAGCAGCAGGCTAAGGTGGAGCAATTGCCTGAAAAGGTTGTTCCTGGTTCCAATCAAAATCTGAGATAGTCAGGTAAATAGACCAACAGTTGAGAAAGTCCACTTTAAATTCAACCTGCTGACACAGTGAATGCTGCTTAAATATAGGGGATAATTTGAGCCTGAAATGGAATTCAACTACTGTAGCGTCAGAAGTTTTCTTATTTGTGAAAATCTTTGCACTTATGTTCTAAAGTCCTCAGGGAGCATCTCCTTCTGTGTGACCTATTCAAGACAGATTTACAGGCTTCAGCAAGTAGTGAATTCTACTAATTTGCTCATTTAGCTAAAATATAAAGTTGTATTGTGGCACTGTCTTAAATCATTGAGGAGTTACATGATACATAAAAGGGCATATAAATTCATGGAAAGGTCTTCAAGATACAAAAGAAGACCCTTTCGATTTTAACTCTTCCTTGGCTTTCCTCTAGTTCTTAAAAACAAAACAACACAAAATGCTTAGTGGTTTTTGTAGGGCTCAAATTTCTATGTAGTTTAAATATTTTCTCTGACAAAAAACATATGAACCTTCTAGAGGAGATCGACTTCTGAATAGTGACTCGATAGGATACACTTTCAGGTTGCTCCCCACAGACACCGGGAAAAAAATCTCTCCAAATCACTTATTTTCATAAGACAAACATCAAGAAAAAACTGGCACTTCAGCTGACGACTAACAGTGGATGAAGGCACCTGGCGGGGTTTTAAGTTAAGCCGCAGATTTGGGTTTGGGACAGAGCTCAGGAGTCTCTTCCAGAGTGGAGGCTAGGGATTTCAGGACCAGCTGTGTAGGCAGCAAGAGGTGGGACCAGTGGGGTTGAGATGCGGAGACAGAGAGGGCTGACTTGGGAGGGGTGGGTGAAAGGAGAGCCAGCATACCGGGAGCTGAGCTGGAGCCTGCGTGGTGAAATTATGCTCGGTGCAGCCATAGCGGAAATCAGTCAAATCAAACACCTCCCACAACCATTTCACGCCAGAACCTGGGGTCCACTGAGAGGAAATCCTGCCCACCGCACATCCACCCACCAGAAATCTCGCCCATCGGATGCCTCACCCCTGGAATACAGTGAGAAGGCAATCCCAAGTATCAACGCTATCTGCTAACATCACATTGGGTAGAGGCGAAACTGCAGGCTGATTGCCAATCTTGGGCAAGTCAAACCTATGCAATGCCAAGGAAACAGAACCCTCAGAAATATAAACAGAATGCCGATAGAGCAAAGGCGCAGAGAAATATACATGAATGATGG
This sequence comes from Solenodon paradoxus, assembly GCA_004363575.1. Lineage (NCBI taxonomy): Eukaryota > Metazoa > Chordata > Mammalia > Eulipotyphla > Solenodontidae > Solenodon > Solenodon paradoxus. The sequence goes on along the minus strand of RJWH01000272.1, from coordinate 976,636 downwards.
ATCCAATCAAAAACCCAGGGAAAAATCTGAATACAGCAGATGTATGTAAATTACCTTATGAGGAATTTAGGGTAACTGTGATTAACATACTCATAGGAATATAGAACTCAGTACAGACAGTAAAAAGAATGTCAGGAAGCAAAGAGAAGAATTAAAACAAGACATCAAACAGGTAAGCATTACACAATGGCAGAATTAAACTCAATAGAGGGACTCAACAATAGGATGAATGAAGCTTCCAACAGAATCAGTGATCTGGAAAATAGGACAGAGGAACTTAATCAAGCAAACAAGTACAGAGATAAAAATATTCAAAGAATTGAAGACAGCACTTGAGACCTCTGGGATAACATCAAAAGGAACAACATGTGCATCATAGGGATCCCAGAGCAAGTTAGAGAAAAGGGGGCAGAAACCATATTTGAAGAAATAGTAGATGAGAACTTCCCCAATTTGAAGAATGAAGCAAGCTTCCAGATCCAGGAGGCTCAACGAGTTCCTAATAAAAGAAACCCAAACAGAAATACACCTAGACACATCGTCATCAAAATGTTAAAAATACAAGATAAAGGAAGACTATTAAAAGCAGCCAGAGAAACATGTGTCACACACAGAGGAGCCCCCATAAGATTGTCAGTGGACTTCTCAAATGAAACTCTACAGGCCAGAAGGGAATGGCATAATATATTCAAATTGTTGAAAGAAAAGACTTTTCAACCTAGGATACTATATTTGGCAAGGTTATCATTCAGAACTGAAGGAATGATAAAAACCTTTTCTGACAAGCAAAAGTTGAAGGAGTTCACCACAAAACCAGCTTTGCAAATAAATATTAAAGGATCTCCATAAAGTGTAAAGAAATCACACAGAAGAACAGTAAGACAGCAAATATTAAAAGTGGGGAAGAAGAGAAGAGAATAAAAATGTGGATAGTTAGGAGTGGAAGACTAATATGCTTTCAAATAAAATTAGGTAATAAACATAGAACTGTGAATGCTAACTTCAGGGTAACCTCAAAATACACCCCCAGGGAGAAGGCAAAGAAGAAAACAAAAGGGCGAAATCACTCAGAACATAATGCACCCAACTGATGTAAAAAGAGAAAGAGAACAAAGTCATCATTTGGAGCAACATACAAAAGACAAATTATAAAATGACACTAAGCAGCTATATATCAACCTAAACATTAATGGACTACATTCATCAGCCAAACAAAGCAGAGTGGCTGAACGGATTAAAAAGCATAACTCAACTTTCTGCTGCATTCAGGAAATCCACCTTCTCCCAAAAGAAGTCAATGGCTGGAAGACAATCCTACAGTTGAATGGCAACCTCGAAAGAGCAGGAACAGCTATACTCATATCAGATAAAATAGACTTCCATCTAAAAAGCATAACAAAAGACAGAGATGGACACTATATAATGATTAAAGGATCGATCCAGCAGGAAAACGTAACGCTTACATGTATGCACCGAACGAAGGAGCATCAAAATATATCAAGTAAGTATTATTAGACTTGAAGAGACACTGACAGCAACATAATAATAGTGGGGGACTTCAACACCACACATAAAAATGAATCGATCAACCAGGCAGAAAATCAACAGGAAAACAGCCACTTTAAAATTACCATCTGGAATAGATAGATATAATAGACATATACTGATCACTCACCCAACAACTACAGATTTTACTTTCTTTCCAAGAACTCATGGAACATTCTCAAGGATAGATCATATGCTGGAACACAGAACATCTTTCAACAAATTTACAAAGATTGAGGTCATACCAAGCATCTTCTCTGACCACAATGGCCTAAAATTGGAAATCAACCACAAAAAGAAAGATGGAAGACCCCTACCCATTGGAAACTCAACAATATGCTCCTGAAGGACTCTTGGGTAAAAAAGGAAATCAAAGAGGAACTTAAAAAATACTTGGAGACAAATGAGAATGAGGACATGAGCTACCAGAATTTATGGGATGCAGCAAAGTAGTACTAAGGGGAAAGTTCATCGCAATCCAGGCCTATCTCAAGAAACAAGAAAAATTGCAAATAAACAACTTAACTCTACATTTAAAACAACTAACGGAAGAAGAACAATTAAAGTAAAAAATCAGCAGAAAAAAGGAAATAATCAAAATTCGAGCAGGAATAAATGAAACAGAAAACAAAAAGACAATCCAGAGGATCAATGAAATCAAAAGTTGGTTGAAAAAATAAACAAACTTGACAAGCCATTGGCTAGACTCACAAAGAAAAAAAGGGAGAAAACTCTCTTAACCAGAATCATAAATGAAAGGGGAGATGTTACAAGAGATACCACAGAAATTCAAAACATCATAAGGGACTACTATTAACACTCTACGTCACCAAAATGGACAAACTTGAGGACATGGACAGATTTCTAGAAAAGTATATATAAAAGTCTGAAAACAACAAATGCTGGAGAGGATGTGGAGAAAAGGGGACACTTTTGCACAGCTGGTGGGAGTGCAACTTGGTACAACCCCTAAGGAGAAGAGCTTGGAGATTCCTCAAAAAACTGAAGACAGAAATCCCACATGATCCCATCATTCCACTGCTGGGCATCTCCCCAAAAGACACAAAAGCACCATCTGCAGAGATGTATGTATCCCCATGTTTATTGCGGCCCTATTCACACTAGCTAAGAACTGGAAATTACCTACGTGCCCAGCATCAGATGACTGGATAAAGAAGATGTGGTCCATATACACAATGGAAGACTACACAGCCCTTAGAAAAGATGAAACCCTGTCATTTGAATCAACGTAGATGGAACTAGAGGGGATGATGCTAAGTGAAACAAGTCAAAAGAAGAAAGATAGATACCAAAATGACCTCACTCAGAGGTGGAATGTGAATAGACAAAACAAAGGAAAAGATGAAACATTAGCAACCCTGAAATACTTACAACAGAACTAAGGTGACCAAAAGGGAATGGGGCGGATGGGGACAAATGGTGGTGGAACCCACTGGACAATTGGGAAGAATATTTGTTGACTTGGTGGAGGGAATGGTGTGTTGAAATATGTCTAAGAAATGGGAACCTATACATAGGAAATTATTTTAATATGTAGACTAATTACTCAACAAAAAATAAATTAATAAAAAATAAATGAACCTTCTAGAAATCTGCTGGTGGACACCAGAAGGCACAGGATGATGGACGGACCCTGTTCAAGCTAGGCCAGACTGTGGGAAGCATCAGGACAGACTCAGTTCCTGTGTCTATGTCCTCTGTTGATTCAGAGTTGCTTTGTCAGCTTCTGTCACCATGTTGTATTTTCATCAGAATTTTAATCCACTACGGTCTTTAAAATAAGTAGTTTTCCTCAAAATTAAAATTGGCACACTGAAAATCTGAAGAGTTTAGTCATACATCTGAAGTGTTTAAGCTTGCTAATTATAAATGTTTGCCTCCTTTGTATTTTGTGCAAAATAACACTTACTTATTAACACAATGAGATGAAACTGATTCTCTTTTCCCATTTCCTCCTTCTGGAACATCGATCTAGTAAAGACAAAATCAAGGTAACAATTCTACTTTCCCCCCAGATTTTAGTAAGTTAAACTTAAGGTTAAGCAACTTGGGAATGTGTGACTGAAATCACCCAATGAGCTAGACCTTAAACTAACTAAGCCGTATCATAGGTGCTGAAAGGTAAGAAATTTAGCATTTGGGTTTCGGGGGTTAAAAATCTTGCAATGTAGACTTCCCTGTTCCCTGAATGGCCAGTCAATCTTTCTCTTGTTTGTAGAAATAAGCACATTAATATCATACTGCCTATGACTGAGTCTTCTCTCTTCCATGTCCTCTAAGTTAAAAACTTCAGATAAAGACAAGCATAAATTAGGTATCAGGCAGTCACATATTACTGCACTTGGCAATACTTTCCTGACCCCAAAATAAAACATTTTTGTCAAATTCTCTCCATTTTCATAACTCTGGAACATTTTTTATCCCTTTTAATGTGAAAAAGGAAGGAAGAAAGGAACCAGCACTCAGTGAGCACCTATCAAGTAACAGGCACTTTATATAAAATTTCACTTACAAGGCTCTACAGAGCTGTGTTTAAGAAAATATTTGACCATAATACACTAAGTCTGAAAACTACTTAATGCTTTGAGTTTATATTAAATAAACCAGCACCCTTCTTGATGAATGTTAAAAAGTTTAATGTTTTAAAACAATTTTTTAAACTTGTAAGCTCAGAAATAACACATGTCAATAATGTGGCAGAGTCAATGTGATTGATTTTAGTGCAGTTAATTGTGCTTTTTAAAGTATTGCTACATTGGGCAGAAGAAAAATGAGGCTGAGTGCTAAAACTATTATTATTAATATTAATTTAGAAAATGTGGTGGGTATCATACACATATACACATACACACACTATTTTAAGAACCGCATTATGTAATGCAAGAGATTCAAACTCATTTATATTTGAAAAATACAGATTCTCTGCTATATCTGTGTTCTAAGTTTCTGAGGTAGTGAAAATCTGTTTGCTTTTTCTCCTCAAATAAGCTGTTAATGCTCAACTATTAGTTTCCTTGATATTGTCCAGTATTGATATATCAAGGCTGAGTCATATTCTTCCTATTGATATAAATATCAAATGGCAGTCTGATTTCATTCCCATATTTCACAACCACATGGGTTTAGCACTTATGACTCTATCACAAGGGTTTGCTTTTACAAGTTAGGCTGTCATGGTGTATAAATTTTGATACTTTAATTTTTCCAATCATATTTGAAATTATTATGTGAAAAACTATTAAGGACCAATATCTCCAATGAAAAGCACTTTAGTATTCCCAAATTCATTTTTCAAAAGGTTGGAAGTAAATGGGAATGGAAAAGATCAAGGAAACTAAAACCAAAGCGGATTTCAAGAACAGAAGTGGTACTATAAGCTCAGAGAATATTCCTTCAGGACAATCTAGTACCATTTAAACTCCTGTTTACTAAATACTTCAAAGAACTAAGTTATATTCTTATACACCCTCTAAGAATAGCTGTTTCACCAGTTGAGCTGTACAGGTTTTTCACCTGTACAACAGGGTTTCAGACAATATTTAGGTATTGAGTTCTAAAACCCATAATATAATAATGAATTATTACCTAGGTGAACAAACTTGTATCTTGTGAATTTTCCTAACACCAATTTAATCAATGAAGGAGAACTAGAACTCACAAGTCTAGGTTTTGGTTATCTTTTCCGACCTCTAAGTAACACAGAAACCCACTGAATATATAACCAATTTAAATGAGCAAGACCTACTTACAATTACTTTGACGTAGTTGGCAGGAAATACACCGGTTTGGTTTCTGCATTTCCCTCTATACCAATCTGTGTCTATTTTTTCTAGAAGATAAACAACTTCTCCAGAAGTGAGGTTCAAATCATCAACTTGCTCTGTAACACAAAATTATAATTATGTTTGATGAATTATCCTGGTTGTAGATTTGATTAAAGCTGAGTATACAGTATTTAGTTCTGTCCACTGAGGCAGTATGTTCTACTGATTCTCAGAACAGATTACACTAATCAAATTGACTGAAATATTCTTCTGTTTTTGAATACTGCTGTTGTGAGTTTCCCCTTTTATGACCAAATTGCATATATTGACCATGCTTTGATGGAAAAGTTACAACGTTTATATAAACACTACACCAACCAACGAGTCGTACACTGTGCTTACAGAGACCCTCTGCTCAATATACAATGAACAATGAAAGGGTTTTACACACATGACATAATATTCTTGTTATTCTCAAGCATGCTTGAAAGTTCCAATTGCAAATTAACTAAGGAACTACTACAGCTCTTCAGCAAGTAAATTTACTTACACTAAAATAAAAATCAGTTTACCAAGTGAATTAAAAGACCTTATAAATAAATCAAGAGTTTATTTGCATCCTTGGCTATAACAGGTATTAAACAATTGATTACAAAAAAATTTTATTTCCAGCATACCCTTGTAGCTCAAGGGGCTGAGACACTGGCATGTGAACACATACAGACCAAGGACCTGGGTTCGAATCCCAGGGGCGGGGTGAAAAATCAAAAGTGGCCAACTAAATAAATAAAGATGTTTCCTCCTCTTCCTTAAGTGCTTCTTCCTCCTCCTCCTTCCTTCCTCTCTTTAAAAAAATTCAATTTTATTTTCATCTCATAATAGCTGAGTCATGTAGATTTTACAACTCAAGAGAAAAGAACCTCACTTATTAAACTAGAATTAACTTCTTTCTAATTGTTTTGAAAGAGTTAAAAAACAGTTCGCAACCGCTGAGTAGAGTTTGTTATTTGTTCATCCGTAAGGGAGCTTCCTGCCCCCTCCCCCGAACTGTCTCCCCCACCACTGGGGAATTTCAAAGGCAAAGGCTATGTAGCTAAGCTTCTGGACTGGCCGGGGACCATCAACACTCCTGAAGGCAGGTTGATGGGTAAGATGACCTCTTCAGTGCAGAAGTACGTATGTGCAGATAATTGTGTTCCTGAGAGTTAGCCCAGGAGGAGTCTATTCCTGGACCCTAAGGCTCATCGACTTTGTGATTTATGTCCTTACCTGCTGGAAAATCATGAAGAACAACAGCACGAGGGGCACTGCTGTCAGCAGGCTTCTGAGCGTGGCTTGGATCCTTAGGGGAGACACAGGGCTGTGAGTGGAGCATTCAGGATGGATGGTGGACTTACTACTCACTCTGAGACCAATTATATTTCTCATTAGAGTCCTCCTGACCCAATTATATTATAAGATGCAAACCACACAGTTGAGCCAAACAAGGGGATCATTATGGAGTTGAGATAACACGTGTCCTTGCCAAGGGAGGATAGAAATAACTCTTGATTATAATAAGCCAAACCTTTCTCGTTTTAAACAAAAGAGTAAAACAACAAGGAATTACTTAATTTTTTTTTTTTAAACCAGTACCAACTGTACCTTGAAGCTGGGACTTCTGACCTCTTTCCATTTCAAAGATAGTTTTTTCCTTAAACTATGATCAGGACTAAATCTTAAAAATAGAGCCTTAAAAGGCTCTTCTGCCAAAGCACCCATCCGCAGAGATGTATGCATCCCCATGTTTTACTGCAGCACTATTCACAATAGCTAAGAACTGGAAACTACCTAAATGCCGAACATCAGATGACTGGATAAAGAAGACGTGGTCCATATATACAAGGGAATACTACACAGACCTTAGAAGAGATGAAACCCTGTCATTTGAATCAACCTAGATGGCTCTAGAGGGAATTATGCTAAGTGAAACAAATCAAAAGAAGAAAGATACCAGATGACCTCACTCATAGGTGGAATTGAACAGACAAAACAAAGGAACAGATGAAACAAGCAACTTTGAAATATTTGCAAAAGAACTGAGGTTATCAAAAGGGAATGGGGTGGGTGGGGGCAAATGGTGGTGGAGCCCACTGGACAATGGGGAAGAACACTTGGTGATTTAGTGGAGGGCAGGGTGTGTTGAAACACAACTAAGAAATGGGGAACCTATACAAGAAAATTATTTTAATGTGTTTAATAATCACTATAATAAAAAATAAAATTAACTTGGAAAAAAAAAGCACTGTCTTCATTAGGGTGAGAAAAAAAAAGTTCTGTCATTTATGCTCTTGTCTTTCATAATGAAAAGAGCTAATGACTTCCATCTAGGAATAATGCACCAAAAGTAAAATCCATTTCACTAATGCCACTTAGCTGAATGCTTCCTCTAATTTGAAAGCAAATGCTACTTCCCATGCCTGGCCTGGATTTTCTATTGACTGAATAGTTTACTCAACAGAAATTCAAGTAAAATAGCAGAGAATTCAATATTCTCTAGTCAACACTCTAGATTGGCTAGAGGAGAGGGTAATGTTAAAAGAGTAACCTTTTCTTTTTTATTGTTTAGAATTTTAGTGCAATAACTGAGTTTTACAAATTAAAATCAACTAATATGTGTAGTTTCCCACATGTGCAGTTTCCCCATTCCTCAGATACATGTCAACACATCCTGTCCTCTACCACATCACCAAGTGTTCTTCACTTGTCCAGTGGGCTCTGCCACCACTTGCCACCACACCCCTGTCCCCATTCTCTGTTGGGAACCTCAGTTCTATTCCAAGTGCAGTACCTTTGCTTAGAGACAATCAGTTGTGATTTTTCTCTCCTTTTTTGAAGAGATGTTCTTATCTATATTATCATCAGAAAATCCGACTGAAGGATAGTATTTCAAATTACAACAAAAACTGGGAAATATGGGAAATAAATGAAAGCAGAATTTTTTTCCCCCTTCCTGCCTCTTCACCTCCCTCAATGACTCTTGTCCCCTGTGGGGTATCCCAGCACTTTTACTTCCCCGCCCTGGGCCAGGATGAGACTGCATTATAGGTAACGGTCTACTTTTTCTATTATCCTGCCCCTCTACACACACAAACACACAACCTTTGTTCCTATTTTTCCTGAATCTTACCTGCTCTTTCAACCAAAAGGGATGTACGGAGACGTGTGGCATTCTCTCTCAGGTAAACTGACAACACTTCTTTAGGTTAAGACAGTAAGGGTTAATAGGGTCTTACTATGTTAGCTTACCAAAGTTACACTGGCATTTTTTAAAGGCTGCTCAGTGCTTTTCCCTACATAAATGAACATCATTGGAATTTCCGGGACTGAGGGAAGGGATTGTGTAATTTTAAGTCTGGATGGGGCTCTTAAAATTATTTTTGCTTAATTTATACATAGGTTTGCATGTATGTGTTTGTGTATGTATGTATGTATGTATGGTTTTCATTTTTTCCACTTTACAACTGTAGACAAAGGATTCAGTAAGCGGTACTAGGATGGATGGCTATCCATTTGGAAAAAATGAAGGTCAAATACAAACATAAACCCCCGCAAAGGGTCAACAATGTAAACACTAGCCAATCCTGGGATGGTAACTTTGCATTTCAACAAGTCTCCCTTCTCTGCCTGCAGGGCATGGCTACTTGCCCATCAATCTGGTCCCGCAGATGAAGGGCGAGAGGAACAGGCTTAATAAAGTGGCCACAAGGGGTCAGTACAACTCAGGTCATGCTATTGGGGTGAGTATCTGGTAGGTTAAGTATAATGTATTTCCAATCTTTTCTACAATGACTGTAATTGCTAATACAGTGAATAGTAGGAAAATAGTTAATATTTATCATTCACTTACTGTGCTAAACACCTACATGAATTAATTAGATGATTTATTAAGTATCTTTGAGACATGCCATAAAAGTATACACATACTACATAGCCATCAAAAAAAAAAAAAAGAAAAAGAAAAGGAAAGAAATCCTGCCATTTGGAACAAGATGGGTGAACCCAGAGAGAATCATGCCGAGTGAAATATGTCAGAAGAAAGAAGTCAGGTACCACATGATTTCACTCATGTGTAGTATAGGAGAAACCAAACAAATGAATCAAGTCAAACAAACAAGGCTTTTAGTCTAAAGGCTCAAATTAGTGGTCACCAGAAGGAAGGGAGGGCAAGCTGGGCACACTGTCAAGAACAGAACTGGACTGCTGGTGGTGAGCGTAACATATTACATAAGATGTTGATTCACAATGATGTACCCCTTAAACCCACTTAATGCTGCAGTGCAGTGTTCTTTCAATGTTTCTAACTGGAAAGAAACTCCTACCCACGCACTTTAGCCGCTTCAGGTAACTACTGACCTGGGTTACCCATTCTAGATGTATAAACATAGGATCACACAATATGTCAATTTAAAAAACAACTTTCTGAAGAATTATACTTATTTTACACATTAATAAAACGAAGTTTAGAAGTTAAATAACTGCCTAAGATGGTGGTGGTGGAAGGAGGACTAAGCAGAGAGCTGTACTTGCAACTAGGTAACAATCTCCCACTTTTCCCCTGATCCAACAGATTCAAGGTCAGCAGAGAAGGTTGGACATCCTCTGTTTACTAAGGTACAGGAAAAAGTGTAACATGTTTTTAGAAATCTTTACCTTAAAACTAGACCTTCAAAGAGGAACATTGCAGGTTGTTTTGTTTTGTTTTGGTTTTTTTTAAATGTAAAATGCTTGTCAGGAACCCAGAAGCCCATAAAAGCTTCACTTTGGTATCACCAGTGGTCAGCCATCAGAGGCCAGCTGTCTGAGTCTGTGGGGCAAGATGGCTGATTCAGTTTCTTAGCAAACTTCAAAGTATAAACTCCTTTCTAAGAAAAAAGAATTGGACTAGACCTTGAAAACTAGGATGAATGGCAAACCAAAATTCTTCCCTGGGGTTAAATGACTGGTAGGCATTATTTTTCACGTGTGCCACATTACCTACCAGAGAGTGAAAACTTAACTGAATAATTTAAACAAATCTTTAAAAGAGATATCACTTTATAAATTGCTCAGTGGCATGCTTCTTGCTAAACAAATGACCTTCAATAATCATTGTACTCTCCCCGGCTGCACTGATTTGTGAGGCCTAAATTGTAACTTCAGGTTGTGAGATTACATTTCACTTCATTATTTTATGGGCTGTAATCAGAGAAATGAGGTTTACGCTAAGCTTAAATCTTAAAGGGAAGTGCTTTTTTATGTTGGAGTTAGCATTTATCGGGACCTTTTAAAAATAATTATCCATTCTGCTAGGAAACTAATCTCTGGCACTCTTCGGTAAACATGTTTACATTATTTAAAATATAAACAGCTCTCACAGTTGAGAATTAATGACTGAGTGCTCTAGTTGCTGTAAGTCAGCACAATATGAAGAAGGCAAAACACATGGCAGTCACTCTGTGTACCGAAGTGATTAATATGGCAGTGGTAAGTCTCTTTGAAGTAATTTATTCATAACATGGAATAAAACGCTACTGTAATTTTTACTCTGGTTAAAATAAACCTGCTAATAAAAATCTGAGGATGAGACTTAATTAATAGTTCTACGAAATATGCTGCCATGTGTGATATGAGGGCTGTATGATATTAATTCCTACGCTGGGGTTGCTTCTAAAATGTTCATCGAGGAGGGTGATAATCTTAATCTGAGATGGTGAACTCTGCCAGTACATCTTCCCTTTTGGCGTTCCCAGTCATCATGTCCTGCCTGCTTCAGTATCCCCACACTGCAGCAGCCATTATTTAATAAAACATTATTACATTTTCACATTTTAATCTTTGGAGCCTAAAGCATTTAATAATGTGCAAAGCAGAAGCAGAGACCAGTGGGTTTCTACAGCAGTCAGTAAAGAAAAGAGCTTTACTTTACCTTGCAGGAGAGTTCTCCAGGGTTTTGTGAGACACTGTCTTCACTGGCAATTCCATGAGGCACAGACAGCTTAAATGTAAACCAATAAAAGGATAATGCACAATCAATTGGCAATCATTTAGGGGCTTGGTATGTGCGCCTACAGTGCAACTTCCCTAGCAGTTAGATTCTTCGTCGAGTTTCCTCCAGCTCTCCTCTGGTGGGGTCTGCCGTTTCTCATGGATACTAAAGGTTCTGAGGAGTATGGAGTTGAGCCCACAGGACCAAAAAGGCTTCATGTAGTCAAAAGATGCCTCGAACACCATGACCAGAATCTCTATGCTACACGATAAGGATTACCAAGTCCTTTGGGGATCTGAAAGATGCTAAGCATCTCACAGCCTGCGAAGGCATGACTTTTATTCAGAGTTCTGGCTGTCTTCTCAAGGCTGAGAGGGGACTGTGCCTCCTAAAAGGCTTGATTGGCTGCTTCCATCTGCCTGGAATCTCACCTTCTCTTAGAGACTCTAATTCCAGCTGTCTGTCTATTTGAACTCACTTCACTGCCAGACCCTTCCTGGTCCACTCAGCTCTGCCTGATTGTAGAATGGTTTTTACAACCATCTCTCCCCTGACCAGGGGCTTCTGTTCCCTGCCTTGGTATGTTCTGGTTAATAAATGCAGGTCACAGGGCCTCACAGTATAAAAGACATAATGAGGAAAAAGGTTGTCCTTCAGTCACTCAGGAGCAGTGATGCAGAGTGCAAGCTCTAGCCTGTTAGGGTGGGAGGTGCTGCTCCCAGCATCGCTTTAACAGTCCCAGGGCTCCTATGCACCTTGATTCCAGGTTAGCAATTTAAGGTAGGGTAGCCGTGGAAGAAATTAGGGATTTAAGGGATTACTTCATATGAGACATACTACTCTTATCATTTTAAATTTGTTAGTGTGAGTTGTTCAAAAGCTTTACTGACATTGCATAGTAATGCTAAGAAAGGTAAGCAAAATATAGCTCTCTCAGAATGGTGTTCTTAACAAAGAAACCACAGTCGCACCCTCGTGGCTCAGGCGTTAAGCCTGTATCTCTGGAGTAGTCCGTGTAAAGTCCAAGGTTCCAAGTTCAAGATCTGGGGCTTGGGAGAACAACCAAAATGAACAACTAACTAAATAAGCAAAGTGCTTCCTCCAGCTCTCTTCCTTCCTGCTTAACTGCCTACTTACCTTCACCCTGCTTGGGAGGGAAGAAAGGAAGAGTGAGAGGGAGGGAGGGAAGAAAGAGAGAAAAAAAGAGAGAGAGAAAAGAAAAAAAAAACTCTACAACTACTAACATGATTTTCACAGTACATAAGCTCGGGACCAGCTGATTTGTATTCAGATCTTGGCTATACCATTAAAAGGTTTTGTATTCCTGGATATATTATTTAATCTCTCGTTGTCTTATTTTCCTCATTTGTATAATTGAGATAATCAGAGCATCTACCTCACATTGTAGGCATGAGGAAGAAATGAGTTATTTAACACATATGAAAGCTTCAATGTCTGACTCATAATTAGTACTCCATACGTCAGCTGTCTTTATTAAAGTAATCTATCCCGAAGAACACTCTTGGGTTTTAGCAATTAAAACTTTGCCAGGTTAAATGAATATGAACACATATAAACATACTATTTCCCTTCGTATTTGTCTAGCCCCTTCTTTTAGGAATACTTTTAAGAGACCGTAAATGGCTTGAAGTGAGAACTTCTGACTCAATGATGACAATGTAGAGCAACAGAAAATGATTAATTGCTGTTCCTGTTAAGAGCTACTGTCATACGATTGTTCAAAAAGTATAAACAGCTCACCTTATCATTTTCATTTAGTTTACATTTATTGGGTCAACCTGACCAAAGTCAAGAGATCAACTCTGTTTTCAAGAGTGAGGAATGGAGACAAAGGTTTCAGGTCATTTCGTGAGAAAAACATTCAAAGACAACAAAATTAATATCTCAATTATTTATGAAAACTTATATCTGGTAACTATTAAATGGACCATGAACATTATGTCTACAAAAGGGGAAAATAAGGCAAAAACCATCCATGATAATAAGGACATTCTACTTCTGCCTTACCTCCTTCTCCTACATTTCTCCTAATAGTGAAACCTTGCTTTAAAGACCTAGGTTATTACAGCCTATTTACTAAAGCATTCTTAGGGTCTAGAGACAAGTCTACATTTGTCTCATGATTTTTTTCTGAAGAATAATAAATCTTATATATACTTTAGAATAAACCTCTTGATCACAAACATTTTTAAAAGCTAAACTTACCATGTACTTTCTGTAGAGAGGGTGTCCTGGTTTGGGGCGAGGGGGTAGCACCGGTTCTTGAGTCCTAAAGAATTGACTCTTGGCTTTTGAGAGTCCAGATGCCAAGTGACTTTGTTTTTTCTGAAGATTCATGTCAGAAGAAGACCGACTAAAAGGCAGTTTCTTATTTGATGTTCTTGTTGCAGAAAGCTTGGGGGGAGGTGGCCTTTCTGGGGCTCCCTTGGAAAGAGGCTGTCGAACTGGTATGACTTTCCCATCTACAGGTCTGAAAGTCAATATGGTAGCTGTGAGTCATCTGATAGATCCCCGGTTCTGTATTGTCCTCTCTGTCACACAAACACACACACACACACACGCTTTCAGCTAGTGTAATCCAATTTACTAAAACATGCAGGGTATGCTATTTTTGAGCAAACGGCTGCTGCATTAAACATTGTATTAGAGGAAATGCCATGATGTCTCAGCTTTCTCTTATCTGGCACTAGAGATTCATTAGTTCAAGACAAACAAGCATTTACTATCATGAGCTCTCTAAGGCCCCATTTGCTCTTAAACACACCATGACTGTTTCAGGAAACAAAGCACTTTCTGCTAAAGTCTGAGATGAAAGCTTATTATCAGATATCAGTATATGTGATGGGGGTCTAGTATATGATTAGAAAAGGAACATCAAACTCCCTTAACACTCATGTTATAGGAATTACTATTAAAACTAATTTAGATTAAGGAAAGCTAGTTCTGAAGATGAGATAGGACAACTATTCCATAAAAAGTCTTCCCTATTATAAAAATAACTTCCAAAAAAGTAATGCTCTCTGACAGCATCAATGTTTTGTTCTAACAGCCCTGCTCTCAAGAGAGCAGGTCACTTCTGAGCTCACAGTCATCTCCCTTTGGAGATGTCAAAAAGCAGGCTGGGTTTCTCATAATGGGAAGCTGTATATGTGAATGTATTCTGGAAGCAGAGTTGTTTAGGTTCAGAAAGGAGTCTTGTTTATTTGTTTGAGGAGAAGTAATAAAGATCCATGTTAGTACTCTGGGGTTTTTGACTGCTATGAAAGAAAGCAGCAGATATCCGAACAGCCTGCTGTCAGAGCAGACTATAGGCTAGTGGCTTGGATGAACCCATAGTTTAATGTATCCCTAAGAGAAGATCTAAGCCAACAAGATCGAGATTTGGTGATGAAAAAACACATCCAATCTCTGAGTCATTGGTTTTACTTTTAAAAGATCTCCCCACACTTACTCACCTTGGCGGCAACCTTGGGGGCCCTCGCACAGAAGCTCCTGTTTGACCGGCGTGGTTGGATTCCTATGAGTATCAGAGAATACTTTTTAGTCATCATTAATCTTAACCAAGAGCTTGTTGACAGGGATTTTGGAAATCTTTTGGACTGCATCTGTAAGTGGAAATGTTGTTGCTATAGAAGAGTAGCTTAAAAGGGTTCTTAGTGAAACAAAATTAATTAATTACTCATTCCTACCTAAATGGTCCACATCCTAATACGAGAAAACAGCAGGCAGGCCAGGGGGTCTGCGACTGTGAACCCCGTCCAACCAACTACTGTGCTGGGCCATGCTGCCAGCATACATGGGGTACTAAGGGTGACATTTAAACCACATGTTACTCAGTAGCACTTTAAACAGGCACTGGAAGGAAATAAAATCATTTCTGGACTTTACCTATCACATGACAACACACAAGATTCGCACTGCTCCTAAGTTTAAAGACAAGGTGAGGTGGTGACTTGGTGGTGTGGCTGAGCAGGCGGAAATCTCATCACTGGACGTCTGGATGGTTTACACCGTGTGTGTTGGGTTTTGAACAGAAGAGGTGGGAACATAAAAGAAGTCTAAGGAAAGGCCTGAGAGAAAAGCATGTGAGGAGGCTGAAGAGATCCAGGAAAGCAGAGAGTCAGTGACACTACAGCAGAGGGGCTGCGTATGCCAAGCAGACCTGTGTATGAAAAGGCACAGAGAGGTAATGCAGGGTGGCGGGGAAGACGAGAGCTGAAATGTTTTAGCCTAATAGTAGTGGGGAGAAACTGGACAAGTGGAGATCCACAGGAAGATTTCTCTAGGGGAAGGAATTTGAGTTGTTTTAGGCTGTGTGAACTGTTCTAGTCCAAGGCTTGGGACATGGTTATAACACATGGAAAAGATTTCAAAGACAAAATTTATATATTTTGTTCTAAGGGAAAAGCCCTCACTCAATTCTTCTATAGTTTTTTTTCTTTTTTCATCTTTCCTTGTTTTCCTCTACTGACATCCAGAAATACTATTTCTTCAAAACCTCTGCAGGTGTTGTTACTCCTTGAACATTACATTGCCTTGTTTTGGGGGGAAAAGAAACTATATCTTGGGAATCTTTTAGCTGATTCACACTGTTTTCCTCATTTTATGAATGAGTTAAAACGTCTTTCCATGGTTTTCAATTTACACAGAATATTTACAACTTTTCCTTAAATACCAAATGATTAATTGCCAATAACTGCGATCATTTAAATATGTTTCAGTGCTTTAAAATCTCATTTTTAAAAACAAATTAAGCTTGCCCTTAAAACTTGGTTTCACTAATGAGTTCAGTTAATGTAGTGAAGCAAGTCACTAGCTCATAAACTCTTGTAATATTCTAGAATATAATCCATGCCTTATAAATATGCTATTGCCTATATTTCCCTCTGACAAATGATACTATCATACTTGAAAAATGTATTAATTTCTTTGGTCACCTTTAAAAAAACAAAAAACAAAAAACAAATAAACAAACAAAAAAACCCTGCAAAAACACTAGCGATAGGTAGCAATTTTTAGAGCTTTGTAGTTGTTAGATATCCTAATTAAGTAAGGGCAAACTTTTAAAAAATATTAACATATAATATTGACATGTAAAGTTATAGATGATACATGGTAATAAATACCTATCATATATTCCTCATCTTCAATCAAATATCAGCTCTTATTTTCTCTGTGAGGTGTTATGTTCATGGGATATCTTAAATATGTTTTAATTTCTCAATGTTCTACAATGAGCAAATTTTAAGTAAGAAAAGAAGAAAACGGCAGCATGCGCTAACTCCCCCGTGATGTCAGGCACATTTTGAATGGCAGTGCTGTTTCAAACATGCTTCAAATACTGAGGGAGAGGGACTGGTTCCTGCAGAAGCTGCTGTCCTAGTGTTTGTTCAATTCCAGGTTTATGCACAGATTCTGCCTTCAGTCTTCAGATTATTATTGATCAGGGGTTTCCTCCTCTTCAACACTGCACACACTAATGGCAGTTGCTCTGCTACTGCTTTCTGCAGACATACCCCTAATGCAGACATCCCTGAACTTGGCTTTTGATTTGTTTGGATAAGATTTTAGTTCCTGGTGAAGCTGACTTTTCTACTTGTATCATCGCAGCAGATGCCCTCTTTTTGTTCATCTGCTTTAGAATGGTCTCTTATACTCCAATTTCAAAATAATTCTCTAGTTGTTTGGGTTTTTTTCCCTGTATTTTCAAAACTCAGGTAATTTTTCCAAGACCACACTCTTGTGTATTGTAATTACTGGCAGCTTCTGCAGAGATTTCCTCTCTCCTATCTCTAGGAACTGGTACCACTTCTTATGTTCTGAATTTAGAATCAGCCTGTGCCTTCTTCCACGCACAAAAATACTTCGTACTAGTCAGTCTCTGTACTAAAACGCTGACTCCTACGCATACAGGCTGCGCCTCCTGATTTCTCCTGCACCGACTGGCAGCCTCTGTGGGGAGGCGTGTATTTTCATGTCGGTGACAGGCACACAGAAGTGTCTGCTCCTGCTGGCAGAATGGCTCCACTTCTTCTCTTCAAGTCTCTCATCTTTTACATGAAGAAAGTAAGATTTCACAACTGCAGTCACCTTGGCCTAAGATGGAAAGCTCTCTGGCACTCAAGGAAGAAGAAATAGTAGAGGGTTGTGGCTCAACAGAAGACACAGTTGGCAAAGACCATGCCTATACTCATAAGTCTTTACACTTGTGGAATAGTCCTTCTAGAGATCCTCATCCACACCTGAAACCTTTATAGCTGCTGGTCTAAAATCCATCAAGTAGCTGTAATTCTCAAATGAAAGCATTCTCTCAGGGGTAGATTTGCCTCTGGAAATCTTTGGGTGTGACTTTGGCTTCTCAGCCCTTCCTTCTTCAGGGCTGTGTCTATTATGGTTTGCACTGATTACAGAGCAGCACAGAATGCTTTGATACCCCCCCACACCCAGCCCCCTCCTTTGTAAACAGTGCAGGACAGGATTTTCCTTAACTCGTTCATGTGAGATGCAAACGGTTATGAATATAGTACCTCTCCAGATGACTTAGCTTATCCTGAATTCTTTTTCTGCTTTTCTAAAATGTGAGAGTTGCTCTGTGGACTGCTTAACACCAAACATAATGTTACCTAATATTTTAATAGCGCTTTGTGGTTTAAAAAGGCTCTACACGTCTCAGTGAAGGATATGTTTGCCAATTTGTCAAGCTCTCTCTCTTTTACAACCCTTTCGAGAAGCCAGTAGCCGAAATTTTTCTCCATGAAAATTTGGAACTTTCCTTTCCAACAATAGATGATAAGTGCCCTATCATTTTCTTCTGGGCTTTTGTAGCAGCGTTTTAATAAAAATTTATTACCAAGTACTTTGAAAATGCAAGTGGTCACTAAATTTTAATTCAGTCTACAGGAAAATCTCATTAATTTGATACTGGCTAATTCAATTTAATGTCTCTTTCAAAGAAATTTCTCCTCACTAGATGATTAGATAGTTTTGTATGTATTAGAAGCACAGCTGGTGCGCCCTTGGTGCAGTAGTGGTTAGGTTACTGTCTCTGAAGGAGCAGGCCACATACCCCTGGGTTGCAGTCTCAAGTCAGGGATGAGGAATAACCAGTGTGACAGCTAAATAAATATGAAATAAAGATGCTTCTTTTCCTCTGCCTGCCTATTCACCTTCATTCCTGCCTGCACCTTTCCTTTAAAAAATAAAATAATAAGCATAATTAATGCACACGGTAAAGTCATTATGAAATTTGAACTGAAAATTTGATTCAAAGACTTTAAGAATTCATTATTTTTAAAACAAAACTTAAAGATAACTGATTATATGGGAATTAAAAAAATTGTATGGGAAAATAATATCAAGACCGAAATAATAAAAATTTAAATGTAGGTGTTTGTGTGTATGTAGGTATGTATTATGTACACACATACATACATACATATATATATACATATATATATTTAAAACTCCTGGACCTACACACATATATTTACAACTCTTAAATGAAGCCATGTGGCTCAGGCAGCTAAGGAGCTAAGGTGCAGGCCATGTAAAGCCCAAGGAACCCTGGGATTGGCAGTAAATGAAACAAATAAATAAAAACAACAACTCTTTGATGACCATCTGTAGCAAGTACATGATAATACAGTATTTTTAAAATTAAAAAAATTCTCTACACTTAACGATGAAGATTTATAATAATCATCTTAAAAATTTTCTGAGTATTTTAAATAAAAACTGATAACTGAACTAAATCTACTTCCACATATATTAAAAGTTCAGAGATTTTTAAATAACTTTCTCCTTATTCCATCATTTAAAAGACATATCATTACAGGACGAATTATTTTATGATGAAATACAATAAACTGACCTAATTCTTTTGCTCTATAGGGATTTTTTAAATGTTGAATATTGCAGTCAACAGGTACATGAAACTTAGAAACTGATTTGTAATAAAGGTATTTTTTTTTAATCTAACCAATGGTAAAGTAATTTTGACATTAGCTGTGAATTTGAAATTAGCACATAGGTCTTCAACCTAAGACAATCTAAAATTACCACTTACCAAGTTTCCAGTTCTGTCAAAATTACTGAATTTTCCAGACACTATACTGTAAGTATTTCCAATAGGTTTTTCGGTAGGGAGAGGAGGCGGGCTTTGTGAATCTTCATGTAAACCTGGAAAAATAATAGGGATGCATCAATAACTTCTGGTCTTTGTCGATTCCAAAGGACAAAATGATTGTAGCAGGGTTCCTTAGGAAAATGACTCTCATAAAAGATCCACACAAAAAATGGATAACTAAACAAATGAGAAACAACTCCCAGGAAACACCAGAAAATGGATGGTTTAGTAAACATCTGTTCATTTTACTGAGTGCTTTCTAAGAAAGCAAGAATAATGCTAACTAATTACCATGGCAGCCGGCATCTGCTGCGAACCTTCTATGTGCGCACATTCAGTTAAGGCAGCGCATTCATAGACATTTCTCCAACCAACATCTAAAGGCCAGATCTGTGCAGTCCACCTGTTAACCACAAATGGCAATGTAAACTTAAATTTTAAGTTGCAACAGTCACATTTCAAATGCTCAAGAAATCACATATGGCAAATGGCTACCAGATTGGATAACCTAAATATAAAACATTTCCATCATGGCATAAAGTCCTATTAGATAATACTACGCTAAATAATGTCCTACTCCCTTTACAGATAAAGAAACTGAAGCTCAGAAGAAAATTAATGAAATGGTGCAGCTGGTAGAGAAGAAGTTGGGTCAGTCACCTCCAAAGAAGGGCAGGTCACATACCCCTGGGTTTGAGTCCTGTGTCAGAGTGGGGTGGGGAAAACAACCAGTATGAACAACTAAATAAAAACAAAATGAAGATGCTTCCTCCTCCCTTGTCTTCCTCCTGCTAGCCTACTCATTTTCATTCCTGCCTGCAGCTTTTCTTTAAAAAAAAAAAAGAAATGAACCACTCGAGGTCTGGTAACTGTCAAGTGGAAAGCCTACCCATGCGTATTATAATACGGCAGACTGCTTCTTCACAGGTGCTGGAGCCACCCCTCCCCCATCCAAGAATCTTTTATCCAAATGACGACCTTAACTTAGTGATAGTACATCCCCAACTTACCTTAAAAAAAAAAAGAAAACAAAGATGACCAGATTTAATGAATGATAGCTAATTAAAATCTGTGCAAGAACACTTGGAGAGAGGATGATAGGTGTCAGGCAACTGTTTTAGTCACAGAGAGGAAAACACTCTCAAAAGGAGAAAAATACTCCAACCAGCTACTAGGAGAACAATGGTTTAGGACAAGCAGGTATTCTTGGTGAGAGGAAGGGCTGCTCTGGGAATTAAGATACATGCAGAAACATTCCAACATTTGCCATCTTGGAGATTTTCTCTGTGCTAGAGTTTCTTTGTTTTTACAAAGAAGTAATGAATCATTTATGATATAACATTTACAGGTACTAATGTGAAAACATAAAAGAGTAGTTTACTGTTAGGAAGGGACAAAGGGGTTACCCAGTGTGGGGATACGTAGGAGGTACAGAGTTCAAATTTCATATAATGTGGTGTCAGTAGAGATCTCAATGAAAAAAGTGGCATTTGAGCAAAGACCTGAAGGAAAGTGAAGGAGGGAGCCATGCAAATATCTGGGAAAAGAACACCCTAGTCAGAAGAAACAGGTCCTCAGAGGAAGTAGCTGACAGGTTCAAAGAAGATAGTGCATCACAAAGTTGTTCTTTCTTCTCTTTACTCCAAGGTCTTCAGACACCAGAAATTTCATTTTTCACCCAAAACCTATATGCATTGTTAATAATTATAATGATAAAATTCAAAGAACTGGTGCTGGATGTAAATGAAATAACTCTGGAAATCATTTGGCATTTCCATGTCTCACATAAAGTAGCACCTAAATCAATTTCTGAATAGTTCCTGGAGCCTTGTGAGGATAATAAATAAAGTTCCTTCCCCAATATGTCCTTTTTAGATTCACAGGACTATTAATCCAAATTTTATAAGTGTGCAGAAAATAGTAAACATAGCAGGCCTGAGACTGCTTATCTTTCAAAGACTTGTTTTATGAGGTTGGCCCTAACTGGCATCTGAAAACTTGGACTTCAAGGTTCCTTCCACTCCCTAAACTGATAAAACAAAAAGGATATGATTTATACTGAACACCTGCTTTCCTTCTGGGAATTCTGTATGTGACAAAATTCTTAGAGGTGTCTATGTAACCGGCGCACAATAAAACCCTTAGGCATTGTGCCTCTAATGAGGTGAGGGAGCTGAGTGCATCTTGCGTGACCCTGCTGGAAAGTACTCCTAGAAGCTCACATGAGATTTCCTCCAGACTCTGTCCCATGTGTCTTTTCCCTTTGCTGATTTTGCTTCATATACCTTTGCTGTAATAAATCATAGCCACAAACACAACTATATGCCAACTTCTATCTGTCCTCTTAACAAATCATTACACCTGGGGGTCTTGGGCCCACATGAACTTCTGGCAATGTTTATTATTATTATAATATTTCACTATGGCTGTTAAAACCTGGAATATATTTAACAAGGTAACAACAAACAACCTAATGAGCTGCCATTTCACTGATTTAGGGCAGGGAGCTCTATAATACTGTGAAATATGTATTTGTATACCACAAACTATTTATTATTTAATTTTTGAAAGAGAAAGGAAGGGAGAGTGGGAAGAAACATTTTTTAAGGAAGAAAGAGGAAGAGGAAGCACTTACAGTTATTTGTGTATATATTTCTGGTTGCTCCCTCTAGTCCCTGGTCTCAAATACAAGCCAGAGGGCTTTACAGGGTTCACACCCCAGTCGCCGACTTAGTGCCTGAGCCATCAGGACACACCAGCCAGTATTCTCTAATCTCACACTAACATATAACCTCCTAAGTAGGGAGAACCCACCAGAATTTGGTGCACTCACTTCTCCTTATTCTTCATAGCAACTCAATTCAATCTTTTTATTGGTTAGCTTGGAGCCATTAGTTAATAATAAAACCATTAAGAAGAGACCAAAACCAATTATGATCCTCCTGGGTTTTTAGTGGTTTTTAATAGACAATTCAAGTGCCTACACTAAGAGTAAGATTAGCGTAATATTCCAGGATATGCCTGCAAACAACCCTAGGATGCCACAGGTGAGGGACAATCACTCTGTTGTTAAGAGAAATGGAATAGACAGAATTCTTGTCAGACAAAGGCAAGGACACATCCACACTATGCAGAAACTGAACGAACTGAAATGAGAGCAGAGGCTTTCACTCCGACAGTGCCAGGAACACTCTGGAACCTACTATACACACATGTGCATGCAAACTCACACAATTCTATACACTCTTTAAGACAATCTCTGGGGTCTAACATAAATAGTGCTGACCCTTTTAACCTCTCCCTCACAATAAATATCAGATTTCATTTACAAGTACTCACTAAAGTTCATAAACTATTCACTTATTTTATCATTAAAAAAATCAAACTAAACACATAAAAATGCAGCAGTACCTTAATCAAAAATTTTCTGAACTTTCAGTTACTGTTCCTCGCACAATTCACACATAGCCATATTTAGATTATGCTGATTGGGATAATATATTCCATATAGATACATATATAGCTATCAGTTGTATTATGTGCTATCATTTATTTATTTGCTGTCAGTTTCAATTACTTTCCCACTGTATCTTTATGAGAAGCATTAGCATATACTACTACAATGGTTCTGAATTTCAATCTGTCTCTATTCTCTTTGCCTAAAGACAACATTAAAGAGAAAGAAATCCAAATTTACTGTACTCATTATCTGAAGAACTGGGGGAAAATTTGCTCTTATATGTCCTTGGCTCTGAAAGATAATAAATGGCTGATTATATACAATTTCAAAGGCAGACACTCATAAACCGACATATATTTCCCCCAGGCTCCTGGAGAAGCAAATGAAGAAGGCAGAAAAGTGCTTACATTTTCCTGGTTTGGCTGGAATTCGAATCACAGTGGGCTTCCTGGTGGGTGCTGGTTGAACTGCTCGTTCTTTTGTTGATTCTGTTTTTGTGGGGAGCTGAAAGGGATCTAATGAAAAACACAGTTTATTTTGCATGTTTTAGTTAACATGGACTCAAACAAAAAACCTCATTCATAATTAAAGAGTCATATTTTTCATGCCCCAGGGAAAACTATTCATGGATAAACAAAATCTCAGTTTGCAGAGGCAAAAACACAAAGTCGGAGCTCATGAAAGGAAATAACTTGACGCTCTGTAAATAATTCATATGGCTTTTCTTTCTCTCTGATGAGAGTGATCCAGGACAATCCTGAATTATGCAGAAACTATCTTTCATGGGAATGCAATCATTTCATCAATGCCTGCCTGAAAATGAGGGGGCAACTGAAACAAAGAGCCAGTCTTCCAACCTCTTGTGAAGCCTCCCAGACCCCCCAGCAAGGAGGGTCTCTTCTTCCTCACAGCTCGGAGCCTGTGACAGAACTTTTACCCACTGGGTCCCCTGGGCCTACCCGACACCAGCACTGTGGCTGTAGCAGGGCAGGTGCTTGGCAGAGGCTCAGATTTAGTGGTTTAGTAAAACTACACTTCAGTAACATCATGCTTTATCCTGGAAATAAAATCTCTTCCTTCAACTATTTATTGTCGGGGCAAGGATATATGACTCAGCATTTCTCCATCTTAACACATTTGGTTAAAATGCACAGTATATGTGTACAGAATATATTTTAGACAAAAGTCATAACCACCACCTCTTTTTCACTGAAAATAAATAGTACTTTTTTTCTTTTCATGTAAGCACTTTTCAGTAGTTTGAGAAAATGCCTGTACAATTTGTAAAAGATGATTAATCTAAAAATAAACAGATTAGCTTACAATAAAATGCAGTATAATGAATACTGTATGCAGCCCACAGGATCTCACACGGCTGCCTTCGCCTTTATTCAACAAGTGGCAGAATGAGACTCTGCTGTAACACTGCACCTATTCTTTGCTACTTGCCTGCAGGGAGGCACTCCCATAAAACAATGCATTCTGTAACATTGGCGAACAGCATTCGTGTCTGTCTGTGACGAGCTGCAGCTCAATAAGCACCTTTTGCTGACCAGCTCTTCCCAGGTACATGGAGAGCTGAACTATGAAGGCCTGTCTGCTCCCTGATCCTTCTTCCTTCAAGCGGCTCTTAGTCAACATCCCCAATACCGGCTTGCATGCAGGTCTACCAGGTGCCAGTAACAGTGCCAGGTGTGGAGACAGACCAGTAAATACAATTCCAATTTAATTTTATTATCACCGAAGAAGGGTCCCCAGATGGAATGCGAGGTTACAAATAAAGATGACTCCTCTGTAGAAACCCATCAGTCACAAGTGAGATGAGTTTTTTATTGCATGTATTATTATATAGGTATTTTGAGGAAAAAACAAACAGATTTGTCTTATATCCATTCATTCCTTAGTGATTTTCCTTTTCTCACTGGTTCCTTCAATATTGATGAGTGCCTGCTACAAAGTCTCTGTTCTAGGAGCTGGGACACTTCCATGAACAAATACAATAAACGACTGTAACAGACAAGTAACTCCTATGGCACAGGTGAGAAGTACTACCTGAAAAGGGAAAGGGAGTACAAGGTGAGGAACTTCCATCAGGGCAGAGGCAAGCAGGCTGAGCAGGAACCAGGAATGCAGGGGGAGGCGGGGAGGGAGCCTTTAATGACACTGTTATTTTATCTTTCCAACAACTGGATTTTATGTATTCTAATAGCTCTTCCAACCTGGACACTATACATCTGGATTCTAGGATGGGTAAAAAAGGCATTTGTATTAAAGTCCATGGTTGCAAACATTACCCAAGGCAGAATACCCTGATTGGCTGAATTATAGCACTGGCTAACATGAAAAAAAAAAGTGAAGATTCCATATACTCTTGGCATATATTTTATTCAAACACAGAAATATAATATCTCTACCATCTTTTCTTTGTTCATCCATCTCTCCTGCCATTGATATGCCCTGTCTTCTTGGCCCTTTGCTGGAACCCCCAGGCCATCCTGCCCCACTGCCATGGACACTTGCTTGTCCAGGGACTTGACCATTCTCCTGCCTCCCCCAATCTTGGTTGTCATTCCCCATTCTCCCAGGACTCTGCTTTCCGCTGGAGAAACATTAGAAATCCAAGAAAAGGATTAAGGCTGGTAACCTACTGTTCTACCTCTCGAGGGGCATTTCTGCTCTAACGGCTGCTCTGAATGCCTGGGCTCTGTGGGTTATCCCCGTGGGTTTTCAGCTGATGAAGATTTGTAGCAGGTACACAGGGGGAGGAAATGCTTGAGCGTGGAAGGACTTCAATTGTTTCCTAACACATTAAATTCTGGGACAGGATACCACCTACACATTCTCACATTCCAGAGGCGAGGGCATGAACAAAGAGGAGGCTAATCTGTGCCCCCAAAGGGCTGGGCACAGGGCCATCCTTAGTGAACTTGCGGTTGGAGGGCTGGTCTCAGGGAACCTGCCCTAAATCCTGCACACTGAGGGGTCAGGTTACCCATCACAAGAAAGGGTCCAATTGCTGCTTTTAAACCTGGGAGATTTAAATTGAAGTGACATAGATACAACCTATGTACGAAGTATTCGGTCTCCTAGCTCCCCGCTGTCTTTATTTTCAGTGTCGCTGGCTGCTCTTCAATAACTGGCACTCTGCTGGTGTGTAATCTATACTACTACACATATCTCTGCAAAGAAAATTTCTTCCTCAAGACAGTGAAGCAAGGAAGTCTGAGTGTTCTAGCACTGCGGGCTGTTTGGCGACATGGGTCTGCTTAATGACCTACCCCAGCTGTGCTCACTGAGTCCGTGAGCTGGGCATCTGCCTCTGTCTGCAGGCTGCCCGGCTAGAGTCCAGACAAGTGGAGCAGAATAGCGGGGAGGGTGGAGCCAGAGGCCTGTTTTTAATCCTGATGATAGTGTGTGTCTCCAGACACACAGTATGAAGTTGATTGATTTATTTTTTTGGTTATTTTAGTATTTCGCTGCCGTAAGTTTGTTTTACAAATTAAAGTAAACTCATATGTGCAGGTCCTCATATGTGCAGTTGCCCCACTACTTAGATGTATGTCAACATACCCTGCCCTCCACTAAATCATCAAGTGTTCTCACCATGCCCAGTGGCTCCATTTCCCCACCTTCCCATTCCCTACTGGTAACCTCAGTTCTACTTCAAGTTTCCAAGGGGTGGTTCTGTTTCATCTGTTCTTGTGTCTATTGACATTCCACCTTTGAGTAAGATCATCTGGCATCTATCTTTCTTCTTTTGACTTACTACACTTAGCATAATTCCCTCTAGATCCAAACATGGTGATTCAAATGACAGATGAAGCGTTTCATCTCTTCTACTGGCTGTGTAGTATTCCATTGTGTATATATATATACACCACATCTTCCTGATCCATTTATCGACTTTGGGCACTTAGGCAGTCCAGTTCTGATCTACTGTGAATAGGGCTGCAATAAAACATGGGGGTGCAAAAATCTCTGTATCTTTTTGGGTAAATACCTACCCAGAAGGAGGACGGTAGGATCATATGGAATTTCCACCTTCAACTTTTTGAGAAATATTTCCATAGGGGTTGCACCTATTTACACACCCACCAACAGTGTAAAAGTGTTACCTTTTCTCCACATCCTCGCCAACATGTTTTTTCCTGACTTTTGGTTAATAGTCAGTCTGTCTTTCAGGTATAAGGTGATATCTCATTGTTTGGATTTGCATTTCCCTGACAGCCAGTGAGTACTTTTCATGTGACTATTGGTCATCTGTATATTCTCTTCGGAAAATTTCTCATCCCTTTTTTTTTTTTTTTTTATTGGATTGCTTGTTTTTCTATTACTGAGTTTTATGAGTTCTTTGTATATTTTGGATATTTAGCCCTTGTCAGAAACATGGAACACAAATACCCACTCGCAGATAGTAGGTTGTCTTTTTGTTTTAGGACTGTTTTCTTTCATTGTGAAGAAGCTCTTTAGTTGGATGAAGTCCCAGTTATTAATTTTTCTGTTTATTTCTCTTGATTCTGGACTTAAGTCCCCAAAGACCTCTCTAAGGCTGATGTCACAGAATGTCTTTCCTAGGTTGTCTTCCAAGAATTTTAGTTTCTGATCTTATGTCCAAGTCTCTAGTCCCCTTTGAGTTAATTTTTGTGAATGGCGTGACAGTGGTCTAGCTTCATTCTTTTGCATGTGGCTGTCCACTTTTCCCAACACCGTTTATTGAAGAGACTTTCCATTCTCCATCATATGCTTTTGGCTATTTTGTCATAGAGTAAGTGACTGCATGTGAGTAGTCAGTTTCTGGTGACTCAGTTCTATTGCACTGATCTGTGCCTCTGCTATGATTCCAGTACCATATCATTTTGATCACTATCACTTTGTATTCTAGCTCAATATCTGGGAGTGTAATTCCTCTGGATTTTTTCTTTTTTATCTCGTAATTGCTTTGGCCATTTGAACCTTTTGTCATTCCATACAAATTTTAAGATTTTGTGTGCTATTTCCTGGACACTGTTTTAGGTAAGATGATCATTTAAATGATGCTGGTTCTTCCTAATCATGAGCAGGTGAGGTCTTTCCATTTATTTGTGTCCTCTTCTATTTCTCTTTAGAAGGATTTGTTGTCTTCATTGTATAGAACTTTCACCTCTTTTGTCAAGTGTATTCCAAGATATTTGATTTCTTTGACTTCTACCTTAAACAGTGTGGTTTTCCTGATTCCATTTTCTTCTAACATATTTTTGCATATAAAAATGCAATGGATTTTTGTGCACTGATTTTGTACCTGTCACTTTATTGTATTTCCTGATTAGCACTAGCAGTTTTTTTTTGACAGACTTTTCAATATACATAATTATGTTGCCTGCAAATCGTGAGACTCCCACGCAGACCACCAGCGCGCTGGTCTTCTTTCCACTCTGAACAAAGATCCTTTCTTTTGGCTCCATGTCCTGGTCCCACTGGGTGGGCTCCCTGCTCTCAGAGCTACTCTCTGGGAGGGCTGATTCTTCCCTCACCACTATTTCTGCTCCCGAGACTAGCAGTCCTGGATCTGCAAGAAACCCCAACGTCTTCACCTACCCTGAGGTGGTAATCACTGTTGGAGAGGAGATCCAGCACACTCCTACCAGATCACCATCTTGACTCCTATCCCTGAGTTTATTTTTTATGTCTTTTCAAGAGAGGGATGTTTTTTATATAACAAAAATGTATGTGGACAATATATGAAGCAAATATGGCACCTTATGTCTGGGAACTCCGGGCACTGCCAGGTGAGATACTGGATCATTGGTACTATTAAAATATTTAAAGTTCACAACCTTTGGTCGAGCAGTCCCACTTTGGGAAATGTAACCTTCAGAAATAAAAGTGCTAGTGAAAGTAAACATGCTAAGAACAGTGCTCGTTACAGTATTTTTTCTTTTTTCTTTTTGGAATGGCCAAAAAAAGAAACCTAAAAACAAACAGAAGAGGTTGAATATATACCAATAGGGGTAATGTGGCATTAGTGAGCATACACTCTTATTAGGGAGCCAGGCAAGTATATGGAACAAGGAATTTGATTTAGATCCAATGGCCTGAAAATAAATCTACAATTCTCATTATTAAATAAAGGGGAGAAATTGGTATAATACAAAAGATTCTTATAAAAATTACATGCACGCATATTGTATGCATGTTTGCAAACTTTGGTCTGGCATGTCCAAAGACCTGGGAAGTTCATACACAACACTGTTCACATTGGTTACTCTGGAAAGTGAATGGACTAGAAGATTTATTTATATTACTAAATATCTGTATTATTTCATTTGTTATAGGAAATACATATAACTGAAAAAATCCAGTAAGAAATTCATTCACAAGAGAAGAGTTACAAGATTAAGCTCAAATCGCATCCCCGTTAACAAACTATAACAAAAAACAATGTAAAAATAAGGGAAAAAAGTGAATATTCTTGTCCCTTTACTTTTTCAAAGCAATAATGGCCATAAACCAGAAAAATGAGCACACACTTTCTTGAAATTTGTCTAAGTTAGACCTAGTCTGTTCATAATACTTAGCTTCTATTTGTAAGCTTGGATAATGTAACTTTTTAGAAAAATCATATTTAGTTAAAAAATATTTTAATTTTCCATTCATGACAAGATTGAGAATCAAGGAGGGAGGCACCTCTTTTTTCATGGTCAAGACAAGAGAGAGCTTTCCCATCTTCCTTTAATCTAAATTTGCTAATGTTCATTGAAAATTAGATTTCCTCAACCTCTTCTGCCTACACAGTTCTTAAAAGACAACCATAGGTAGAGTGCCTCTTTTTTCATTACTACTCAATATCCCATTACACAGATGTATCATAATTTATTCAAGCAGTTCAATGAAGGTAATTTCCAATGTTCTGCGTGAAAATCCTTAATCTGGGTTCAAGAAGGGATCCTTGAAGAGCTAGAAATTAGATCTCAAACTACAGGCATGAACTAAAGGGCTATATTCAAGGGAGACAGAAGATTCACAAACTAATCAGATTCTCAGAGCTCAATGATCCAAAGGGGGAAGGTCCACAGTGTCACAACTCTGTCACAGACTGTTCATTCATGCTTGTATATATATAAAACCAGAAAGCATTGTAAAAGGAATCTCCTATCCAATTAGAATAATTTTTCTCAACCTTTATTTGCAGGGTTTATTTTGCACTCTGTCTAGTCCCCCATACCAACACCGATTATTCTGTCTCTGCTGCCAAACAAGGCCCTTTACACCTGTCTCCGCAAGGTCTTCATTACTGGGTTGAGAAAAACACTGATGACGATGTAGTTTTCTGCCCATTACCTGTCCCTAATAATGTGCTTGTCATCATAATTAGTTTCACCATCCTTGGCTTGCTTTTCTGTCATTTCTTCCCTTGAGTTCTGCTAATAGCAAAAATTGGCTGCTAAACTATTATTCTGGTCTGTGTAATGGGGCTGACAGCAGAAGCATTCTGCTATTTTCTTGACAACTGGGTAGGATTTGTAGAGGTGTGAAGAAGAATTGCCAATACTTCTTAGCTCCATTACATTAACCTGGAAGGCATTCTACTCAAGAAATGAATCCAATATTAAATTGCCTGTTTTATGAGTTTTCCTTTAATAATTTTTCTAATCTTTACAATGTTTTCATAGCTTCAATATTTTCTGATCTCTATTTCCTGAGATTAATATGGCAACTTCATTTTATGAAAACTGCTTTTATAAGACTTTATTGTTGTGGTAGGAGAAAGAGAAAGAAATAAATTTGTCAGAATCTCTCCTTTCTTTAGTGTTTCTCTCCAAGTTTCTGGCTGATGTCAGGATGATTAGTCGAGGTTTCAGAGACCATAATCCTTTATTTACAAAGACAATGCTATCAATATATAGCAACAAGTCACAAAGCCCAAAATCAATATACAAGCAGAATCTCTGTACACACTGAGTTCAGAAGTGATCCTGAAGGCCTCTGAAGAGCAATAGGCAGGGAAGGAACAAGGTCCAACATATAATCTAGAAAAGTCGCTTGGGCAGTCTTAATACAGGGGATGATGGGGCTGAGCAAAAAGTGCTCATGGGTTAATCTGGCCATAAAGGTGTAAAGTGGGGCAGTAGCAGGAGAATTGGAAATGGGAGGAAGATTCAAGAAGCTGGTGAGTGACTGGATGTGATTGACAAGAAAACAATAATAACGACTTAATGACCATTTACATGTTTCAGACAATGTGATATGCCTTTCCTGCATAATCACACTTAATCCTTGCAGCGCCTCCAAGGAGGATTATTATTGTGTTTTATAGATGAGGAAATCAAAGCACTGTGGGGTTAAGCAAACTGCCCAAGGTTACATGGCAATTAGGTAGCAGACCCGTGTCTGCCTGACTCCAAGTCCAAACAACTAGCCATTGAATGACATGGTAGATTCAAGAATGATCACTATGCATCTCTGGGATGGTTGGCTAGGTGATGGCGCCATCAGTGAGGTGCACAATATAAAAGAGGAGCAGGTTTAAAAGATAAAGTGTTCGGTTTAGTTTGACTCCACAGTTGAGAGCAATGGTTAAGTCAGGTAGGGCAGGCAAATTACATATTTTGTTACAAGACTGCCTCAATAATTAAATATTGTGCAATCAAGTGGCAGAAATCAAGAAACATAAAGGGCTGAGTATGAAGCATGAGACTGAATTCGTGTTGAATGTATACTGTTGACCTTCCTTTTTGAAGATGACTCTAATTATCTGCTTGACGACACAGAATAAATTCTCAGCAATTATTAAGCAAATTGCCATCCCCACAGAATCTAACAGGTTCTACAAAAGGTGGTATTTCTTTGGCTTGTACTGTTTTCACCCCTTAACAGCCCGCTGCTGTTGGTCAAACTCATCACTGTCCTACCCTGAACCTAGGACCCTAAAAAGGTTTAAATAAGGAAATGATATAACAAAGACTTGAAAAGTTTTTCAAGTGTTGCCTGGTTTAAGGAGTCATAAAAATGTTTAGTAGCAATGTGATACAGTGAAAATAAACTAGACTTAGGATGAAAAGACTGAGATTGAATCTTGCCTGGAAAAATTTAGTTTTATGACACAGGGCATTATCCATTGATTTCTCTCTGCCTCACTTTTTTCTTTTGTAAAATGAGACCAACAACACCCTGCAGAGGTTATTGCATTAAATGAAATAATGTTTGCTGTGTTTCTGGCAGATATTCAATATATTCTAACATTTTCCTTTACACCCTTTTTGGAAAAGAAGCATGTGGTATCCAGTTCCAATGCTGTATGCATAATGATATTTTTAATAAATATGTGTTTGCTATCATTTAAAATGTCTGGTGTTGTGCAGAATTTGGTTTTGAATCACAGAATTTATACCATCTTGATGCACTGTGAAAACACTTCTGACAGCTAACTTTTTGAAAATACTATTACGCTTTTATGTTCACAAAAACTACCCAAAGGAAAGAGCAGTGAAAAGAATCTTATCAATGGAAAGTAGAGCAGCGGACAAATCAAAGATAAGCTTCACCATTACACCCTCCCTCCTTCAGAACATGTGAAGAGAGAAAACATACTTTCTGCCTCTTGGGAAATGTAATGTTCTGATCTTAGTAGGAAGCTTACAAGTGTTGTATTTTATTTACAAAACTTTGCATTTCCAAAGGAAGATGCTCCTTGAAGATTACTGAAAAGATTTTGCAACATACGGCTGGGTCCACACCCCTCGCATTGCTTGTGCCAATGTCCCCTCCAGAGACAGCCCCTCTCCTGACAGTCCCAACAGGACAGGTTCAATCTGAGGAGCCCTTTTCAGGCCACTGCATGAAGCGCCATCCACAAGAAGTTTCCTCTGCATCCTCCAGACGCTTGAGTCTGCCCCTGCAGAGCAAGGGAGCCAGTCTCCCACCCAGTTCAGTTCCAGCCTATTTATTCCTGGCTTGTATAACAGTCATCAGTGCATTTGTCTTTCTTTCTCCTTCTCCCCCAGCCCATATTCTCCCTTCCCTTCTGCTTCCACCTCCAACCTCGTTGCTTGTCTTAACCTGTGCTTCTGTCTCCACACACACGCACGCACGTGCACAGCCCCCATAACTTCTGTACTAGAAACAAAAAACAGCAAGTGTCATTTAAGATGGCCTAGAGTGAGCTCCGAGTCCCCTCCACCTCTCATTTGTACTCACCCAGGACTATCTCTGAACTGGAGGATTCTTCAACCAGGCTCCCAGGGCGGGTGGGTAAAACATCATCATCGAAACTGATGAGGTCGAAATCCCCCAGAAGCTTGCTCTGCAGAACTGGAACATGGGGATTGGCTGGGGGTCCTTCTGCCAGTGATCTGAAAGCTTTGGCTTGTGATGCCACTGAGAGTCGGGGAGGAACAGTGACTGGTTTCAGCAAAGCTGCAGGGTGGGTGGAATTTTCGGAGGAAATGGATTTCTTCGGCAGCACAGGCCGAGGAGCAGGAGTTGGGACCTTCCTGCTGCCATTAGGGACCTCAGCCATAGGCCCACCTCCCAGAACCTCATGATTAATATTTCGTGTAAGGCCAGGATTGGGTTTCTTTGGCAATTCAGGTTTGGTTACTGGGATGCTCCCTGCTTCCTGCAGTGGGGCCTGTGGGGTGGGCCCCTCCCTGGAGGCCCCCTTGAGTCTATTTTCTGTCCAGGAGTCGCAGTCTCCAGAGGCTCTGTTAGCAGCTGGTTTGGGAGCCACGGAGGGTTTCCCTGAGGAAACAGCAGGCCTTGGGGGGAGTGTGCGGGGAGCAATTTCTGGTTTCTTGGGCAGTCCTGGGGTTTCTGTATTTGTCTGACCCTCAAACGCTTTGATCCTTGAAACAATACTGTTTTGGCTTCGTTCTGTGTTCATAATGTTCATCACCACCTGACTATCCAAGTCATCCGTCCTGTCCAGCAGACACAGGGGCCAGCTCTGGGCCTCCTCCTGCTCTGTGGCTTCCAGGCTTATTTCCTGCTGGGTTTCCTCTTTAATGTGAATCTCTCTGGCTACTGGTCTGAGGTTGCTTTTTGACCTTGGTTTTGGCACTGGACATCTTGTGGCACTGGAGTTTTCTGGACAATTCTGTTCTTCAGAAATATCAAAGGCTATTAAAGGTGCCACCTCTGTCAGGGGGTCACCAGCTGGGGCAGCTGGAGAAGGCTGAAGAGGCTTGAGAGGTGTCGGCAGTGCTGGCAAGAGCAATCACAAAGAAGTTGCAACATTATTATTTAAAAGAAAAAAAAAGCAGAATGGACACAGATGTTTACGAAATACATGTAGAATATCAAGTAATTTACTAATGACTTAATTAGCAAAAAGTAATTCCAAAATCAACAAGTGACATGTTTATACTCAACTTCCCACAGGGGTATTCTTCAAGTTAAAGTTCTTCGGAAAAGAAACAGTATTACATAATTTAAAATATTATTTAATTGCTGTTCTCAGCAAATTTATCACATGAACTACTTCTCTCTCACTGTCAAAATCCCAACATTTCTTGCTTTGCTTTTTCAAAGGAACTTATTCTGATCTGTTATCCTAATACAAGGCTTTTTAAAAGCCTAACAGGACAACAACCTTTAGCAACCTATCAAGTTTAAGTTGATAACTATGAAGTCCTTCTCAAGGAGAATAAAGGGCATCAGCAGAAATACCAACCACCAATTACAGGGATGGCGTTTGTGTGGTATGAACGAGAGTGAGCCCCAGAGGCTGGGGCTGCAGCTTGAGAATGATCCATGACAATAATCACAGCGTACCCAAATAAAGAAAAGTGCATGGGGATCCCCATGACGGTGAAGCAGAGCTCAATGAATTATGCATCAACTGCAAATTATTTTAAAGACTAGAAGTCTGCTGATTCCTTCCCTAAAACTGGGTCAGAACTGGTGAAGAAAGATCACTTGCATTACTTTGAGGAAGATGGTTGTCTATTTCTTCTGAAAAGTCAGTCTGAGTTGCCGAAGTAATTGTGTGCCTTGGAGCGGCAGCAGCATTATTATTATTTGTGGTATTAACTTGAACTTGGTTGATTTCTTTTATGACTTGTTCATAAGATGGTGGGAGCTGCAAAATAAAGTGAAGATTTTAGGCATGGTGGGCAATAACAGCCAAGATGCTAGTAGACTCACTGTTCTTACCTTTGTATTTTGTTTCAAAATAAAATGCAAAGAAACAATGGGACACTTACTCACCTCTGCAGGAAGCAGCTCACCGGGCCTCCAGGGGCCTGCTGCTGAAGCTGGCGGGAATCCCAGTCCTGGGGGAGGGGCCCCAGGAAACCATGAGGTGGGCCTCAGCGGCTCAGCTGCCACAATGGTGATCTCTGGGCGCCTAGCAGACAGAAGCCTCAATGAGGTTGTGCAGGTTGGTAACAAGCTACTATCTACCTGCAGGTATTCCAAGATTCGTGCACACAACCACCAGCCCAAAAAGTTACAAAACAACTGCCATGTCAGTCAAAATGCCATGACCTGGGCTTTCTCTAATGGTACATACCCAAGGAGGTTTCAAGAGAACAAATGATAGTCACCTTCTATGATATGGTCTCAAAAAGTCAGAGAGGTGCCCTGAGCACACTTAGCTCTACCCTGCTGATAAGAATAAGGACCCAGGAAGGCCCACACCATCTCTCCACTCCAGATCAGCAGATCAGCTAGCCTACAGGACAAACGTTAAGTCGCAAGGCAGAAAAGTATACTGGTCAAACAGAATTGTTTCACTTTCTATTATTATAAAGCACATGTTGTGAAGGAATACCTTATTCAAATAACCCACTTCCTCCTCCTCACTCCACCTCTGTCCCAATTCAAGGTGGTCTTTAAGTGTTTAGAAGTACAGGTTCATGCCTCGACCCTGATGTGTGTGTTCCTGGGCAGTTTTGTGTATGATGTTGGTGATGACACTTCAGTACTGAGAAGCCATAGTGATCTAGGCATGGCTCCTTCCATCAGTTTCTTAAAAATGATTCTACGTTCTCATGTCTAAAATTTGCCTTCAACCTGATTTCCTACAAACACCAACTGGGTTGACCTGGAACGAATCAATGAGTATCCCTGAGCCTCAGTTTTCTCATTTAATAAACCAAGATGGTGGTGCCTTTCCTATCTTTCTCTAATATTTCACGAAAAATAAAACTTAGGAAAGCACTGTTGTTATCAAAACTGTTCATATAAACTCTCAGGGAAGCTTTTGAAACAATAGAAACTGCTCATTGATTATATTTAAATTATACTGCTAAGAACCTGCGTACAGCTGTTGTCTAAATAATACAAGTTACTAATCAATAATGCTAAGCATTATACATATATTAATGCTTCTGACAACCTTGTGTAGATATGATTAATACCCTTTTAAAGCTGGAGACAGAGAGGCTAAGAAAGGTTAAGTAACATGTTGAGAAAGTGAACTTGATTTTACCGTTCTATGTTTTGTCCAGCATTATTTATACTATGCTATACAGTAAGAAAACTGAATCAGGACACTGTCTTATAAAAGCCATCTCTTTATCACCTGTCATCCTGCCATCCATTACACACCTATTTGTCTACTGGTCTTTCCTACTCAATGTCTTCCTCCTTCCCTGTCTCCAATCAGCTACCCACATTCAGCTGTCATGCAGCCTGCCTGATCCTCTCCCTTTCTTTATCCTTTCATTTAATTTTCTGACCTGTCAGTCATCCATTGGTCAATATAACATTTACTAAGTAGGTAGGAGGGAAAAAAAACCTGTCTTTGAAACAATTACAATAATGCTTTACGTACATATAGGAGCTATTTAATAAACACTTTAAATTTGACTACAGAGTAATTACTACCAAAGGGACATTTTCAGTTTGTAGTATGTCTTCTCTTAAGTCAAATCTTTATTGTTCAAGCTTAGAGATTAATTCAGGAAAGGTACTTTAATATAGTACTTACAAAAGAGAAATATTTAGCTTGCTAAATGATAACTTATATTTCATGATTAGCAGAATATATACACTCTTTTATAAATACCTCCTGTCTCGATGAAGCTCACTCTGAATAGAAGGCCGAGAAGCTATAAAAGAAAGAATAAACGATATAATACACAAAATTAGTATAGTCAATAAAATTTAAAATTTTATACTATCAAAGTTAATTTATACTTGACATTGTATAGAAGGTATTTTAACATCTATATAGAAATTTAAATCGAAATAATTATTTTTAAATGGTATAAAACTAATTATATATATTTGTATTGATTAAGAATATACAGATTTCAATAACTCTTCAAATCACATTCTGTGGCTCTGAAAATAACATGAAAAATGAACAGAGAAAAGAAGACAGCTA
Source organism: Solenodon paradoxus (assembly GCA_004363575.1). Taxonomy (NCBI): domain Eukaryota; kingdom Metazoa; phylum Chordata; class Mammalia; order Eulipotyphla; family Solenodontidae; genus Solenodon; species Solenodon paradoxus. The sequence goes on along the minus strand of RJWH01000272.1, from coordinate 939,385 downwards.
TTAAGTAGAAACTGCATGGTAAGGGCCTTATGACAATGACATGAAATAGCAAAGCACAGAAAAAAACTTAATGTCTATTTTAATCCATGACTATACTTTTATAATGTCAGTAACTATGGCAAATGAGGTAGAAACAGCCCAATTTTTATCTACTTTCTAACTTTTCTGGGGTTTCACAACCTTTAGGTTGTTTTATTACTTAAGAGATAAAGATAAAAACAAGAAGTGTTCAAATAACTTTTATAAACATGTTTATAGTACATATTTTTGCATATGTAGCATTGACCTTTCACACTTCAAACTTAAAAGAATAGATGGTTTAAATTTTCTCCACATTTTATTTTAAAATTTAGTCCCAATTGGATAATCTAAAAATGTCATATATAGTTATCAATTATTACATATTTGATATATAATATCATAATTACATTCCTATCTTCAAAGGACACATACTAAAGATACCTTTTGCAAATCTACAAATACTATATTGCAAGGATTTAAGCACAGAGGGATTTGTTTCAGATATAAACTATTTCTACTAGCTGTTTTCCTATCTCTCCAATACAGTACTCCACCTTTTTAGTTCTTCTACTATGAAAAGAAGGAACGTATGAATCTTTTCTTTTTCCCTCCTATTGTAACTTCTGGCTCTCTTTGAGCAACACTGCCCAAACTGGGGAGGCAGGGATAGAGGTGGGAATGAAATGGAGGGCAGGGTTGGAGCTGTGATAGCTGGAACCTCTGTTGGCTAAGCAAAGCAGACCCAACAGCTGAATCCCAAACCCCTGGATCTTGAGTTGGAGGCTGTCCTTTATTCATATCATCAACTAATGGGACTGGTACATTTCAATCAGGCGCTAACAGAACTCAGGCGGAGGTGCCTTTTGTCTCCTGGAATCAAGGAGAACAGAAAGGCTAAAGTGCCAAGTGGTGCCTCTGACTGGTCAGAATGGTTTCATGAAGCCACTGATTGCGCCACAGTCATAGCCCCACCATCACGAAAGCCAGAACCAGCAGGCAGCACTTTGAAAAGACAGCACATGATTTGTTGTCACAAACATACCTCTTCCACGGGGCATTTTTGCTGTGCACTATTCATGAGTGCTAAGGGAAAAAAAGAAGGGGTTATAGAAGAGGAAAGGGAGAAAGAAGAGTGAATCTAGTTGCTTATGTCTAAAAGGGACTCAGGAGCAAGACTTATCATGTCACTGTTTTCCCCATTCTTCATACTTTGGTGGAAAAGAAAAGTTCATGAACCACACTTTCAGAGAATAAAGAAGAATGTTGCTGCAAAGATGTGTCTGCACACACATGGACATCCACACACATAAGAACACTTCAAACCAAACCAAACCAAACCAACTACCTACACTTTTTAACGAGTACAAAAAAATCTAGAAATCAATTTGCTACTTCTACAGGGGTCAGTTTTTAAGTACGGTGGGTACTTAAAAGCCAATTCAATAATCAATTCACAGCCACTTGGTTCTGCCACTTCACACCATTAGGAACAAGTTCCCTGTACTCCCACTGGACGTTGCACAATGAGGGGAGAGACATCTCCCCTTAGACTTAGAGGTTTCCTTCACCTCCTTTGGGAACCACTGCTTTTTCTTCTCTTGCTTTGACCCCCGCACCCCGACACTACTCATCTATGAAATCTCTTTTCTCTGAATCCTTACGGAACTACCAGCATTTACTGTCGTGCTGAACCAGTTTCATAGCTAGAAACACTTGAGGTCTTCACGGCAGATTTTATGTAGTGTCTCACACTCTTGCTAATTTCTCAACTATCTGATTGTAAATCTTTCTCACTTTCCCAGATCAAACAGACTGGCTGTAGTTGCTGCCAGGAGAACTGAATCTGCCAGCAGCGTCCATACAGAGAGCCACATGTTCCATTTAACCTCAGCTACACCTGGGGTCTCCTGTGCATTTTGTGTTACAATCACAGAATAAAGGCAGTATTTTCACTTAATGTTATTCGATCATTTTACGAAGCTTTTTTCAAACTTTTCTAGTTTGTGTGGTTAAGTTCTAAGCACAAAACAAACTAATCGCCAGCTGTTTATGAAAGTTACAGTGCGGCATTTATAATGCTAGCACCAATCGAGAATCTCTCTAAGTTCCAACAGGATCTTAAGCCTGGAAGGGCCTGCAGCAGGAAGGGCCTACTCCAACCTTACTGGGGAGGAGAATGAGATGCAGAGTGTTTTAACGAATTGTTTCAGGTCACACAGTCTATTATGGGAAGGGAACAAACAGGGAGCAATTTAACTCCTTGTGGAACCAGCAGGCCTTAGAGGCTAGTCTTGATTCTAAATGACCAGAATTATTGATGAAATGGTGGTCAGAATAAACACATACAATCAGTACATTACAAGCATCCTTCCTTTATTACTTACTACTTTACAATAAAAATTGCAATGATAGAAGGTAACACTGGTGTGCCCTGGTGGAGAACTATTTTGGTCAACAAGCCACATGTATCCCAAGGTCCCAGATTCATTTCTCAGGCTGGGGAGAACAACTTAAGAAGTACAACTAAATAAAAATAAAAGTTCTTCCTACTCTCCTCCTGCCTGCTTGCCTACCCACCTTCATTCCTACCTGAACCTTCTCCCCTGCCCCCTTTTTAAAAAGATAACATTTGCTTGGGACAAGGTTTGATCTAGATGCATTTGACTTGTGATAACAAGAACCTCCATGGAGTGGAAAACCTAGGATGGGGAGGTAGGAAAACAAGGCTCACATCTCAGCTTTACTTGTGAAACCATTTACCCTCTGAGACAGTGTGTCCCTACCATCTGTTGAAAGGGTTAACACCTACCATGCAGAGCGTATGCAAACAGTTCCTCATTTACAGTAAACAATGAATATTAGCTAAATCTGAATTTCTGAGAACAATTTCCTCCTAAAATGTCAATGAAAGGAAAAGGATGATGATCTAGATGCATCCAAGAATATATTTTCAATCTTTACCAAAAATATTTGGGGCTCTCAAGAATGACTGTAAAAAGAAGGACCTTAAGTTTTAATTGGAACTAGAATCATTATGCAGGAATTCAAAACTTTAAAATATAAGTCTTTCTCCTTGCTGGGGTTAGATGACTGAATCAGGGTTAGCAGAGGAATCATTTTAACGGGTTGAGTAAGATGAAAATTGTAAAAACTTTTTCCTATAAATGAGCAAAATGGGAAAAAGGGAAGGAAGACACTAGTATTCTTCCTTCTATATTTACATGGCATCACGCAGGAATAAACACAACTAACAGATATTTATATATTGTACCCAAATGACTCACATAAGAACTAAAAATCAACTATTAGTTAACAAGAAATCACGGCTCGGCGTGATTCCCATGGCTCAGGAGGATAAGGCACAGGCTTGTGAAAGTCAGAGATCCAGATTTGAGACCCGTGGCAGAAAGTAGGGTTGGGGAGAACAACAACAACAAAAAAACGAAACAGATAAAAACTGACACTGTCCGACACTGAGCACACTTCAGAGACCCAGGCAGTTGAGACGACGAGGTGCAGACCGCATAAATGTAAACCCGAATGGCAGGTTTGCATCCTGGATCCTGGGGGAGGAGGGGGCAGAGGGGAGGAACCAATACATACACAAAAATGCTTCTTTCCATCCTCAAAGCAAGAGCTTCTGTTTGATCTAGATGTTGCCAATCCGCTTTTCTCTCACGCTCCAGTCTGATCTCTCCACTATTCCTTCCCCATGGCCTAGAATTATCTTCAAGCCTCTTCATTCCGGTCTAATCACAAGCTCAAATCTCTTCTCTGCTGCTCCTCCCTTTCCAAGCTATAGTCCTTCTTCGATGACCACCAAATTTTATAAAAGCGTAGCCTACCCCAGCAGTCCCAACTTCCACACGCTCCCTCCACTATTCAAACTGGAGTGTGGCTTCCAACTTCAATGTCCTACTGAAGCTGCTCACTCCAAAGTCACACCTGCCTCCTAGGTGCCGCAAGCAATGACCTATACCCATAGTAGATTGACCTATGGCAGCAGTGAGATCTATTTGTGTCTCACAGATTCTTTTTGAAGCCCTCTCCTTCCTCGACTTCTAACACAGAGATCTGCTGGCTCTGCTAATCTCTGATTGTTCTTTTTTTTACCCATTCCTCCTTAGCTGCCTTCTGGCACAGCACAGGGCTTCAGGAGAGGCAAGATCCATCCTGGAGGATCTGTGGGAGGTCTAGCATGCATTGGGATCCCCAACAAAAGGTCCCACAGAGGGGGAAAAAAGAAAGAAGTCAGAGGAGACAAAACCAGGAGCCAGCAGAGAGGACTCAAGGAGGCCCCCTCCTCAACAGGGCTGGGTGTTTGGGTCTTGCATCTTCTGTCCTCTGGCACCTTAAAAGCACAGCTCAGGCTCAGACATCAATGTTTTTCAAGATTCTGTCCTTTGTCATCTTCTCTGTCCTCTACACTTTCTTCTTAAATGCTTACCTGCTCCCCAGGGTTTTGTCTATAATCTTGATTGTTCCAAATTACATCTCAAGCAAGAAATTATTGCCTAAATTCCAGACCCTAATTTCCTATTTACATTCTCTCCTGCCCCAGCTCACCTTCCCCAAGGGTTCTAAGGCATGTAAAGCTATCCTAAGTTTCTCATTTTCCCTTCAATATACACTGTGCTGTTCGCACAACTCTGTAACTCTCCACCACCAACAAATTAAATGTGGAATGGCTCTCCGTATCGCTGCCTTACAAATGTATGCTTTTCACAAGCTGTGGATATCCTAAATTCATACTAAATATAACAAATTATGTTTCTAAAGATAGGATACATTACTTCAGGGTGGTGACCTCAGAAAAGACAATGTGATGTGAAGAATATCTAAAATCCTTTCCTTATCTTTTTCATATAGATATTTCATGTTTTGTTTGAAAAAAGGAGTCCTGCAGAGTCTTTTATTAAAAAGAATGCTAAAACCCTGTACTGGGTACATCCTGGTGGTTTAGAAGTCTAATACACCCTGGGAGCAGTCCTACACACATACCAAGGTCGTGGGTTCAAGGCCCGGGGCCCAGGGGAACAATCAGTGTGAACAATTTAATAAAAATTAAGTGCTTCTTCTACTTCTCTCTTCCTGACTGCCTGCCTACTTGCCTTCGTTTCTGCCTGCACTTTTCCTTTAAAAAAAAAAAATCCTGTGCCAAGAACAAACTTTAAAGCTTTAAGCAAGAGCAAAGTCAAAAAGTATGTATATACCATTCTAGAGAGAATTCTATTATGATATGTCTATCCTGTATGTGGAAGTGTGAGCAGATCATAAATATTTATATAGTTAAATTAAAATACTATGTAAACAAATTAATCAAAATGGACAGGGTTTCATATTTTTAAAACCCATCAAATACCTCCATCTATAGAAAATGGCACATAAAATGTATATGAGATCATAGAAATTGACTAGAAAATCCAATTTTATTTATTTATTTATTTTAATAACTTGGTTCTGTAAGAGAAAATTACTGTTCTGAGAAACTGGCTTACAATAAATGAAACTTGTAAAGAAAGCTGAAAAACTAGCTGCCTGGCTGAAATTGTTTATTACTCTTTAGGAGAAGCTAGTTTTGGTGGATTCTTTGCAAGATTCATCAAATACAATCACTTGCTGGAAAACTAAATCATTATTTAAAATTACTACACAAGAAAATACAGAGCAGGAAGAAAACAAACTTACATCTCTTGATTACCGCTCTGATGGATGACAAGGGTCCTTGGCTAGAAAAAGAAAGAACACATATTATACCTTCATTAATCCTTTTTAAGCAGACTCATTCACAATGCCAGTTCATTTCTAGGATTCCCCATGACACCAAGCAGTAAGTTTGATACACTCATTACTAGTCTATCCCCTTTACAAAATACAAAATTTTTAGAGGTTTTAATTGCCTTTGATATACAAGATGTTTTACAGGAAATGAGGAGGCTGGTTATGCAGATTTACAGAGTATATAAAACTTTGCCTTAAAATGCTTTCACAGCTACCTACATAACATACCTTCCAGTCACATTCTGGACACTGCTTGATATCAGGTAGACATTAGATGGTGTTCAAAAGAAACTTGACCCTCTATATCTGTATTGAGTTTGGCACGGAAATTCCTGTCTTCTCACATCAGATCTAAATCGCTAATTCTATAGTCAATTTGTCCTAAGGACCAACAGCATTTCTTCCTAAGACGAGATTTCAAAACATTACCACCTGAAAAATAAGTCCTCTGCTTGCTCTGGGTTTTGGGCAGTAGCTTTGGTCCCAGCTGCCTCTGGCTATGTGACCTTGGGTAAGAACCATTCTGAGTCTAGATTTATCTATTGGTTAAAAGTCTCTAACTGCAAAGGATCATACTTCTAGAATGTGAGTTAGTTTTCTAGTGTGTCTTTATTTAAACCACTTGTTTTTGGAATACTTTAGAAAAAATATACACCCTTGAAGTATAATGATATGAGTTAGGAAAAAAAAAAAGCCAACCTAGTTATAAAAACTCTTCACTGTTTCCAGAACACTCTTTTAAAATTTGTGTAGGTAGTAATCTATATAAATTCTCATGCTGTTTTTTAGGTATTTCATGGAAGGGACACTTTATGAATATACTATTCTGCCAGATTAGAAAACAAACAAAGAAACAAACAAAAAAAAACAACCAAAAAACCATACTATGAAGCAAGGATTATAGCATAAAAATGTGTTTTCAGCAAGACTGATTTTTTTGTAAGTTCTAGAAATCTTTCTGTAAAACAACTACTTGAAATTAAAAAGATTAGTAGAAGGTAATGTCGAAAAGAAAACAGGGTTTAAAAATGCTATTAGGTTGACTGGGGTTGTAGGAGAACTTCTTTATGAAAAAGTGGAGAATCTGCATGTTAACACAGTGTTTGCTGATTTAGGTTCAATAGAATCAAAATCAGTACGTTAGAAGCAGAGGAAAAGGGATGACTGCCCACACTCTAATCACCTTGCTCACTACCACTGATGAGACGGGTATTACTGTTAAAAACCTTCGTTACTGTTTGTGAAAGAGTAAGATGTACTGACTGGACTGGAACACTAGGTGGAAGGGGACTGTTATAGATTGAATTGTGTCCATACCGAAAAATCTGTTTAAGTCCTAAGCCCCATTACCTCAGAATGTGACCTAACTGGGAAACAGGCTCACTACAGATATCATTAGGGGTGGGCCCCTCATCCAACATAACTGGTGAAGACAGACACAGAAGGAAAGGGCCATGTGAAGGGGAAGGCAGGGACTGACTGGTGTGATGTGCCTGCAAGCCCAGGAAGGCCACGGATTCCTGACAAACCATGGGAAGCTAAGAAGAGGAAAGGAAGGGTTCTCCCACACATTTTTGATGAAAAATGACTTGATGACACCTTGATTTCAAATTTCCAGCCTCCAGAACTGAGACAACAGATGTCTGTCGTCACCTGTCACCCGTCACCCATCTGTGGTGCGTTGTTACGGCAGCCTCGGGAGCTAAAGCCGGCAGGCTTTCTGGGGTGCCGAGGAGGTGTGATAATTCACTGAGCGGGACACTTGGTGCACTTTTCTGTCATATTCAATACGAAGTTGAAGGGGAGGATGGGAAACACTGGCACAAACAAATTTTGACTAAGGTCAATCCAGGTTCTACGATTCTCAAGATTTGCAGTAGCTCTAAAAACCATTTAGGCTGGATCTAAAAATCAACCAACCAATCAATATTTTATGTCTGAAATAGCATTTTCCAAACTCTAAAGTTTAGAGTTCTCCTCTAGAGGTTAACAGGTTTTGTGGTAGAAAAGACGGTGGCCTGTGATCAGAATCATTTCCAGAGGAGGCAGTCTGGGGGAGATGCTGGAGCCTCACGGTTGTGCTTTGCCTATGATTTCTGTATCTCGAATGCAGCTATGGATTCAAAACTGTGGCTTTGAAAAGGACCCATTACGCCTGCCTTTCTGAAGAGCAAAGGCTGCAGGTGAAGGTACCACTGCACTCTTGAGAGAGTCTCATAGGACCGTCCTCCAGCACAGCTCATGTCTCAGTCACCGGGAGAAGCACATGGGCAGAGACCACTGATCAGAGGAGGTCAGCAGAGCATGCTGGTTCAGAGCTTGTTGAAGCCCACCTGTCCAGATTCACTCCTGGTGCCTCCACTTACTGGCTGGTATGACTGTGTGCAAATTAGTGTCTCTAAGGCCTCCTTTCTTCATATACAGGGACAGGGACAATTTAACTCCCTCATGAGGTTGCTGTGAAGTGTAAGAGGAAGAATCCATTCAAGGATTTTACATAGTACCTGGGACGAAGTGTGTGTTCAATGAATGTGAGCTGCTGTTAACATTACTCATGTTGGTTCATAATGGTTAGGGGTCTCACAGAACACCTGAAAGCATACAACCCTTTCTGGGTTATATAGCAAGCATTACAGTTCTATTATTTAATTTCTTTTTTGAAAGGAAGGGAGCAGGTAGTAATGAAGATCAGCATGCAGGTAGGAAGAGAGAGGACAAGAAGCATTTTATTTTATTTAGGGGTTCATCCTATTTCCCCCAGCCCTTGGGCTGTAGACTGAGCTGCAGTGCACTAAATGATGAAGTCACCAGCGCATGCCCTCACAGCTTGTGTTTTAAAGCTATTTTTCTTTGGTGCACACTGGTAGCTTTGTGGATATGTCCAATAGGTGTAGTCTACATACATCCCAAGGACCTGGGTTCATGACTTGGGGGATGGGGGTAGCAACCAAGATGAACAACTAAATAAAAACAAAGCTTCTCTTCTCTCTTCCTGCCTGCCAGCCTACTCGCCTTTATTCCTGCCTATGCGTTTCTTTTTTTTTTTTTTTTTAAGTAATTTTTCTTTAAGATTTACTTTGCTCTCCTCTGGTTCCTGAGTCTAGGTCACCCCACAACAAAACAAGGAACGCAAAAGTGCCCCTTCGCTCCGTTCTGAATGTATAGGCCAATACCCTGGCCTTTGGCAGAGGTAATGCAGACCTTCTGCCTCCTTCGCATCAAGCACTGGTGCCTTATTTTTTTTTTTAAGTATTTTATTGCAATAACTTAGTTTACAAATTAAAAATAAATTTTGACATGTTTAGGCTTCCCATATGTGTGGTTTCCCCATTTCTCAGATATATGTCAACACACCCTGCCCTCCACTACATCACCAAGTGTTCTCTTCACCCTTGTCCAATGGGCTCCACCACCACCTGACCCCCACCCCACTACTCCATCCCGACCCACCCCGCCCCATTCCCTCTTGGTAACCTCAGTTCTATTCCAAGTGCCCAAAGGTTGGTTTTGTTTCATCTGTTACTTTGATTTATCTGTTCACATTCCACCTATGAGTGAGGTCATCTTGCTTCTTTTAACTTTGTTCTCCTATTTTAAGTGCCCTTGTTCTTTGGTGGAGTAGATAAAACCACTCCTGGGTTGTCTCAAGTCTAACTGCCTTATGATCTGTCTTCCTCCAAGACTGGATGCTCACTAGCTGTTCAAGGACCTCTTCTGTCCCACTCATCCCTCTTCTCAAGCAGTGCTATGGGATCATGCTCTAGCACTGCATTTGCACCTATCTTTAGTGAGTTGTTAAGAAGGTGCTTTCAAGAAAAAAAATTGCATTTTATTTACTTTTAATTTTATTGCAGGAACTTTGCATTATAACATTATATAGTTTAAGGTATACATCACCATAAACAATAAATCAACATCTACACACAATACATTAAGTTCACCACCAACAGTAAAGAATTCTATCCCAATTTACCTCTTGTAGCCAATTTCCACCCTTCCTTCCCTACTGGCAACCACTATAGAATTGTGTTGTAAAAGAATGGCTTACCCTTATGAATTTCTGATGAGATTTCAGTGACGAAGATAATGATGAGAACAGCTTATTATTTGTATGCCAAACACAGGATCCATTTTTAAAATGAGAATACTGAGGCTTAAAGGTTACTTCTATAGGCAAAGCTAGTAGAATCGATAGATTCAATACTGTCTGGCTGTGTAGTTCAAAAGTCTAGCATTCAAATGTTGGGTGAGTGGGTAAGTTTCTGGGTATTTCACAAAGTTCAGTATCTAGCCAAGAAATACACCCAAGCATAAAGCTCACCCCAAAAGTTACACATGCCAGGATCTGCAGATTCAGGAGAAAACAAAATACAAGTTGCTAGGTATAACATCTATGTTGTCATAGTAACAACCAAACAAACTACAATAGTAGTCCTAATCTCATCTAAGAAAATCCATCCTCTCTTATTTTGGATCATGTTTTATTTATCATAAAACAGATTCTCAAAATATATCTGTATGTAACTTTCAAAACAAGAGCTTGTTTTTGAGTTTTTCATTCTCCCACATCCTTTGATTTTCATGAACCAGTAAAAGAAATTGCAGACTCTGACTTCCTGGTAACAAACAAGAATAATGCCTACAAATACCCATTGTTAATACCACATCTGCTGGAGGAGTTCCTTCTGTGTGGAGAGGTAACGCACTCCTTGTAAAAACCCTCAATAAAGGTCAAGGGCATATTAGTAAAGCACCAGTCAGTAAAGCTATCAGATTAATAAGAATTAAACAACATGATCCAGAGGAGCAGTTCTCTGGTCAAACTGTTAAAACTGTCAGTAAACATAGTAAACTTTATCCACCTGACCCATCTTCCCAAAGGCTCTCAATATCTGGATTAATTCTTTCCAAAGGCTCTCAATATCTGGATTAATTCATGTCCACTTCCCAGCAATAAAGTTTAGCCAGACCGGTGTGATTTTTGCTGGTTGGGAGAAATAGTCTGTCTCGTGCATATTTGCTACATTCATAATCTGGCAGGCTCCAGCAATGCCTTGAAAGTCCAGCCTCTCACCTCACTGAGAAAGACAAATATTGCAACCGTCTTTCTATTAATAGCATATAGGGGTGGATGTAAGGTGCTAAGCACAAAGAAAAGGTAGGCACCACTCAGTCCAAAAAAAAAAAACTTCCAAAATGTGACATCTTGACTGGGATCTGACTGTGCAAGAGAAAGGTTCTGAAGAGACAGTGTCAAGCAGCTTGTGCAAAGATAAGGTGTGAAAAGGTGGTTGAGCATGGTGTGAGTATAACTTATGAGAAGCCACGGTGAGGGATAAGAAACTCAAATCACAAGGCAACGATAAGTGCTCTAACAGGAAGTGTTGATGACAGGCATCACCAGCAGGTGAAACACAAAGAACCTGTGGCCAGGGATGCATGACAGTAGAGTGTTTCAAAAGCAAGTGAGAATTTATCTGCATATCTTCCTAGAAAAAGACAATCTACCTGGTCTGTGCACCAGCCATGATGTTTTGAAGGGTATATGAATATACCCAGGAGTATTCTATGTCTTGAACTATGGGCAGATCTACATTTTTTTTAACTAAAGATACGGATGATAGAACTGCCGCACTATTATGAGACGAATGAGTGGAGGTAAGAAGGGATGCTAGAAATGAAGCAAAAGGCTTCTCAAGTGCCACAAAGGCGGTGGAAAAGTCTAAGGTGTCTAATTCGTGTGTACATATGTCAATTTACTGAGCATTCACTGTGTACCTGGTCGGAGAGCACAAACCAGGGACACATTATGAACAAGATACATGCTCTGCCCTTGAGAAGCATGCACTCTGTTGACAAGATCAACGAGAGACTAAAAAAAAAGAATGTGGAAAAAAATGTTATCTATACTATTAGAAGAGTTTGAACAGGAAATAAACATAGCAGATGCTGGACGAGGGCGAACACAGGGCTTCTCAAGGTTGGTACCACGGACATTTGTGAAGGAAGCAAGGGTGGTGCCATGTACTGTTCAATGATCAGCATCGTCCCGAGCCACTACTACCCTAGATGTCAAAAGCATGCTTCTCCCTATGCCCTTCCGTGTGACAGCCCCAAATGTCTTCAAACATTGCCAAAAATGGCTTTTCCTAAGCTTAAAAACTATAATAAAAATCTAAGATATTTCTATTAATGTTAGGAAAGCTTTAGGCAAAGGTTATATGAGTTCTGAGTTCATTTTTTCATCACCAGTGAAAGTCCAATTAAAATAATAACTAAATAAAATAATAATCCAGAAGGTATAATATAATTTTAATATCAAGTTGCATCAGGTATTTTTCTACTAAATCAAATTATGTTCAACCTTTATTTATTTTTTCTAAAGAGAGGAAGAATAGGAGAAAGAAAAGAAAGGTAAAAAGGAAGGGAGGAAGAAGTACTTTCATCTGCTTATCTTCCCTTCTGGCTGTTCATCCCGGGTTGTGAACCTGGCTTCTAAAGCTTTACATGGTCCACACTCCCTGCAGCGGCTTAGTGCCCGAGCCACCAGGGTGTGCTCAAATTATGGGGTTGAATTTCTTTCTTTTTTTTGTTTTGCCTTCCCCTGGCCCAGTTCTTTCAACACAGGCCCTTGACCTTCACATGACCTGCACCCTACCTGATGAGCCACAGGGGTGCAACAATACAATGAAGCACAAGGTTTTTTTCCTTGTCAGTCTAGGGTCTTGAACTTGGGTCTTTGGGCTTTACATGGCCTGCATCTTAGCCAGTGAGCCATAGAGGTGTGCCTGTACAATCTTTATTTAGTTTGAAGACAATAAAGCTAATATGTATTTAAAAGAATTTCATGAACACATTCTATTATAAAATGAGTTTTACTGACAGTAATATCTGTGAGATGAAAAATATGGAGGACAGGTAGAGAAAAAGCAAGTAAGCAGGATGTATGACATACCTCCTGGGGCAGCATGACTCTAGCTGGAAGAGTAGAGAATTTGGAGTCAGCTAAATATCTACTTTCCTATTTATGTGAGCCCGGTAAATTGACTTACTTGCTGGAATAATTTCCTTTTCTGTAATAGGAAGACACTAATATCTATTTTTTGGCTTGCTACCAAGACTGACTTAAAAAGAAACAAAAACAAAACAAAACAAAAAACCAACTACATCAAATATATCACACAGTGCTTGGCCCATATTAATCTCAAAAAATGTTGGTTACATTTCCTGCCCTGCTTTTCAATACACCAATTTCTGTAGTCCATAATTACAAGATGCTGAAATTTTTGGAACTATCCTGCCAACACCAGTTAAGTTGTTCTACGGCTGCTATAACCCTGTCTTATAAATTCAAATAATTGACCATTCACATTTCAGTTGCAATTATTATTCACTCCTTACAACCATTCTTTGTTCCACAATGCATGCTTCTCATCTACCTAAGCTCCCTCAAAGCCAAAGCAGTAACAAAGCCAAGAGAACAAAACAGACTGACAAGCTTTTGTGAGCACTGTATGATCCTCACGTAAACACAGATATCTGTGCATTTAGGTCTTCCTTCCCATGATGCTTTTCACAAAATGGGCATGGTGACCAGTAGCTCTGCACATTTCATTTTGTATTTCCTTAGCTCGATTAAAGAAAGAAAAACACACACACATGTTCAAAGATCCCAGATGAGGCTGTCAACTCTATTATTAATAACTACTATACATTTAAAATTAGAATGTTGCCCTGTCTGGCTCAATTCATTATTTTTTCTTCTTTTTTCCACACATGCATCATGTCTTGATTTCCTAATTAGTCTACTGCAAACTTCTCAAAGAAAAAGTCTGTCTTCTACTTGTTTTCATAACGCAACTCAGTGAAATGGCATCATGTGCTCACTGAACTAATGTGAACTCAATCCTACTCACAGAGACAAAGAAATATAATTTGAATACTACAGGTGATTCCACCCACCATCTAATTAATAAGCCAATCCCCAGGAATAATTCTGCTGCTGGTTTTGTTTTGTTGGTCTCTACTCCCTGTTACATCTTGTAGTATGTACATCTTGTCCAAATTGTCTGAGCCTAGAGTTTAAAAACAGATTTTTTTTTTCATACAAAATGTCACCTTGATGAGCATGTGGTTCCCAGTGAAGAGCGGTACTGCTTTTCTAATAGTAGACAGAATACTGACCAGATTTGCCTTATTAAGAGATGGTGCATTAGACTCCAACATGTCATTTAATTTGGCAACACATACTATACTTTTAAGTGTTGGTGTATACAATTTCAGGAGTCATTCTGACTATTCAGTTTATCATTGTACACTATCTTTAGAACTTCTTTTTTAAAGTTAAGTCTCTGAGAATTCCAAGCAATAAGCAGCACAAACTCTTCACTGGTGTGCTGCTGAATTTCAAATCATGTATAATAGACAATGATATACTGGGATGCTAATCAGATAGCACTGGTCTAAGGTGATTATGTTATACGATGCAGAACTTATTCTGAGAAGAGATATAAGGCAGGGCGTCAGGTCAGCACTTAAGAAAAGTGGCTTCTACTATCACACGTGAGAACAGAATCTTTAACCTCTTCAAGTGTGAACATATAAAGGTTGAGAACTATGGGTCTGTGTTCAATAAAGACCTACTGAATGAACCTAGGGATTAATAAGCCATAAGAAATGTTTCCTTCACAGTCAACCTCAAGAGATCTATAGAAAAAAATTACATAGAAAATCTATAAAGACAAAAAGGTTAAAATCTAATCATCTTTTGGGTCTACAACCACATAGTAGGGTATCATTTTATATTACAGGTTATTTGTTAGTAAAAGGTAGCATGATAGCATGTTCTAAAGGGGTGTCCATTACATGCCATAAAATTGAGGTAGGAATAAAATATTAGAGAAATATACAGAAGTTTCCATTTGATGACATTCATTTGACGATGTCTATATTTTGACCAAAAGATAGGTATACCCTTAAATATTAAGAGTAAATTTTAATATCCAACCAATAAAATGTTTTTGAAGGGAGGGAAGAGAAGCAGCATTTTTATTTAGTTAGTTGTTTTATTTTTGCCACCCTGCCCCCTTCACTGCCCTTCCCCACCCCGACCTCCAGCCCCCGCAGCCCAGGGTTTCCAGCCTGGTTCCTGGAGCTTTACATGGTTCACACTGTAGTTGTCGCTGCCACCTGAGCCAAAGGGTTGTGGCCTAATCGAGAAAGTTAATACTTACCTATTCCAGACACTGTGCTAAGTACTAAAGTGAGAAGCATACAAACAAAAGAAGAATTTACAATTTGTATGTTTTTCTGCTTTCTTAAAATTAGGACTTTCATATACATTTTATCTTACACAGAGGTATTTTAGTATATTATTTACTATACTGGACTGTAATAAACTCCTCAGGCAATGTCCACATTGGAATGATACTGTATACAAACATCACATTAAAAATAATATGGCAAATTATAAACATTAGGGCATTTTAAAAAGTCCTCTTGACATGTTCAGAGTCCACGACATGAAATATTTTAGATCATAGGTAAAGAGCAAGTCTCCTAAAAACAAGTGACTCATTCAGTTACACCCAATTTAATAATGACTTTTAAAAAAATTTAAAAAGACCCGCACCCTTCTCTAAAACCTGTCATCCTGGTTTCAAAAGCCATATGCGGGCGCGCCCTGGTAGAGCAGTGGTTGGGTCAGTTGCCTCCCAAGAAGCAAGTCACATACCCCCTGAGTTCGAGTGCCAGGCCCAGGGGGAAACAACAAATGTGAACAACTAAATAAAAATAAAATAAAGATGCTTCCTCCTCCTTTCTCTTTCTGCTTCCCTGCCTACTTGCCTCATTCCTGCCTGTACCTTTCCTTTAAAAACAAAAAACAACCATATGCAACAGAGGTTCTACCAAGAAAGGCTGACACATCCCTTGGACAATTCCTTATGAATGTTCTGGGGAAACCCGGTATGAACTCCTGCAGCAGACAGAAGACTAGCAAGGGATATCACCTGGCAAGAGAAATTAGGACACAGGAAACTTGGTGGAAACCAGAGTCTGTTGGCCACACTACAGAAGGAAAAATGAAAGGCAGATGTTTCCTACACCAGGTAGCCCTAACACCTACATAAGAAGAAACAAACATCACGTGAAAGTGCTCAGTTCAAGGACGTAAAATATCCAGAGGGAGTAAAGAGGAGAAAATGTTTCATATATGAATTTATCACCGACCTGGAAAAATATGCTTTATGGTGTTAGTTTTTTACTAAAGATACAAAAATACACCAATGTGCTGATTCTCATCAGGACACATCTATTTTTCTCTTCTCTCGGTCCAATTACGTAAAAGGATGGAAAATAGTGGGAATGAGAAAACAGTAATGCACACCCCTCCTTACACCCATTACTGTAAACATGGAGGCACACCTGGTCACATTTGTTGAAGCCAGAGTTATGGAGCTCTTGATTCTAATGAAGAGCTCTTTGATTCTAACATTTCTAGCTATAGCTTTTAACTATCTTTTTATTTCCTTAGTGCATGGATACATCGAATATTTTAAAAAATGACTGAGATTAATTCTATTCCTTTGGAGACAGGAAAATCAAATGAACATATATGTAGATAAGTTACTGAGAGTATTTAATAGATGTGGATCTTGGGTCATACAAAGGACACAGGAGGCGAGGGTAGGGAGGAGAGAAGAAGGAAGAGAGGAATTAAGACTTCATTAACAACTTGAGAAGTCTACTGGAGTTAAAGTAGGGGAATTAATTACTTAGTGGAGGTATAATTAGTATAGATCAATACTTTTAGCCTTCATTTTTCTATCATTACTAATTTACTTTGATTCATTCATTACTGAAACCTGGAAGAGTTAACTGCATAAGCATAGGTGCCTGGTGTCTCCTGATGATGTGGCAATCAAGATCAGCATTCATGGCATGTATTGGAGACTCAGGCATTAAACTAGTGGCTGGGGTGTAGAACATATAAAGTCCAAGGACCTGGGGTTCACCACCCAAGGTCAGGGGGAACAACCATAATGAACCAATAATGCGTCTTCCTCCTCTCCCTTCCCTCCTGACTGCCTAACTGCCTTGGCAAGGTATCATAACCTCAGCATGTATGTGGCAGCTTTCGAATGAGACCAAATTCACCTCAATTAACAATTTTAATATTCTCTTGTGACAAAAAAACCTTACTATTAAAAAAACAGAAAAAAAAATCAGTGGGTTTCATAGAAGGCAGCAGGGAAATGAAAAAAGAGAGAAACTTATTTCTCCTTTATGGGATTAAAAGAAAACTGCCAATGGGGATGATAATTTGCCATTTTTCACTGCAAAAACAAATACATATTTTAAGCATCTTAAATTGATCAAAATATCAATTAAGTGATGCGTCCAACAAATTAGAAAGAAATTTGGTCAATGTGAAATCTCAATTTTAAAATGCAAAAAATGTTATTACTTCTAAAATGTTGGCTCCACTTTTGATTTGAAATAAAGAGGTAGATATTTAGTGTAACTACACAGTCCAACAATTATACTCTGCTGGGTATTCTGTTATAGGAATTATTTTAAATAAAGGTTTTTGCTTTTCTTTAATTTGGGGCATAATTGATATATAACATATTAGTTTCAGATGTACAACAAAATGATTCAATATTTGTATAGTCTGCAAAATGTCACCACAGTAAATATAGTTAACATCCACCATCATACAAAGTTACAAAAAATGTTCCTTGCAATGAAAATTTTTAAGATCTACTCTCTTAGCAACTTTCAAATATGTAATAAAGTATTATTAACTATAGTTACCTGCTGTACATCACATTTCCATGGTCTATTTTATTTATTTATTTATTTAAAGGAAAGGTACAGGCAGGAATGAAGGTGCGTAGGTAGGCAGACATGAAGAGAGAGGAGGAAGCATTTTATCTTTATTTAGGCATTCACACTGGTTGCTTGCTACTCGTTCCCAGGACTTAAGAGATATGTGGCCTGTGTTCCTTCAAAGGCAACCAACCTAACTGCTGCTCCATCAGGGTACACCTGGCTTATTTATAATTGGAGAGTTTGTACCTTTTAACTTCCTACAGCCATTTCTCCACAGAGTGGGAAATGCCTCTGGCAACCACCAATCTGTCTTTTTTTTTTATCTGTGAACTCCAGTTTTTTGGTTTGTTTGATTTTAGTTTCCACATACAAATGAAATTATATAGTATTTATTTCTCTTTCTTTGACATAATTCATTTAGCACAATGCTCTTAAGGTCTATCCAAATTGTCACAAATGGTAGTATTTCCTTCTTTTTATAGGTGGTAACATTCATGTGTGTGTGACCACATTTTCTTTATCCATTCAGCCATCAAACGACACTTCAGTTGCTTCCATATTTAGCTGTAATGAACCTGAGGGTGCAAATATCTTTTTGAGCTAGAGTTTCTCTTTTCCTCTTGGATAAATACCCAGAAGTGGAATTGTTGGATCATATGGTAGCTCTATTTTTAATTCTGTGAGGACGCTCCATAATGACTATAACAATTTACATCCCCACCAGCAGTGCAGAAGGGGTTCCCTTCTCTCCATATCCTCACCAACACTTGTCTTTTGGATAACAGCCATTCGAACAGGTGTGAGGTGCTCTCTCACGGTTTTGATTTGTTTTCCTGATGATTAGTGATACTGAGCAACTTTTCGTGTACCTGTTGGTCATCTGTATATCTTCTCCGCAAAAATAACTACCCAGATTCTCTCCTTAGTTTTTAATTGGATTATTATATTTTGCTACTGACTTGTGAGTTCGTTATATATTTTTCATATTAACTCCTTATCAGATATATGATTTACAAATACTTTCACCCATTTCATGGGTTGCTTTTTCACTGTGTTCATGGTTTCCTTTATTATGCAGAAGCCTGTTAGTTGAAGTAGTCACACTTGATTATTTTTGCTTCTATTGCCTTTGCTACTCTTGTCAAATGCAAAAAATCATCACCAACTTATATCAAGGGGTTTACTGTGTGACAGATTTTTTTAAATTTATTTTTTACTGCAGTAATTTTAAATGCATTGAAATAATTTCCTGTGTTCTCCCATTTCTTTGATGCATTTATTAACACACCATGCCTTCCATCAAAACACTGTCCAGAGGGCTCCACCACCCTTTGCCCCTACTGGCCGCCCCATTACCTTTCGGTAACCTCAGTTCTGTTGCAAATGTTTCAGGGTTGGTTATATTTTGAGACAGATATACTTTTTTAAGCTAGGTTTTAATATTATTAATAAAATGCATAGATTATTTGTTGTTACAAGATTTTTCTACACCAACAACTGTTGTAAAAAAAATATCTTTTAAAGGTAAATGCTGTAGCCACCCATTTCTTAGCCTTATAATCACCTGATGAAAGCCTTTAGATTGGCTAAGTCCTTCCTTTTATCCTGCAGAACTTCTAACAGCATTACATTTCTATCTTTTCACCAAATCTCAGTGGTGTCTAAGCCAGAGGAAATAGGTTCCATCAATGGTGGAAGAAATAATAATGAAGCAACAAACATATCCAAAACAGTAAAGTCTAATCAATGTAATAAAGACCTAGGAGTTCTTTAAAAGTGATTTTCACTTTCTACCAATAAAAACAAAAACATTAAATAACATGCATTTGACCATGTCCTTCAAAAACACGCAGTTCTTAAAGAAGTTCTGTCACAAAGCTGAAGGCTTTGACCAAGAATGTAAAACAAAATTAAGAACAGCTGAGTTCATTCTAACAACACATGCATTTGTTCTCCTCTGGGAATTAAAAGAGAAATTTTAGTGCGTAGGCACAGACCTTTTACTGAAAAGATTCAGCAATTTCTCCATTACATTAGAAATGCAAGCAGTGCTCACACCAGCTACTATCTATTTTTTGCAAAGTCACTGGAAAACTTTCACTGGATACCAGGTATATACTGGCAGCTAAAAGGACCTCAACTGCCCCTAAATGAGAAGTTCTAATCAAGAGTGTCAATTCAAATTAAAAATAACTGACAGAGAGGGTAAAATATAGCCAGCCAGACTTAAAAAAAAAAAAAAAAAGATACTCAATGGCAACACTGTGATATGAAATGTGACATTTGTCTTCTTATAGCAGCCAAAGGCAGAGTCACTCCTCAAATTCCCAGTGTCAGCGTTTTCAGAACTAGCTTGGCATGACAGTTTAGTCCTAATTCAAACTCTAGTGGTATGCAAGACCATTGTGCTCACATCTGCAGACAATGGCTATGTCTCCTTGAGAATGTCCACAAGAATGTTGTTCCTTGGGCCACAGACTTTCCTATTTTAAGAATTACTAGCAACAGAAATCTACTGAAATGAATGTGTAGACCCAGGTTTGCATTCCAGGACTGGGGGAGCACACTAAGATGAATAACTAACAAAAGTAAACAGAAAAGCTTCTTCTAAAATGAATGTGTGAAAGCGTAGATGGATGGACGGGTAAAGAGGCAAACAGGAAGATGAATAGATTTGTTTTTCTTAACAACCATACTTTCAAAACGGGCATATTATTTAGTAATTCCTACTACTTACTAGTAGGTCCCACCTAGCTAGGTAGCAAATATCATTTCTGTTCAATTGATAGAATTCAGAGAGACGAAAGCCCTTCCCAACACTAGAAGCTGATGCGATAAAGTTAGACATTGTGCTTCTGGAAACATAACGCTAAAACTGGGGACACAATTTTTTTAGGAGAGATACACGCTTGTTTCAGGTTAAGTTTAACTAAGTTAGAGGGTACTTGGGATTTTTTCCTGAGTTTCAAGAAAGAGAAGGACATGGAGGCCAAAGAGAAAAATATGGATTGAAACATAAGACATGATTCTAAGCTCTCCTCCTAAAATTCCATCTCTTTCCTATAGATCACAACCCCAACACCAGTCTCAGAAAGACTGGGTAGAATTCTCATGAAAATCTAATAAATGACAGCAGCAATAGGCTCCCATCACCACCTGCAGCACCTTTACAAGGAAGTCAACTGATGTGAAATGATCCTAGGTGGCGGATAGCAGGGTACTGCATGATTTTAGCCGCCTGAGAAGTTAGCAGTATGTGAAGATAATCAACACACACACAAATCAAAGAGGTTTCTCTAGCTCGCTTACTTAGCTTTGCAAGTAGACTCAAAAAGGAATATATTTCCTGAAGTCTGCAAATTTTTAGCTGTTTTCACTTTATTAGAAAGTGTCTCCTCTCAAATTAGAAAATACAAAGATGAACAACTCCCTTCAGGTAGGGAGTCAGACTGAAAAATATATCATTATAGACTATAATACAAGGCAATTTGTGCTCTGGTTAGACAAGGTACTTGAAAAGGTAATTAGGAAGCAGTCTGTGTTCCTTTTTGTCCTTGTGATACCAAAACATTTCAAATAGCAACTTCAGGTCCTGCTTTAACATGTTAGCATAAAGGTTTTATACTTATATTCCCTTTTAACTCATTGGACATGTTTGTTTTCAGAGTAGGGCTTTCTGTAAGAATGACAATACTGGAATAATTCGACTTGATCATTTTACCTTACCTTTTCCGGTGAAGCAGAATAAAATCTGTTCACCATGCTAATAATCAAATTACCAAACTGATAGTGTCACAGTAATTTTGTATGTATGCTTTTGGGGATGATCTTGAACAAAATAAGTCTTTTTAATTTTGTAACAATTTTAGATTTACAGAAAAGATATGAAGTTAGTAATTTCAACGTGCCCCACACTGGATCACACCTTAGGTTGAAACGTTTCATTTGTCACAAAACGCACACATCTCTTCAAACATGCTCATCATATAAACTCTACTTCTTACATTTTATTTGTAAGGGAGTAGGTGATACTAGAAAACATCCCGCACAGGAATCAGTGTAGCACTGAGTTATAAACACTTTACTGCACTGTCCCTCAGAGCAACAGAGACACTGTCAAACCCAAATCTTTGTTTCCGATGTGGAATCATGTCCAAACTGGAGTGCGCTCAAGCAGTCCCATTACAGGGTTCACCGCTTTGACGAGCACCTCTAAAGACAGAACCTCTGCGTGGTGTTTTCTAAGGAAAGTACTAGCAAAAGAAAGAAAAGTTTAGGAGACAGGAAGTTTGATCATCTTAATGGAGTTTAAAGTAAATCAAAGTGGGACAAAACTTCTGTAGATTTGTTTTTTCAGGGCTCTAGTTTCCAAGACTTCAATGTCTATCAAAACGTTCATCACACTCAGTAATTTTTTAATGTAAGTGAATCCCACTTGGAATATATCATTGTGCAGAAACTCCAATATATTTGATATCAAATTGCATTTATCAATGCTTCATGGAAATGCTGTTTTTTTAGTCATGATCCTCCCAACACCGTCTACTATAAACTGCAAGTTGTGCTTTTGTCTCAGGCTTACGTACAACAAATCTATGAGTTTTGAAGACTTTATTTTCAACAATCACTATGTAAAAGTACTAAAGCGTTAGTACTTCATTTAAATACTGCAGTCAAGTCTCTTCTTCAAGCAAGCAGAGGGCCAATATACCTTGTACATACAACATCTGCTTGTATTAGGGCTGTAAGACACCAACAGTCCTCAGACACAGACAACTGTGTGAGTCCAGAGATGTGAGGGATGTCACTACTCTTCAGTCTAAAGTGTGTCACTTAATGTTAGTTTCCTCATTGATAATACAATATTACTGGATTGGGTGGTCTCTATTTCACACACTACTCTCACATTTGAAATCTAAAAAATTCCCAGAATCCTAATTTAAATTCTAGTTACATGTGGAATGTAAAGAATAAAGCAAACTACCAAAACAAACTCTTAGAGAGAACCATTGATGGTTATCAGAGGAGAAGACAATTGAGGGGTGGGCAAAATGGATAAAGGGGCAGTTTCGTGGTGACGGGCGGAAACCAGACTTTAGGTAGTGTGTTTATGTCTACACATCAATCCTTAGAAGAAGGTACTATTATTATACCAGTTTTACAGATAATGAAAGAGTTTATGTTATTTGAAAGTTCAAGGTCTCATTGTTTGTAAATAATGAAGAATTTGTACTTGGACAGTCTGGTTCTACAGCTGGAATTCTTAGCTACTGTTGCTTTATTACCTCACATAAAGTTCACCTATGGCTAAATGCTGAAAGCTAAACACAAAAACATTTATATAGTGACAACTGTGAATTAATTACCAAGGAGCCTTGAGAACTTGTCTTCTTTGACTGAATATCCCATGGCTAAAAGATTTACATCAGAAGCAATAGCAGAGGAAGGAAGAAGGTGTCTTCAAGAGTATTAGAAAATGTCTTAAGATTTCCATCACTTCTGGGATTTATTCATAAAATATAACATGTCAAGGAGTGTATGCAAATAACTGTTTGGAAATTCATGGCTTTTGCTGTTTTTTGTGCTCTTTTAGGAGATCCCACTTTAAAGAGGGTTTCCCCCTTTGCTAGTAGAAGACAACAAAACAATAAAGACAATGTTCCTATAATAATAAATAATAAACAACAAGTTAAATAATAAATTACTCAGTAAGGCACAGATCTAGTGTCAGTGTTTAGAAGACAAGGAATACATTTCTCTCTCCACACAATATATTATATGGCAGGGACTTGGTTTGTACATAAATACTTTAAAATATTACTCTGCTGTTCTCAATATATTCATGATACCTTAACCTATGTAGAAATAAATCCTAGAATCAAGTCTATAGTCTGGGCTAGTCCTAAAGACATTACAAGTATGTGAAGTATAGAATTTTCGTTTCTAAATTACAATACTGTTATTTTTTTCTGTATTATCTTCTGAGGCTAAAAGCAACGCGAACTCCTTTAAATTCAAATTAAAGAAAAAGAGTTTCAATTATGAGCCTATTACTTGGGAATTCCCATGAACGGGAAGCACCGGTGAACTTCACGAGGTCCTGGGCCAAGGTGCTTTTTGCTCATCCTCCCTCCGGGACTGCACCGTCTCTGCTGTTCCTTCAAGTCTCCTGCTCCAGGTGGACTCTTTGCAGGCTCATCGGCATACCAGTACACGCTCCACTAAGCCCAAATGTAAACACGCTCAAGCTCCAGAAACCATGGTTCTCAGCTCTGTTCTTGGTTTCAGCTTTCAAAAGGTAGAACGTGATTATCACAGCACAACAGGTCAGATGCCCACTAGTTATGGACAAATAGGGTAGTGGCATGTGGAAACCTGATCACAAGTGTCTATCCTTCAACTGGGAGACAATTAGAAGAGAAAGGAGGCAAGGGCTGCCGCCACCACTACTGCGTGAGCCAAGACTTAGTCCACGGCATCATCACTCACTGTTTAAAGCTATGGGGACAGACCAAGTACAGACATGCAAGCCTAAGTCCTCATGTACCTTTGGTGGGACTGTAGTTGGTGGGACTGTAGTTGGTGGGACTGTAAGTTGGTGTATTTCACTTATATCTGGAATACACAGAAATAACACAAATGAACTGATAAATAAAATATTTGGAATTTGACAGTAAGATAGGTTACTAGAGGGGAAGGAGTTGGGGTTGGATCACGTGGTGGAGGGGCTTTACCAAAGAAATATTTTTTTTTAAGAAAGTATATATTCTTGTTCCTTTTTCCCCCCTGAAAGAAAGGAATGCAGGCCTAGCGAATCCACAAAATCAACCACTGGGGTGTGTCTGGAGTGACTATTCAAAACTTTGCAATCCAAGACCACCAGAATGTATCCTAACAATGCTTATATGCTTATAGCCTATCAATGTCTATATTTTTTCCATTATCTATTTTACTCCTGAGTAACCTGTCCTGTCCTTCTTTGAGTGAGGGGACAAAGACATTCTTCCATCTTCCAGTTGAGAAAAGGTTAAGATTTATTATGCTCAAAGGAATGCAATTAACTTCCCCAAAGGAAGTTCACCTGCTATGTGGAAAAATCAATACTTAGAAAAAGAGAAGACCAAATCTTTATTTTTTCTTCAAGTAGCCAAAGCTATGATCTTGTCACTAAGTTAGAAGCCTGTGGGACCACTCAGCAGTTGCGGACAATCCCAGGTTTCACCATTTCACATAAAGCAGATTTGTGCAGCAGTGTGCTTATCCCAGCATAGAAGGGTAACACAAATGTGTTCAAAGCAGGCACCACCCGGGTCAGGTGTTCATGCAGATGCCAGTTGACGTTGCTGCATGAAATGCTGCTATAATTAGACACCCTGGCTCCAGTGGAAAGAATCCTTTAGGATCAAAAATAATGTTAACTGTAATTACTTATGACAAAATTATAGATATCAAACATCTATCAGAAAGAACTTCTGGGTTACAGACACTTGAAGAGTCTTGACGTTGAAAAACAGAGATAACATTGAAACTCATTCCCACATGGGATCAGTCTGTGATGGCTAGTTTTATGTGTCAGCTGGACCAGGCTAGAGTCCCCAGTTCTCGAGTCAAACACTAACTTACAAGTTGCTGTGAAGGCATTGTGGGGACGTGACTAAAGTTCATAATCAGTTGACTTTAAATGTGGAGGTCATCCTAGACACCGGGCAGGCCTGACTCAATCTGTTGAAAGGCCTTAAGAACAAAAGTAAGACCTCTTTGATGAAAAACAAAACAAAACAAAACAAAACAAAACAAAACAACTGCCTGTAGATATCAACATCAGTCCTTTTAGTAAAGCTCAGCCTAGACTTCCTAGTGACCTGCCCTATGGATTTCCAAACTGTCTATCCAGCCCCTGCAAGTGCATAAGCTGACAATAAATTACCTACAATAAATCTCTCAATATACATCTACTGATTCTGTTTCTATGGCTGAACCCTAAATGACACTGCAACTAATAATCACCATAAAAACTCTTAAGACATAGAAACTATTATTAGCCTCATTTACAGATGAAGAAACTGAGGTACAGAAAAAAGAAGAAATGTAATCAAGTAGACCCAGCTTTTAAGTGGGAAAACTGGATTCTAAGTCAGGTAGGCTGGTGCTTGAACCCAAGCAATTTACCCTTTACTTAACAGCCTTTCTGAATAATTCTACCAAATGAGCAGAGTTTAGACAGCTAAAAAAATAGTTTTTAAAATGCATGTTTCCCCAAACTTGGGCATGAATCGGGATTATTTCTGTATTCAAACTAAGTATAGTCAGTCCCAATTTCAAATACAAGCTCAAGTGGTACATACTAACATCTACGTCTCTAATCCAAGTGAGTCAATTCCTTGAAGCAGCCTCTGAAAACCTCTGGGCAAAGAGATCACAAAGCCTGTGGGTTAGTACAAGATTCTTTTGAAAGTTTATTTAAGGGTCTTAAATAAAAATTATAGAAACAAATCATGGTCAACGAATATGAACATTCATATTCTAACAAATATGAACATAAAAATGAGTTAAATTGATGGAAAAATTAATAGGTTATTTTCTTCTAAGGCATACAGGGTAAGGGAAGATCTTAAAAGAATGTTATATAGGTGAAAATGCAACCTTTTACTGAGGCAATCTGGTGATATATTTGAAAAATCTAAGATAGCATTTGATCCAATAATTCTGGTCTATTAATTCCCCTGCTAGGAATTTGTCACACGTAGGCATGTATAAGAAACTTAGCATAGCACTGTTTATAAGAGTATCAAATTAGAAAGAACCTAAATCTCTGACAATAGAAAAATAACAGGTATAGCTATATAATGGAATATCATTAGACATTATATCATAGAAAAATGTTTTATTGTTTTGTGAAGAAATTTCATATACATTTTATACAGTATAATCCCAATTATGTTTTTTAAAAGTGTACCAAATATGTGCATAAAAAAGACTAGACCACTTATTAACAATAATAGTTACCATTTAGTGGCTGTATTATGAGTGATTTAAATTTTCTCTTTATTTGCATTTTTATAAATCAACCCCAGCCCCACCTCAAACCTCAAGTCTCAAAACCAGGTCCACAGGCTTTATACGATCTGCACCTAAGTGGCCTGAACCACAGGTGTGCCCTAGAAGCTTTTTATAATCAAAATGCATTACCCTATAGTAAAATAATTTAATCATAATTTATAAGACTATTTACTGAACTGGGAAAATGTTCATGAGATAATGATCAAATGAAAATAATAATTTTTAAACAATATATTCATGAGTCTTTAATGTTAAAATTATATTACCTGCCTGAAAAGATAAAAGCCAGAAAGAAATGCATCAAAATGTCATAGTGATTATCTGTGAGGAGGTGGGGATTATAGCTAATTTTTTAACATACTTCCTTCTCCCCAATTTACTATTATGAACATATTTTGTTTTATAATCAGAATAGATGAACATAATTTCACTTAAAATTAAAAAAAAAAATAAAGGAACAAAAGAGCATTGAAGCAGTTCAGAAAAATCTGAAGAGTGTCATTCAGCTTACAAGGGTTCTTGTAAATCTGTAACCAAAGAGAAATGACTGGGCAATAGATGGTTTATAGATGGTACCCACTTGTCATCATGATAGTATCCCTGCACTGCCAGCACGAGGCCATGAGCCAGGGACCAGACTATCTCCAGAAAACAGTCTTAAAACTGAGGGGATGCTTGTAGTTTAGACATAAGCATTCAGACAATCAATATTTCCTTTCTATTCTTTTATTTTCTTGATTACCAAAGAGTACTGATCTCAATCCTCCTTTCCAAAGGGAGAGTCCTTGGCACGACTGCCTTACTTCTGCACGTATTTCCGAAGTGCTGCACAGGTGGGCAGGTGCACTAAATCTGGAGAACTGTCCACAACAGGAACACAATGGGAATGACACAAATATGCCACTAGGATGGAGATGAATAGGCACCTCTTATCAAAAAAGGAAGGCCTCAACCCTGGAACAGTCTTTTGGGGACCAGGCTTAATTTCTGGTCTTGAGAAGAGTTAACATATAAGGACAAGAACTGATTCTGATCAACACTAGTTTACTGTTTATGAGACAGGAAGTAATCAGGCTACAGAATGACTGTTGAGCAATTCTGTCCATACTCAGATTCTTCCTGGAATTGGGTAACACACTTTTGTGGTTTACAGTCCTAATCAACATACTTGAAGAATGTGACACATATTTTATGCTCGTCAGGGAAAACATTTAAATAAAAAAATTTATAAAGTCCAGTATACAAGGATATTTATTAGTTGGGTTAAAACCGTAACTTAAGAACTGACTGAGACAGACAAGATATGCACAAAGTTCATTCCGTTAAAGGCTTTTTAATACAGACTTTGTAGAAATGTGTAATTGCTTCTAAATTAAATTGCAGAAAACTAAAAACAAACAAACTAATATAAAATATAACCCAAGGGAAAGAGAAGAGAGAATTAGAATGAAAAAAGGAAAGACCAGGAGTTGGATGTGCTCCCTGGACTGCTGAGAAATGGGTGGTCACATATGCCACTCTGAGAAAAAGTAATAAATATAGGACCAGCTGCTGTTCCAAAGTTAACTGCCTGCTGATAGTTTAATTTGAAACAACATCCGAGAAGGCCCACACTAAATGCTGTGGCAATGTAGGCCAGCTGATAAAACCTCTCAATTACCCAACTGATACACCATCTAAATTCTTCACTTTCATTCCCATCTCAGTGAGAGAAAATTAAAGTCACAGTTCTTAAAACCATAGTAAAATAACATAATATATACATATGTGTGTATTCATTGTAGGACATAAAAGTTAATAATTCTTTTACATCTGTCATTATGAAAGGATTTTTCCCCCACAAAACCTGTATACACTTTAATTTTTCACCTTGTTTACAGCATTACAGATGCTACAGCAAAGGTAATGTTCTCTTATAGCTTAGAAAACATAATGCCAGAAGTAATTACACGCAAGCTATAGCTTATAGAGATACAGCAACCAAGACATATGGGCAGGGAAATGCTACAAAATTACGGCAGTTAAACTAAGCCCAGCAGAGTGTGACATTTTAATGGACATATTTAGAAAGGAGAAAAGCAAAAACAAGTTAAATCATTTGCTTTTAGGTAATCTATTTAAGCCATAATGTGATGATGGTAAAGTGTCAAAATCTAACCTTCAACATCTTTATAAGATCAACAAGGTACCAATGCACTGAACCAAATTCTTAGTGATACAGTGGTTGCTACAAATTTTACCATCATCAGCTATGAATTCTGTGTGTGCTAAACTATGTACAAAAAATATTTTGCATGGTGAATTCGAGTCCCTCCTTGTGTGGGGTGACATTTCAGGCCACATTATGGGAAGGGGGTTTGAAACTGGCCTACTCAATCTGGAGCCGCACCAAACCACAATCAACGCTCTGAGATTTGGGGAGAAAGCAGAAATGTAGAGCATGTAATTTTAAAACTTAAAACAAGTGTGAATGAGACTAGTTCAACAGAAACTTGAAAACAAATCTACCTAGAAAGAAACAGTAGACGTTTTCTCATACATACAACATATATCAAGATAAGAACATAAAGACGTTTATTGAAGCATCATTTCTGTTATGAAATGGAAATGACTCAAAAGTTTTAGCTAAACTAGAAAATTCTAAGCAGCACTTTAAAAAAGAGTGAAGTGAAAACTGATGGCTAGGCCTCCAGGACGTGTCATGTCACTTTGACACGTAGTTTATTGTAGTGAAGGTCAATCGAGGCCCTGTGGGCTCACAAATTTACCACTCAGTCAACTAGCAAGACGAATAGAAATTGGGGATATCACCCAGAAATAGGATTTTTACCAGAAATACCCGTTCTGTCAGAGAAAAATCTATGATAGAGCAAATATGTAATTATAGAGCATCTGATCTTCATCATGACCCTCCTCTCTTCTTGAACCCCAGGCCACGATCGCATTCCTTAGCTCAGATACATGATATATACCCTCCTTTCATTATGCACCACCGACTTCACAATCCATTTCTCTGTGTATTCTCCATACATGTGTAATCAAATCTGTTCTTTTCTCCTACTAATCTGATGTAATTTGATTTGTTCAACCAGCCTGAGATGAATCCAGAGAAACTGAGGGAAATTTTCCCTCCTCACTGGTACTGATGTGGTAAAATTTCCTAAAATACAGGCGCAAAGGTAAGACAGCATGCATATTATGTACACACACATACACATGAATATACACGTTTACAGATCCACACAGATGCCCCATGTATCTTAAATACTATTTTAATATATACTATATTTATGCATAGAAAGCAGACTAGGAATGACACTGACTTACCAGACTCTTAACAGCTGCCTGTGAAATACAGGCAGATGCCACCTATTTCTGCAGTATTCAAAATGTGTCGCTGTGTTACCTATATAACTCTTAAGTGACAAAAGGAGACAAAAGTCCTGAGAACAATAAATGGTGATTCTAATAAAGAGAACGACAGAAGTAAGACTGTGAGTAGAGGTGAAATGGAAACAAAGCTTCATCAGTTTTTTCTCTAGGTGTCTTGACTATTTCCTGCTATTTATTTTCCCCTTTCAGAAATAATCAAAAGAAATTTCACTCAATTTTATGTTCATGGCCCATAAAACACACTGTTATTGACAGTATTGAAGGTCTGTGTTATGAAAAATTTCAGGACTT
This sequence comes from Solenodon paradoxus, assembly GCA_004363575.1. Taxonomy (NCBI): domain Eukaryota; kingdom Metazoa; phylum Chordata; class Mammalia; order Eulipotyphla; family Solenodontidae; genus Solenodon; species Solenodon paradoxus. Next base: position 909,004 of record RJWH01000272.1, on the reverse strand, counting down.
AAAAAATAAGTGTAGCTAACACTGAAAGGCCATCCCCTGGCCTGAATAAAGCGGTCTAGAATACAAGATGTGCCCTGTGGCACTCTCCCTGACCTACCCCTTTGATAACATCATAAATCCACTACTTCCCACTGCCATGCAAGTTTCTATACTTTTACTACATATAGGTGTACCACAAGAATATATCCACTAATATATAAAAATGGATAACATATCAATAAATATATAACAAAATACACACTACTTGTGTTTTGCCTGTGAAAAAGGGAAATCTGCAAACTTTTTTAACTGGAGTCACAAATTTTCTCACAAGGGGTTAGACAGGGACTATGAAGGCTCTAACTCTGTGGAACCTAGTCAAGCAGGCATGGGCACATGCAAACAAATGCGCGTGGCGAAGGTCCTGCATTTCCAGGTGCGGGTGGCAGGCCAGATTTGACCCATTTGCTGATCTCTGCTTCATATAAATGGTTATCGTTTGTCATTTATCTCATTTGTCCTTCTACAGCTTGCTTCTTATCATCCAAAATTCTTTCTGAGCTTTACCTGTACTGTCAGCTGTAGTTCTCTTAATCCAAACAGTGCTACTCTCAACATGCTTTTACATGGTTCCTTTGGAATGTGTGAAAGAATTTTTCTGGAGTACTTACTTGCTGGGCTGTAGGGTATAGGCATTTTCAACTTTACCAGAGATTGTTCAATTGCTCTAGCAATATACCAGATTGTTCTCATATATACATATATACATATGCACATACATACTTATTTTCTTCAGTATTCATTATTTATGGGTCAGCTCAATGGACATGAAATGGTATCTCATTATCTTGTTAGTACACAATCTTTTAAGGAAAGTTTTAGGCAGAAATGGAGGTGAGTAGGCAGACAGGCAGGCAGGCAGGCAGAAAGAGAGAGGATGAAAGAAGGTTTACTTGTTTAGTTTTATTTAGCTGTTCATCCCAGTTTTTTCCGCAGGCCCCAGGACATGAACTTGGGCTGTATGAGGATGGCTCCCCAGGCTTAGGCTTAAACCCCTGAGCCGCCAGAGCACAGCATGTGCATAGGTTTTATATTTTCACATAGTCAAAAATATTTTCTGTGGTTTCTGCTTGAGCCTTATTTAAGAGCTCATTCCCTACCCAAAGTCATAAAGCTATTTTCATATATTTCTTCAAAATGTGTTTTTTTAATTTTATGTCACGTGATTTATCTCATATGATAAAACAAAAAAAATCCCATCTGGATTTTTTTAAATATAGGTAATCAATTTTCCCTGAACCATCTGCAGACCTCCACTTGCCCCAAGATCTGTCCCATCATTTTTCTCACAGCACATGACACAGCACCGTGTGCACACTTAGGTCTGTTGCGCATTCACTGTTCTGTACCATGAACCTATTTTTCTCTGCTGACAAAACGCTGTCTTAATTACTTGCAATAGTCCACCTCCGCTTCTTGATCTAAAAGACTGCCTCGGTTATTCTTGCTCTTCTTTATACATTTTAGAATCACTCTGAGTTTTAAAAAAAACAAAAAACAACAACGATTTTTACTGACATTTCACTGAATTTTATGAATAAGTATCAAAATTTTTTAACAGCTGCTTTTAAGAAGGCTTTTAGGAAAACTAAGATTCAAATGACCACTTCTGAAAAAGAGATTTAGGGTTTTCTGTTGTGCTGCCTTCTCTTTTCTATTAATGTAATTTATTTTCTTACAATAGGTTAAACATTTAAGACGAAGTAGCTGGTGTTTTCAATCACTACACGTCACTGAGATCTATTATTCAGAGTTGGTGGAGTGGCTAAAGGCGGTCCTACTTTTCCACTCATGGCATTGATTTCTACAGGACTTAATGTAAAATTAACGTTAAGCTCCTACTTCCCTCTCAAACCTCCCCCTACCATTCCATGGAACTTTTTTCAGATGTTATTAAAAGCTGTGTCTGGGAAAGGAAGTTACAAACTCAAACCAATCTTTTTTATCCAGCATAGTTGAATCTCTTGAGAGTTTATAATATACTTAGGGTATCAAAGTCTCAGTGGAAACACAGTAATGAAATGGAAATAATTTGTGTGACCTCAGCACTTTGTAAACGTTTTTTGGCATGGATTTTTATTTCTTGTATATTGATTAATATCCTACAGAGGAAAGCTCAATTTGGGAAATGATATTTTAAACTAACAATTAGGAAAATACAAGAAGAATTTAGATATTTCTAGCTTCCACGCTGGTCAGTTAGCAATAACCGAAATTTTTAAATGTCCACATCAAAACAAAGTAATCAAAAAGCACCCAAGGAAGCCTCTTACAAATGTTTAAGTGGTGTTTCTCAGTTTGGTGCCTTAATGTAGGTCTACACCTGATATAAAATTTCACTTTAAATTGACAAGCAGTTATACCTTTCTTTTTTCAGCACCTAAATGTGAAATGAAACAACAGGCAGATGTCCCAGATTTATGCACCTCTTACTGTGAAAGCTATAGGACAGTTTGGCCTTACAAAAACACAAAAAAAAGAAGCACATTTCTCTTATCCTTGATGGGCATTGGGCCGGTCACTCTTGCTGTGGATGGGTCTGAAGAGAACCAAGAAACATAATGAAATTAAGAGAATTTTTGTTTGCATTTTCTCTTTTTGCTCTGTCGATGCAGCAGGCATTAATCTACTTGATGCACACAGCCTGGTGGCGTGGCCCTGATCAATTTGGGATGGCAGGGAGAAAACAGGTCACTGCAAATCTCAGCGGACTCCCCAGACAGAAAAGAATGGCCTTTCCAAAAAGGCATTCCTCCTTTCTTCTAGAGCACACTGGTCCTTGCTTGTTGTAATAGACATATTCAGCAACAGTCATGGATGAGCTTTGAGTCGGGTTCTTGCCAATTTTTAAGAGAAAAATAAAGACCTTTTCCTTTCTCTCTGCACACTGTATTTTGGCATTTATTCAGCATACATTTATTTATTAAATGCTTATTGTGGACTTGGCACTCTCCGAAGTGCTAGGTATACCGAGGTTAGCAGCACAGTCCTTGAGAACCTGATGCAATGAATTAGAGATTAAAGAATAAAATACTCTTGGAATACACAGGAGTACCGTAAGCATGTCCGAAGTGGGACCGTGAGGGCTTGGATCCTGATTTTAGAATAAATGGGCTCTCAGAGGTTGGGTGTACAAGTTCAAAACAAAGAGCAATCAAGTTCCATGACGCTGGAGGCTTGTTTTCTTTTCCCCTCCAATTGTACCCTAAGCACAGAATAGGGCCTCTCAGCAAAAACGTACAGCTACTGAGTGAGCTAGGGCTGGAGTCATCTAGAATGACGAATTAGCTTTGCGTGAACCTTTCCTAGTTTATTCCCAGTGTTAGCTCGTCTCGCTTTTCCTTGAGAGAGCTCCCGGAGAGCGGCCCATTCGTGTCTGCCCAGGTATGTCAGGAGATGCCTCGTGACACTCTGCAAAACCCACGCGCAGATGTACGTGGAGCCCTGTGAGACGCCCCGGAATGTGCAGGCCTGTTCCCTTCGCTGCTACTTCTTTGTCTTGAACAAAATAGTTGAAGGAAGAGTACAATGAATGCCCACAGACTTTTAATGTTTACCAATTTCTAATATTTTCTCTTTTCTCTTATTCCTCATGAATTATTTAAGAGTATGTTGCAACATAAGAGTCTAATATTAATAATCATCTCCCTTAATAACATATCTCCTAAAAATAAGCCCATTTTCCCCCTAACGGCCTTCCCATTATAAGCCTAGAACAAGAAAAGTTAATAATAATTACCAAAAATAAAATTTATATCTAAGTTTCGAAAACTATCCTGGGGTACACCCAGGTGGAGCAGGAGTCCGGCCCGCCGCCTTCAGTCGGCTCTTGCCACACACTTCCCAAGGCTTCCAGTTCACATCCCGGGCCGGGGAACAACTGAGATGAAAAACTGAATAAAATAAAGTGTTTCTACCTCCCCTTTTTCCCTACCTGCCTGCTCCCACTCATTTTCCTTCCTGCTTGTACCTTTCCTTTAAAAGAGGCGGGGGGAGAAATCCCATTTTAGGTTGAATCTGAGATTTTAAAGTTCCATGATTATTATTTTTTCATTCTTTTTTAATCTAGAATTGTTTTCCAGCTATTTTGCATTTCTCAGGCTATTATTTTGGGGGTCAGGCCTCTACAACATAAATGTATCTGTTTTGCTAATGCATCATTTGAAGACACAATGTTTGCCACGGTACAGGCATACAATTTTTTACTCAGGATACATTTATGAAGAATTAAGTCCCCAAGCCTTTTTCAAATATATTGCTAAGTTACATCTTTCCTACTGCTTATGCTTCCATTGGCCTCTCAGACCTAAGTGTAAGGATTTACATTTGATTCAATTAAGACTCGCATTATTGGTTCAATTAAACAATCTATGTGTCGGGGCCTTACGGACACTGATTTTATCACGCGATGTAATTTATGCCCTTCCAACTTTGTCTTCAGTGAAGCATGCTATCGTAGTCCTCTCTCTTACGCGGTCTTTTTTATTTTCTATTAATTTTTAAGGAATTCTGAAAAATCAACCTTACAAATTTCTCGACAACTACGGTGGTTACATAACTATGTTACATAACTATGTGTTTGTCAAAATTCACAGAATTAGATGTGCCCTGGTGGCTGACCTCTTAAATTCACTGTTCCAGATGGCATATTTCACATGAAGTCCAAGGACCCAGGTTTGTGGCACGGGGTTGGGAAAGGAGCACACAGCAAGAACATGAGTAATTAAACGGATGAATATATACTTCTTCCACTTCTCCCTGCTTATCTGGCTTGCCTTCTTACTGCTTTCATTCCTGCCTGCTTCCTGATGCTAAATAAATAAACAAATAATTCTTTTTAAAAATATCATGATCATACCAAAGGGAGTATATTTCAATATATGTGAATTATAGCACAAAAAATTTTTAAAAATCAGCCTTACATTCCAAATATTCACCTGTATTTCCCTCTCTAGTTAGGTTTCACTAACTTATTTTGATTGACAATTTCTGCAAGTATACTGCTAACCTAATGGAATTTTCAGAGTTTTTTTTAGTATTTTTTAGTTATTGAGGTCAATGCAATCTAGCTTTGAACCTTAAAAAAGCATCAAGATTTGGTTTACCAGCCCAGTCAACCCAATGATGCATTATTACTATTTTATCAGCCCCCACAACACAAAATACAAAGAAAAAGCAATGGTATATGGATCAAGAGAAAATATTGGGAAAATGACAATCTTTTACAGAATTGGGTTAAAAATTTTAGACAGAGGTAGGTCTGTTTTTCTTGTCTAGGAATGGATGTCAGACAATTTTCCACCTATAATTTTGATAATGATTTTTAAAAATTTCTTCAGTCCTATGAAGTGTCAGTGAAAACAGATTCTGACAATGTGGGAGAGGAGTGACTGATACTAATCTTCCTGGCCATTTGAAACTAACAGAACTTAAAGAATTCAATTGGAATATATACCAATAAAAATCTAAAAGGTATTATACCAAAAATTTAGCAGTATCCAGCTACGTCTAGCTGATGAAGACAATGCTTAAAAAAAAAAAAAAAATGCTTTGTATTTAAAAAAACCTTTTTTAATACTTTTTTTAAATGTTTACAATGAACCCATATTAGCTTTACAGTTAGGAAAAAAGCAATACACACTTATAAAAATACCAGTTTAAAAAGGAGAGGAAAATAAGCCACAAAAGGAAGGAAGCAAAGATAAAATAACTTTTGGTAAAGATGTAATTGTCACTAATAGGAACTTCTAAAATAAAATATGCCTTCAGGGTATTCAATTTTATAAATAATTTTTGTTCAGAGAATGAACAGTTATGTCTCTTATGATGCTTCTTTGAATACCACAGGAGATTCAAAGATGCAGTAACTCTATAAGGGGTACTTGCATTACCTCCACACGCAATATTCCTTAAATGAAAGTTTCATACAGAATTATTAAGTACTATAAACTCATACCTCGAAGACCGATGCTCTGGTTTATTCCGTTCGCTGCGATCTGCAAAGAAAGAATATAGTTACATGTCAAAACGCTCTTTGAAAGCAATGGAAAATAAGTTCTTAAGTACCAGCTGCAATACCATTAGATTTCACAAAGCCTGTTCAAAGTGTGCTGCCCTTCATCAGACCTGAGAGTATTTGGCCGACAGAGCAGGTAGAAAGAACCCAAAGAAGGACAGTTTCTGTGGTTTGCTAAAATCTACCTGAAAAAATAAATCATTACATTTATTACTTCATTTTCACAGATCTCTGCTGTTTTAAACATTCTGCTAAAACCAAAACAAACTCTGCTAAGGAAAGAAAGTAAGGAAACTGCAAAGCCACAAATTACTCAGCTCAAAAAAATCATTCCATGATTCATAGTTGGCAAAAGCTTCTAACAAATGGGGAGCGGAAAAAAAGAGCAGTCAGCTAAAGCAACATCTGCAAGTACACTAAGACCAGTACACCCTCATCCTTAACTCTCTACCACCCAGAACAATTCAGAAGCTGGATTTCAATGTTGCAGATAATGAGATGTAAACACGCTATGCAGCAGTGGATCTCAACCAGGGTCAACAACATGCTTCCCTCCCTGGGAACACTTGCCAATGTCTAGAGACATATTCTGGTTATTACAAAATGGGGAAGAAGTTACTGGCATCTACTGATCAAAGACCAGGGATGTTGCTAAGTATCTTACAAGAGACTCTACAATAAAAATTATCAAGCCCAAAATACCAAAACTGCTGAAGTTGAGAAACTCTGCTACAAAGTAACGAAGTTTTCAAAGGTGCCTCTTTGGGCTGCTGTCAAATGCTGTTAATCAACCTAAAAATTCTCACATACAAGAGAAAGAACCACAAAACCCACAGGTTGTATTTTTTTCCTTAATTCTGAGTAGAGATTTTTTTCATGGATGCTTAAAAACGAATGAAATAAAAAGGCCTCAGTGTTGTGGAAAAACAAACACAAAACAATACGTAAATCACAATAAAATCCTATGCAGCGACTTAAAAAAAAATCCCATGCAACGTTATCAAATGTAATTTTATAAAGCATCTTCTGAATTAATATTAGTAAAACAGAATGTAATGACAAAACAAATATTAGACAGGAATTCCTCTTTTCCCCTTAATTTTATTGCTGCTGGAGCAACATAAAGATAATGAAAACATACTTCAAAACTTCTAGAGAAATTTATGGAAGAAAAGGAATAGGATTTACATAGTCGAGTCTTTCCGAATGGGTTCATTAAAAAAAAAAAGAAAAAGAACAATTAAATCAAAGAGTCAGTTAATACACAGGAAGACACTGTTCTCAGAAAGATTAACAAGTGGAAAGATTCATAATAAAACTTGCTTATTTAGGTCTAATGCTCTCCAAAATGCAGAATGCTAAAATGCTTCTGTCCAATTTCCCTACAAAATGAGTGTTACTGTCACTTTTTAACTTTTGTCTTAATTTAACTGATTTTGCCCCACCCTTAAATAAAAACATGGGTTTTCACTTGTTGAGTACTAACAACTAAAAGTCAAAGCAATACAGCACATATTTTAATCATTTTTTCCATCGTTCTTCTCCATCTTGGAGTTGGCTAGTTTTCCTAACGAAAGTATAAAGTCTCAGAGTAAATCTAGAAACTGGACGCAGACCAGCTATCCTCACAGACAAAGCAACAACTCTTACCTGTGACTAAAGATGAGCTAGAAGTTTGTCTGTAATGTCATTAGATGTGGCTGTGATCCTAGTTTACTTAGGCATGTGACAGCAAATTCCCCCACAAATCTTCCTAGTGCTACAACAGCAGGAGGAGGAGAGAAACAGAGTCACAATGCATGTAAACAAGACTCAGCATCTGAGGGCCTCCCTCCAGGGTCTGTTCTGATTGGCAGATGCGCTATGACCAGTCTGCACAGCTGGAATGCAGCCACTCGGGAAGTGAATGGCTCATAGCTCTCTTCATTCTTGGTTGTAACAGGAAATTCTACACACTCATTTTTATACTTTCTGTTCTAAGAAAATACAAATGTCTCCCTATAGTGCTTCTCTATAGAATTAGCAATTAAAATCCAGGAAATAACTTGAGAATCTGTTGGAGAATAAATATTTTCTTCCTAACTCACTCAGTGTTATATGTGACGTGATGCACATTCCTTTGTAAATGTGCATAAACATCATCTGTAACACGTTTCCTAAGACCCACGAATTTGATAATTTGAGGATAAAGATAAATTTCTATTACTAATAATATTCCCCCTCCCCACCAGCTGACAATGAAAAGTTCTTGGCTTGACCCTTATTTTTCAAAGTATACAAATAATTGGATCTCACATTTTGCCATAAGTAATTTTCACTTGAATACAAATAAGCAGTGTGTATGTTATGTATCTTTGATTACTTTGTATACTTATTTTAAGCAAAGCAATTTTCATGACTGCCAAGAATATTGTGCAATTGTCAAGAAACACATCAGTGTTAATGCTGAATTTCTGGCAAAATAATAACATTATTATTTTGGTACAAAAGCCAAGACTGAACAAAACAAAGCACTGACAGCAGATTCAAGATCGACATCTTCCAACAATAATAAAACTTTTGGATAAAACCCCCCCCTAAGTAAAATGAGGACAGACCTATAGCAAACATTGAAATATCTTGACAATACAGAGCTTTAAAGTATATGAATTCCAAATAAAATACTTTTTAGCACACACCCCCTCTTTATTTCTGGAGTTGAAAATTTTTTAATAATTAGCAGAAAATATACTTGTAAAGACTTCCGAAACTTTTACATACTTAGGAAACATAAATAACTTACTAGCTCAAAGTCTTAATCTTTTCTAGGAAAACATTTAAAAATTAAAAATGTAAAATTTATTTGCCAACTACTGCACCTTTGCTGTGGGTAATACACTAACTCCAGGGGCCTACCAGGCAGAGCTTGATGCTTTAGGTCACCCCAAGATCAGCAACACACCCCCAATGTGAAGGTCAGTACGGCTCACTAGTCATGCAAAATGTTGGTTTTGTAGGTGTATGGTAGGCGCAGGAATTCTCTGTCCCTATTCATCCTTGTCTCTGGTTAAGAGAGTTAATTGAGGAAATGGAAGAATACTCTGAAAGCAGACAAAGGCAGAAAACAACGCAGAGCTGGTAGTGTTGATGGCTGTATGTGTGTAAACTCTGCAGAAAGATGAGAAGGAAGCATGATACATGAATAGGATTGAGAACCAGGAGAATGGCAGGTAGCCACCAAAGGTCAGTGAATCCGTATGAGACCTCCAGATTTCCCAAATTTTCCTGCCATGGTGACTTCCGGTTCTAAGTCATCTGGACATATGTGATTTTAATGTTTATGTACTTAGGCAGTATGACACTTATGTAGAGACGGGCTGCTATTCTGGCAGGGACAGCCGTTTGGGGGATGCCTAGACAGATTCTACTGATGTACAACCATTCAGAGTGATTCTGAATGTAATAATATAACACTTTGAAAGGAAGATGACAAAAATGCAAATGTCATCTTTTGCTTTGATTAAAACGAAGAAGTATAGCCAACTCAGAACTTATTAGAATCTATTTTAAGGCATTTAGGCTTTGAGGATTTGGCTTTGATCACGTAACTATAAAGACAACCAAACCCCATTGGGTGAGGACTTACATAACTAACTCAGGTAGGCAGTGAAAGATCCTAAATCGTTCTTTGAAATTCGTGGGAAGACTAGGTGCACATGAATGAACACACACCGACACGCTCACAACAGAGTGGGAAGTGATATAAAGGGAATGTCTTTTAGCTCATATTACAGTGCTAAAATCTCTTGTTAGAATGAGTATTATCTATGAAGGGCTTCTGTGGCATGCTCCTAAGCATTACTGTCAAGTCCCAGCTAGGGTGTCTATGTAGTATATAACTTTAAAAAAAAGATTAGGGAATAAGATTCAGATGTTTCTTGAATGTGTTTCCCAGGTTACAATCTGAGTAAAACCCTCCCCGCCCCAAACAAAAACAAGACCAATCCCACAAACACTTAGTTATTCAGTGTTAACTAAAGGGTTCACATATTCTGAAAAACAACTCCTTGCAACAATTTTATATATCTCTTTACTTATAAGCAGAATAAATAAAGCAATGAATCCATCCATTAGAAAACAGAAGATATTCAGCATTCATGAATCCTACTTTGGTGACTAAAAGACAGCAAAACTGGTTCCAGTCAAATAGAATGTGGGTAGAATTTTGCGTATCTGCCATCAGAGTTTCAGAGACTTTTCTAAACTCTTTAAATGACTTTTGTATTTAGGCAGAAAAAACTGCAAATATACATCTCACTTGAAAAAAAGTCAGTGCTCATTCTACAAAATTATTGACACCAACTAGTACCCACCCACTTCCTCTTTCTAATTCCATTTAACCACCCTATTCAAGAGTTTGCAAACTGAGTTTTTGTAGCTCCTGAGAATCCCACGGTGATTAGCATAGTGTTCTTTTGAAAGATGCATTTCTCAGGTGCACCCAGGTGGAGGAGCAGCTAGGTCTGCCACCTCTGGCGAGCATATAGTTCACATACATCTCGAGGACCTGGGTTCACATCTGGAAGCCAGCAAGGAGACCAAGATGAACAACTAAATCAAAATTTAAAACTTAAGAATGAGTTTTCCTTTCTCTCCCTGTCTGCATGCCTATTCACCTTCATTCCTGCCTGTAGCTTTCCTTTAAATTAAAGAAAAAGAAAAAAAAAATTTTTTTCAGTAAATATATATTGTTGAACTTAAGTGGAAAAACCCCCAGAAAATAGAGACGAGCTCTCTGAGTAACACTGCAGGAGGGAAATGAGGCATATTACAGAGTTTACATGACAGGTGCCCACACTTCTGTGGGTGAGTGGAAACGTTTGGTCCACGGTACTGTCATGCAGACACCTTTCATTAATTCTAATTACAAAGTCCCTGAACTCATTAAAGTGCATCACCCTAATCACATAGGGAGGGAGAAATTAGGAGATGGAAGGGAAGCTTTTTTCAACACAGGAGTTGTTCCTACAGAGAAGCAGATTGTCTGGAATCTGTTTTCTCCTTGTCATGCCCACTGTTCTTACCTGCATATTAGGTTCTGATAAGCTCTTACCAGATTGCTACGTCTTGACTAATTTCCAGTCCCAGTGTCTTCCCCAACCAGACTGCTGACCAGATAAGCTCATGCTTCAGAGGGTTATATGAGATAATGACAGTGAAATCCTTAGCCCCTTGCCTGTTTGCCTATGCACAGGAAACAATAAATGTCTGCTGTCATCATGTTAAGGGGTCACCTATTAACTAGCTATGGTGACTAGCACCACACTGTAGTGACTACACAAGGCACCCAACTTCCTTAAACCCTCAGTTTTCTCATCTACAAGATGGGAAAAAATACTCTTGAGTTTTTGTGGGGATAATGAAATCAAAGGGTACAAAGAGCTAAGCTCAGTTTCTAAATATAAACTCTAAAACTCTATATTTCTGTTATTATTCTTATCTTTAACACCTGGCTCAAGAACCTCACGTGTCAATGAATTTTTTCCTGATTCCTAGTTCTCATCAGTACTTCTGTGAGTTTCCTACTGTTGTTATAACAAATTACCATAATTTAATGGTTTAAAACAACAAAAATCTATTATCTTAAGAGTTCCGGAGGCCAGAATTCAAAATAAGCCTCACTAGGTTAAAATCAAGGTGTTTGGAGGGGCTACATGCCTTCAAGGAAGACTCGAGGGAGAATCTTGTTTCCTTGACTTTTTTAACTGCTCAAAGTCACCTGCATTCCTTGGCTTGCGTCTCCTTCCTTCAACTATGCAGCATCTTCACCCCTCTTTCTGTCTCTTCTCCTTGTCTACCTTAAAGGACCTTATGATTATATAGGGCCTGCTAGGAAAATCCAAAATAATCTGTTCGTATCAAGGTCAGTTGTTTAGCAACTTTAATCCCCCTTTATCATGCAATATGACATTTCCACAGGTGCCAGGATTTAGAACACGGACAGCTTTGATGGAAGGCGCATTATTCTGCCTAGCACATGCGATCTAAATGTCCATACTATCTACACTATTCACAGCACACTAGAGTGGGTATTATTTAAAGTTTTAGGCATATGTCTGTTCCCTTACCTAGTCAGTCTGTGTTAGACTCTGCTTCGGTCAGCATTCTGAAAACATTTATTTATTGTAGTAATGGCCAATGCCTTCCCATTGCTTTTTCCTCTGTCTTTTGTGCTTTAAGCTGTAGTTGGTTCATTAATAAATGTGCTTATGAAAATTTATCTTCCTGATAATTCTCATACTTTCATTTTTTTCACTTTTTAAAAAATTACATTAGTGATGTAAGAGTCATCTTTGTCCCACATTTGGTCTAATCTTCTATCTCAAAGTAGCTACTTGGTGACAGACTGTTATTCTTTTTAATAATTCTTTAAAAGGGTTCATTTGAATCATTTTGATTGTTGAGAGTTCAACTAACTACTGAATCGGGTTTTTTATGATTTTAGGATTTTAGGGCATTTTTTGCTTTTGTTTTTGCTTTTTTAAGGCAAGGTGCAGGTGGGAGAGAAAGTGAGCAGATGCAGGCAGGCAGGCAGGGAGACAGAGGAGGAAGAAGCACTTTAAGCACGCTCTCTGTCTTATTTAGCTATCCATCTTGGCTGTATACCGGCCCAGGTGTGTGTGAACTACACCCTGCTGGAGCAGCGGACCCAATCACTACCCCACCAGGGTGTGCCAATTTGAGGTTTCATGTTAGTTTCAGAGATGACAAATGTGAGCCATTATCTGCACTGGCCCTTTCACCCCGAGGTGAATTTAGAGACTTTCAGAGGATGGCCATTTCATCAGTGCCACCTGGGTCCAGGGAAGCAAGACCGTGAGGGGAGAGAATAGCTATGGGCTTAGGAAAAGATGTTATCAATCCTTGCTATTCCTATCTCAAGTTCCATAATGATTCTCTTATCTTAATAATTATATTCATACTTCTTTGGTTACAAAAATCACATTTTTTAAGCAAGTGAAACTTGTGACTCTAAGAAAGATAAAAAGATCTTTTAGTTAAATATGAATCTCGACTTCCTTGACTGCCAGATTTTAAATATTAGACCTATATTCAAAATATTAGGGCATTCTTAAGGGTTTTTCTAAAGGATTCATACACTTTAGCTGGAATATGCTGTGCTATAAGGAAGGAAACCGAGGACGCACCCGGGTTCAGGGGTCTGAGGCGGCTAAGGCACAGACCATGTACCTGGGGCCAGAGATTTTTTTAAAAGGTTCCTCAAATTACATTAGCCTCTTAGATAATCACAAGGCTCTTAAAGACTCTCAGAAATCTTGCAAATAAATAAAACAGTTTAACTCTATTTAATACAGTTTTTCTCAAACTGATTTGAGGATGAAACATTTCTTAAAAAATCAGACTTAATATTTGGTACCTCAGCATGAACCAAGTTGTCACCATCCACGCCCCTGGGAAACCAAGGTCCTGATTCCTCTCTTTAACCCCATCACTTATTAATGTTTGATTCGTGCATTTTTAAATTACAGGCACCACACATTTACTATGAACATGGCCACAATGGGAAATCAATACATATTTCAGTATGACAACCAAGGAAAAGAGCAAGAATTGTAGGTCACATAGACCATGTCACAAGTTCTCACTTTGCTATTTATTGATTTTTTATCTAAAGGAACTGAGTGACATGTTTAACTTCTCTCAGCCTGAGAAAATCCACACCTGCAAGAGGGGCATGAGTCTTCATGTCATCAAGTTGAACGAGAAGTCAATGAAGAAATGCATATAAAGAAGAGTATGATAAATGCTCAATGAAGGATTACTAGCATGACATAATATTAGAGATACAAGAATATTCATAAAGGCCATAATATTGTGGTAGGCAGAATTATCTAAAAGGTTAATTATCCTTTGTCCAATATGGAGTCTTTAATTCTGTAGGGTTTTTTGTTCCTGTTTATTAGTGGTCAAGAAGAGACAAAAAGACAGGAATGTACTAATAAATAATTTCCAAATCTTCCTTTATCCAGTGGTTCAGGCTTATTTCTCTTCCCAGTCCTTTTAAACCAATGGCTATTATGAAAAATTAATAAATCTGATTTTCTTTTTTTTCTTTTCACATTTCCATTGCAGAGTCTGGCAGAAGTGATAAATAAGTCTTAAAAGTAAGCCGCAAAAGGGAGAAAGAAAACTAAAAGGCTGGCAGAGGCAGTTCCTTCAGGATGAAAAACTGTGCCAAGCAAAGAACCACCAGTCTCCCATTCCTTAAGCCCTCACAGTCATTTTTTGAGACTCAAGAACTACAAGATGAATTTCTAGAAGAGGATAAATAAGTGGTACAAAACCACTAAATAGATAAATGTACATATTTTATCTATTCATGAAACCACAGAAACCCGCTTCTATATTTTAGGATAGTATGGATTTCTTGTAGGAGAATCCAGAAACCAAGGATTAAAACTGTTTTTTCAGGTGCCAAAAGGTAAATAACATATCTAATCACAGGATGCTTTTTCAGCTGTTAGGGTAAATATAAAGACAATCTTTTATTTAAAGGGCAAAAGGCCCATTCTTACCATCTCCATTTCCTTTAGTTCTGATTAACTAGCAGATCTCATAACAGATTTTTAGCTTTAGCTGACTCTGCAAAATGAGCAAATATCAGAAACCACTCTAAGCAGGAGATGACTCCCCATCTGCAAAGAAGCAGGCAACAAAGGAATGATCAGGTTATTGCAAATGCCAGGCACCTCACTCCGGGGTAAGAATACTCTGCTATGAAACCTCTCCTACAAGGAGGAGGATTTTTCTGACATGGCTTTCCAACTGAGATTTTTATCCACAGTGGGGCAGTCTTGGTCTCCAATCTAGAGTAATGAAAACATTTTTTCTTTTAATCAAGAAAAGGTAAAGTCACATCCAGGCCTAATTATTTCCCTAGGATAGAAAAAAGTATTCTCCATACAACATGCTGCTGCTTCTAAATTCAAGGGACCCGACTTCTTCTTTCTGAACAGATTTTCCTCCACACAACCACCTTCAAAAGGTTACTTAAACAAACAAGTAACCTTGTTACACAAACAAGGACATGTCCATTTGTCTCACTGTCTTCTTTATCAAGCAGGATATCTCTAAAGAGCTTGGTGCTGACTTTTCATAATTCGAAAGATTCACAGGATCTTTGAGAAAGAAATCTGAGGAACACCTGCCAACTCTGCTGTGGATTTCTTTGACTTCCTAGAGGTAGAAATAATGCCCCACTTCCCAAACACAGAGGGCTTAACACCCACGTGTATACTTATCACATTTTGACTTACACCGAAATTCTCTTTATCTATGACTTTTTGTTCCTGTTATTTTAAGTTCCTTCAAGACATGATCCTTTCATACCTGTAATGCCTGGCAGAGCAACTTAGGCACAGGAGGTACAACGTAAGTATCTGACTTGGAGAAGACTGACCTGAGTCTTCTCCAGCACCTCTGCGGACTGAGCGTAAAAATTCTGCATTATCACACAAAGGTATCACATAATTTTGATTCAGAATGATTTCATTCTGAAGTGCTACCTCAGAATTGTAGAATTAGTCAAAATATTTTACTCATGTAATAAAAACCACAGTTGGGGGTTACAATGCGATGATCACAAAGAGGCCAAGAAGCTACACAAGAGATTCAGTTTATGGCTCCCAGTTGAGATAAACCGAACAATTCATTATCAACATAACAGCATCAATGACAATGACAGCTATTACTCATCCAGAGCTTACTTACTATTAAGAGGCATTCTTAATACATTCTCACGTAATCTTCACAGTAGTCCCATGATACAAGTCTTTTCCATTGTACTGATGAGGAAGAAAGTCTCAGAAGCTAGTTAAATAAAAAGGGAGTATGAATTTTCAAACCCAAGTCCTTGCTCTTTCAACTACATTAGATGGCTGCAGGCCCACTTGGTTAAATGTATAGAAATGCTCTTTACCATAGCCATACTTATATTTTAGTATCAGATAGTAAGCTGTTTAAAAACTGAATCCAGGGTCTCAAATTCCTTCCAATCACATCTGAGTTTTTCTTCAGTTCCACAAAACCTCTCATAAATTCCTATGCAGAAGGATTTTGACTTGGGCTTCTTATGGCAAGATGTTTGAGCTGGAAGACTAGGTCTAATTTATCTAGTATGATAAATAACCTTACACTATCAATGTTAAATTTATGGGCTCAAGAGTATAGATACTGGTACCTGATGATTGAGATGATATAAAATGAACAGATTGTGAGGTAGGTTTGAATTCTATTGGAATACAGTTGTTAATTCCAGTACTCCCAGCATGAAACTTTAAAAATGAGAAAGTGACCTCAATTATTAGGTTTTTAGAGGATACTTATCAGGGTGTTGCTGATTTCCTTTTCAAATACAAATAGCGATCTTTTCATTGCAGTGTAAATAATAATAGGATATTACAAACACTGGGCAAAGAGGAAGAACTATAAGATTTATTAGCCACATAGCAGACAGTGTTCTGGAGCAGCTTATGTGTTGCTTATACAAAGCAGCCTCTCAGATATCTTGGGTTTGTTTGCCTGTATCGCTATCTAAGATGATCTCCACACTATTCACACCCACATGGGCTGACATGTTGAAATAAGTTTGTTTGCATCATTCATGGATTAACCCATATAGCACAAGCAATTAAAACACAGGTCTAAGAGTGATCATATGGTCAGGAGACAGGTGCAACAATAGAGAGATGAAATACTGGCCTATTGTACTTTATCGGAAACCAAAGTGAGGTGTTTGTTTTTTGTTTTGTTTTAAATATACATGAAAGGTGCAGGCAGGAATGATGGTGAGCAGAGGCAGGCAGGCAGGCAGGAAAAGAAGAGGAGAAGTTACTTGATTTATTTTCATTTAGTTGTTCCTGCCAACCCCAGGCAAGAACCTGGGACCTTGGGATGTATGTGGACTGTGTTCAACCCCTACTCTAGCAGGGAGCACCCAAAGTGAGGTGTTTTGTGCTTTCTTCCTACAGAACCATGATGAAAGACCACACGTGCAGGTGAGTGAGATCGGTCTTGGCCATCCTTCTGGCTCAGCTGGCTGAAGTACAGATCTCCGGTCCAGGAAAAGAAGAATCAGAGCTGACCTCTGAATTCTCCCATAGGAGTTCCTTCTGAATCAAAGAATAAAAATGGGCCCTTGGAAAACCATGAAGACAAACAGAATTACATTCAGATTAACAAATCCAGCCGTACAGCACAACCAATTATACCTTGAAGCCAGTCAAGGTTTCCTCGCAGAGCTGAAGACAGAAGACTGTTATCCATACAAAGTTGGATCTGCCTGGAAGACTCCCAGTGGGGGCCTGGGACTTGAGAGGGGAAAACAGGAGAGTTTAAGGAAATTCAGGATTTAAGGTAACTCCAGACCCAGAAATTACTGGGAGACAGGGAGGAAAGACAAATCCTAGAGGTAAAATACCGTCAACCATTCCATCTCCAGATATAGCTCAACCCTAGAATAAGTTTCCTTACTTTGGCCATTTTAGGAGTCTGAGCTTGTCTTCCTCCACCGCTAAAGGAGAGTCTGACTATGGACTGTATTAATTAGTATGCCCCATTAACACAACCACTGACACAGTCAGTCTATCACTTGGAGGAAAGCATTTTTGGAAAAACAAAGCAACTATCTCTATCAGTCAGTTTAGTCTTTGATTCATAAAAATGTACTTACCAGCAATGATAAACATATATCTAAGGAAAGTCAGTAGTATAAAAGACAAAGACCAAAAAGAAGGATGAATTCTGGATCAAAGAGAGAATTAGGGAATGTAAGAGAATGTTTAAGATGGTATCCTTATAGATGAGGAACTAATCTACACTAAGAACTTGGCAAAAGCTTCTAGAGGGAGATATACTTCAGGAATCTGCTCTGAAGTCTGTGGGAAAAGAAAATCTCTTAAGGAGAAGGATGGACAAAGGAAGGACAAAAAGAAAAGGTGTTATAGATCTGTTTACTTTGTTGAAATAGAGAGAGAGAGAGAGAGAGAGAGAGAGAGAGAGAGAGAGAGAGAGAGAGAGAGAGAGAGAGAGAGAGGAGTTGCTGGAAGACAGCTGAAAAGTCTGAGAGAATTGTTGGACACAGAAAACTGCATATCAGGAGAAAAAGAAACAGAGCTCCTGGAAATTTAAAAAAAAAAAAATATATATATAGGAAGTTCTGTTTTCTAGGTATTCAATTAGAGGCTGAACTTCTCAGGCATGCTCACTATTGACCAGATATTTACCAATAGTATGAGCAACATGATTTTTACTTATTCAAGCTTTAAGAAGTAGCTACGGTTAATGCACTCCAGTGGAGCAGCAGTTAAGTCAATCACTTCTGAAGGATGCAGGTCACACACCCCTGGGTTCGAGTCCCAAGCCTGTGGGGAACAACCAGTGTGAACAACTAAATGAGAAATAAAATGCCTCCTCTTCCTCTCCTTTCTGCCTGCTTGCCTACTGTCTTCATTCCTGCCCGCACCTTTCCTTCAAAAAAAAAAAAAAAAAAGTGGCAGCTAAAATTCCACAATGGAATACCACTTGACACCCACTAGAATGGTGGCGCTAATGAAAAAAGGCAGGTGATAACAAGTATGAGAAAGAATGTGGAGAAAATCAAATGCTTAAAAACTGATGGTGTGAATGTAAAATGGTGCAGCTGCTTTGAAGAAAGCCTGGCTATTCCTTGAAAGGTCAAATATAGAAATTACCATCTGACCTAGAAATTCCACTCTCAAGTAAATACCCAAGAGAAATGAAAATATATGCCCACACAAAAACTTGTACACAAATGTTCCCAACAGCCCCAAGAAGGAAGCAACCCCCGAACCCATCAACTGGTCAATGGAGTGGCTACGTAAAATGTGATATCATCATATGACAGGATATTATTCAGTAATAAAAAGGAATAAAGTACTGATACATATTACACATGGGTGAACTGTGAAAACATTAAGTAAAAGAATCAGTCACAGGGACCACATGCTTAGTAAGTCCATTTTATGTGGAATGTCCAGCATATCTACAGAAATACAAAGATTCGTGATTGCCTTGGGTCCATGAGGAAGAGGAGTAAGGTATAACGTATTCAGATTTCTTTTGGGGGTGATGAAAATGATCTAAAACCGATTATGGTGATAGTGACAGAACTCTGTCAATATACAAAAATCCACTGAATGGTACGTTTTAAATGAGTGCACTGTATATGTGAATTACAGCTAATAATGAAAGTTTTGCCAAAATAAAAGTGCTAAGAATAACAGCCCTGATTAAATGAGTGAATGGCTGAGACTTTCATTTTCATATTTATGAAGTATAAGGCTTCGTGAATTGGAACTCTGAAATAGAAATACTTTCAATTTCTATAATTTGGTATGATATTCAAATTTTACCCTGATTTCCATTTAGCAACTTTCTAGAGGTGGGTCTCTGGTCTTCAGGAAAGTTATGAATTTCACATACTGACATGGCTGAGAGCATCTACACCAGACTGAAAAATAATGCAACGCAGCCGAGAGCTGCGTTTACTGACTTCCATCCTGTGTGCTGTGTGTGTCCACTCTAACCTCACAGCTCTGTGCAACTCCCATCTTCAAGTGCAGAGACTGAAGCTCCCAGGGTAAGCAGCTGTCCCCAGGACACAAGAGCAGCAAAGAGCAGATGGGAGACCCACAACTCCATCAGGTCTGACTCTAACCTCATGCTCAAGACAATT
The DNA here is from genome assembly GCA_004363575.1 of Solenodon paradoxus. Lineage (NCBI taxonomy): Eukaryota > Metazoa > Chordata > Mammalia > Eulipotyphla > Solenodontidae > Solenodon > Solenodon paradoxus. The sequence continues at coordinate 889,193 of RJWH01000272.1, read as the reverse complement.
TTCCCTGGCAGCACATTCCTGGTGAATCTTTAAATGACCAGTGAAAGAATGGAAAAACTGAACGGAATAGAAAGTAGATGGAATATTTACAAGGATAGGTTTTATAAGGCTTTATATGGATCTTTTTACCCTTGGGTGATAGATGACAGGCAAATTAACGACAACAGCCCAAGACACAGAGCCTCTGATATGAGGGTTTCAGTAAAAAGGGGGACTACATTTAACTATGGCTGTAGGACTCTAAATCTCTAAATATGATACATGGGAAATAAAAAAGATACATGATCTTTCAATAAAAACTGTAAGAAAATCTCCCAGGTATAGATAAAAAGCTGAACATAGACCTGGCAAGGGCAATACAACTAAGAAAGGTGTAGGAACCAAGAGGGAAAACAGAATAAGCACAAGAAATTTCTCAATAATAACTCCAGGTGACAGACATACTGATAATTCTACAAAAGTAATTCTATTAGACAAACTGTAGAATGATTTAGAGAAAACTGAATAGCCCCAAACTTGTATTCTATTTCCCCAGAAACAAACGGCATTGTGAAAGAACTCTCGCTGTTACCTGTCCTCAATCACTATGATGCCAATCGACTAGAACAAACAAAGCTACAATCAAGGATCTGTACTTCGAGTAATCGGTATCCAAATGTTTATTTTAACATATCATCATTTAATATCTAAGAGTGCTCTTATGATCAAATGAAAAGTACAAGTAGCAAATGAAAATATAAGCCTTATATTAAAAGGGGGAAAAGATAATGTCGCTTGCTTATTTTCCTCCATAAATATCATTATGATGTGGAAGTCAAACTGTATACCCTGATATCCTAGACCCTTAAAACAAACGCAGAGGAGTAAATGTAAGTGATTCCTGTCACTGGTAAGGATGTTGCTGACTACATTAATTTCTGACTATTTTAAGCATTCACACTGGCAGAAGTTAAGGCATAATGGGCAAGAGATAACAAATAGCATTAGTGCTATTCTGAAAGACTGAAACAAAGCAAGGAACATTAGATCTATGTCATATGTCCAAGGCTATTTCCTAAGCCAGTGCATGATAATGGCTGGAAAAAAGCTGAACCTTCAAAAACTCTTTATTATTCTTTTCTAGAGTATTGAGAAAAACTGTCATTCTTTGATATAAAATAAGCTCAAGGAAGATGGAGTAATATGATTTGAGAATTACTGTTAAAGATGATGGAGGTGCACTCTGGTGCACTGGTGCATTAAACGGTTAGTTTAATCGCCTCAAAAAGAGCCTAAGGCCACACACACCCCTGGGTTCGAGTCTTTGGTCCAGGGAAAAACAACCGGTGTGAACAACCAAATAAAAATGAAATTCCTCCTCTCTCTTCAAAAAAAGAAAATATAAGTGGTGATTTGGTTTGCTGCCTCTGGCTGAGAGCGCAATCCTAGACGAAACAGGTGCAGTGCACCCTGGTGGAGTGGCATCTGGGAGCAGTCCACCTACACCCCGAGTTCCTAGGTTTGAGTCCCAGGGCTGGTGGGGGAACAACCAGGATGAACTGCTAAACAAAATAAATAAAACGCTGCTTCTTCTGTCTTCCTGCCTCTGTTCACCTTCATTCCTGCCTGCACCTTCCCTTCAAAAAAAATAAAAATAAAAGGGCAAACCATAACAGATTTCCAAACACTGCTAAAACAAAAACTAAACAGGGAGTATCTTCAAATATACCCCCTTCAAAGAATGAAAAACTCAAAAGACTTTCAGGATTCTTTATGAAATTTAACTTCCAAAGCGCAATGTACATTTTTTTCAAGGTATTAGCTGATACTGACTGGCAGAGAGGCTGGGGCGACTTTTGTGGCTCAGAGAAAACAGCTATTGATTACTGAATTTAACCACTGGGAAATATGATTTTACCTTTGAGGATTTAGAGTAAGAAACACAAGCATCTTACTTTAAGGCCGAAGAATCTTTTCACATCTCTGAAAAAAGAAATTGTGTGAGGGTTTTCTTTAAAGACACCCTAACGCAGGAGTTTGGGAACACACACCTTTAGATTTCAGAGAAACAATTCAAAACCTTCAATTACTGAATGTAGCAGGAAAGCTCAATATTTAAATTAATCTAAGAACAACAATTTGCAACAAAGATGTTAACACTAGTTCTAAATTGTGTTTCTATAACCGAGGATCACAGGAATGACCTTTTCTCTGAATTACCTGAAAAAATAAAAGATTAAAACAGATTTAAACATAGATCCAAGGTGGGGTTTTTTATCTGCTTGCTTTTTTAAAGGAAAGCTGCAGGCAGGAATAACAGCAAGGAGGCAGGTAGAGAGAGAAGGGAGCATTTTCTTTATTTTATATAGTTTTTCATCTTGGTGGTTCCCCTCCAACCCTGGCCGCTGCGCCCCCCACCTCCCCGCCCTCCCCAACCCCAACCTGATGTGAACCAACCCCGGCCCTTGGGAAGTATGTGGACTGCACTCAACCACTACTCCACCAGGCACGCACATTTTTACATTTTATTTAAATTTTATTTAGCTGTTCATCTTGGTTGTTCCCTCCAGCCCACCCTTCTCCCACCCCAGCTCTCAAACCGGGGTCGTTGTAGACTTCACCTGGCAGGAGGTGGCAGAGCGAACTGTGACTGCACCAGGACGGCCCCAAGGTCTCTTTTTAAAAGCTGTAACTATACCATGTTAGAGACCACAGAAGGACACATATATCAGGCGAAATGTCCATCCTGGACGAGCCTCAGAAGTCAAGTTACATCAGAACCCTTGTCATCTCTCAACTGTGCCACACAAACTAATTAAAAACAAAGGAACAAAAAAGTCTTGTAACTGCTCAGAGCAGCACACGACACTGCACTATGGTCATGCTGAGTCCGGGGTTGCTCAACAACAGCCCAACGCAGGTACAGTTCTCAGAAAGGAGGGAAATCACCAATGCTCAGGAGATGGGGTGGGGAGATACTGGGACCAGGCGAGTGGTCTCCAAGGTGACTAAACATGGCATTTTCCACAGTAAAACGTAACACCACAAACAAGAGGCCCCGGAGGGCGCGGGCTGGGGCGGGGGTGGAGACCACAGGAGATGTGCCACAGGAGACGTGCCAGGGCAGAGATGGGTGTGGTAGGGTGGGCTGCTGTTTCAGTTCTGTAGGATGGGCCTGAAAGCTTTATTCAGTGCCTGGAGCCTAGGTATGGGGCAGAAAGCCACCTGCCAGTCCATGCAGATTCCTGCACCCCAAGCCTGGCCTCAAGGGGCTGGTCAGCAATCTCCCCTGGCTCCCTGGGTGAGACCATGAGGCCCTGGCCTCCACCCCCAGCACCCCTTGCCTTGCAACTCTGCCTGGCTGGGTGGGGGGCCGCAGGAAGCAGTCCTTTAGGGTACACACTCGTTCACTCCTGCCAGGGAGCCTGGGGTTGAAGAGCTCGAGCTGGGAGGAGCTGGAGCAGCCTCTCCAACTTCAGCTCCTAGGCTGGAGACAGGAGCACGTAGTGGCAGCCGACTCCTGTGTCCCAGAGGCCTGGGGACAGGCGAAGCAGCAGAGGGCAAGATGTACCATCCAGTTTAAAACTCTGAGTCCTCAAAGCGTGTTTCCACCATTTAATTAGAATGCTAACCAAGCCTCAGTGCATCTGGCCATCTCTAAAACAATCATGGTAACCCAACTGGTCAACAGAAATGATCACTGTTCTACAGAATCCAAATATACTGAAGAATAATGAAATTGCTAAGACTTTTTTAATCACTGCTGACCATTCTGAACTAGTCTTTAAACTCATGAATATATTAATTTGTACAAGTCTTGAAAATAGTGTAACACAGTTCCCTGCTAACTTGTCTTTTAGGGGGAAAAGGGGGACATCATGGCAGGATTACTAATGACGCTCTAATACAGGAAAGGGACTCCTCCCTTACCTGGTTAAGGCTTCACAGAACAAATCCAGTACTTAAGGGGGTTCTTTCCACATTCCCAACTTTTTAGTGACTGTATCCTGAGCTCTTCTAGATATTTCTGGGACACACTGTTCCCTTAAAATACCATAGAAGTTCCTGGTTTATTCTAGTGAAAAGTCATCTAAATTCAAGTTTAATTGCCTGGATTAGCACTGGCCCAACGTAGGCGTACGTGCCTTTACCATGGAGGTGACTTCTCTAAGAGTTTAAAGACTGGGATGAAGCTCATTGGAGAAGGAACAATAAAGAGCAGGACTGGACAGACAAGACTTTATAACTCTCTTGGAGACCGAAATTTTCTTTTAAAAGCTGAAAATATAAAGTCCTCGGGTGATTTTTAGTAGACTTCTTTTTAATTGATCTTTTAAAGGAAATTTTTTCATCAAATTAAATAGTAAAGCAAAGTTACAAAAGGCAAATTCCCTAAAAACATGTAAACTTTGAATTTGAAAAGAAAAGCCCAACCCCAGGTACCCATCTAGAGGAATTGACAACATTGCTATTCCTCAGGGTGTTTGGGGATAAGGTTTTTGAACTAAGGTTGTGTTCTATGCTCTAATATTTGAAGAATATAAATTGCATTCTAGTTTTGGCTTATCAACTGGTTTTTTCTCCAAAATTCTACTTGTAAAAATCTATATTCAAGATAGAGAAGTGAGGGAAATTCCCCTATGAAGGTTTTATTGCATTGTTCTTTACAATAGCAAACCCAAATGGTCAGCAATAGACTTCTGACAGTCAACTTCTCAGTCAGTAGGATGTCTTCTCATTTTGGGGATAGCTTCTTTCACTGTGTAAAAGCTTTTTCGTTTGATGTAGTCTCATTTGTTTATTTTTGGGTTTGTTTCTCTTGCTGCTAGAATTGAGTCACCAAAGATCTTTCTAAGGTTGGTGTCATAGAACGTATTGCCTATGTTTTAATTATTTTATGGTTTCCAGTCTTACATCAAAGTCTCTAATGCATTTTGAATTAATTTTTGTGTATGGTGTTCAACAGTGGTCTAGTTTCATTCTTTTGTATATGATGGTCCAGTTTTCTCAACACCATCTGTTGAAAAAATTTTCCTTTCCCCTTCCTATCCTCTTGATTCCTTTGTCATAAAAATTAATGTGATTCAGTTCTATACTGCTGATGTGTATTCTGTTTTATAATTTGTATTCTTAATAGCACCACTGGCAGCAAGCAATAGGAAGAAAATACTAAATATGATCACAGTGACCACTCTCCTCCCGGACATGAGAAACTGCCGCTTTTCTTTGCTTCATGCTAACCCTATTTCCCAGCTAGGAGATGTAAATGAATTCATCTTTCTTAGTCTCTTTAGAAAATTTTTTTCCTAATGAGTCTGGAAAAAGTCTAGTTATTTCTGAATTGGACAAAGTGTTTTACCCATAATGTTCAAGAATTTAGTGCTGAAAATTAAGCCCAGCTGTGTGGAAATCCGACCAACATATTTTTAGTTAGTGCTGAACAGAACTTCTCTAGTTAGGAAGCATTACTGTCATCTGATTTCTGATCCTGGCTTCAAAGTTCTCCCCCACACAACAGGGAATATTAAATATAAGATTAAACTTAAATTAACTAAAAATATTTTGACATATCCCAGAATGTATAATCCAGACAGCAGCATATTTGAATCAGAGATTAGGGAAAAATGCTTTGAGTATCAAAGACTCTTCCCAGTGATGAATGTCCATAGAAAGCAGACTCTGGAAGAAGTAGAATGATCACTGATTTTGGAATCATAAATCTGCATTCAAATCCATATTTTCTTCTTCCTTTTTTTAATCCCTCCTCTCTGCAGCCCCCTTGCAAAAACCAAACAAAATACAAACAAAACACTTGAGTGGAAACTCCCAAAATTTTCTTAAAGTGAATTTATACTGATTTAATTTTTTTATTCAGGAACTAAAGTCACTAAATTAAGTTGCTGCTTTGTCAGCTTAATATCTTTGTTGGCCATATGTTACTTTTCTATCATCTCCTCAAAGACATAAAGTAGCCTCAAAAACATTAAATGCATATTACAAGATTGTTTTGAGTTTTAAAAAGATGTGCACTTACATGAAAGCCCTACTATTATAAAGCACTTAAGGGTATGTAATACTTGTGCTGACAAGTACAAATTCATAATAAAGGTAACCAAAACAAACATATACATTTACTGAATTTGTACATGTTCATTTTCATGTTAGATATATATTCACTAAATCCAAACGACAATGTTAAAATATTTTCTTAGTCAAATAAAAGGGGAAAAAAAAGAATTATATTTCGTGGTTCATTTCTTCCTTAAATTCGTTCTGAAGTATTTGAAAAAAAGTATTAGAAACTTACCCAAGTCATTTATAAGAAATATGACTTTTCACTGGAGGGAGATTAAGAAACATAAAGTCTACATAGAATAAGGATGCGAAAATGATAAAACAAATACTAAATCTGTACTGTTACATATTAAATATGTATTATTAAGGATTGGCTCTCCTTCCAAAAGAGGTCAAAGTTTAAAGATCTGAAAATTTGATTACTGATGTAAAATTTCCTTCCCATGTAATCATCAGAAAGTCAGAATTAACTCAGATAAAATCTGACATCAATACCTATAAGGCTTTACCGAAGAACTTGGAATCTTCGCGAACTTGCTGTAAAAAATAGATAGACTATGGCCACCCTTATCCTATCTCCTAAAAGACACACTGTCTTCGATAAATCCCATTTGCTTTGGCTTTTCCAAAAAACAAATCTGAAGCCAGCATTGGACTTTTAAGCGGCGAACTCAATGCAGTATATACAGACATTGACTTATAATGAATGATATAAACCTGAAGCTTATATAATATTATAATGTAAGGCTATTTCAATAGAAAACTGTTTAAAAGCTGATTTGGAAACATTTTCAGGAACAAAAGAAAAAAACTAATGCCATTTTACTTTGACTTCCATTACTCTTCAGTCCTGATACATATCTCTTCCTTTCCTCTTTAAGAAAATAGTTAAAACCTCCTCTGTTTTATTTAGCTAAGTCTTAAAATTTGGAGAAACATCTCTATTTCATCCTTTTCTGGAAAAGCATCAATATTCCACTCTTTGCATAAGGAATAAGTACAAAATGTCTTCTTATTTTTCTTATCCTCTAATTTCAGTTATTACTCCCAAATTAGCCTGGTATTGGTTGGTTAAAATGTTTTCTCCTAATGGTACTATCAGATTGGCTAAAATGGAGGGGGCAAGTGATAAGTGATAAATAACCCACCTGAATGAGGAGGTGGGAAAATAGATACTTGCAATCACTATAGATTGGTGCTTTTTAGAGGACGATTTGGCGAGAGATCAGACTTGAAAATACAATGTCTTTGCTTTAGCAATTCCACATCAGAGCAGTGCATGTTCAGAGCAACTGTACAAGTACTGTGGAAAAATGGCAAAGAATATGTATATTGCAGCATAATTTATAAAAATAAAGGAAACCTAAGTATCCATTAATATGGACATAATTTAAAAGTTACACTGCTTCTTTATTGTGTAATGTTATATAGCTGTTCTATAGAATAGTAATCAGCTTGGCATACACTGGCATGGAGAGACTTCAAGAGAAAAAGTCAAGTTGCATATAGAATATTTCCAACATATACATATATACATACACACACAAACATACATAAATGCACAGATATGTGTGTATCCCCCATAAGTGTGTGTATGTGTATGTATGTATGTATGTATGTATGTATGTATGTATGTATGTATGTATGTATATATGTATGTATGTATAGGAAGAAAGAGAGGGAAAGACATGAGACCTGGAAGGATGCTCAAAAAACAAATCACTGGGGGTGATAGAAATAGGATGAAAAAGGAAGCGTTCTGGTTTTACTTCTATGTTTAATTTTTTTAAGCAATTATAAAGAAAAAAACAACCATATATTATACCTAGCATGCAGCATCAGGAGAGGGAGCCAGACCTATTAATATTCTAATAACAGCTATTAACTCTAGATTTCCTTCCACCTGTCTGTCTGGAGAGAAAGGGTGTTCTGTTCTGGTCTAATGTGGGCTAATTCTAACACAAAAACCTCTCACAATGTTTTTGTCAACCAAATAGAAATGTGAGGCTTTATAAAACAAACAGCAACTTGGTTAATCGGCTGAAGATCAATCAACCAAAACTCGTAGCTGACAGATGCATCCAGCTGCAGGTTTCAGTGGCCCACGGCCTGGGATCTTGGTGCTCAGACCCTCACACAGGAAAGGAAGAAGACTCAAACCTCTGCATACTCCTGATAGGACCCCTCTGTCCCTTAACATTCACTGCTTTTCATAACCTGCTCACAGGCCTAAATGATTTCTTCAGTCAACCACAGATGCCACGTCCACAGTCTTCCCTGGCCTTGCTGTCACCAATAGCTCCCTCTCCGTGATCTCAATTTTAAACATCTCCCTTCACAGCACACTATCTCTTATACTCCTTCTAACAAGAATAACTTCAACTCTATCAGGATTTTTATCTTGCTTTACTCTTTCCCCTTATTCCTTACTTCCCTCTTTTCCAGCTCATCAGTGACTTTGCCTTATAATCACTCCTTGTACCCCCGCCATCAGATCTCTTCAGAAAACCCCACCCCGGTTACAACCAACCCTCTGCACTCTGTGCCTCCAGCCACTAATGTACATACAACTCTGCAATTTCCTGTTAAAACTGAGGGAGAGCTTCCTGTAGTCGCCGCTATTTCCCTAGCCCTTCCATCACCCACACTCTTATGGGACTAGCTCACGCCTAGTCCTCTAAACTTCCCTCCCTACCTCACTCTGTAGATGACCTTATTTATTACACTGAGCAAATGCAAACCATCAGCACAACGTCTACCACATCTCCTACCGCTTGGTACCTATGCCCGCACACATGCTTTTACTTCTGTTGAGTGAAAGACTTGTCTATGCTGGGTCTAAGAATTCTCACTCCCAACTGGTGAGTCAGGTTCAGCCCCCTCCCGTCTGCTCAGGGACACCACTTCAGCAACTCTCCTGTGTCACCATCTCCCTCTTTACTGGAAAAGCCCATTAGCACACACACATGATGTAATTTCTCCCATCTTAAAATTAAAATCACAAGAACAAAAACTGCACCACCCAGGCTCCCCTGCCAAATGCTTCTCTTGTCTCCCTTCACACAACACTATTTGCCTATATCTGCAATCTCCAATATGCCTGTTCCTCTGGAATCCATTCCACGATGCTAAATCCAATGGTCTATCCTTGGCTGTCTGCAGCATTTGGCGGATCACTTCTTCCTCCTTGAACCCTTTCTCTATTTGGCTTCAGAAATATTGTCAGTCCTCTGCCTTCCTCACTGTTTCCTCTCAATTTCTTATTGGTTCCTGTTTATCTTATCTAAATTTTGTTGTGGTCCATCCTTAAAGCTCACAGTGGGATTTATTAATAACTCACGCCTTAGTTAAACCTTATCTCATCTCCTGGCTTTAAATACTATGGCACCCTCAGCTAGCCCTTCATTTTGTGGCAGTCTCTAATTCCAGATTCATAGACTCAACTGCCCACTAGACCTCTCGAAGCATCTTATACCTAATATGCCCATAAATAAATGTCTTGCCTACGCCCCCAAAACCAGCTCTTCCTACAGCATGCCCTATCTCAGAAAATGGCGATTCCACATTTCCAGTGGCTCAGATCCAAAACCCGAGAGCCATTACTGACTCCTCTGTCTCTCAGACCCATGTCCAAGCTATGAGCAAGTGCCATGGGGGGCAACTTAAAAATGCAACCAGAATCTTGAGTAAGTTATATATTTGGGATATTAACCTCTTATCTGACATGTGATTGGTAAATATTGTCTCCCATTCAGTACACTGTCCTGTTTTAGTGATGGTATCTAACTAGACTTTTGGTGGGGAGTAAAAAATAGTATATATGGATGTGATTTATGATGCTGACTGTACACCTGAAACCTACGACAAACGAATGTCACTTCATTATTTTTTTTAATGCAGAGAGTCTGCCTCTTCTTACCACTTCTGCCTCCCCACAGCCCCAGTCCAAAGCCACCATCGCCTCCTGTCCAAATTATTTCAATAGTTTTCTGACCAGTCTCTCTGCAACTATGCTCAACCATTTTCAATCCAGCAGCCAGTGTGCTCCCTTTAAAATCTTAAGTGAGATCAAAATCTTCCCTTTCTAATAAGAATAAAAACCAAAGTTCTCAAAATAGCTTTTGAGGGCCTATGTGATCTGGCCGCCAATTCCTGTGTGACTTCATTTCCTACTGCTGGAGCCCCTCTCACTCACTTCACTCTAGGGGTCTTATGCTGCCGTCCTCTGTGCTCCAACCCTTCTTCGGTGCACTGACCCCCCCGGGCCCCTGCCTCTGCTTCCTCAGAGACTGGCTCAGAAATGGCTTCCATGATGACTTCCCTGCCATCGTATTTGAAAGTGAAACCTGCCTGAATATCCCTACCTGGTTTCATTCTCCACAGTAACTGTTAGGAGCTGGTCTAAAACTAGAATGTACTTTTCCTGAGGACAGGGACCGTTGCCGCAGCGTCACTCCTCACTTCTAGAACCAGGCCTGGCATGAGCAGGAAAAGAAAAGCTGGATTCACTGAACGACGGCCCCTTGGGAGGCTGCTGGATTGCATGGAGCGAGGATTTCTGGGCAATATACCAGAAGAACTAGATTTGAATTCTATTACTAGACTAGGAACTAGAAGCAACTTCCAGCTGTGATACTACACAGTGTAATACAACTAATTAAGTCATTTAATCTCCAAGGTCCTCAGTTTCCCCATCTATAAGAAAAATAAGAACATGCTTCCCTGATGGAGTCACTATGTAGATGAAAATGCTATAAAAGTGTAAATTTTATCAAGCTTCTGTAACTGATTATATGTCAAATATTTAGAATCAACAACATTTCAGCACAGTAGTTTATAAATCAAAGGACTTGAATTATAACAGATTTTAAACTGTCCAAACCTTCCTTCTCTAGAGTTAGTCACTGTCTACATTATTAACTATGCACATTAGTATCCTAATACTGTATCTAACTTCTGGGCCCCACAGCTAAAATTACTTTTGCTTTCTATTCTGAGACCTTATCTATTCCTGCCTAAATAGGGGGAAATGAGATTTTATATCTTTGCATCTTTGGTACACTTATTTGACATTGGAATTGTCCTTCTCACGGGCCTTCCTGCAGCCCATAATCACACAAAGCTAAGATGGGCTCTCACAGACAGAGAAACACAAGCCAGGTGTCTCTGTCAAGGAAATGAAATGTCAGGAAAATGTCACGATAGTCTAAAGGGTGTCTAAAGAATATGGATCCTGCCAAACACAACTGAAAGAGTGGTACATGAAAGAAGAGGGATTTTTTTCTAAATTCTTCTTTTGTTTCACGTTACGTAAGTAGCAATATAAGTATTTTATTTAAGTTAATTTAGTTCATAGAACTGCCTTAATCATGACTCAGAATGATGGCATCAGCACTTATTGAGACAATATAAAACGAGTCTCCTACAAAACCGATTATGTTAACTAATATACTTTTCACAATACTACAACAAACTTACTGAATTTATTGCCAAGAGGGAAAAATTTAGCTCTTGACCAAAGAGGCTTTACTATCAGATGATGTCAGCTATGTAGCACTGTTTATTTATTTATTCCTTGATCTCTAGAAAGCTTAAAGTTAAATTAATTCTTAATTACAATAACCCCATTCTTGATTTCTAATCATGCTCTTTTTTATGGTACACTTGACGTCCTCCTGGCCTGAAGTTGCAATCACTGTTTCTTCTTTATCATCATCACGTTTTTGAAAACAGCAACCAACGTTTGCTCAGCACTTAGATGATGAGCCTCAGTTAAGCTCAAGGGGAGAGCCCAGGAGGAGGCTGAAGAACTTGTGCTCAGCCAGGCACACACAGGCCTGAGCCCCACCCACCTTTTTTTTTTAATTGCAGTAACTTTGATTTTATACATCTTTTCATGTGCCTATAGGCCATATGTACATCCTCTTCAGAAAAATGTCTCTCCAATTCCTCTTCCTGCTTTATTTTTTTTAATTGGATTGCATTTTTTCTGTTACTGAGTTTTATGAGTTCTTTGGATATTTTGGATATTAAGCCCTTGACAAAAATATGGAATGCAAGTATCTTTCCCCCGTTAGAAGGTTGTCTTCTTGCTTTGATTGTGACTTCTTTCACTGGCCCGCCCACCTTTTTAATAAACAGGGTTTCAATTATAAATCAAACATCCGGAGGTACTTCCTTATTCACTTCTCTCCAACTACATCTTCAGCCCCTTCAAAGGAAGAAACCTCCGACTCCTGCTTCTCCACGATGCAATACCTGCTACACAATACAGGCCCAATAAGTATGTGCTGACTCAGGAAGGCTAACAACAAATCACAACAGGTAGAGACGGAAGCAAACGGAGAGAAAGCAAGAAACAGTGGTCTGCTATGTGACTGGTTCATTTCTTCTTTGTGATTCCTGTCAGTCCTACAACCATTCCGGAGGCCAAGTCTGGTGCAGCCACACTGCTTGTCCCCTGTAATCCAAGCTCAGGGATCTGCCCCAGCATGTTCACACTTGCTCAGGGTAGAACTAGATAGGGACAACTAGGGCAGGTCCCTAAGAGATGACAGGCTGGGCAGAGAGAGCTCTGTAAACCTGGCCTCGCCCCACACCAGGGCCACTTGCACTGAGTGAGCCCAGTTCCTCTCTTCGTGGCCTTCTGCAGCCTCCCCAGCTCCACCCCAGAAACCCAGGCCCCTGCTCCCCCCAGGACAGCAGGGGGCGCCTCAGTTCCCAGCTCCTGGCTGCAGCTGCCACTTCTGAGTCGTCAGTTCAGTGTCCTGTCTGAGGTGAAGACCAAAGGAGAGGAGGGGTGACCCAGGGGACTCCATCAGAGAAGCTGGTCCTGCCCCCTTCTCTGGCAGCCCCCCAGCTGTCTGGGAGCCTGAGTGCAGGAGGAAGGAAGTGCTGATTCTGACGACAGACATGGGCCCTGCTGGCTGGGTCTTCCTGCTGTTCCTTCTGCTGGGGATCTTAGGTGAGCCCTGGGGGGGGGGGGGGGGGGGGGGGGGGGGGGGGGGGGGGGGGGGGGGGCGGTGAAGAGAGCCCAGGTGGGAGCAAGGGCTCCGGCTCCAGCACAACAAGAATGCTTACCAGCGTCTCCCACATGCCCCCTTCTCTCTCTCCCTAGGCATACAGGACAAGGAAGCAGAGACTCTCCTAATGACAAGTAAGGTGGCCCAGCCAGGGCCAGTGTGCCTCGGTGGACCCGGGGGAGGAAACTTGTGTCAGACTGGAGTGAGGGCATCAGTCTGGGAAACGTCAGGGAGGGTTGGGACAGAGGAACAGGACTCAGGCAGGTGTTCCATGCCTTTCTCCAATTTGTCTGCAGTATGTGGTCGGCCAGCGGTCTCCTCGGGCATCGTCTCAGGCAGGGAGGCCAGTGTGGGGCAGTGGCCCTGGCAGGTCAGTATCCGCCAGGGCTTGTCTCACATCTGCTCAGCCGCCCTCATCTCAGACTACTGGGTGCTGACAGTGACAAGCTGCTTCCGGTGAGTGGCGGACTTGCTTCCAGGATACCACCCTGGGGTCTGGGAGACTGGAGTTCGCAGGCTGTCGGAGAGGAGTTTATTTTGCACAGCCCAATACAGTACATGTGCCTTTGAAGTGGGTCCAAACATTTTCCCTGTCGCTCTCAGCTCAATATAACTCCTGATACGTCAGCATCTTCACATTGGACAAATGACTGAAATGAGTGGCTTCAATAAGTCCCTACCCCGATCTAAGTTTCTTCCCAAATGGACAATCCCCAGAGAGGGTCCCTCCTTCACAGCATGACACATCTTCATACCACTCTGGAGTGGCTTCATTATCCTAGGTGACCTCATCCATTTCCATGGTGTAAAATGTCCTATATTTGTTGATAACACATTTCTATCACTAGCCCCAAACTCTAGTCCTGATGGATTTCTATTAGGATGGCGCAACTGACAACTCGAAGTAACATGATCAAAACAGAATGACCATTGTACCACCACCACTATTCACAAAAATCCCATGAGGACCAGATCCTGTTTCATTCTCAGGGGATGAAACTTACTGAAGGATGAATAGTGAGGAAGAGCTAGAGGGAGAATGCAACCTCCAGAACCATGGGCTCTGCTGTGACAGTACATGGCAGTCACAAGAAATCTACATACCTGCTCTGCTACTCCTCTTCTCAGGTCTAAGAACAACAGAAAATACAATGTGTTGGTGGGGTCACTTCAGGCCTCTGGTCGCCCCAAATCCAAAAAGTTGACAATACCAGTGTCCAGGATTATTCTCCACCCTGACTTCCAGGAAAATGCATCCAACACCATCGCTGCGGTAGAACTGGCCCGCCCAGTTCCTTTTGGTCCTGTCATCTTGCCCATCTGCCTCCCTTCATTGGCCGCCCAGCTGAAGGATTTAACCTCCTGCTGGCTGACTGGATGGCCCTCTTCTGGGACATACAAATGTGAGCCCAAAAAGAGTTTCTGAGCTCTTTCTTCAACTGACAAGTCTTTCTCCTACTCTCAATCCCTCCCTAGAAACAGATATATTGTACTCTTCAGGCAAATAATCTGAAGTGCTGCAGACCTCAAACTCTCCTTGACCTTGTACCTTCCCTTTGCCTCCTGCCTACTTCTTTTGCTATAATATCTTTGCTTATTTATATCTGCTTTTGCCCTTGTTTAGCAACTGTGCATGCGAAGACCTTCTAAGTGAAAAAGACTGGGCAATAAACAGAGAGAAAGTAGTTCTGCTCAGTTTGAGAAATGAAGTTCTCCCTCCAGACCTGGATAGTGTGTAGGGGTCGGTGGGTAGGGGAAGAGACAGCAAAAGTCCTGAGTACATAGGGAGAGTAGTGCTTCATTTACTTAACAGTCTTAATTCTTCCCAGTATGTTAGATTTATCCAATTGTTTTATGTAGGAATAAAAACATATTCCAAACTCAGAATATTTGATTCTGCATCATTCATGGTTTAGGGTCTTCCTGAATCACAAGATTTTTCTATTATTTGTGCTATCTGAGCAGGAACAACTGCCTTTGGCCTTCTTCTGAACCAGGAAATTCCACCTTTACACTCTTTCCCAAACCAGAATGCCATCTAACATTGGAGTAGAATATCTGAAGTCAGAGCTAGCCCTGAAAATCAAAGGCATGAAATCAGTAGCTATAACTAAAAGTTGCATCCTCATTCTTTAAGTCAGATTTGACTCTCTTTGACATTACAGCAACCATGCCATCTTACATACTGAAGGGGCTGCAAGTGCTCCTCACGGATCTCCAGACATGCAGTGACTACTATCAGACGGAAAGCACCTTGCATGGAGCCAAGCCCATCGCCAGTGAAGCCATGATCTGCTCTAAGCTCCTAGTGGGGCAGAGGGACGGGTGTGCAGTAAGTAATCACAGCACCTTCCAGAGCCCCTCCCTTCCCCAGTATGCTTCCTTCGTGTCTCTACCTTCAGGATCTCTGGAGGAATCCAGGAGTGCCCAGATGGGCCCCTTCTCTGGCATTCTTCCTGAAACTATTGGAGAGTCTCTCCATTTGCCCCGTTCGCCACCTAGCCACCCTTCCTCCCTCCCGCAGGGCAGTCAAGGAGACCCACTGGTGTGTAAAGTGGAGGATTTCTGGGTCCTGGTAGGAGTGATGAGCTGGAGGTCAAACTGCACCCAAACCAATGAATTTGGTGTATATACAAACATAAGTTTCTACAAATCTTGGATTGATAAGTCAGCCGTCTCAATTATCGACTGTGTTACTACCTCTATTCCGGATTTTTCTGGGCTCTTCACTGTTATACTTCTGCCTCTCCTTTTCCTGGACCTACCCTAACTGGATAAAGTGAGGATGTCAGGGTGAAGTGGCAATTAAAAATGCGGGAGAAAGGGGAAATGCTAGAAGTTAAGGATTCTGAAGAGAAATTGTACAGATTCAACAAGACAGGTGGTTGTGTCCCCTCAAACTTAATCTGTCTGTTGCTTTTATTACCCAGGTCAAGCTGAAAAGCAAGATCCCCAGCATGAATAAAGTTTGGTTGATTCTATTATTTCTCAGTCATTCTTTTAATGACATTGGAGTCAGGGTCTGGGGAAATGCAGAGCATAGAACTTTAGCCTGAAAGGGATCTGAAAACCACTTGGTTCAACCATTCTCCACATTCTGTAGACAAAGGAACTGGGGTTCAGAGAGTTTCCTTAATTCAATCTGAGAGAAGACTGATTTCTGAAGAAAAAGCAGGGGCTCAGAAGACTCAAAGCTTTCAGCTGAAGCAATCCAGGCAAGCGGACAGCCTAGGATGAGATATTCATTACCTATTGCTGCAGAACAAATTACCCCAAAACTTACCAGCTGAAAACAACCAACATTTACATCTTAGTTTCCGTGGGTCAGTGACCAAGGAGGGCTTAGCCGAGGGCAGTTCTGGCTCAGCCTCTCAAGAGGCTGCTGCTGTATCAGCAAGAAAAGGGTCTGCGTCCAGGCTCAGGCATCTGCCGGTGGCTGGCCTCAGAGGATTCGCTGGTCAGCTCACTCCCTCACACAGGTCCCTCTAGGGTTGCCTCAGAGAGCTGGCCCCACGCAGAGTGAATGATCTAACAGAGAGCACCCAGAAGGGGAAGCCATGATCTTTTCAGAACCTAATCTCAGAACTGGCATCTCATCATTTCTGTGTATTCTATTCTTCAGAAATGAGTCAACAAGGTGGAAGTATTAGGGGACAAGGAATAACGGGGCCATCCACCATAAAGGTGACTTCCATAGGTGAGTGAGGGATGCTCTGGACTAAAGAACTGGCCATGGTAGGTAGTTATGAATAGGGGCAGGGAGAGTTTAAACAGAGGTATTGGGGGGAGTGTCTTCTAGGACTCCCATTAACCCCACATTCTAAAAGATTCTAAAAGCACTTCATGGATATACTCATGAGAATATTGGGGTTAGGGAAGAGTTTATTAGAGAGATTTCCAACTTGTAATATCCATAACCAGAGAGTAGTCTCAGAACATGTCTCACGTATGTCTGCTTTATCCCTACCTTTTCCCAAACTCTGGTATATATAGAATGGTCAAGAACACGGGATCTGATGCTGGCCAGCACTGAGTTTATTTATGGATTTAATAAAATACTGATTAAAATAATAAAAAGATGCTCTTTATTACTTGGTAAACAAGAGTAAATAATTGGAAGAAGTTTTGGCAAGACAGAGTTTATAAACAACTGCGAAGTGAAGATCACTTGCTCAAATTTCATTAAATACCAACAAAAATAAATTTAAAAATTAAAACTTTGATTAATAAAAGATAATTATATAAAAATAAATTAAATCTGTGCCATTAAAAATCTTTCGATAAACATGAGGAAAATAATAAAAAGTTTGGAAATCAAAATTCCCAAACAACAAAATTATACAAAGTATAAGTAAGATTCAAAGAATAAATTATAATTTATTCTCAAAGGGACACTGTTCTTGTTACTAAGATCTCAGGATTTTTATAGATGTCAACACAACAGAATTGCAAGCAAGTCATAATAGACACTGTGGAAAATGCTTCCACAAAAGAAAAGATAAAATCACTAAATGACTAAGTGAAAAAGAGAAAATAATGTGAGAGTTGATGATGGGTCTATACATATAGCCAAAAATTCCAACATAGATAAAAGCAAGGTTTAGACTCATAGGATAAAAAAAAAAAAGAATTAGAAGGTAGCCTTACAAGTTATCTAATACTACTTACTCCCATCTCGAGGCCTAAGATTCTTTGTTTAATAGACCCACTGAATGATCTTGACCTTTCTTAATACAGCAGCCTGGAAAACTAGCTGCTGGGAATGGGAGAATGAGAATTATTCACTGGCAGGAAGCACTGTCCCACCTCAGAGGCTCACCAGAACCCTCTAAAACTGAAACTTAAATAGAATACACACACAATAGCTGAGATGGAATGACAGCGTTAGCTCTCATTATATTTCAATAAAAACAAGTCTTACATGTTTTAGGAATAAGCTAAACTTGGGAGATTTGGATATAATCTCAAAGTAGCAAACCAGGAAAGATCTCATACCTGAGAAAGCTTAAATCTAACAGTATTAGATGGTTGCAATGACTGAAGAAAAGATACTGTTAATGAGGGAAATGGCCAGCATGGAATCTAAGAAAGAAAAAGGCAGACAACTATACACTGTTCATCAGACTCCAGGCTGTTAAGAGAAAGAAATTCAGAGTCTGATTAATATAAACTTTCCATTTATTTAGAAAACCCTATTCTAAGGAGAGGTGCTCCTTCAACTAGTTTTTCTAAAGAAGGGATATTTCATCCAGGTAAGTGAAATGCTTCGATTTCTCTGACTTGAGACCTTCAAACCACCACACACTTACTAATCTGATTTCCCCACTCATATAAAGAAGGGGCACCTTAGGTGGAAAAATGAAAATTCCAAAAATATGGAAATGAATAGCCCTCTTCGCAAATAAGTAATCTGATTCCTACAGGGTCTCTTAAATGTTACGGAGTCAGTCTCTCAAATTTTATATATTCTTGATACTCTAATAAATCCTAAATTACAGAAGCTAAAAAGCCTAGTGTCCAGAGCCGTGATTGACATGACTTGAACCAAGTAATGCTGCCTGTGAAAGACTAGCCTAAGTAGATTATCTGGGTGACATAACATCTCTTTTTTCTTCCTTAAACCCCCAGCCCCAGGTCCCAAAAGCGGGTTCCCAGGGTTTATGTGATCTGCACCTTAGCCACCTCAGTCGCCTGAGCCACAAGGGTGCACTGACCTGTCAACTTATCCCTAATTATGGCAAAAATTCCTGCCCCCACCTTTTAAAAATGTTGTACTTCCTCTGTGTTATGCTGGTCACTGTAAATATTGTCTTAGTTCTAACAAGAAAGTATTATGTATCCCACTTTCACAAATGAAAACACAAAACAGCTGAGGTTCAGAGAGCTTAAGATCACATGACCAATATTTGATTAAGCAGGCTTATCTGATTCAAAAGATTTGACTCTCTCCACTATACTATATCACCTCCATTCACTGTTAGAAAGTTTTGTTAAAGGTTCTTGTATTATGCCAAAATAGCATTTGTCCTTTGGGTCTAGTTACTTGTACCTCTTACTGTACTTTCATAATTATTTGGGTATACACAGCTTAGCCTCTTTTTCTGAATAGAAAAGAATGGACCTGAGAAGAGAAACTGCTGTCCTATTCATCTTCTTGACCTCACAGCATCTAGTATACTGCCTGGCAAAAGAAAGTACCAAATATTATTTTCTGAATAACAAAATGAGGGCTATAGACTATTGATAGCCAGCTGTCAAAACCATAAGGAAGAGTTATTTCAGCTCGAGTACACACAAACATAAACCAGGAAATATTGTTTTCTTTTAGTGATCTAAAGAACAAGATTAATTTCTGCAATGGGTAGCTGGTAAAAGGGAAGTAGAGCCCCGGCCTAGAAGGATGGCCGCCAGCAGGAACAGTCCCTGTAGAGCAGGTGAGCGCAGGTGAAGGAAACGACAGAGCAGCCTACAGAAGGCAAAGAGCTGGAAAGAGGAAGAAGGCTGTCTCTCTACAAGGTGTCTAGGGCTTGGTCCTGACATAACAGATACCAAGTATAATGAATTAGCTCTGGGTCACATTAACTAGCTCAACTCAAGATGGACTATAAATTCCCTATCCAAGTTCAAGAACTAAAGTCAGACTGGATCTTTTAAGAGAGGGCATAGATACCTACGGCTATCAGATGACAGAACTGGAAAAAGTCAGGGCCTGCTACACATGTGCTAGAGAAAGCAATTATTCTTCAGGGGAATTGTATAGAGGATTTATTCATTTACCAATAAAATAGATTGATGTGATGGATTGAATTAGAAAAGAGACAATGGAATCCATTTGCCCTAGCTGGAATTACAGGCAAAAAAACTACTAAACATGCAAATCTCCCTCAGTCTATTTTATTCTCAAGTGCATCTCTGAAGGGTCATTTCACCCTGACGCTATGATAGTGGTTCTCAATTGAGGGTGACTCTGCTCTCCAGGGGACATTTGGCAACTTATGGTGACATTTTTTGGTTGTCATGACTGGGTGTGGGCGGTACTCCTGGCATCTAATAGGTAAAGACCAGAGATACTGCTTAACTTCCTACAAAGCACAGGACAGCCCCCAACAGCAAAGAATCATCTGCCCCAAAATGTCAACAGTTCCAACAAGGTTGAGAAACCCTTGTTTATAGCTATCAATATCAATCAAAGCCCGCACCAAGATGAACTATTTGCTCAAAATTAATACTGAGACTTGGAGTTTCAGTTCAACAACAATACTTAAAGTAGAGCTGCTATTTGTCATTGCATGCTTAACTATGCCAAATCCAAGTTAAGTACTCATCCTATATTTAATTTTTACCAAAATCTTGAAGGGTAGTATTATTTTCATTTTGCAACTTGGTCACAGACACAGGACAAGTAATAAAGTTCTTACCAACATGATAACATATATAGAAAATCCTAAAACGCCATCAAAACATTACTAGAATTAATCAAAGGGCCTAATAGTAAAGTGACAGGCTACAAAATTAATATCCAAAAATCTGTTGCATTTTATATGCAAACAATATGATGGAAAAGGATAAAATGAAAAAAACTATCCCATATATAAACAGAATATAAATAAAATATGCCTAACAAAAAGTAAAATTCTTGTACGGCAAAAACTATAAGACTTGATTAAAGGAAATAGAGGAACATACAAAGAGAAAGATATTCTGTGCTCATGGCTGGGAAGAATTAGCATTGTTAAAATGGCATTTTATCTAAAGCAATATACAGGTTTAATGTAATCCTCATCACAATCCCACTAGTAATTTGCAAGGAATGTAACAAACAAATTTTAATTTATATGGAATCATAAAAGACCCCAAATAGCCAAAGCAATCATAAAAAGTGAAGCTATCACGCTCCCACATCCTGAGCCACATTAAATGTGATAGTGAGCAAACTGTATGGTACATTAATAAAAACAGAGACACAGATCAGTGAAACAGAACTGAAGCACCAGAAACAGATTCACACATATATTGTTAGTCCATTTTACAACAAAGGAGTTAGAGCATAAGATGGAGAAAGGAAAGTCTTTTCAACAAATGGAGTTTGGAGAACTAGACAGACATACACAAAAGAATGAATCTAGACCACTTTCTAACACCATACACAAAATTTAATTCAAAATAGATTAGAGACTATGATGCAGACCAGAAAACAAAATGCCTAAGAGGATGACATGACATCAGCCTTCGAGGGGTCTTTCGGGACTCAACACCAGTGGCAAGAAAAACAACAATAAACAAATGGGACTACATCAAACTAAAAAGGTTCTGCAAAGTGAAAGAAATTATCACTAAAGCAAAACGACAACCTACTGACTGGGAGAAGATATTTACACACCATATATCTAACAAGGGCTTAATATCAAAAATATATAAAGAACCCATAAAACTCAACTGCAGAAAAGCAATCCAATCAAAAAATAGGCAGATGAATTGGACAGACATTTCTCCAAATATGACATACAGGTGGCCAACAGGCACATGAAAAGATGTTCTTCCTCACATATTATTAGAGAAATACAAATCAAAACAATAATGATGACCTGACACCTATGAAACTGACTATTAGCCAAAAATCTTGGCTGCATAGAAAAATCTTGTTGAATAGAAACAAGTATTGAAGAGAATACAGAAAAAAGGAACCCTTTTACACTGTTGGTAAGGATGCAAAGTGGTGCAATTTTATGGAAAGCAGTATGGAGATTCCTCAAAAAATTAAGAATAGAAATCCCATATGATCCCATCATCCCACTTCTGAGTATTTATCCAAAATACACAAAAATTTGCAGAGATTTCTGCACTCCTATGTCTATTACAGCATTATTTACAATAGCCAAGAACTAGAAACTACATAAGTACTTCTCATTAAGTGACTGGACAAAGAAGTGGTGTATATATGTAATGGAATACTACATCACCCTTAAAAAGATGAAATCCTGTCATTTGCAACAACATGAATGGAACTAGATTATGTTAAATGAAATGTCAGAGGAGAAAGACAAATGCCAAATGATCTCACTCCTGTGTGGAATATAAAGAAAGAAACGAAGGAAAAGACAAAATAAAAGCCAACCCTTGGACATTAACAATAGAACTGAGGTTACCAGTGGGGAAGTCAGTGGGGAGTGAGAGCAAGGGGTGGTGGGTTCCAATGGACAATGGTGAAGAACTTTTGGAAATTTGGTGGTGGGCAGGTATTGTCACATATTTGAGGAATGGGGAATCTGAACATATATTATTTTATCAGTAAAGGTTACCCTAATAAATGTTAAATTAAAAAACCTCTCAACCAACAACTTCCTGAAGCAACAGTTATTGCAAACAACAGAGGCATTTAAAGATTTTTAATGGTAACAAGGCAATGCTCTGGGAACAATGATTCTAAGACATGGAGACAGAACATAAGAGGCAGAAAGCTATAAGAGCTGTCTTCGGGAAAGTCTTTGGAATGATTAGTAAGCACCCACTTGCTTCCAACTCCATGACACTTCCTTACTTTGGAAGAAACTAAGGAGCAATAAAATGGCAGAAGCATGTTTCTAAATTGCTAAATCATAAATGAGAAAATTTGTAAAAGGCAACAGAAAAGACGCATAATTCAATATTACATATACAAAAACATGAGAAGAAAGATAGATCCCAGATGACCTCATTCACAGGTGGAATGTGAACAGACAAAACAAAGGAACAAACGAAACAAAACAAGTTCTTGAACATTTGCAACAGAACTGAGGTGACCAACAGGGAATGGGGCAGGCGGGGGCAAATGGTGGCAGAGCCCACTGGACAATGGTGAAGAACACTTGGTGATGTGGTGGAGGACAGAGTATACTGACAGTACTTAGAAGAAAAGAGACTTGCTTAAGATCATACAACCTTACCCAGGAAAAGCAGAACAGGATCATGCTCAGAAAATCAGACTTCTCCAATATTAAAATCACTGAGCATACATTTAGAAAAAAATTCATAGGTTCCAATCTTTCAAAAAGGACATTTTCTTACATAACTCACAGCCATTACCATACCTATCAAGATTAACAGTAATTCCTTCAAGCCCTCTAATAACAGGAAGAAAAACAGGCAGGCAGGCAGGAAAAAGGAGGAGAAAGAAGCATTCTATTTATTACTTAGTTGTTTATTTTAGTTTTTCCCCAGTCCCACCCGCCGGCCAGACTTTGAACCCAGGTCCTCAGGATGTATGAGGACTGTGCCTCAGGAACGTATCTAATACCTGAGTTACCAGGGCACACCCTAAATTATAGTTTAAACAGGAAAAGCAAAATAATTATCCAATTCTTTCCATCTACTTCCAGTTTTCAGAATATGGAACTGGTGTCTTAGTTACTTCCAATAAAGTTTATTTCCAACAAAACTGGAACCCAAAACAAAAATAAATATATATATATATATATATTTATTTATTATACATTATAACAAAATAGAGAGATTCTGTGAAAAATTCAACTAATATATAGAGCAATTATCAGTGACTTCAGATTTCTCAATATTAAAATCCAAAGGTCAAGGACAACTATAACACCCAAAGAAAAAACAAGAGGGTCTGGTTAAATTTTTGTTCCTTTGACAAATAAAAAGAAAGACCTGCCCAGACTTGCAGTGTGTTTAAAAGGTCAACTTTACTCCGCACATGAACCGAAGTCAAATCTCAAACTGACACTTGACTTTTTGAAAAGCTGTAATGGACACAACTTCGTGGGTCAGGGGGCTGAGACATAATATGTGGATCAAATACAGCCCAAGGGCCAATGTGAAAAAACAAAAAAACGAACAACTAAATAAAAATGCTTTCTCCTCTTCTCCCTTCCTTACATAAATGCATCTTCCTACTCTCCCCTCTTTCTTAAGTCCACATACATCCCAAGGACCCAGTTTCCAGACCTAGGACCAGGAGAAACACCTAAGGTGAACAACTAAATAAAATACATGAATATTTCTTCTCTCTCTTCCATCCTCCTGTCTCCATACTTGCCTTCATTCCTGTCTGTACCTTTCCTTAAAAAATAAATAAATAAAACATGGATAATACCTTTAAAAAAAAAAAAGAAAGAAAAATTTATACTAAAATGAATTGAAGAAAATTAAGAGCCTGTGAATGCCATAAATTAGTGGGAATACCCAAACAGATGGTTGTGATATGAACAAGAAACCTTTTTCTTCAATAAAATGATGTGGACAAAACAGCAGGATTCACGTTTCAATATTAATTTCATAAAAAAATTAAAGTGAACAGAACTGGAAGTCACCATATAATGATAAAAAAGCACAGTGAGTGACAGATATACATCCAGAATGACTGAATAAACCACCCACCAAAAACAGGATGTACAGAACAAGAACTAACATAAATGAAGACACTAACATAAATATAAGTAAATCATCATCTCTGTAAAACAGATGCGAATGAAGACAAGTGGAAAGGAATAACATAACTTAGGTAGAAATGCATACTTGTGGCAGTCAGAAAACATGTAAATGAAAATGACTTTTTTCCAAATGTTAATTTGTAAAATCTTAAAATTGACTGCAAAGAGGAAAGCAACTTATCAGACTGAGACACAGTAAGCCTGGCATCAACCCTGTCCACAAAGTCCCCCTGCTTAGCTGCCGCATTTCTGCATCTTTATCTTTCCTTCTCGCATAAGGTCATTTACTCCAAGACAATTACTCCACAGCCATAAATCATTCTCATGGTAAGAAAAGATAACGTTTTCAAATTCTCGAAATATTGAACTGAAAATAAGAAAAAAAATTGGCAGTCTACAATGAAATTAAAAAAGGCATGTACTATATTGAAAAGAAAATATTTACTGAGGCTGATTAACAAAAAGAGACCATTTCACCATTCATCAAGCACCATGCCCACCAACAAATAATCAAATCCTTTACCACTGTCCATTTAACCCCCATCAAAACTTGCTTCCCACCACTTTCCCAAAGGAAACCTCAGATCTATCATCAGTATCCACTGGTTAGTTTTTATTTTGTCTGTTCCTTTTCTTTGTTTCTTCATATTAAGAGATTAAAAGTTAACAGCAGAGGCCCCGAGTAAAAATCTAGAACCCTCATTATGAGCTCTAAAGCCATCATAAACCCACAGCGCCCACCAAACTGGTCTACGGCGCTGCTCTCCGGTCTCTCCTGGAAAGCTCCAGATTTTCTTGGTACGCGGTGATCCGTGTTCCAGATACATCTCTGAACACTCAGCAGAGGTGACAGAACACAGTACACCACAGAGGTGTGACTCGACAACAGAACTCTACTTTCTCACAGTTCCAGCAGCGAGGAAGGTGGCAGAGGGCTGGGTTCCTCCTGACGAGGCGAGGGCAGGGTCCGTCCCAGGAGCCACGGCTGCACAGCGCCTTCTCCCTCTCCCCGTCTGTACACAGATTGTCCTTCATTACACTTTACAGACATACCACGCTCTGAGCAACCTGAGTTAGGCCTTCAGCATACGGGTTTCAGGAGAATCCATGTCAGCCCCTAACAGTCTCTTGAAAACATTCCCCTCTGTGTTGAAGCTAGTTTAAGTGAGGCTCTATTGCTTGAATAACATTTCTGCTCTTCAACTACTTAACGATTTGTGTGTTTCTGTCAAAACCCCCAGCATTTGAAGCTACACAGGGCGACACATGCTGAAACGGTCCCGGCCTTCAGCCTCCTCAGACCAGGTACCCGAAAACCTAGAAGGCACAGAAGGACTGTGCAGAGATGCTGTGCTAGGCCCCCCAGGGCCCCTTCAGTTCTGAAGCACTCGCGCTCCTGTCACCCAGGACTGGTGACAGCTGACAGCCACGGCTAACACCCATCACAAGCGCTGCCAACAGCGCCCACCCTGGAGGCAGCCTGCGTCCAGTCAGCAGGAGTCCAAGGGCCCAGCCTTCCTGTCACTTCAGGACATCTGTGAAGGGCCACCGCGGGCAACCTGTGGGGCTGACTGAGGCCCCCACACAAATGCTGTGCGGTTCACTGTCCCTCTCTCCACACCTACCTCCACCCCAGCCCCAACCCCACCACAGACACTCATCCCGAGACTCCCAATAAACTTGCCGTAAGACTCTGACAGCAAATCTGGTTTGTAGGACCATCTCTGCCTCACACAACAGGAAGATGAAAACAAAACAGCAAAATGATAGAAAAAGTACCTAGGTACTGGATTGATTACACTATTCCACTGCCTGCTTTTAAAGAATTTTGTCCAATTCCACCTCCTTGCAGAAGACTAGGTCCAGGTCCCTCCAGCCCCTCCAAACTGCCACGAGCAGGCGGCAACTGCACCCACCTCTTCTTCCTCCCCTCCCCTCCTCCACTCCAGGCAGAAACTGGACACCCTCAGCCCCCAGCTCCTGCCCCGGGGTCCTGCCTGCAGCTGCCACTTCTGAAGTCTGCCCTTCAGTGTCCTGCCTGAGGTGAAGACCAAAGGAGAGGAGGGGTGACCCAGGGGACTCCATCAGAGAAGCTGGTCCTGCCCCCTTCTCTGGCAGCCCCCCAGCTGTCTGGGAGCCTGAGTGCAGGAGGCAGGAAGTGCTGATTCTGAGGACAGACATGGGCCCTGCTGGCTGGGTCTTCCTGCTGTTCCTTCTGCTGGGTGAGCTCCTGGGGTGGAGGAGGGAAGGGAGAAGCAAAGGTTTCTAACTCAAGAAGGTGTCACAGAGAATTATATGACACTTACTTATGAACATGTGTCCTGAGAAAGCCCTGGGTCAGCCTCTATGCCAGGTACTAGTCAGGCTCCTGGGTGCAGCATAAACGAAACAAAAACCCCTCCCCTAAGGGGCAGGGGAGGCAGGTCTGTTGCTACTTTATGTAGGGCAGTAAGGAAGGTTTCCCTAAGAAGGAATCTTTGAGCAAAGTCTTGAAGGAGATGATGATTTATTAAGAGATTTTGGAAAAGAGAACCTCAAGAAGAGGGAGCTGGAAGTACAAATGCTGCTCAATGACTTCGGGCGGCAGTTTATTCATTTATTTTTCCGACCCGTGTTGATTTAGAAGAAGGCTAGGCAGACAGTAGAGAAAACAGCAGCAAAGACACAAATACTGCTGATGTCACATGAAAACGGGGCAAAAGAAAATAGCTTATGAATCTCAAAAGCATCTGAAAGCATCACTGTATTTACTACCTAACATACTTGATAGTCCTGGTGATAAACAAGTAAAAGTTCATTTAAGTTCCACGTATCTGCTAAAAAGGCAGGTCAGTGTGTAACTATCTTATGAGTAGACATTTATAAAAACTGGATCATTAACATCAAGGTGAGAAATGTATACATGTGGGAAGCCTCTGTTCAGTGACGTCAGGACTTAGATGTGCTTTTATAGATTAATGATAAAGTGTCTCTCTGTCTTAGGGTCTTGCCCATTTGCTTCTCTCAAAAAGAAAAATCTGCAATCAGGTGAGCGGTGTCCACTTGGGCCCAACTCTTCCAAGGTTAGAACTAAACATGGATGGAGAGTGGAGGGTGGGGAGAAATCCAGTCCTAGGAATGGACGGGAGTCTAGGGATGATCAGAAGATGGGGACCAGAGGAACAGGATACCCAGATTTCACGTGATTTTTCTATTTTAGTGTGTGGACGACCTGAATACAGAAGCCGCATTGTAGGTGGCCAGAACGCTCCCGAGAAGCGCTGGCCTTGGCAGGTCAGCCTGCGCTTTGTTCAGAGACATATCTGTGGAGGCTCTCTCATCAGCGATCAGTGGATACTGACGGCAGCACACTGCATTAAAAAGTAAGTTCTGCTGGACACTGGTGAAGAACATTCGGTGACTTGGTGGCGGGTAGGGTGTGTGGACATATAACTGAGGAATGGGAACACCGTACGTATGAGGAACCGATACATATGCATTTATTTTAATGTGTAAAATCAGGTTACTATAATTTAAAAAAAAGCGAGTTCTAACTATTGCCTACTGCATAGATAGGTTCTCAGTATTAGAATGATTTCATGAATGAATCAACGGGAAAATTAAAGTGTTAAGGAGTATGTAGGACACCTTAGGAAAGGAAATAATGGAAAACTCATGTATCATATATAGAAGTTCATTTATAATGATACACATCTTACAGCTATACAATGATATGATGCAATGTTCCTTCAATAAAAAAAGAAACAATGGGGACAGATACTACGTTAGAAACTTTTCATAGTTTTTTGCCAAAATGATTCCTAAACATCAGCCGAGGTTTTGCGTCTCAAGCTTCTGGGTGTCCCAAACACAATGTGAGCTGGCTCTCAGTCACCGCTGTGGGAAAAGCCAAGTGAAATGTGGTGTGCAGCCCCAGGCAAGGCCCATGTAAACTGATGTCACCAGCCAATAGCTAGGGAAGACTCAAAACCAGTCAGCGACAGTGCATTTCCAAGCAGATCTTCCCCTCGTCAAGCCCCGAGGTGACCGCAGCCCCTCCAGAGTGCAGCCTGGTGAGGGACCTTGAGTCAGAGGCACCCGGCTGAGTCACGCCCTGACCCTCACAAACTCTGAGATGAACGGTTTGTTGTTTGAAGCCTCTAAGCTTTGTAGTAACTTGACAGGGCACACTAGATATAAACAGAAATCAAGATGACAGGACTTTTCAATAACAACACTGAAAGCTCAAAAAAAAATGGCGCAATAACTTTAAAATGCTGAGGCAAAATGATTTCCAACCTAGAACTTTTACCACATATAGACCATCAATCAAGTGTGGGAAAGAAAGAAGCAGTTTTCAAATATAAAGCAGCAAAATATTTTCATCTCATGTTCATTTCTTCAGGAAGTCACAGAAGAATGTACTTCACCAAAATAAAATAAAGGGGGAATAATACAGGAAAAGATGGGACCCAGGAAAAAGGGATGCACTGTATTAAGCAGAGAAATGACAGCTGACACCACAGAGAATAGGACAGTGTGAGAATAACAGGAAGATAACAGAGGGTAAAAATCTGGCCATAAGCTTGTATCGAAGATCACAGGAACAGCTGACAATGAAACAGCGGTAACGGAAGGCGGGAAGGAGAAAAGGAGACAAGTATACTCCATGTTGGAAGCAGAGCGCTTAATGCTGAGTTTATTACCCTCTTTCTTGCCTGGAGACTTAGTTCGGCACGTGAGAAACTTTTTCTGACCCATCTTTAGCACATAAAGAAGGTCTACTTTCATCTCCTCTATTTCTTCTTAGGGTCAGCAGTCCTTACTTCTACACAGTGTGGATGGGAACGGTTAATGTAGCCAATTCAAAAGAAGGCATGGAGTATCAAGTGTGGAATATCATCATTCATCCCAAGTATAATGAAATGGTGGCAGACATTGCCTTGCTGAAACTGTTCTCAAAAGTCACATTCACTTCTTCCATCATACCCATCTGCTTGCCTGATCTCAAACAGCAAATGACAATTCCAGAGTCTTGCTGGGTGACTGGATGGGGAAGACTTAAAGATGAAGACGGTGAGAATGGGTAGAGTTGGAGCTGTTTAATGTCACCCTCTTGTATTCATTCCAGAGCATTCACATTGTAGGCCTATCATTACTATGGCAGATAATTGTTAACAAAACCTAATCAACTCGTTGATATTATTTATTAGTCTTCAGATAATGTCTTTTATCCTGCCTATAATCTTGTTACATTTGTAAGAATAGATCTGAAAAATCTAAACACGTAATTAAATCTCTCACACGTTGATAAGCCTGATTTAAAGTTTGGAATCTAGTGACTTTTCACTTTTTGGTGGGGTAGTGGTTTGGTTTTTCCCTTTGGCTCGGGGTCGTGAACCTGGGTACTTGGGCTTTACGTGATCTACACCTTGTCCACTGTCTCAGCCACTAAACTTCACGGATGTACCCAGAATCTACATCTTTAATGTACATTAAAACTTGTTGAATTAACTTTCCCCAGGATGGAGAAAACAAGAACTTATCTCGAAGTAGAAAAATGGGAAAGGAAGAAATTTTAGAATACTTCGGAATACTGGTGTGCCTTAGTGTTTTAGGTTAAGTCTGCTGCCTCCTGCTGGTGCAGTCCATGACATTACAAAGGATCCAGTTTGTCAACTGGGCCAGGGGTAACAATTAAGATGAACAACTAAATTAAATAAACGCTTCTTCCTCCTCTCTCTTGCTGCCTGCCTGCCTGCAAGTCTATATTCCTGCCATAAACTTTCCTTTAAAAAAAATACATTAGCATACTCACATCTTTTTGTTCTTTATGTGACTGCACAGGTGGGGATAAACACAAGCAAAGGTGGGAAGGCTGAGAGAGGAGGAAGTATTTTATTTATTATTTATTTGTTTGTTCATTTTGGTTGTTCTCATCAGCCCTGGGACTCAGGACCCTGGGAAGTATGCGGATGTGCCCAACGGATACTCTGAGTGCGTATCAGAAACCTCTTACCTTCACTTAATGAAATTTTACCAGAATTACACTTTACTTAAGGGTATCAAGAATCTCCCAAATTGAAACTTAAGAAAATTCAAACAAATAATTTTAAATTACCCATCTTTGATTGACTATAGCCAAAAAAGTATTCTTCCATTAGCAAATATGATTGCAAAGTAATTGTATTCTGCATCTGGATTCCTATTCAGAGATTTTTGCTTATCATGACTGAAGACTGCCGCTACACCACTCCAGATGTCTTTAACCGTTCGTTCTTATCTATTTCTACAGGTAATTTCCCTACCATCCTCCAGGAAGTAGAAGTGCCCATGATTGACCAAAAGGCTTGTGAACGAATCTATAATCCATTAAGTGGCCTCTATCTAAACATAGACCCAATCATCCATGAAGACATGCTATGTGCTGGACAATATTGGAAGGACAACTGCCAAGTAAGGGTTTATTCTTGAAAGTTCTTTTTCAATGTTCTTTAAACTGAGGTATAACTGACATGTATGGTTTTGGGTGTACAACAACATGACTCAATAGTCATTACGTTGTAAAAGGAGCACCAAAGAAAGCCTAACATTCACCACCATACTTGGTTACAATTATTTTTCCCACGATGAGAACTTTTTAAGTTCAACTGTCTTAGCAACGTTCAAATCTGCAGTACAGTATTAGCAATTAACTGGTTACAATGTTGTACATGAGTCTCTATGACTTGTTTATAGTATTTTATAACTGTGAGTTTCCATCTTTTGAGCCCCTTCATCCATTTCACCCACCTCCAGCCTCCACTCTGTGAGACTACCAATCTGTGGTTTCTTTTGCATTTTTATATTTTTGTTTTTAGACTCTACAAATAAGTGAGATCACTTAGTCTTTCTCTGACTTGTTCACTTAGCATACTACCCTCACAATTCATCCAAGTTGTTGCAAATGGTTAAGACTTCATTTGTTTCTTTCTATGGATGGATAACATGTCACCGTGTATGTACATCACATCTTTATCCATTCATTCAGCCAGGGACATTTAAGTTGTTGCCGACCTGGGCTATTGGAAATAATACTGCAATTTACTTGGGTACATATCTTTTCCAGTTAGTATTTTTGTTTTCTTTGGATAAATACCCAGAAATGGAATTGCTGAATCACGTGATAGATCTACTTTTCCTTTTGTGAGGGAACTCCAGGCTGTATTTTCATAGGAGTTACAACATACATCCCCACTAAAAGTGCCCTAGCCTTCTCCATGGTCCACCTCTTCCCTAACATTAGTTATCTCATCTTTTTGATAAGTCATTCTAACAGAATGAGGTGATGTCATTGTAAGTTTTGGTCAGTGATCAGTGATGATGAGCATTTTTTTCATGCACCTGTTGGACACCTGTATGTTCTCTTTGGAAAAATGTCTTCTGTTCATTTAAAAAATTAGGGTAAAAATAAAATTGGCTATTGAAATGTATGAGTTCTTTCCATTATCAAAACTATAGTAACTCCTTATCAGATATATGATTTCCAAGTAATTTTTTTCCAACTGGCAAGATGCCTTACCGTTTTTTTTTTTTGTTTTTGTTTTTGTTTTTAAAAGGAAAGGTACAGGCAGGAATGAAGTCCAGCAAGCAGGCTGGCAGGAGGAAAGGAGAAAGAAGCATCTTTATTTTATTTTTACTTAGTTGTTGATACTGGTTGCTTCTTCCCGGGACTTGAACCCAGGGTTATGTGGCTTACTCCTTTGCAGGCGATTGGCCTAACCACTGCAACACCAGGGTACAACATGCAAATTAACTGATCATCCAGGCACAGACTTATATGGGAGCTTGCTACTCTGTTCCATTGTCTATGTGTCTCTTTTCATGCCAATATACTTCTTTGATTACTATAGTGTCATAATATAGCTAGAAATATAGGAGCATGATGACTCCAGATTTTTTGTTCTTTGTTATGACTTGCTTTTGCTACTCAGGGTCTTCTGTGGTTCCATATAAAAAATGGGATAATCTTATTTCTGTGAAAATACCACTGGGATTGTACAGGCTTTGCACTGAATATGTAAATTGCTGTGTGTACTATGCACATTTTCACAATATTAACTCTTCCAATCTAGAGCATGGAAAACATATCCATTTATTTGTATCTTTTCCATTTTCTCTCATCAATGGTTTATCATTCTAAGTACAAGGTCATTCACCTGCCTGGCTAAATTTATTCCAATGTATTTTATTCCTAGGTATATTTTATTCTTTTAAACATAGTTGTAAATGGGATTTTTTTTATTAATCTTCCTACCAGTTTATTATTAGTGTATAATAACACAATAAATCTTTATCTATTGATTCTGTACCCTACTTTATTGAATTCATTTATTAATTCGAACATATTTTTGTTGGACTTTTTAGATACATCACCTGCAAACAGTGACAGTTTTGCTCCTTCCTTTCCAATCTGGACATTTTTATTAATTTTTCCTGCCTAACTGCTCTGGCTAGAGCTTCTGATACAATGGCAAAAAAAAAAAAAAAAATACTGAGTATGCATCCTTGTTTTTTTCCTGATCCTAGAGGAAAAATTGCTAATTATTCACCATTGAGTATGATGTTAGCTGTGGGCTTGACATACAGGGCCTTTTTTTATGTTGAGGTACATTCCCATTGTTGAGTGTTTTTATCAAAAATGAATGTTGAATTTTGTCAAATGTCTTTTCTGCATCTCTGAGATGATATTATTTTTTTCCTTCTATTTATTAACGTATTACATCATATTGACTGCTTGATCTATGTGAAGGAGTTGCCCAGCTAGTTTTAGGTTTTGCTATTTGTTTGTTTGTTTTTCCCCTGAAGAAACTGTTCCAAATGTAGCTATAGATGAAGTGTATTCACGAGAGGTTAGTTCAGGATCTTCCTTTGTCATCATCTTAAAGTACCTTGACATGAGATCATAACTTGGGTCCATGTTTTCCTACCTGTAAACAACAGTGAACTGGAAATCCAGGAACCAGGGTTCTGACAATAATTCTCGTGTTACACTGGACAAGTCACTTAATCTTTCTCTATGAATTTAACCTCTACAACTGTTAATCTAGAGCAATGCTAACGCTTGGTCATTGGATTTCTACATATTTTTCTAGGGTTTTATGAATATATTAAGAGATCAACACAGAACTGCCAACTTTTTAACATTTTTCAAGTAAGAACATCTTGCTTAAAAGATATTGTATTGTCTCCTGAGTCTAACAGTTGAATGAAAACCCAGTCAACTTTTGCACTTTTCTTCCACTGAGTGTGATATGTAGTTTTGTTCTGATTGCTTTTCAGTATTTTTTGCTTCACATTTGATTAGCAGAAAGTGTGAATGTAACATGCTATGTGTGGTTTCTTTGTATGTATTCTATTTAGAACTAAGCTTTTATTTTTGCAATCTATTATTTTTATCTTTCATCAAAACGAGGACATTTTTCATTCATGATTATCAAACATTCCTCATTTTTCTCTTTTCCTCTTCTGAGTAAATCCAGAAACTCATAAGTTCCACTATTTGATATTTTCAGAGTAACATATCCTTGATACTCTGTTCATTTTATATTTAACCTTTTGTGTTTTACAAGTTTAAAAGTAATCTTTATTCAAGATCATTGTTTTCATTTATATGTACCGCTTACTACATTTTAAGTTCATGTAGTGACATTTTTATTTCAAATATTTTATTTTTTAGTTTCAAAAATAAAATATTGGTTTAACTAACCATACACACATACTTCTGTATATCTTGAAAAGATTTCATATCTATATACACATTATTGTGTATTTTCTTTTACACGTGTTGAAAACAGTTATATATAATAGATGCTTTGAAATCTTTATCTGCTAATTCCCAATTTTGAGTTATCACATGGTTACTCTTGATTGATATCTTTTTTGCTTCAGTAACATTATCCAGCTTATCTTGGGAAACATTTTCCTGATCTGTTAATATGTGCAGTGTATGTGTCTGACTAAGGTAACATCTATTGATTTTGGCCTGCATCCTAAATACTGTCACCAACGCACTGGAGAGAATGTGGATTGTTATATTCCTCTAAGAATGACGGTTCTTTGTTTTAACCAGCAGTTGACTTGCTTACCTCAAACTATAAACTAGACCTCTCCTGTCACAGACAAGGTTGTTTTTAGCCTTAGTTGAAATGACTGAAGTTTAACCTGCACATATATACTTTATAAACAAGTCAGAGATTTGATCAGAGTTTATATGTATAATGTTCAGTTCCCTATGTGTCTCTCCTCTCTGGTATTTCTCCCTTTACTGTCCATCAGCTACGGTAGCACTGAGATCCATCCTCTGATTCCCAAGCCAGGAAAATTGCCAATTTCCAATTAAGTTTCAGTCATTTGATAATGACTGGGACCTGCTCCATGAGACAAGTCATTTAATAAACAAACAAAAATATCAAATAATGTCATTTTCTTCTTCCAAAGATAAACTCCAATGTCCATCTGATTTGAGCCATTTTCTACCACCATCAAAGAGCTGCTTTTATATGTTGTCCACAATTTATAATTATTATCTATATCAGTTTGCTTTTAGATAAACTAGTCCCATAAGAAAATTTAAAATACAGAAAGAGCTTTAACAAGAGTAGAACATAGTTCTTCTCAAGGGCACAAGGAACACTCACTCCTCAATAGAGACTCTATGTTAGGCCATACTAAGGATTAAAATTATATAAAATATATCCTTCAACGACAATGAAAAAAATTAGAAATAACGGAGAACTATGAGAAATACACAAATAAGTGGAAATTAAATAACACACACCTATATAACCAAGAGGTCAAAGAAGAAATCACAATGAATATTAAAACTTATTTTCAGATAAAGAAAAATGAGATATAATGTACCAAATCTTACATTGTGCAAGACTTGTGTCCTTGGTTTAGGCAACATTTTCTTAGGTAAGACACCAATATTAAAAGCAAGAGAAGAAAAACAAAATTGATAATTATGTGTTCCAAAGGACACCATCAGGAAAGTAAAAAGGCAATGTACAAATTGGGAGAAAATCTCTGCAAGCCACATGTTTAACAAAGGATCTGTATCAAGAACATAGAAATATTCTTGATATAAAAAATATAAAAAGACAAATAATACAATTTAAAACAGGCAAAGAGGTAGAAGAGACAGACATTCCTCTGAGGAGCCATAAATAGTCAATATGTACATGAAAAATGCTCAACCTCAGTAACTATTAGAGAAAAGCAAATCAAACAACTAGACAAGTCCTCACACCCAAGAGGATGGTTAAAATCCAGGCACAAAATTAACAAGAATCAATGAGTATGTGCAGAAATGGGAACCAAATGGGAACACAATGGTGGTGGAAATGTTAAACGGTACAGACACTTTTCAGCATCTGTTTAGCAGTTCTTCAAACACTTGAGTATAGAGTTATCAGGAATCTCACTCGCAGTTATACACCCAAAAGAAATGAAAACATACGTCCATATAAAAATCTGCACAAGAGACTTCCAGCCAAGATGGTGACCTGGTAGGAATGAGACTCATGTCCTCTCCACAGAGCAACTAGAAATTCACCTATTTTCAGAAAAAAAAAATTAGGAAAAGCAGGCACATACGCTGTAGAGACACAGCAGAAATGGTGACAACAAAGGGTAGGAAAAACATCTGGGTTCAGAGATACATGCAAAACTCAGACTCTGGATTCCAGCCACAGCAGAGCAGGTAGAACTGTGGGAGGAAACGGCCCTCCCAGGAATCACAAAAGCAGTGGAGATACCGCCCATCGGAATTTGGACACAGCTGGGGAGAAGACCTAGGTGCAGGGTGGAAGAGGCACCAGTGCCTTGATGGGTTGAATAGGAGGCCTGGAGAGAAAATTACACTATGCGGCCATAACTAGAAGGCAGCAAGGGGAATTGACATATTGCCCTGGAGCCGCAGGACCCACCCACCGGAAAGCCTGCCCTCAGGCTTAGAGGGAGAAGAGAATCTCCCAAAGGAGGAAATCATCAGTGCTAACCACTAGTGCCACTTCAAGGGTGTAGGTGAAACTGCAGCCTGATTGCCAATTGTGTGTTAATAGCAAGGTGATGACTGCAGCTGGGAGTTGGGATGCTGGAGGAAGGCTCTGCATTCCCCAGACAAACTCCAATCCCACAGACTGAATATTCAGGCAACAACAGAGGGACCACATAAGAACTTCAACAAATCCAACCAGTGATGACACCACAAAACTCAAGAAATCCCAGTGTCCCAACCAAGATTCAGGCTGACTCAGTGCAAGCCAATATCCTACACAAGGCTATCAATGCAGGAAAACCTAATCCACAGAAACATAAACAAAATGACAAAAAGAGGTTGACATACAGAAATATACATGCGATGATGGATTCAATCAAAAACCCGGTGGAAAATCTGAATGCAACAGACATCTGCTAACTACCTGAGG
Organism: Solenodon paradoxus; assembly: GCA_004363575.1. Lineage (NCBI taxonomy): Eukaryota > Metazoa > Chordata > Mammalia > Eulipotyphla > Solenodontidae > Solenodon > Solenodon paradoxus. The sequence continues at coordinate 852,242 of RJWH01000272.1, read as the reverse complement.
ATGAAATTAGGGCAACAGTGATAAACACACTCACAGAAATCAAGAAAACAGTAGTGGAAGAAAAAGAGAACAACAAAAAAAGAGAGAAGAAATGAAGCAGATCAAAACAGATGTCAAAAGAAATAAAGAACACAATAGCTGACCTAAAGAATTCAACAGAGGGAATCAAGACTAGGATGGATGAATCCTCCAAGAATCAGTGAGCTAGAAAATGGGGCAGAGGAATGCACTCAGGCAGACCAGCAAAGAGATAAAAGAATGCAAAGAAAAGAAGACAGCATTCAAGACCTATGGGATAACATCAAAAGAAACAACATTCGCATTATAGGCGTCCCAGAAGGAGAAGAGAGGGAGAGGGTGGCAGAAACTGTGTATGAAGAAATAATTGCTGAGAACTTCCCTAACCTTAAGAATAAAGCAAGCCACCAGACCCAAGAAGCTCAGTCTCTAATAAAAGAAACCTAAGGAGACCTACACCAAAACACATTGTCATTAAAATGTCAAAAATACAAGGAAAAGAAAGAATCCTAAAAGCATCCAGAGAAAAATGTGTCATATACAGTGGTGCCCCCAAAAGACTGTCAGTGAATTTCTCAACTGAAACTCTACAGGTCAGGACGAAATGGTATGATATATTCGAAAGACAGAAAAAGGAAATTTTAATCTAAGATACTAAACCTTGCCAGATTATCATCCAGAACTGAAGGAATGATAAAAAGTTTTCTGATAAGTGAAAGATAAAGGAATTCATTACCACAAAACCAGGTTTGCAAAATGTCAAAGGTTGCTCTATACAGCGTAAAGAAACCCCTATAAGTGTAATACAAACAGTAGACAGCAAACACACAACGTGAGGAGGAAGAGAAGAGAACAAACATGTGGATAGTTAGAATGAGTGGGAAAACTGACATGTTTTCAAATAAAAATAGGAAGTAAACATAGAACTGTGAATGCTAACTTCAGGGTAGCCTAAAAATACATCGCCGAGGAAAAAGCAAAGAAAACAAAACCAATCAAAACATAAATGCACCCACCTGACCTAAGAAGAGAAGAACAAAAGCACTGTCTGGAGTTACATAGAGAAGACAAATTATAAAATTACACTAAGTGACTATATATCAATAATCACTCTAAACATTAATGGACTGAACTCACCAGTCAAATGATGCAGAGTGGCTGAATGGATTAAAAAGCATAATCCAACCTTCTGCTGCATTCAGGAAACTCAACTTCTTTCAAAAGATACACAAAGGCTCAGAGTCAATGGCTGGAAGAAAATCCTAGAGTCGAATGGCAACCAAAAAAGAGCAGGAACAGCTATACTCATTTTGGATAAAAACAAACTTCCATCTAAAAGCATAACAAAAGACAATGGACATTATATAATGATTAAAGGGTCAATCCAGCAAGAAGACATAATGCTTATTAACATATATGCACCAATGAAGGAGAATCAAAATATATTAAGCAAGTATTATTAGATCTGACAAGACATTGACAGCAAAACAATAATAGTGGGAGACTTCAATACCCCACTTACAACAATGGAGAGATCAACCAGGCAAAAATTAACAGGGAAACAGCTGCTTTAAATGACTATCTAGACTAGATAGGTCTAATAGACATATACAGAGCACTTCACTCTACTACTACAGATTTCACTTTCTTCTCAAGTGCACATGCTGGGATAGATCATATGTTGGGACACAAAACATCTCTCAACAAATTTATAAAGACTGAAATCATATGAAGCATCTTCTCTGACAACAATGCTGGGACACAAAACATCATATGCTGGGACACAAAACATCTCTCAACAAATTTACAAAGACTGAAATCATATCAAGCATCTTCTCTGACAACAATGGCTTAAAACTAGAAATCAACTACAGAAAGAAAGCTGGACAACACCAAATTAATTGGAAACTAAACAATATGCTCCGGAGTGACTCGAGAAAAAGAGGAAATCAAAGAGCCAATAAAAATTACTTATGAGATAAATGAGAATAAAGACATGAGCTACCATCTATAGGATGGAGCAAAAGCAGTACTAAGAGGAAAGTTCATCGCAATCCAGGCCCATCTCAAGAAACAAGAAAAATTGGAAATAAACAACCAAACTCTTCATTTAAAATAACTAGAAAAAGAACAATTAAAGTCAAAAATCAGCAGTAGAAAATAACCAAAATTTGAGCAGAAATAAATGAAATAGAAAACAAAAAGATAATCCAGAAGATCAATGAAACCAAAAGTTGGCTCTTCTTAAAAATAAACAAAATTGACAAACTATTGGCAGATTCACAAAGAAAATGAGAGAAAACTCTCATAACTAGAATCATAAGTGAAGGGGAGACGCTACAACAGATACCACAGAAATTCAAGACATCATTAAAGGGACTACTGTGAACAGCTTTATGCCAGCAAAATGGACAACCTTGAGGACATGGACAGATTTTTAGAAAAACATAGTCTACCAAGACCAAACCTGGAAAAACCAGAAAACCTGAACAAAACAATCAAGAGCAAAGAAATTAATCAAAAGTCTCCCCCAAAACAAAAGCTCAGGACCAGATGGCTTCTCTAGTAAGTTCTACCAAACCTACAGAGAAAAATTAACACCCATTCTTCTCAAGCTCTTCCAAAATATTCAAGAACAGGGAACCCTCACAAATACTTTTTATGAGGCTAACATTACACTGACACCAAAAGCTGACAGACGACGTCACCAAGAAAGAAAATTTCAGACCAGTATGAACATAGATGCAAAAATCCTCAACAAAGCACTAGCAAATCGAATTCAAAAGTGCATTAAAAAGATTATCTACCAGGTATAGTGTGTTGAAATATATCTAAGAAATCGAGAACCTATACATAGGAAATTATTTTAATGTGTAGAACAATTACTACAATTAAAAAAAATTTTTTTAAAGATTATCCACCATAACCAAATGGGATTTACCCCAGGGATGCAAGGATGGTTCAACATACATAAATCTATAAATTTCATACACCATATCAACAAAAGCAAAGAGAAAAACCATATGATCATATCAATAGATATAGAGAAAGCTTCTGACAAGATCAACATCCACTGTGATTAAAAAAAAAAAAAACCCTCCATTATATGGGAATAGAAAGTACATTCTTCAGCATAATAAAGGCAATATACAAAAAAGCCACAGTCAACATCATGATAGTCCATAGCAAAAAACTGAAAGCATCTCCTCTTAGGTCAGAAACAAGTGGAGGTTGTCCACTCTCACCACTGCTATTTAACATTGTAAAGGAGGTCTTAGCCACAGCAACTGGGCAATAAAAGGAAATAAAAGGAATCTAAATTGGAAAGGAAGTAAAAATAATTATCGCAGGCAACATGATTATATACATTGAAAACCCTAAAAAAATTCTGTCAAAAAAACTTCTAGAACTCTTCAACAAATACAGTAAAGTGGCAGGCTACAAAATCAATGCAAAAAAAAAAAAAAAACTTTCGTTTTTATATGCAAACACCACGCTAGAAAAAAATGACATCATTTAAAATAGTAGTTAAAAGAATAAAATACCTGGATATCTAACAAAGGAAGTAAAAGACCTGTACAATGAAAATTACAAATCCTTTTTAAAGAAATAGAGGAGGATACAAAGAAATGGAAAGAAATCTGCTTCTCATGGCTAGGTGGAATCGACATCATTGAAATGACCATCTTAACCAATGCAATATACAGATTTAATACACTCCCCATTAAAATCACATGGGCTTATTTCCAGGAACTAGAACAAAAAAAATCTTAAAATTTGTATGGAACAACAAAAGATCCAAAATGGCCAAAACAATCATTACAAAAAAGAACAAATCTGGAGGGATTACACTCCCAGATATTGAACTATATTACAAAGCAACAGTGATCAAAAAGTTATGGTACTGGTTTAATAACAGAGGCACAGATCAGTGGAACACAACTGAATCACCAGAACTGACCCACTCACATACAGTCAGTTAATCTATGACAAAGGAGCCAAAAGTATACGATGGAGAAAGCAAAGTCTCTTCAATAAATGGTGTTGGGAAAACTGTACAGCCACAAGCAAAAGAATGAAGTTAGACACTCTCTAACACCATTCACAAAAGTAAACTCAAAATGGACTAGAGACTCAGACATAAGACTAGAAACCATAAAGTTCTTAGAAAACAACACAGACTTTCCATGACATAAGCTGTAGAGAGGCCTTTAAGAGACTCAACTCCCCATCAAGGGAAACTAAAACAGAAATAAACAACTGGGACTACATCAAACTAAGGAGCGTCTTCAGAGTGAAAGAAAATATCACCAAAACCAAAAGGAAACCTACTAATAACTGGGAAAGGTATTTGCATTTCATATTTCTGACAAAGGCTTAATATCTAAAATATACAAAGAACTCATAAAACTCAGTAAAAGAGAAACAGGCAATCCAATCAAAAAATGGGAGGAGGAATTAGAAAGATTTTCTGAAGAGGATATACAGATGACTAACAAGTACATGAAAAAACTTCCTCTTCCCTGGCTATCAGGGAAATGCAAATTCAAACAACAATGAGGTATTACCTTACACTTGACAGACTGGCTATTACTCAAAGTCTGGAAGCAACAAAAGTTGGTGAGGATATTGAGAAAAGGGAACACTTTTACACTGTTGGTGAGAGAGCCAACTGGTGCAGCCCCAATGAAAAACAGTTTGGCGAGTCCTCAAAAAGTTGAAGATGGAAATCCCATATGATCTGGCCATCCACTCCTGGGCATCTAACCAAAAGATACAAAGAACTCAATCCACAGAGATTTATGCACCCCCATGTTTACTGCAGCCATATTCACAATAGCTAAGAACTGGAAATTACCTAAGTGCCCAACATCAGATGAATGGATCAAGAATATGTGGTACATATAAGCAATGGAATTATGCTAAGTGAAATAAATCAAAAGAAGAAAGACAGATAGTCACTCATAGGTGGAATGTGAAACAAAACCAACCTTTGGACACTTGCAACAGAACTGAAGTTTCCAACAGGGAATGGGACGGATGGGGGCAAATGGCGGTGGAGCCCACTGGACAATGGGGAAGAACACTTGATGATTTGGTGGAGGGCATGGTATGCTGACATATATATGGGGAAACTATACATATGAAGTTATTTTAATGTGTAGAATAATTACTACAATAAAAAGCCTATAAAAGTATACAAAAATATTCATAGAAGCATTATTTATAGAAGTTAAAACAAACCAAGTTAAAAATGTCCATCAACTGGCAAATAAAATGTTATATTCATATATTAGAATATTTTAACCATAAAACGGATAAACCTTGAAAATGGTATGCTAAAGTGAAAAACGTCAGACATAAAAGGACACATTTTATAAAAATGTCAGGACTATATAAACTGATAGTCAGAAAACAGAAAATAGACTATTCAGTTTAGCACATGTATGTTTAGTAGAAAAAAATCTTTCTCAGTTAATCATGATTATTTTGAAACAACTGATACATTTACTAAGGTCTGTCAATTTCTAATTTCATGATTCTACAATTTACTTAATGGCCCCCTAATGCAATAGAGGGTCCGGCTCCCTGAATTCTGTAGCTCCCTCAGCCCCACTGCCATGTTTTAAGGAAATCACCAATTGTGACTACTTTCCTCTTCACAGTCCCTTTTACTTGAATTATACTTTTGACCTTTGTCTCTTCTACAGGGTGACTCTGGAGGACCTCTGTCATGTTACATTGATGGCATATGGATCCAGATAGGGTTGGTAAGCTGGGGAGCAGAATGTGGTAAATCACTTCCTGGAGTCTACACCAATGTGACCTACTACCGGGACTGGATTAACTCCACCATCTCAAGAGCTAAGGTCTTGTGTGTGAAGCAGCTGGATCTATCTACCTTCCTGCTCCCTACTGCACTGGCTCTCCTGGGCCCCTCCCTTGCTTTGGGACCTAACATCTTACCAGAAGAGTAGGCAGTATAATAGCTAAAGATGCTGGCCAAGAATAGGGGGGGTGGCGGGGAGAGCGAGAGAATAAGCCACAGGGGCAGAAAACTATAGAGGAGCCACTGTGAACTCTAGATGACTTCATTAAAAAAACGTTAATGATTCTGATTCTGTGTTTGAGGTTCCTGATTCTGGAAGGATGTTTCAGTGGCTGTGATCAGAAGTAAGGCTGACACGTGTATAGGTGAGGCATTTTTTGTCTTTCAAGGTAGGAAGTAAGCCTGCTATGAATCAGTAATTTATGGACCCCAATTGAGTGCCTGCTGAGGAGGCAAACAATAAAATAAGTTATCTGTGAAGGCAAATATATATATTAAGGGTTTACCCTTGCCATGGGTTGAATCAGGGGTGCTTTTGTCTGTATATTGTATATTTCACCTCCTCAACTTCCCCTCTGCAGTAAGGGTTCTAATAAGACATTATATATGTAGCTCAACTCTATGTTTCTCAAATTTTCACTTCTTAAAATACCAATGTGATCTACTCCCAAAAATGCACTAATTTCATGACCTCAAGAGGTGAGCACTCCTGTTTTAATAGGCTTGATGTCACTTTGTAATAAAGTGTATAAGAAAATTATATCACTTGCTTCACCAGAGTACTTCTTTTTGTTAAGAAATCACATCACCTACAGCATTTTCTTCTCTGCGAAGGCTTCCAGGAGCTCTAGTTAAATTTTAATCTTTGTCCTAAATCATCTGGTATAATTCCATTCACACCTTTTTTTATATGTCACCCTTTAATTCTCACTTGAATTAATTTTAAGTTTATTGCATTGGTGTCCTTGTAGGTAATTCAGCTTTTGAAATAATTGTGTATTTTATGAATATGTTTAATAGTTGAATCCTTTACCTCAGCCTCCTGTGGACGGGCAGGTCCAACCCTTTCTAGTGACTTACACCTATGCTCGCTCGCCTCCATGTATTCTCCACCGCAGTGAGACTCGTGCTTTTCAAACTGAAGGTTATTTTTTATACTTTTCTTGCCCTTTGTCTTGCTTACATACTTCACGCAAAGTCATCCCAGTGCTCACAGAAGGAGGACCAAAGTCCTCGCCAGGGCCCACAGGGCCAATAAGGTCCTTCAGGTTCTGGGTCCAGCCTGCCTGCTCACTCTTCAGCCTCACCCTCACTCCACCTGCTCTCTGTGCTTTCACATGCAAATGTTCCCAGGCCCCCCTCAGCCTGCACTTCTGCTGGTCACTGCTAGTCACTGCTGCCTTTGCCTAATTAATTCCCTCAGATCTCTCAATTCACCTTTTGACTCCTTCGAGGAAGGTGTCCTGGTCCTTGCGACCAGAACAAATCACCCTAATAGACATTCTTAGAGCACTATGGAGCCTTCCTTCACAGAGCTCGTGCTGGCTGCTATTTACATGTGTTTGTGTAACTGTATAATGTCTGTCTGATCAAAACGCCAGGTCCCTAGAGTAAGCAGAGTAAGCAATCACTATACCCCAGTCTCAATAAATACTGAGTGATTAATAAACACTCAAACTCCTTGACTCCGCTACTGAAGCAGCCCAGAACCTGGCACAAAGTAGGTGTGAGTAAAACAATGAAGGAAAGAATATTTCAGCAACGTTCTCATTCTTACATCTCCACTTGTCGTAAGCAACACAGGCGAGAGAGTGCACAAAGCTGGTATACTGAGGCTGCTCAGAGGCAAGAACTCAAGCTAAGCAAGCGCTGCAATGACACAGAGGATAAAGCAAAACAGCAGTTGAGAGAGAACAAAGAGAGGGAAAGGAAGGGCAAGAAAAGAAAATGGAAAAGGGCAGAGAAAAACAAACAGGAAAAAAGACCCACGTGTGAGCCAGGAAGATACGGCCAGAGACAGAAAGCCCAGCAAACGGCCAACACACAGCTTCCTATCGTCCCCAACGAACGAATAGCACCCGGGATGGGACCTGAGAAATTTTCCTCATGAACCAGTTCTTGAAACCTAAAACTTCTGGGAGGACTAGATCATGGGGCAGAAATAAAGGAATATCAAGAGGAGAGGATCACGGGACCTGACCGCCCAGGCAGTGGGGGCAGGAGGTCCTAGGAATTCGCCCCTGACTTCATGCTGCCCTTGCGGGGGGTAGGCCACTTGGTCCACATCTCGGCCGACTGATGCACTCAGCACTGGGCCATCCGACAGATCCTTTCCTAGGAATTCTGAACATTTCACACCGTCGCTCTGCAGGTATTCACAATGGTAAGTGCCCGCCACGTTCCAGGCACCACGGATACAGACACACGACAAAAAACAACACACCTGCCTTCACAGAGCTGACATCCCAGAGGTGAGCAGAGACAATAACCAAATGCAAAACAAGCATTTTATTAAAATGTCATGTCCAGAAAGTTCTGATAAAAAACGAAATTTTAAAAAAGCAGATAGAGCACCGGGATGGGAGATTCCACTTTCGATAAGCAGTCCGGGAAGGTTCTCAAAGAAGTGACATTTGTAGACCTGCATGGAGGAAAGCCACAAAAGAAAAAGTCGTGAAGGAACATTCTAGATGGAGAGAACACAAGGTGCAAAGGTCTGAGGAAGAGCAGAGAGTCAGTGCAAAGGGGAAAGGGGTGGGAACAGAGGAGACCAGAGGTGAAGAAGGATGGGTTCTGCAGAGCTCTGCAGGCTTCAGTGAGGACCCTCAATGTTACTCTCAGTGATGTAAGGAAGCTGTGGAGGGTTGACAGCAGAGGAATGATGGAAGTAGGAGCCTAGAAAACCCCACCTTCCCGCTCATGGGAGTGTGCAGAGACCCTGAGGGCGTTAGGGTAGTAGAGAGGGTAGTTAGATGGTAGCAATCAGACAAGAGGCAGAGAGAAGGAGGGTCAGATTCCAGTGTGACAATGAGCAAAACCCTAAAGGGCTGCTCCCTGGAACATCAGGGAGGAAGGCTTGCTCCATGAGGCTGTCTGTCTTCCCCAGGTCCTGTCTGCACTACCCTTACATAAGGCCACATTAACCAAGCTGAAGAAAGGCACAAGCCCACGTTTCTTACCAACATTTTTTTTTACACCTCATAATTCATCACAAGCACCTACTTTACGCCCTCTTTCGTTTTCCCCTTTCTCCTAGATCAGTGTTCTCCTCTTTCTTCATCCATTTCCACTCAAGGCCTTACTGCACCTGCCCCCTGTACTGGAGGACCCCTCTGTGAATGCTTCCACCACTTACTTCTGCCCAGTGATTGGAATGGGAGGCAGTGAACAGCTGGAAAACAAAATGAAAGGACCCAAGGAAACTGTGTGAAAATCAACTAAAGGTGCCCCCTTGTAGTCCGGTAAAAAAAGCCCACTGCCTCTTGCCAGCACAAAACAGATACATCCCAGAGATGCTGGAGCGCGTCCCTGGGCCACGGGACAACAGAGATGAACGACCAATTAGAACAAAATGCTTCTTCCTCCTCTCGCCTTCTTTTCTGCCTGCCTGCTTACATTCAGTCCTGCTTATACCTTTCCTTTAAAAATAATTAACAAGAAAACGGTGGACTGTATTTATTTGAATTATATTTCAATAAAGTTGTTTTGTTTTAAGTAAAGAGGAATGGTATGCCTTGGTGGAATACTGGTCAGGTCATTCAACTCTAAAGCTCAGGCCAGACATCCCTGGTTTCAAGTTGAGGGAGGGGCAACCAGTGTGAACAACTAAATTAAAATAAAACAATTGCTTCTTCCTCCTCTCTCTTCCTGTCTGCCTGCCTACTGGCCTTTGCCTTATTTTGCATGCACCTTTTCCTAAAAGTAAACAAACAAAAAAGAAGACTGAAGTTTTTCACCTGCTTAAACCAATAACTAGTCTGTGATGTATTAGGGTTCTCTAAAGAATTTCTAAATAATTCTTGTGACTGTATTTCAAAATATTCTTGTGATTAACTACATCCATTTTCTGTTTCACTTGCTAAAACATAAAATGTAAAGCTTAATTCAATATGGAAACTCCAGCACCTGGTAACATTACTAAAGGGAAAAAAAAATCAATAAACATTTGTATTCCTGAAACCAAAATGTCGAGCACTTACTGGTAACAAATTTAGTCAGTGACATGACAACTAACTAAATGAGGAGGAAATAACTAGGGCCATATTTTGGAGTGGATGTCAATAGCATTTCTGCTTTAAAAATGAATTTTAATTTGTAGAATACTTTATTCTTTGGAACAGCTGACTTAACATGTTTGAATTTTCATTTTCTCAAGTCTTGAAGAATTTTAATAAAAGGATTTACTAAGTGCATATTTAACAAAGTCATACACTAAAATTGCTAAAAATCCAATCAGCAATTTTCCCCTAAAATGGGGTCATACTATAATGTTTATTTCCAGATCTTCTTTCATATAATACACTATTTCAAGCAATCACTCAACCCTCATTTCACTAAATTGTAATTCATTTTCTCTTTTCAGATGCTTAACTTCATTTTAAAGCTATAATATTCTCCCCAACAAATGTGACTATCTATGTTTATTTACATACTACAATTCAGCTGCCTGAGTGAATTTTATTAAACACATTCCTTCTTCAGGAAGGGAAAGAAAGGAAGGAGGTATTCAGGATAACCTGATATTAGATTTATTTTATCCCTACTAGCAATGATTGAAAGGAAATGTTCCATGCCATAAGCATAAAAAAGCTTTGACATCTTTATTGGGAAATTCTAATTGAATTTCACTATAATTATCCTCAACAACCCAAATTCTCCCCAGAGCATCTTTCATCGAGTAAGTTTTCACTTCCCATGTCCACGTGGCTGGAACACAGTGAGTGGGGTCTAGTCCTGCAACACTGCGCCACTCATGCCGTGTAGCCCACACTGCCTTGGACCATAATTAGTTACGAACACCAGCGTATGCACAGGAATGAGAGGAATAGGATCGGATGAAGACCTAAGGCTCCAAAATGCTAAAGGCATTCTGACACTGAGTTTAGTCAAATTAGTGAAAGGACAGCTTCTAGATTCGCTTGGGTAGCAGAACTGAGATGAAATTCTGAGAGTTGGGACATGATCTGATAAGCTGGATGTGAATGGGCGGGTAAGGATAGTGATTAGGATGGGAGCACGGGAAGGATAAAAGACTTGAAAAGATAAACAAGAAAGACTTCTAGGTTACTAGACTGAGAAACAAGGGGGGCTGGAAGAACAGATTTTGTTAAGTCATCAAATCCAGTGGTAGACTGAATAATGGCCCCCAAGAATGCCCATGTTGTTATCTTCAGAAATTGTGAATACATGACTTTACCTGGAAAAAAGGACACTGTACATATGATTAAGTATTTTGAGATGGAGAGATAAGCCCAGGCTATCTAGGCAGGTCCACTATAATACAGCTACTTGTTAAGAGGAAAGGAGGAGGTTCAGAGTCACAGAAGCTTATGGAATTATACAAAGATACAAGAATGGAAGCAGAAGAAAGGGCAAAGGTGGTATGCCACTAGCTTTAAGAACAGAGCAGAAATGCATAGGTCACGGTGTACAGCTGGCCTCTGGAAGATGTGATTCTGCCCCCAGAGCCTAGAGATAGACTAAAACAGAGATGGATTAAAACAGAAGAATTCATTTGAATTATGGACCCTTTTGTCACATCACTCTAATTCCACCTCTCCAGAAGTATTCAAGCACACATATAACATTTTTTAATATAATTTCAAGATCTTCAAGAATTCCTATTCATAGAACTTCTAAAACATTTTAAGTAATCATAAGGCAGCCAGTTCTAACCCTGATAAAACTGGTGCCTCCCTAAGAAAGAGGTAACCATGTAACTTTGATTTTTTTTAATCTTTTAAAAAAAATTATTTTTCCCAACTCTGCTTATTTAAAAAAAAAAAAAAAAATGTTACAAAATACCTAGCATAGAAAGTTCAGATCCCCATGTGATTGTCATGTTCGTCACTATTACCCTTTACACTCTTTCCTCATACTTCAGAATGTGGTCAATATGCTTGACTCTTTTTTTAAATGTTTATACAGATGTATAAACCTTTTTAACCTTGCCTTTATTTTTTGAATTAAGTCTGATATTTAAAATTAGCTTGGTAACAAAAAACTATAGCTATAACAGCAAAACTTTAGAGTTGAAAACCATTTAATTAATTTTATTAAAAATTCCAGTCACAGCCTGTGGCTCCGTGGCTAAAGAGCATGTCATGTAAAGTCCAAGGACCCAGGTTTGCGATTCAAAGTCCAGGTGGGGAGATGGTATAACCATCCATATAATTATGCTAAAAAGAAAACAAATGAAAGCAGCTGACTGAACAAGAAATTCTGTCAGTTTTAAATAACGAAAACATTTTGGCCTTAAATATTAAACACACTAGACTATCTTCAAAGGTCAGTATTAGGATTTTAGGAGAAATCTCCTAAACCCCTATTAGTCCAATGAAGCCATTTTTATCTCTGATATAGAGAGCTAATATGAAAAGACCTTGAGGAGACAGTATTTCATTTACTACATTTGTTTCACATTATTTTTGTCCAGAGGCTGCTTAGGTGCTATCACAAGGAAAAGTGATAGTTGGCTTAAAGAGGCCCAATAAACAACTCATTCCAAAATGGGCACATTTTAAACTTCCAAAAATAGATCACTGAAAGCAAAACAAAGTGCCTTTCTCTGGAGCCCAATTGGTTGAGCTAAGCCGAAAGGGCACAACTCTTTGAGCATCAGTTTGAGAGCATCCTGCTGTTGAAACAGGTTCAATATTGCACACAGTCAGCTTCACACAACGCTTTTCGGCAAGCATTTGAGTCCCTACAAGTGAAAAACATCTACGAAATATTGTCTAAGTTGATAAAATAAGCTCTAGAAAGATCTGGAAGAAAGATTATATCTTTATATTCATGAAGGTAAACTAAATGTAACAAAGCAGACTTGAGTTTCCCAGAAAAATTAAAGGAAAAAACGGATGCAAAGTCAAGTTAAAAAATCTGAGCTTTAATGAGAAGATATGATGCATAAAACATTGAAAGATTTTTTTGTTGTGTTTTTTGTAAAAGGAAAGTTACAGGCAGAGATGAAGGCAGGTAGGCAGAAAGAGAAGAGGAAGAAGCATTTTCATTTTATTTCAATTTAGTTTTTTATAATGGTTGTTTCCCCCTGAACCAGGAACTCAAAACCAGGATTGGTTGACTGGTTAGTTTTTAAAGGAAAGGTACAACCAGGAATGAAGGCAAGAAGGCAGGAAGGCAGAGAGAGGAGGAAGAAAGGAGCATTTTATTTATATTATTTAGTTGTTTACACTGGTTGTTTTCTGCTGGCCCCTGGTCTTAAACCCAGGACCTTGGGATGTATGTGGGACTGTTCCCTGGGTGTACTAGACCACACTAGGCTACTAGAGCATGCCTGACATTGAAAAGTTTTACAGAAGGAAATAATAACATGACCAGCTTGCATTTTAGAATAAAACACTTTGGGGGTTGTGTAGAGAATGCATTACAGAAAATCAAACTGAGAGGTAGAAAGGCTACTGTGAATAATGAGAGACACCTGGACCAGAACCATAGCGATGAGGATGGAGGACAGAGTCATGAGCTACACAGGAGACAATTTACGGAATCTCATAACTGATTTATTAGATATAAGCAATGATGCTGAGGGAAGATGTCAACTTCACCCAGGTTTCTAACAATGTGAGATGTGTCATTCAGTGAGATACAGAAACTTGGAGAAGACAGCTTAAGGGTGAGAAAGAGAAGATAGCTTAAGGGTGAGAAAAAGAAGATAAAGCTATCAAGAGTCAATACAAAAGAAATCCAACCAGACACATTACATTCTTTTTTTTTTTTTTTTTTTTTTGCCCCCCTTCTCCAGTTCTCAAACCCAGGTTTATAGGTGTTATCTGGCCTGCACAAAAGGCCTCTCAGCTAGCTGCCTGAGACACAGGGGTACACCCACATCACATGCTTAGCATGAGCGATTATTAAATAAGCAAGTTGAAAAGAATTAGAATAGATTCCAAAAGATCAATGAGACAATTACTAACTACTTATTAATTGCAGAGAGTTCATTAAAAATAACACCAAGAATTCTAAAACAAACTGTTTGCCATTAGTTTTAATCTGCTCACACTAAGAGCTCTTTTAGGGAGTACCAATGGAGGTACCAGGTATCTCTCAGGGCCTCCTGTGGAAGGATTACACTTGCCTGCACTAACATCAAGTAGAAGTGATAAATGCCACTTCCAAGAGGAAGTTTTAAAAGCTGGCACATGGTTAGTCCATTGCTTTTGCCCAGACAAGGATGGCTCCTTCAGTGGGACCCCAGATGAAGATGAGTGAGGCTGAGGTATAGTCCTCCAGGTGAATGTAACTGTTACCAAGATGCTGGGCTCCAGAGTTTGCCTGCAAGCGCATCATTAACAACAAAATATGAAGGAAATGGCTAACAAGCAAACAATGCATGATTTACTGGTGTTTCCTCTTTCCCATTCAAACTTCTCTGATGACCTGCTAAAAAGAAAAAAGAGTTCCAAATATCCCCAAATCAGAGCAAAGAATTCTGAACCTAAAACGAAACTTGATAGCAGGGAATCAGCTATTTTCTATGAAGAACTGGACAGTAACTGTTTTAGGATTGTGGACCAGACGGCCTCTGCTGCAACTACTCAACTCTGCAACTCTGTACAAAAGCATCCACATTCAGGCAGAGCCCACCGGACACTGGTGAAGAACACGGTGATGTGGTGGACGACAGTGCATTGACATTTATCAGAGGAATGGGGAAACTGTACTTATGTGGAACCTATACAAAAATAAATAAAAATAGGCATGCCCTGATGGAGCAGCAATTAGGTCAAGAGTCTCCAAAGGGGCAAGCCACATACTCACTGGGTTTGAGGTCTGGGACAGGGGGAAAATAATTAAATAATAAAATAAAGATGTTTCTTCCTCCTCTCTCTTCCTGCCTGTCTGCCTGCTCGCTTTCATTCCTGCTTGCACTTTAAAAAAAAGGAAAATTTTAATAAATAAAAATTAAAATTAAAAAAAAAAAAAAAAAAGAAGAAAAAAAAAAGCAGCCACATTCAGATGCTATGTAAATGAATGAATGGGATGTGTTCCAATAAGACTTTATTTACAGAAACCCGCAGTGAGCAGGTTTGATTTCATAGGTCTATAGTTTCCAGATCCCTGGTTTAACTCCCTCACATGTCAGTATGGACTATGAAACCCATAGAGATTAAATCACTGGCTAGTGGCACGCTGAGTGTTAGAATGCAATTCTCCTCTAAATATAGGCTTCTAGACTAGGTTCTGCAGGGTCATAAGATGAAGATGAAATACACACACAAAAAAAAGTAAGGCAGAGAACAGTAAAGGTAGGTTTTGGTTATGATAAACAGCTTTCAACAGTTTGGTTATTCATGAGGATTTGCCTTTCAAGTGACTATGGCTTTCAAGAAAGCAAGTGAATGTCCTAGGTCTGAATAGGTAAATAAATGACAAATTAGCCAGTGTTTGAAAAATGATCTTCAAAGGAAACACAATTATATACCTCCTTCCTAGTATCATTTCCTTGAGCACTTTATAAATCGTTTCTTTTATCAACAGGACAGTATTTGCTATGATCACTGCAGTAACTCATCTCACCGCAAACAGGTTTTTAAAAAACAATGCAATGGGGGT
Source organism: Solenodon paradoxus (assembly GCA_004363575.1). Taxonomy (NCBI): domain Eukaryota; kingdom Metazoa; phylum Chordata; class Mammalia; order Eulipotyphla; family Solenodontidae; genus Solenodon; species Solenodon paradoxus. The sequence continues at coordinate 836,599 of RJWH01000272.1, read as the reverse complement.
AACAAATACGCTAGACCAGAAGGCAATTATTTCTTGTGGCATTTTAAATTTATTTTTCTTTCTTTTAATTTCCAAAGCAACACTCTCTGGAGGAAACTCAAACAAAACAGAAGTATGTAAGTGGCACTCTATGCCCTCCACAATTCCACTGCCTAGAGTGTTAACACATGACTGATTTGAATCAGGACAATACAATAAAGCTACTTTCTCTGAGTCACTCTTTTAACAACAAAGAGGAATACATACGGAGGTTCTACTGGCCTGATATCCCTAAAATCGTATCTTAAAAAGCAACAGAGGCGTTCCCTGGTGAAGCTGCAGTGAGGTCCGTTGCCTCTCAAGGAACGCAGGTCACGTATCCCTGCGCTTAAGTCCTTGGTCCAGGGAGAAACAACCAGTGAGAACAACTAAATAAAAATAAAAACGATTCTTTCTCCTCTCTCTTCCTGCCTGTGCCTTTCCTTTTTAGGAACGAAGGTGAGCAGAGGCAGGCAGGTAGGAAGAGAAAGAAGGAAGAAGTTTATTTTATTTAGCTCTTCACCTTGTTTCCCAGCATTAGGATATGAACAGGATCCTTGGGATGTATGGAGATTGCGTTCCCAGCCAGAGGTAGCTGACCAAACCAATACTCCAACTAATCTTTCCTCTAAAAAAAAAAAAAGCAACAGAGAGGTTAGATGTCTCTGCTGGAACTGAGAAAGCCAGCTGCCTATCCAGGATTTAAATGAAGGGTCTTGATCCCAGCAATGCAATCAGATGAGTAAGGCTCCTAAAATACCTTGATAATGTATAAACCCTTCAAAAATTAGTATGAATATCCTTATCTTCTCTTTCGGGATTGTACTGGGGAAACCTAGACTAATTCGTTCATAAATAAGGTAACCATACATAGTTTTAAATAGAACAGTACTTTTCTTTTTTTCGTATTTTCCAAGCACCCTGTTATTTTAATATAAACGTCAATTTTGTCCCGTTTTTAATAAGCCAGGGCCATCCATCTTTAATGGAGGGAAAAGGAATCAGTTGAGGAGCCCTGGGCCCAGCCTGTGGAGAGAGCCCAAAAGCTGCTTCCCTTTTTGCCCTGCGTTAAAGACAGGCCCTGTTGTCACCGACGGTAGCGGCCATGGCACTTACTGCTATTCCTGCCCGCTGTGAAAAAACAGGAGCCACTTAGGAAAAGGATTCCCCCAACCAACACACCCTGCATGCTCCTGCTTCTTCAAAGGGAGCAGAACACCACACTGTGGTTGAGCTATAGGGAAGTACCGTGAGGGTTATCTCTGGCACTGTGGGGTTATTGGGCATTTCTAGTACCGGGATGGTTAAAGTAGCATACGTTTTAGGCAGGACATTTAGAGCAAAGCTTACAGGGTGCCAAATCTGCTTTTTGCCTAAGGTGCCAAAATTCCTTGCACTGGCCCTGGCCATGTCTAAGAAGTCCTTCAAGACCATATGTCATTACTATGCAATCACTGATCAGCATCACACAGTACTTATTTGTTGCTGGCATGGCTGCTCTGCTCTTGCTTGGATTGCTCCACCTCCTACTATCCCCTTAATTGCCAGCACATAACCTCATCCTGTTTTTGCCATCCCAATGTCCTGTTTTTGTCTCAAAGAAATATGGTCAGTCTACTCTAAAAGATCAATAATCATAATAAGTTGTTTTTTTTTTAAACCATACTTGAGTGATCTCAGTGAAAATGGCGAAGGAAGGAATGCCAAATGTTCATCCTACATAAAACCAAATTTTAAAAACCAACAGAATCAATGAACCAAAAGTCTGCAGTAACAACTTAATGCACAAAAGTACAGTGAGACACTTAATCAAGAAAAACGAGGTGGATTCTGCTTAGAACTGTGACCTCTGTGGCATTTTCTCTCTCCCTAGAACCACCCACCATTCTCAAGTTCAGAGGTAGCCTTGAAAACAAGGTTGCCATCCTAGTGCCGGGAGTAGAATGGACTTCATTCACAAAGAACTGTAATAATTTTCTTGACCTATCTGTGAAGAAGACTAGCCTGGAAGACATGCCTTTATCTTGCCTAACTCAGAACTCTCCAAGTACTTAAATGTGGCTGGCTGATGTGAATTTGTGGGAAATATTTACAGGTGAATAAATATATCGGTGGATGCTCTATGAAGCTGTAGGCACAGTTGTGGCAAACAACTGACATTACACAAATAAGTTGGAAGGAAGGTCTGGAGAATGGGATGCTTCAGGGAATACTGCCTTTGAAAAGAGCCCCCTATTCCTAGGAAATCTAGAAGTTCGCAAACATGAAGGGTGGGCACGTGCTCAGAAAAGACCTGAGAAGATGCTAGCTCTCACCTCTGGGTAAGAGTCAAGCCTGGACAAACAAAAAGTGAAGGCTAGTTGTAGACTGGCTGACTGAGTGCTGAAGTTGTGCCCTAATACACAGTGTCCATTTGTAGATTGGGAGAAAGGGGTAGTACTCTTCAACTGCCTAGAACCAAAAATCTCCCAACCACTGACCACTAAACTAATGAAACTGTGACTTCAGTGCCGCATACCAGAAAGAATACATACTTTACAAAATCAGTTCAGAAAAGTCATTAAACAAACAACAACCATAATAAACAGCAATAACGCACTCTGGGAAAAGAATCTGATTTCCAGTGTTGCTACATTGTATTATTCAAAATGTCCAGTTTTTAACAAAAATTAGTAGGTAAACAAGAAAGTGTAAACTACAGACAAAAAATAAGCATGTAAATGGTTCCTTTGAACTTACTAGATAAAGACTTTAAATCAGCTATTTCAAATATGTCAAGAGACTAAACATAATGTTAATGGAACGGATAAAATATGACCAGGAAAAATATTTTCAAATCTCATACCCAACAAAAAACTTGCAAGTAGAATATATAAAGAATTTTTTAAAACTCCACAATATGAAAACAATTTAATTTTAAAATGTGTAATTTCAATCTTCCCCAAAGATATAAGAAAGGTAATTAACCATATATACACACACACACACACACACACACATACATACACACACACACACACACACACACACACACAGTGTTCAAAACCATTTTCCATTAAGGAGATGCATGTTAAAATATATCACTACATATCTATACAAGTGGCTAAAACAAAAACAAACAAGAAAAATGTGATACCAAGCGCTAGTATGGTTGTAGAGCAACTGGTGATAATGGAAAATGGCTGTTTCTTTTAAGTCAAACATTTACTTATCACATGAACAACAAACCTGTATCTCCAATAAGCCAAAATTCCCCCAAATCTCCCAGTCTTTGCAGATGGTTTCTATGTGTACCAGGGTACACCTTTAGCCCTCAGTCAGGTAATGTACAACTTCCCTTAGCCTTTTTCCTGCTTGTGCAGAGCCTGAAGGTCAGTCATAGGTGAGAGCTTAGGATCTTTTCTGAGTGTGCACTCACCCTTCCTGCTCCTGGCCTTCTAGAGTCCCAGTATTTAAACAAGAGAAATAAAAACTTAAAAGTACACCACAACCTGTATACCAATTTTATAGCAGTGTATTCGGAATCACCCAAAACAATTCAATATCCTTCAATGGATCATGCACAAACAAGATGTAGTACTCTGACATATTGGAATGCTACTCAGCAGTAAAATGGAACTAGTGATACATGTAACAAACAACACAGCTTTTGTATTTAGTGAAAGAAGCCCGTCTCAAAAGTTACATACTCTATGACTATATAATATTCTGGAAAGGGCAAAACTAGAGACAGAGAACAGATCCCTGGTTATCAGGGGTTAAGGGTGTAAGGAAAGTTTGACCACACAGGACTGCACAAAAATTTCAAAGCAGTAGATTTTTTTCTATATTCTAACTATTATGGTGGTCACATGAATACATGTACTAAAACTCATGGACCCACGTATTAAACTCAGAACTAGGTAACGAAAACATCAGTTTTGCTATTAATAAATTTAAAATCAAAGAAGAAAAAAACGAGGCTTCAGCGGTTCGAATGTTAGGGCTCTCGTGTGACAAAACAAGCGGGCACTAGTTGGGAGCTTTAGCAGGTTTACTAGGTCAGGGGGCTCCGCGGAGTATTCTCCTTAGTCTGAGCGCCTACCACTGGTCAGGCAGCATTTATATAGGGTTGCGGGGGATTCTAAACGGGCGAATTCAAACCCCTGAAGCTCTTTCTCTCTGCTTATCCGCTGTCTTGTGGTATTTCCTGCTATGCACATCGCTTGGTTCCGGGAGCAGGACACAGAGAAGAGGGGCACACTGGGGGAGGGCCACATGGAAAGCCCCGTTCCCTCGCACAAATGCCAACTCTTCAGTTCCCTTTGCCTCATTTTTCTCACCCGATCACCAAAAGCTTCTTTCGGTCTTAAGATGGATACCTGAGTTCTTGACGTTTATAATAAGCACAAAATAAATGGATCGACTAAAAAATAATTTTGTTCAAACATGCTAAAAAATTGGTATTTAAAAAAAAGAAACCTACTACAGGATTAACAAAGTTAGTGTTCGTTTAAAAGAAGAAAGAATATGAAATTTAAAGCCAGTAATTCTTCATTATCTTCATTAAATATTCATTGGAAATCTATGCGGTAATCAGTACCAAATTACATCTACAAGGTTTACAAAATCTTTTGTGCTCAAGGAACTATTGAAAGGTTTGTTCCGAGTATTACTTAAGTACTCGCCATTATATTGAGCACTAATAGCAAATATTCTCTAATTACGGCTTAATACTAAACGTTCAGAATCATTGCTCCCTCTAGATGGGTTGAGATGGTAACCTCTTCTTCCCAAGCCAGGGAACACGAGCGACACTGCCCTACATCCCATCTGTCACCAGCCTCAGCACACCTTTAACGTCCACCCTCCTCCACACTATTCCCCCCAATCGCTGGGGCTTCGGTTTTTTAAGAAAACTCAAATTCTGTAGCAGCTGCTACAAGTAAGGGTGACTCTCATATTCTCAGGGTCGTCCTTCTTACCTGAAAATCAGCCCCTTTCTCCAGCCCAAATATCCACGTCCACACCTGAGCTTTAAAGTTCAATTCAATGGGGATCCAACATGGCGCCAGGTTCGGAGACGGGGCGACCCCGTGGAACCACCGCGCCTGCGCACCTGGCGTCTACGGGGCTGCCCTGGGGAACCCTGGTCTGCAGAGCCCCGGCCTGCAGAGCCAACCAGAGCCAGCGCAACCGAAGCCCAGAGGAGCCCCAGCCTGCAGAAGCCCGGCCTGCAGAACCCGGTCCTCCTTGAGGAGCCCTGGCTTGCGGAGGCCTGCCTGGGGAGCCTCGGGCTGCCCAGCCGCTTCCTCACTGCGTCAAGCAGATCCTGCAGGGATATCGTTAGGAAGTGCTCTGGGCCCTGGACTGGACGTCTATCTGCTACCCGGCAGCCCGGGCACCAGCTGCATTAATAGCACGAAGTGGCAAACACCTGAAGCACTTAGGACTGAAAAGGAAAGAGGAAAACGTGAAGTTCTTGCTCATCAGGACGTAGTTTTTCTTCTCCACTGGGTGAGAAATGGGCAGAGTAGGCATTTGCTCTCCATTATTGTGTACATAGGATTTGGGTTAGAAGCAAATGTAATTGAACTAAATAAAGACTACATTAAATCATTTTTTTTATAATTCAGTTCCACTCTGACAGATATGAACTGAAGATAAAGGTGCCAGGTGCTGTTCTGCGTTATGATGCTATAACAATGAACAGAATAAGTTGCTTCCCCCCTAGAACTTATTACTAAGTCAAGAGTGCTTAGACATGCATGGAATCTATTGATTTTACCCTCTCCCATTCTAAAAAAAAACAAAACAAAACCCTCAGAACATCCTCCAGGCCCAAAGTCCCATCTGACAGAAACAGTTGCAGTTGATTCCTTGTGCAGGTAGTTAGGTGGGTACCACAGACCCTGCCATTGTCACCAGGGATGGGTCTGAAAAGATGGCAACACTATAGTTTGCCAAAGGCCTCTGACATAAACCAGCATGAGAATCCTGAGCAAAAGAGGCACTTTGTGCAGAAAGATGTCTGGCCAACCAATTCAGAGCCTCTTTCTTGAGAAGGCTAACTCTAAGAAAAATGAAAATTATTCAGTGTAGTGAACATTGGAGCCAGAAAGTGAAATATGGTGATGATACTACATTTAAAAACAAAATGAAAGCACTTAGGCTAACAAAAGTCTGGCAGGGAAAGTGAGGAACTGAGAGCTATCGCTGAATCACCTCTACTCCAGCTGATTAGATTCCCCGGACCAGAGAGCATTACATCACAACGTCTGGCTACTGATAACCACGCATCTGCCACTGATAGACTAGCTAAAGTGAACTTAGAAAGACTATAAAAACTAAAACTAAAAAGCATGCATTCAGTGGCACGGACTCCAACAACGCTACACACAAGAGCCACATACACTAGCATCTTTGGGACCTTTTGCTGAGACTCAACCCTGGAGACTTCCTATTGAAAGCCGTGTGCTCCAAGCTAGTGATGCTGCCTCTGAGATTATACCCTGGATTTCCAAGTGAGCTAGTTTAGTGCTGGTTTAGTATATTAAGAAGCGTGTCTTCCCACCACCGATTACCATCACCACAAGTTTTACTTGTGACTGTGTATGTCGTGTGATGTGTGAATAAACTGAGCAACTGAAAGACAACATATCTTGTAATTATTGAATATTCGCCACTGATCACTAACAGGAACCCCAGAAGCTGTAGAAGAGGTAAACTGAGCCACCAAAATGGCGTTGTCACCAACATAAGGAATTTAACAGTCCTCCCAACTTACAAAGGAATGTTCTCTGGTGTAATTATTTGCTGTCTGTTTCCTAGAGCTACTTTTATTTCCAAATGACTTGAGACTACTTCCTGTGTCTTCCAGTTTACCCATCCTTATCTCCATCAGCTGAGGTAGCAGAGCAGCGCTCTACTTCCTGCAATCTGAAAGAACATAACTACCACATACATTGCTTTTCAGCTGCTTCAGGAAACCTCCTAGGCTATAAGATAATAAAGGAATTCAATAAAAATCCATGTGTAAAATACATAGTTGAATCCATTCATTGTTTGACTAAAGTCATCACAACATGAATTACTTATGACAGAAAAAGTTAACAGCTCAAATTACAAGAAAATCACACTGAAACCACTCAATGCATTTTTAATTGAACACTAAGCCGTGTCACAGAGAACTAAAAATCCTGTTGCCCATCAACTATTCCAAAAGTAATTATTCAGGATATCTAAATGTAGGTCCATGAACACACGTCTTTTTTTTAAAGCTCCTTAGTAGACTCTGATGCCCATTCAGAGTTGAGAGCCCTGGTACTTATGTAGAAGTAACTGAGTCTTATTACTCAAAATGTGGTCCAGGGACCAGGAGCAACAGCATCACCTGGAGCTCATTTGAAATGCAGAATCTCGAGCTTCACGCTAAACCTACTAAAGCAGAACCTGCATTTTTATAAATTCTCCAGGTGATTTACAGGCATATTAGAGTTTAAGAAGCACTGTTTAGGAGTCTCATCGCTATAGAAATATGAGAAATACCCACCATGTTACAATGTTGAATACCTCAAGACAATTTCTATAAAGAAGATATAGGACCAGAACAGCATAAGACATAAAAATGTTTGTGATATTAAGCATTTCACATTATAACTCATCTACTTAAAGAGTAATATACAAATCAAACCTGCACATTTTCAAACTTGCACTATCACTCCTTATTCAAATGAATTTCACTTACAAACCACACATTCCACAACTGAGGGGCACATGAACTCTCCCTGCATCGCCATTTAGTGAGTGAGTAGTTGGGGACAAGTCCTGGTGAGAGGAGAAACAAGGGAGTGATGGCAGACCAGCAGGCATCACTACATGGCTGGCCCCACGCTGAGTCTCTTCCGAGTTTTATGTGAACAACGCTTTTGCACTGTTTTCAAAAGACTATTTGAGAATGTCTGTATTTATTGCCAAAAAAATCAAAAGTCCTTGTGTTTCTTCTGTGTCCCTTGTTTTTAGATAGCGCTCAAAGAAAAACTATTTACCTCTCTCCAAGTATAATCTAGTCCTTGAAACAGGTGTCTTTGGGAAACCCCATTCCATTACAAAGAAGCGGCCATATTAAAAAGAAATGAATTCTGATTCCTAATCAGCAGTCATGGTACTGTAGGGCTGATCAGCAATGCAACTGTTAATCTGCTCGTATACATCAGATTAGGGACAAAATCACCATCATCACAGCTTCTATTTATTTTCTGGAAATAAATTCAACGCTGGCACTAAGCAAAATGACAAAATCAGAAACTGCTTTTAGAGTCTATGGGTTTTGCTTGTCAGTAAACATGACAGCCCCCCTTCAAAAACTATAGCTCACACATGAGAACTTGTACAGAACTAGCACTTTCCCCATAATAAACTTGTAATTAGAGAATGAATAATTCCCAATCTAAAGATGCAAAAAAGGCGAGAGAGGCTCTATGTGATTTGTCCAAGGTCATACTATAAAAAAGTACAAAGCACAGGGTGTGCCCCGGTGGCCTGTGGTCTAGTACACGTGGGAGCAGTCCCACATACATCCCAGGGTCCAGGGTTCAAGATCCTGGGTCGGGGTGAACAACAAATGTGAACTACTAAATAAACAATAAATAAATAAAAGCTCTTCCTCGTCTCTCTTTCTTCCTTCCTGTTAGCCTGTTCGCCTTCATTCCTACCTGTACCTTCCCTTTAAAAAAAAAAATTACAAATCAACAATAAGAAACTAGATATATCCTGAGCGAGCCTCCTGTTAGCAAAATGCAGTATTGCTTCCAAGCAAGGGGAGGGAAACAAGAAGATCAAGTCAGATTTTGTAACAGTTTGAAATTAGATTCAGCAGCTAGTTACAGATGCATAAGATAACAGCGGTTTAAACAAGACAGTTTTTTAACTCAGGTAAAGGAGAGGCAGACAATCAAAAGCTCCTATAATGACTATTATCATTGGGAATAAGGTCCCATCTACTTTTCTGTTCCACCATTCGCACGGCTTCTATCCTTAAGGTAACCTTATGGCCCGGGGTGGCTGCTGTGAGCTACATACACATTCTTTGTTCCTGGTAGGACAGGGAAGGAAGGTGATAAGAACAAAAGGGTATTCTGTACAGTTGAGGTCCCTTTAAAGAACTTTACTAAGAAACCCCACTCAACAACTTTTACCTGCATCTTTACCAGCAGTTTCATGGGTAGACACATTGCCACATTCAGCAGTATAGGGTTCCATTTACTAAGGAATAAACACTGGGTAGGTAACTAGAAGTCTCTGCCAGAGAATCCTATTCTGTCACTACGTAGTTATATGACCTAAAGTGGATTCTTTATTCTCTAAGCCTCAGGTTTCTCTTCTATAAAATGAAGGCAGCAGTCAACCCCTACCTCAAAGGATGGTACAAGGAATAAAAGAGAAAAACACATGTAAAAGAATCAAAATACTACTTAGCACTCAGTGCACAATAAATATTAACTCATTATCACTGGATTATCCTAGTCCAATGCTTTCCCAAATTCCTCTTCCATACTCTTAACTTCTGTATTTCCAAAGTTGGAAAGGAATTCATATCAGTCCTTCGAACCCACTGATAGAGTGGAGTTTGAGTCACAGGTCACCTTAGACATATGTTCTGCCTTTCCTTTCTACTTATTAAATAATATAATAATGTGCATATTATCAGATATGTTGGAACAAAAGTAGGATGGAGAAACTGAGTTTATAGTCTCCAAAGGGCAAGATCTAAAGACCATTCCAATGTAGACATCTAGAGATGGAAGAATGGAGTAAAAATGGTAGTGCACCCTGGTGGTTCAGGTCTTAAGTCTGAGCCTGAAGCACAGTCCACATACAGCCCAAGGATCTGGTTCTCGATCCAGGGCAGGGGGGACCTAAAATGAGTAACTAACTAAATAAAAATGCTTCTTCCTCCTTCTTCCTTCCTGCCTACATATTTCTTTAAAAACAACACAAAACACACACACACACACACACACACACACACACACACACACACACACAAACAAACCAAAAACAAACATGAATAGTGTCTCCTACAGAAGAATTACAAAAATGTATGTAGATGCTGTACCCTAAGACGGTGGGGTAAACTCCGCATTCCTTAAGTGTGAATGAACAGTGACTTTCTTTACTTTATGCTATATGTAAAAGAAGTTGGAGGGAGAAGTAATCTTGGAACTGAGAAAAATGATCAACGCTACCCCAGCTAGGTTATCAAGGTTGACATCAACAGTGAAAAGTGCTGCTAATATTATGTACCCTTAATGTGTGATCTAAGTGTACTTTACATCTGTGTCATACCTCCCAAACACCTAGGACCCCAGTCTAATCATGAGAAAAGTATCAGACAAATACCAGTAGAGAGACATTCTATAGCATATCCAACCAGGTTTCAAAACTGTCAAGATCATCAAAAATAAGGGAAATCTGACAAACTATCACAGTCACAGTCAAGAGGAACCCAAGGAGACATAACACATGTAATGAACGTGGAATCCGAGACGGGAATCCTTCAAAACAAGAAGGAATTAGGTCAAAAAAATAAGGAAGTCTGAATAAAGTATGAGCTTTAGTTAATAAAAGTCAATGTTGGTCCATTCATTGCAACAACTATACAGCACTAGTGTAAAATGTGAATACAGGTTTCCCCTGCTCTCCAAAAGCTATTACCATGAATCTACACTGAAAAAAATGTGAGCATTCTGAGATCCCCAAAATAGCCTATCAAATCAGACCAAGTAGGAACATTCTACTTTCTACAGAAAACAAGGGAAACCTGTCAAGGGGGAGCTGGACGTGGTGTAGACAGGGACTCAGCACCATCTTCATAATTTTTCTGTAAATATAAGACTATTCTAAAAAACAAAATTTATTAAAAAAAAAAAAAAAATAGAATGACCCATGGCCTCTATCTCACCCCCACAACCACCCCGACACATTTATCTGGACCCCGAATGCAAGCTTACAGCTCCTCAGAAAGCTGAGGGGCAGAAATGGAGGTTCTCTCTTATTATAATAAGGAGACCAGGCCTCCTCACTGTCCTATTTCAGATTTTCTCCTCCTGAGAGTAATACCAAAGGTCAAAAGGTACAAAATCCCAGCTTGATGATAAATGCACAGTGTGACCACACCTAACTCTGCTCTTAAGAGTAAATCCGAAGAGTTCTCATCACAAGGAGAATTATTTTCCTGTTTTCTTCTCATCTTTCGTTTTATTTTATCTACAGGAGATGACTGTTCACTGAACCTGTGAGGTCATCATTTCACAAATATGAAAACCAAACCACCAGGCTGTAGGCCTTACACTTAGGTGAGATGTATGTAATTACTTCCCAATAAAATTAGAGGGTAAAAAGAGTACTGCCGTCAGTTTTTCAAAACTGGGAATAAAACAAACCCTCTTGACTCTCAGATTGCAAGAATTAAGTTAAATAAAGTCGTGAGAAACCACCAGAAGCAGAAAAGGGCCAGATAAACGTACAGTAATTCTAAAATATGACAAAATGCTTTCAGGTATGGAGAGGTGCATTAACAGTGCCCTTTATTAGCAGCCATGGGATAGCTTGGGAAGACATGAACTATCAGGTCAAAAAGACCGGATGTCAAGTGCCCATTGTGCCTTTTACTAGCTGAGGGATCTTGGGCAAGCTGTTTAAATATTTCTGAGTCAGTCTTTTCAATTAGACAATGGAGAAAATAATATCTATCTCACACAGAAGCATATATAAGAAGTACCTGGTAGACAGTAAAAACAAAGGATTTTATTCTGTGCTCTCATACTGACAATATTACTTTACTCAAAATGTACAGAAGTTCTATCAGTCTTGTCAGAGTTTACCAGAAACACATCAACATATGGAAAGAGTAAATTTATTTAGTATTTTTTAACCCTATTAAATGCCCCCCACTTTTTGAGGTGATTAGGGGAAGACCTAGAATTTTGTATATCCTGGCCTTTGAGAAATAATATAAAAATACTGTCAGTTAGAGGTTCTCAGACACACCTGAAGAAACCTATGACATCTCTCTCCCCAAAGAAAGCTACAAAACTTCATGACCCTGGAGGTGTGGAAATCATTCTTCGCCAAGTCTACAGTGCAGGGAGCAGGAACACTAATTACATAGAAAAAGACTCATAAAGACACCTACATTAAAATTAAGAATTTCCACATCAAAAGAACCACTAAAAAAATGTGAAAATAAGCCCCAGAGTGGAAGATATTTGCAACACACTGAGATTCCTGTATAAAGGACTCCCAATAAATCCATAAAAAATTATAAGCAAAATGACATTAATACAATGAAAATAAACTACAGCTGCATGTAACTATCCGGAGAAATCTTACAAACCTGGCACACCCTTATATCTCAGATGGTTAAGGTACAGACCATGTTTAAAGCCTAAGAACCTGGGTTCAAGACCCAAGGCTGGGAGTGAAAATGAAATAACAAGCAAACAAATAAGTCTTACACATTCAATACAGAGAAAGAAAAGTTTGGTACTAAAGAACACAGACAAGATGATTCCACTTATATGAAGTTATAAACAGTACAACTAAATAATATTGTAGAGGGATGCAGGTATGTGTGATTAAACATAAAAACAAGAAATAATCATCAAAGAATTAAAAAAAAGTACTTTGCTCAAGAAGAATCCATGGGTGGGGGGATGGAACTTGGCTTCTGGGTAACTGAAATATTCTATTTTTTCACTTGGCACAGGTTACAGGAGTTTCACTTTATAATTTATAGGTTGTATATGTTCTTCTGAATGTCTATTGCAAAGATAAATACACATTTCCACAACCTCGCCTAAATTCAGCAGGGAGATAAGAGTTCAGATTTCCTCATGTTCATAAACCCCAAATTTTTATGGTGTCAAGTTACGTGAGATCAAATAAAGAGAACAGTATAAAGTGTAAAGTTTAGAGTAAACAGTGGTGGAAGGAGAGAACAATGAGAACAGAAAAGGTGAGAGATTTGAGAGATTAGCAAGGCCTTAGGCAGAAGAAACATTAAACCTCTGGGTCAGTTCACACTCTCACTTGCAGTGAGAACATTATCTAGCACAAATATAACTGACAAATGCCCAAGATTGGTAAGGAATGCAATGGTGTTGGAAATACACTGTTAACTAATGAGGCAGAGGAGAACACATTTCTCTACATGAAATAAGCTATTAAAAATGTATTCCAAACAAAAGAAAACCAATAATTGCAAGTTTAACCTTTTACCCACTTTATAATATTTCTGTCCTTCACCCCTTAATGGAGACAGAGCATATTAACTGATAAGAAACTGCGAACATAAATTTCTGCATGAAAAAGTAAACAATGTCATGTCTCAGCAAAATATTATCACAGAAGCTACAAAATCTATCAGTCTTGGGAAGTTTTGTCATTTCCACCAACCTTGTAATAAATATACATATTGCAACTAAATGATAAATACATATCTAAACCATACCTAGTCTGAACTCCAATACAACTCTTCACAGTACAATCCCTTTTAAGAAGAAGTGAAAGTTTTTGCTGAATGTAATTTGAAACATCTCACACCTAGCAGTCACCCATTATTTTATTAGGTCTCAGTCTACACTAAACGAAACTATCAATTATTTTCACAATGGTTGGTGTTTGTGTAAGTAGCCAAATGCCTTATTTTGATGAAAAGCCCTAAAAGTGAGCACCCATAATTATTTTTTAGATAGCAAGAGTCTACCAAGGGCATTGAATATTTCTTCATGTTTCACTCAAATTCTTTCATCTCATTGTCTACCCTTCGTTTCTTCCCCACAGACCCCACTATATTTTCATTTCCCAACTTTCTCTTAGTGATTAAGAAAAGCGTCCCCAGAACTTGATGGAACGTTCACCATATTCTACCTCCTAAAGAGGTTCTTAAAGAATGTCCTCCAAATCTTTCTCACTTCTCTTTATCTCCCTCGATTTGCTCTTCCCTCGTTTCAAGAATTGGCTTACCCAGTTTTTAACCCCAAAGCAAAGAATTTCCAGTGTTTGACTGCACTGGGGTCCGAGGAAGAGGAAGGGGTGGATCTAGTCACACTTAATCACTCTGCAACGTCTGTGCCAACTATTGATCTGCTGTTTTAGTGAACTCAAAGCCACGAAATTATAAAAGCAAATCTAGGACCAGAAACGATTCTCAGTGCAAATGAGCAGTCTTTGGAGTGCTCTATTCTGGATTTCCCTTGGTGGGTGAAGGGGCACCTCAAGAAATAAGTTTAAAGCAAGTCCTATAGAAAACTGGTGAGCTCTCGCGGTAGCGGGAGGAGGGAGAGTCGCGGGTCCGAAGTTCAAGAGTCACCGAAACCAGACCCGACGCTGAGCACGTGGTTTGACCAGGTAGCTGCAGGCCATCCCCTCGGGAGCGGTCGTGCTCCACCTAGACAGCCAGACCTAGGGAATTCTCCAATGGCCTCTGACTCATCCGGAGATAAGTAATCGCCCCGGGTACAAGTTGCAAGTCAGCAGCTCCTGGACTGAGTTTGCACGGAAAATTTGTAGTTTCGGCACCAAGGCCACTAGTGAGTAGAGACAAGCTTGAATTTCCACGGGCTCGGCCCGAAAGTGAGGATGAGGATGGAAAAGCCACGGTCCCTCCCCCTCGCCTCGGAGAGTTAAAGGCGTAGGTCCCATCGGGCCGGGTGAGGGAGCCGCCGGCGTCGGGAACCTGCGCAGCCCCGGGGCGCCCGGCCCCGCGCTCCCCGCATCCCCCATCCCCCGCGTCCCTCACCTGCGGCCGAGTGGCCCGAGAGCGCGCGGCCCCGGGCGCGGCGCGGGCCGCCGAGGTCCCGGCGCTCGCGCAGCTCTTCCTCCTCGTCCTCTCGCCGCCGGCCCTCAGCCATGGGCGAGGCGCGGAGGCGCAGCGGCGGGCGGCGGGCGAGCTGCGGCCCCGGCGCCCGGTCCGCGAGCCCCGGCTGCCCACGCCAGCGCGCTCGGGGCCTGCAGGGCGGCCCCGGGGAGGCGATGGCGCGGCGACGGCGGCGGAAGCGGCGACCTCTGCGGACTCCACCTGCAGCCCGCACGAGCGGCCGGCGGCCGGGCCAGACTCCCGCCTCCTCGCGGCGCTCCGGCGGCCTCTCCGCCCGCAGCCTCCCTCCAACTCGGGTCCGCCTTCCTCTTCCCTTCCCCGCCCCGCCGCGCGGAGCCCGGGATCGGGCGGGTTCTGGCCCGGCCTCGCCTCCTCGGGGAGGGGTTACGGCCCCGGAGGCCGCCCCGCAGCCCCAGCTAAATAAACGTGGACAAAATAAATAAACGGGATACAAGGAGGAGAGGAGGAGGTGGCCGGGCCTCTTCCTGCCTTTTCACAATATTCCGGTGTCAACAGGAAACCCATTTGCTTGACACTTAAACAAAAGGAGGAGGAGGAACCTGCGCCCTGGCGACTTGCAGAGATGGGACAGCTGGAAGACGCTGAACTTGGGTACGAACTTGGCTTGGAGTTGATTGAGCCTCTGAGTTGCACACATTCCCCCCACCCCCCCCCACCCCCCATCATTTCTTCCCGTTAAATCCAGCGCCAGAGCACCGAGGATTTTTAGGGCAGTGAAAGTATAGTCAGTGTGATGGTGGAAACAGGTCAGATATTCGTCCAGACCCTGAATGCACACCCCCAGGAGTCTAAAATAAGCTACAGACTTGGGGATTATGATGTGCCAACGGAGGATCCTCGGTTATAACCAGTGACCACTCGGTGGCGGAGGTTGGTAAATGGGGAGGCTTTGTATGGGGGTGGGCACTGGGCTCATCGGAAATCACTACTTCAGTTCAGTTTTAATGTGAACCTAAAGCTGCTCTAAAATATAAAGTCCAGGCAGGTCCTGGTGGTGTAGTGGTTAGGTCAATCGCCTCCGAAGGAATCCTGGGTTCGAATCCCGGATCTGGGGGAAACGAGTGTGAACAACTAAATAAAAATAAAATGTTGCTTGTTTCTCTGCCTTCCTGCCTTGCCTGCTGCCTGCCTACCTTCCTGCCTGCACCTTTCCTTAGAAAAAAAAATTTGTTATACACACACATATATACACACACATAGGTGCGAGCAGGAAGAGAGAGAAGAAACAAGTTTTATTTATTTAAATTTAGTTGTTCATCTTGGTAATTCCCTATCCCCCCTATGTGAATCCTGGTTCTTGGGATGTATGTGGGCTGTGCTGGGCTGTAGGCAGCGATCCAAACCGCTTCTCCACCAGAGTGCACTTTTTTTTTTAAGAGAGGGAGGAAGGAAAGAGGAGGAAGCATTTAAATGTATTTAGTTATTTGTTTTTTTGTTTTGTTTTGTTTTGTTTTAGTTTGGTGCATTTTTTTCTTTGGTTTCCCCCATTGCAAACTAGGGTTCTCTTTAATGAAGACTTGCTGCAATCTAACTTAACTTAGGGTTAAGAAATGGCCACAGTTCTAGAAGTCAAAGAAGAAAATGTATGTAGAGCCCCAGAGATAATTATTTGTAAAGAGATTTGGTGAAGTGACAGGCATACTGGCTCTGAAGTCAGAAGCTAAAATTTGAAGCACTTAGCGAGCTCTGAGGCTCCCTGTGGAAGTTTTTCAAAGGTGAGAAGAATGGTGTAAGCAAGTTATTGTGTGTATCTATGTAATACACCCTGTAGGTTCAGCGCTGCACACACACACACTTTCACACAGAGAGGGGCAGATTCTGGAATCTCAGAGAAAGACGCCTTCACAGCAGGTGAGAACATTGCCTGGACATGAATCTATAGGAAACTGGTGGAATGAACAAGCCTTTATCTTCAGCCTCTTATTCAATTTCTGAGAGATTTGAGCGCTGTTAATGTCTAGCCTGTAAGAGAAAAAAAGAGGGAGAAAAGGATCACTGAAAATAAAATTGCCTGCCATGCTGGAGTGCTGTTTCTTTGCCTTTTCTGTGATGTTTGCCATCTTTCTGCTTTCAAAGCAGAGAAGAACCACAATTGATTTTGTGGAATTGAGGTTGAACCCACTACTTTATTACTGCATAAATTATGAAGTAGACACTGGAGAATTTGAAATTAAGCCAGAGGAGGGCAGGGAAAGGTTCTAAGCCTTTAGGGTTCTCTTACGTGTTTGGATTCACTTTAATTGAAAGTGTGTTTGTGACTTACTTTCAAGGAACAGGCTCATTTGGAAGCCTTACCCTGACAGCCCTGCAACTTCACTAAGCTTTTAGGGTCTCTTCAGTTATTCAAATTCTAGTTTTGAAAAGAGCTACAGGTATTTGGCTTGTCCTATTTAATCAGTCTGACCAAGGCACATCCTTTGGGGGTGTTTGCTCTCAAACAGCAAACATGATATGCAGTCTGTCCTAAAGACCACACCAAGTGTTGTGGGGAATTTCGAAGGAAACAAAGAAATATTTACTCCTTGTGGCAGGTGGTTTTCACCTTGGCATTTATATTTTAAATAAACAAAACTTGTTCCCTGTCTCCTAATGACAGAGCAGTATCTATCCAGCTTATCATAAAACGAGGCAAATTTTTATAAATTCTGTAATAAAGACATAACCTTAGACAAGGATGCCAGATAATTCAATAAAGAAGGAATAATATTTTCAAATAGATAATTAAATGCAAAAGATTTTGGACCTGCTACAATATATCATATCAAAAAATTAATTCAAAGCACACCCTTGTGGCCCAGGCAGCAATGCGGGTCCTGTGAAGCCCAAGGACCCAGGTTTGAGATTGGAGACTAGAACAACAAAAAATTAACTCAGAATGAATCACAGATCTAAATGCAAGAACTAGACTCATAAAACTCTTCAAAGAAAACAGGATTAAATCTCTGTGACCTTGTAATAGGCAATGATTTCTTAGAGTGACACCAAATGGTATAAGCAACAAAAGAAAAACACCTGCATCTCCCCCAAATTAAAAACTTTTGTGCTTCAAAGGACATCATTAAGGAAGTGAAAAGACAACCTTCAGAATATGAAAAAATATTAGCAAATCATCTACCTGATAAGGGACTTTGTTCAGAACATATAAAGAACTTACAACTCAATTAATTAGTCCTTTTTCTTTTCTTAAAGGAAAGATGCAAGCAGAAATAAAGGTGAGTAGGCAAGTAGGCAGGCAGTCAGGAAGAAAGAGGAGGAAGATGCATCTTTTAGTTTTACCTTTATTTAGTTGTTCACACTGGTGGTTTCCCCCTGGACCCAGGACTTGAACCCTGGGGTACAGGGGTGGTTCCTTCAGAGGCAATTGACCTCAGCAAGGCACACCTAGCCCAATTTTCTTAAAAGGACATTCTCCAAAGAAGATAAGAAGATATACAAATAGCCAATAAGAACATGAAAATATGCTCAGCACTATTAGTCATTAGGGAAATGTAAATCAAAAACCTCAATGAAATGCAACCTCATGTAGTACTAACGAGAGAGAGAGACAGACAGACAGAGACAGAGAGACAGAGAGACAGAGAGAGAGATAAATAAGTGTTGATAAGGATGTGGAGAAATTGGAAACTGATAGACTTCTGATATGAATGTAAAATGGTGCAGCCACTTTAGATAAGTTTGGCAGATCCCCTAAAAATTAAGCATAGAGACATGACCTAATACAGCAATTCTGCTCATAGGTATATTCCCAAGAGAAAGAAAGAATATCCACACAAAAGCTTGTATATGAATGTTTATGGGGATGTTATGCATAATAGCCAAAGAGTAAATACAACTAAATGTTCATCAACTAGTAAATGAATGAACAAAATGGAACACATTCTTACAATGGAGTAGTATTCAGCCATAAAACTGAAAAAAGAGCCATACCCTGGTAGAGTAATGGTTAGATCAGTCATCTCCGAAGGAGCAGGCCACCCCTGAGTTCAAGTCCTGGGCCCAGAGGGAAGCAACCAGTGTAAGCAATTAAATAAAAATTAAAAAAAATAAAGAATTACAGATGCTTCTTCTTCTTCTCTTTCTGCCTGCCTGCTTGCCTACTTCATTCCAGCCTACATCTTTCCTTTATTAAAAAAAAAAAAAAAAGAAAGAACCGAATGAACTGAAAAACTCTACAACTTGGATGACGTTGAAAACATTACACTATGCTGAAGAAGTCAGAGGCAAAAACAGCTATGAGGTATGCTTCTGTTTACATGGAATGCCCAGAATAGCTTAGGAAGGAGAATAGGAAGGAGATGAGCAGTTGCCCACCGCAGAGGAGATTGAGGGGTCACATCTCCTAGGTACGTGATTTCTTTTTGAGGTGGTGATATTACTATAAAGTCAGATAATGGAGACAGTTGCATAGCTCTGTGAAAATATTAAGGGATGGATGTTACAGTATGTGAATTATATCTCAATAAAGCAGTTAGATTAAAACAAAGAAAAGGTAAAGCCTCACTGTGAAATACGGAAAACAAAGCAGGGACATGGGGTTAGAGCGAGGGACAGAAAACAACAAAGACCAGAGAAAGGATTATGCTCTGAAGTCATCATATAAAAGAAGAGAAACCAGATAGGAGTTACCAGCAATAACAATTTAATCATAAGAAGAAAACTAAAGGTGTGTCCAGCTGGCAACTAAGTCAACATGCTAAAACATCCTACCCACCCAAGTGACACAAGAGCCAAACCCATAGAAGGAAAATGTTAGGAAACTTGAAATGGAAGTGAGCAAACTAAGAGTAGGACAGAAGTCAAGTGTCACCCTCAAAGTGTTAGGATATGTTGAAAAATTTTTGTGAGAGATTGAAAAAGAGCCCCCATTATGAAGGAAAATGCTATTTTCTTCTCACTTAGACATACAGTCTGATACAAAATGGTGTGCAAATAAAACACAACAAAAAATAAGAATATACTGTATACATACATGTAGTGCAGAGCTTGGCAAATAGAACATACAATAAATATTTTCCTTATGATTGAATTAATATATATATATATACTTTTTCCTGCTGAAGCACCAAAAGGCGTATTACATCATTTAACGTCAATAAAAAGTAACTATCTCGAATTTTAAATGTACGGCTGAAGATTTTTTAAAAAACAAAACTGGACAGAGATATTCACTAGATTTTAAAAGCACAGTATCGTCAAAGTTTTGTTTCTTAAATTAGCTGACCCAAATTGATATCATTTTAAGATTTATTAAAGTAGGATGGTGGGCTTATGTGTGTTCATTATATTCTCCATAATTTTCTATGTGCTTTAAATTTTTTTTTTTTAAGGAACAAAAAACAGAAGGATAGTGTGATAGACTTTCATAGCTTCTGTTGTCTAGTGCATTTCACTCTAGAAAATCCCCGCTGTGGTAGATGCTTTCTATGTCCCCATGTCTTTCTGTTTCTCTGCCTGCATGCTTTACAATGTGACTACATCTCCTCCATCAAGATATGGTTCCCTATCCCATAAAGTTGGGCTGATTTGGGGATTTGCTTTGGCTAACAGCACAAAGCAAAAATTATAGTGTGTGAATAAGCCAAGATGAGTCCATTAGAGAATGAGACACTATGTGACACCAGTTGTCCCAGGGAAGGTTACCTAGACCAGCCCATAGCCAGTCACCCTCCAAACATGTGAGAGATCGGCAGTTACTTATCAGACTAATAACTGACCCAGGCACATGAGTGACTCAGCTAAGACCAAAGCTGCTGCCCAGAAGTGTGAAACTTCTACTTCATTGAAGTTTTGTGATTGTTTATTATGCAGCAAGTGCTGTGTTGGGTCCCCCAGGAAACAGCCACTGAATTAGAGTTTCAGAGGGCAAAAAGTTTATGGAAAATAACACCGTGAAAGAACACAGAGAAAAATTTGGTCAAGAGGAGTTGTCATACCATATGCCAACTGGACAAAGACTCTGCTAGTAAAATATTATGAATGGTTAGACTCTTGAATCACCATCTTTCTCTGTCATTGCCAAAGACTACTCCCTTCTTTGTTCCAGGGCATTGAGAGATTTCTTGAAGGGAAGGGACATCTCAGTGTCTGTCAGAGCCCATCCCCTTACACTATGCAAGTCTTCTTCTTCATCACATTCAGGGAATAGCTCAGATCAAGCTCCATCATTGGTCTCAGTGTCCCCATTAGTGGCATAGCCTCCATTCTCCATTATATGATCTAAATTCCTCTTGCCCTTGGTATCTCCTCCTTGGTCTTGTGGTTTACCTGGTGGTATGACCCAAGAATTCATTACTGAAATATCTTAGCCCCTAAGAATCATATTCTTCTCAGGTTTTGGGGTTGTGTTATTTTGTTCACAATTGCAGTTGATCTAGGGAGAACCAAAAAGCTACCAATGGATTGTCTGAGTTCCAGACATATGTCTCCCTTTTCTGATTATATAAAATCATCTTTAGCTTCTACTATAATCAGAGTTAATTATTTTTGCCAAGATGGTCACTCTTCTCACCTGCTGGCCTCTGGCCACAAGTACTCAACAAGCCCAGATATCATGTCCTTTTTTATCTCTAACCTGAGAGAGCCCAGGAAAAAAAACGCAGTGGATCATTGGAAATGACAGTAAGTCATGCCATTCCAGTTTACACCGTCTCTTTTCCAGATCCATAGTCTTCTGATTGGAGACACAGCACCATATAAAGACAGAGCTCTGATTTAATGTGAATACTGTATCCTGGAGGATTAACCCTCATCTTCACAGATTATTGCCTCCCACATTGCAGTCATCTTTGCCTTCCTTCAGAGGGTGGGGAGGAATATATATATGAAACTATAAAACTAGAGGTAGGAAGCAAAATATATAATAGCTTTCTAAAGTAAGTACCATTTCATCCATCAAAAACAAATCCATAAAGCATGTGAGCATAAAATCCAAACCTCTCAAAGTCACATTCATGGAAGAAGTGATGATAATCAGTCCCTCTCTTCAAATAAAAATGAAGTCTACAGCACCAAATAAGACCCGGCTCTCAGGAGATGTCGCTTCAGGCTCGAAATGTAATAAAATACACAGAAGTGTCAAAAACAAGAGTTTTTTCCTGACAGAAGGACATTTTTATTCAAACTCTTGACATACCCAAAAAAGAAAAAATGTTTGTAGTTTATATACAGTGATCCAATATCTTTTTTCTCATTGGCCTTTGGTGGTCAAGAATAAAGACTTCATTCTTCCACATGGCGTGGCACTTGGTATGGCCACGTGACTAAGTTCTGGCTAATGTGAAGTGGTATGTACAACTTTAGAAAAATGTGTTAAAGGAAGGGGCATAATCTTTCTTCTTCATTCCATTCTTCTCTTTTGTTGACTAGAATGTGGATATAATGGCTGAAACTGGAACAGCCATCTTTAACCACAAGATGGAAGCCAACTGAGGAAGTAGAAGCCTGGACACCTCTGATTGTGGAGAAGAGATACCTGCCAATAGGCTTCATATATCTAGACCTACAACTATGTGAGAAAGAAATACACCTCCACATTTTTTTTTTTTTTTTAAGGAAGAAAGAGAAGGAGGAAGCACTTTTATTTCTTTGTATTTTTTGATAGGTCCCTCAGACCAGGGTTTCAAACCCACGTCCTTGGGCTCTGCCTCCGGCTTAGTGCCTAAACTACCAGTGCACACCTACTTCTACCGCTTAAAACTATGATTATTTGGAGGTTTCTATCACACAGTTGATGTAATTCAAACCAATGCATAGCTTATATTCTATCTTAAGCAGTCATGAAAGAGGGTAAAAGAGAAGAAAAGTATTCCAACAGAAAAGTCTATGTTAAGATAAATGAGAGTGTGGAATAACTTCTGATTTCACAAGAGTAAATTAAATAATTGGGAAAATACCTACTACAAAATATCCCAGCAATTCAGCTCCCAATTCCAATGTGTAGGGGTTGTTTTCTTCCTTCGCCATACTACCAAGCAATACTGGGACATCAACTAAATTCTGACACTATCTACTGAGATAAGTATCAGGTTCCACAGGCTAAGCGTTCAGTCCAAAAAGACTGCCACCCCCAGCTCCCACTTCAGATGCTAATCACAAGTCCAGGTGACCTGTGCTTCTGACCAACAGACTATAGATTTTGGGTTCCAATAACTCTCTCCTTAGATTCAATAAATCTGCTAGAGAGGCTCACAGACCCCAGAGAGAATTGTGCTTACTAGACCACTAGTTTATTATAAAAGGATGTAATTCAAACAGTCAGAAGAAATTCATAAGACAAACCATGGGTAAAATTCTTGAAGTTCCCATGCTCTCTCTTATTATGCTACTTCCTCCAAATCTCCACATGTTTACTGACTCTGAAACTCTGTTTTTTTATGGCATCTTTATCACATAAATATGATTGATGGAATCATTGACCATGGGGATTAAACTCTATCTCCACCCTCCTCCCCTTCCAGGAAGTCAGAGGGTAGGACTGAAAGTTCCAACTCTGTAATCACACAGTTGGTTCCACAGGAAACCAGCCCATCCTTAGGTGCAAACCAAATATCTCTTTAACATAACAAAAGATAATTTAATCATTCCCCTCAGGAAATTACAAGGGTTTTAGAAACTCATGTCAGAATCAGGACAAAGACCAGTGACATATTTCTTATTATAAATCACAATATCTCACCTCTAATAAATTAAGGGAACTCTCCAAGGGCTAAAAATGAGTAAGAAGCTGCAGTAAGAGTGTTAATAATAGTTGACACACATATGGTGCTATTCTAAGTGTTAGTTAAGTATTTTAACAATCCTAACAACAATCAGAGGAGGTAGAAACTACCTATATTCTTATTTTATACATAAAGAAACTAAGTTGCATAAAGGTTATGGAAAACATAATAATATACAATGCTTAGCCAACCAAATCCGTGGAGGGAAAAAAGAAAAGAATTGAAGAAAGGCAACAATTAAAAAGTTAATGACTGAAAATTATCCAGAATTAACAAAAATCATGGATCTGAAAGAGGTCAAATGCTTCATATCCTGAAACAATTAAAGAAACACTGACACACTGAATGCTTTCTTACAGACACAGCTTGCTAACAAGTTTTATCACTAGTGCAGGCAGAACACCCAGCTAGAACAAGAAGAGCAGGATGAGGAATAACTTAAGACTGCAGATCCTTGCACCCTCTTCACATTCTGCACACAATGCAACACCCACTCCTGCTCCTTCCCTCTTAAAAGCCTGTCCTTTGCCTAGGATTGCTGAGATGACTTTTGGAGATGGAAGTCTGCCATTCTCCTCAGATGACTAATCTCTGATAGAGTCAGTCCTTTCTCGGTGGTCTTCTAGTATTACAAGCTTCTCTTGCTATCTGAAAGTAGAGTTTTTCTATGAATGATTTCCTAACTCAAAACATAAAAGCAAAAAAACAATTAACATTCATTTATATGGGAAAAAATTTGAGAGTTCCCCCAAATAAACCTATCCAGTCATACCCAATAGCATATAAAACCTAAAATAATACTCTCATATAGTAAAAGTAAGAATGCTATAATAGAAACAACAAATGTTGGTGAGGATGTGGAGAAAGAACATTTTTACACCCTTGGTGGGAGTGCAAAATGGTGCAACCCCTATTGAAAACAATGGCGATTTCTCAAAAAGTTGAAGATGGAAATCCCATATGATCTGGCCATCCTACTTCTTAGTGTTTATCCAAAAGATACAAAAGCACCCATCTTCAGGTACCCCCATGTTTATTGCAGCCTTATTCACAATAGCTGAGAACTGGAAATTACCTAAGTGCCCAACATCAGATGACTGGATAAAGAAGATGTGGTGCATATACATAACGGAATACTACGCAGCCCTTAGAAGAGATGAAATCCTGTCATACGAATCAACATGGATGGAACTAGAGGGGATTATGCTAAGCGAAATAAGTCAAGGGATACAGATACCAAATGACATCACTCAAAGGTGGAACATGAACAGACAAAACAAAGGTACACAAAACCAGTCCTTGAACACTTGCAAGAGAACTGAGGTTGCCAATAGAAAATGGGGAGTCGGGGCGAGTGGTGGCAGAGCCCACTGGACAATGGGGAAGAACACTTGGTGATATAGTGGAGGGCAGCGTGTGCTGACATATGTATGAGGGATGGGGAACCTATAGATATGAGTTTATTTTAATGTGTAAAAGTTTAAAAATAAATTAAACTAAATATATGCATATTGAAAGTTAAAAAAAAGAATGCTATGATAAATACACACCTGTATCAAGCAGTTCTGGGGAAGCATTTGGCTCATTGTTGCTGGTGCTTCCGTTTCCAGAATCACCACTGCAGGACAGACCCTCAAAGCTATTTGTGCTTTTCATCATTTTGTCATAAAAGGGAAAATCCTCTTCACATTTCTTTTGATTAGCCAAAATAGGTACTGTGGGGTTTCAGGTTGCTCAAAGAACCCATTAGAAAGTCAGGCGAGTGAGCAAATAGAGATTCAATTAGAGGGTAAAGGAATAAGGAATGGAAGTAACCAAGGAAGGTCCTGATCCCATGGGTTCAGGGTCGCTCCACATATCAGACAGGTGCAGTGAGTAAGCAAGTTGGGGGGTCCATTAGTGGGGAGTAGAGAGAGAGAGAGGATGGAGCCAGTCAAGGGAGGCTAAAACTCTGTTTGCCTTACTGGAGGCCTGGGTTTTTAATGGAAAAACCCACATGGAAAGGGGATGGAGAGAGGGTCCACAGGCCAGGTTTAAGTTCCTGATTTGGCGAGGTGAAATTGTCCTTTGAAGTTATTGGTGGACTTCTTCAACCTGTGCCATTCCTTTGTTTCTTAGTGAAGTGTCCATCCTGGTCACGTACTACACATGGGAAGCATCTCGAATATCAGACTTGTCCATGGGCTTTCCTTATCTCCGGATGATTGTATTCCTTTTCTCGGCTGGGTGGCTGGCCAGCTGGGTGGCACCAGGTACAATTCACTGTCCTGATATCCGAACTCTGATCCCTGGCCTAAGGTTTGCTCTTGTGGGGGTCCTGACAGGTACCAATGTCGACTTTTGTAAAGAATGAAGTAGCACACTGGGGACTTTTGAAAAGCAGGGGATCCCTGTATTAAACAACAAACCCCACCAGAGTGGGTCTGTCTACCTTGACTGGGATTGTATTCTTTGTGCCTGGAACTAGGTAAGCCCATAGTGATGAGCGGCAGCATAGGGAAAAGGAAGAGGCCTTGAGAACAAGGATGCAGGAGAACAGAGGTCCAATTGAATAGGAGATTAGCTAACTGCTCCTGAACCCCTGACAAACTAAAGATGAACTAGCACCACCCAAATAAGCTAGCACCAGCACCCAAACCACAGGTATGCTAAAGATAAGCTAACAGAAAAGAACTTTTTGTAAAAATCAATCCATAAAAATACATGAAATCCCATTCCCTGAGAATGTAAGGCCTGGTCCTATTGCCTCTGTCTCTCTGTGCTAATAAACTTGCAGCGTGCTGTTATTGAGCATCTCTGCTGAATTATTTCTCAGGATGACAACCCCAAAATTGGGGACTTAGGGTTCAGTTCGGGAGCTTGGAAGGAGTGACCCAGAGAAACACTTTGAATAGCAAAAGAGTTTATTTGGAATTTTCAGGTGGGCTAGCTTACTAAAAGAACAGGCCAACCTGGAGGAAGGGCTAGTGGCTATTTCTACAGGAGGGTGGGGGTAGTTGCATCTTGGAGGCAGGGTGGGCTTTCGGATCAGGGCATAACACTGCTGCAGTTCACTCAGAGCCTGGAGAAGGAGTCTGTTCAGAAATCCACTGAGATGTCAATATGAGACTCTGGTCAAAACAGTGAGGATTGTTATCAGAAGACACTGAGAAAAGTGCCTAGGACTTGTCTCATCCAGCGAAGACTGAGACAACAGCCAATGGCAGATCCCACCCAAATGCCACACACAATGGAACCCTCAGCACAAAATGGCATCACTCATGCCTTTTTGGGGGGCTTTGTCCTATCACACACCATGGGACACATCGGTGTCTGTGCCCACTGACAACAATAGAAGATCTCAATAACCAGTTTGGTTAAATAAGCGCATAAATAATTGACAGAAAATGCATAGATTTTTAAAATGGGAACAAGGAAATATGAAATTAAAATGACTTCTGTTGGTTTGCCTCCATGTAATTTATACTTTAAAAATATATCAGATTAATAGGTATTGGTAATGTTTTTAAGCTGTTCATAATTGAAATCCAATGCTAATGTTTTTCTGTCAAATTTAAATCAATACTAAGCATATTATTAAGCATAAATAAATAGAAATCAATTTTCACTTTTCTCCTTGAAGTATACAAATAGCATTCGGCTCTGTTAGTTTAAAGTTCAGGATGCCTTCAAGGATATAGAGAAATGAAAGGTACATTTTTCTACTTATTTCTATTTCTCTAATAGAGAAGCCATAGAACGATGAAAAGATATTATTCAATATCTAAGCATTCCGACCATGTAGGGGAAAATGCTGAAGGGTCTTCTGCAGAGATGTGAATTTGATCAATTTCAGTTTCATTACAAAACTGATTGTCTATGGAATCAGATTTAATGGACTTCCCTCTTAGGTTGCTCTTAGAAGATAGACATTTTTGCTTGTCTTTGCTTGTGTAGCGTCTCCATAGCAATTGTGAGCGCTCTTCCTCAGCAACAAACCCACCACATTGACCTTAGAAAGACCAAAAATGTCTTACACAGAGCTTGTCTTATTTTGTGCACTCCAGAGGGAATGCTCAGTTTCAGCAGTTCTTAGAGGTAAATATCATGAGCAAGTTAATGAGACCAACACATTTTATGAGTTTCAGTACGTGGAGGCTGTTGACCAGCCTCACTGACCAGCCTGTCTTACTCACGCTCCCTTCTTTACCGTCTGTGCTCCAATTGTAACTGGGCAGTAGTAAATCGAGACCCAAAGCTAAACCTCCTGCCAAACTAAGGAATCGCTGACATTTAATTCACCTATAATGTCACTGCAGATGACCTAAACCAATGGATGGAACTGGATTTTTTCAGAGGCCGGAGGGCTCTGGATGATGTGCGGGATAAGGTAGCGGATCCCTGCTGGTGCTGATGAGGGAGAAGATAAGATGCCATGTGAAGCTCTACATTCTTCTAAACATTTCTGCAAACTTCAGATCAGCATGGGAGCAGACAGGACAAAGAGACAGGAAGGAACAGATTCAGTCCCCAAAGAGAACAAAGAAGTGAGGAAACTCCTTCAAGAGGGCACAGGTTCCAGGGACCATCGTTCACAGACTCCTGTAAAAGTACTCACAGGAAGTCCTTTTCCTCCCTATCTCACCTGAACCTCCCACAGCAACTATTTGGTCTTTGATCATTAAAGCACAGCTTTTTTATTCTATCATGTATCAATAGTTTTGATGCGGGAGGAGTGAGCTGAGACATGCTGATGATATGATGGGTTTGTCCAGAAAGAATTCATGGAGATAGTAGTTTGCCAGGAACACACAGAAAGTTTATTAAAAGCAGAAATAGATAGTTGAGGTGCCCTGTGGGGCTGAAAAAGTATCATCAAGAAAATGCACATGTGTGTGAGTGTGTGTGCGTGTATGTGTGTGCACGTGACCTAAGCTGCCTGCCTCTCGCACAGGCAAGATGGATTCTGTATATATCTGAGGGTTAGGGGCTTTGGGTGTGTCCAGGTCACCTGGAGAAAAATGGTGTGAGTATCTAGAGGTGTGTCCTAGATGCAGGTTGCTAAGGTGAGGTCCTCTGTCTTTCCGGTCCTTACTCTTAAATGTTCCAAGTTCTGCCAGCTAGTTTTTTGCTCACACTTTTGCATACTACCCTATAGATTTTAAGCTATGCTGTCCCTGCATCGGTTTGCCAAAAAACAAACAAAACCCTTCTCGGGTCAGGTTAAAGGTATAAATCTCTTAGCAATACAGTGCAGTAGTCCCTCTGCCCACTGGAGTTCCGTCCTCCTGCCCTGTCAAACGCTTTCCCTACTTTCTACCTTTCTCTCTCCCTACTTTCTCTCATGAACTTACAAAACTGCTTCTCTCTCTCTCTCTCTCTTTCTCTCTCTCTCAAGGAAAGTTGCAAGTGGGAATGAACTTGAGTAGGCAGACAGGCAAGAAGAGAAAGGAAGAAGCACTTTGTTTTATTTAGTTGTTCATCTTGGTTGTTCTTTTGGCCCCAGATGCACACCAGAATCCTTGGGATATATATGGATTGCGCTGGTTGAAGGCAGCTGAACAAACCACTGCTCCACCAGGGTGCTCCAGAACTGCATCTTTTACGGTCTCGTGAATTCCTACATGCACTGTTCACTGCAATCCCAGCATAGTGCCATCCTGTCAGGCATCCGAAAGGGCTATTGTTGCCCCATACATACACTTCGCCTATAGAATCTCTGTGCCCAGGAAAGGGAGTAGATCTGAGATGGCAGGTGTCCCACTTCCTCCATTGGCGTCTCCTGAAAACAAACCTAATTTCCTTTCATCTGTACCCCACCTCTCGCATATGGGCCCTTCCTGTGGTGGGCAGTGGTCCTGGGTCCAGTTACAGAGTCATTCTCAACGCATCACTGTCTGTCCCCACACACCCTTCTCTTCAATGTCTCTACCTTGCATATGATGTTACTTCTGCCAGGATCACTGAGAGAGCAGGAATAGAGAGAGAACGATGACTTGGGGAAAGTCCATGATTTTTACTCTCTGGTTTTGGGCAAGTTAATTAACTGCTCTCAACTACTCATTGGTCAGAAAAAGAAAAGATAACTCTACCTGCGGGTTCAGACTGTTGTAAGGATTAAGTGAAATAATACTATTAATGGTTACATGTAATGAGCACATATTTCATTTCATTCTCATTTTCTTAATTAATTCTTATACCATCAGGGTATCTACCTTATTTTAGCCCTTTCCATACTGTGAAATGATGAGATTTTTATATTCTTGTCTTAAATACTAAATCGTGGGTGCCTCAAAGGCTAGGAAATGATCTTCTCCCTGTCGGATTCTCCCTGAATCCGACAAACACCAGGCCTGATACAGAGCAGAAGCCCAATGAGCGCTTATTTAATGGATTCGTAGTATGGCATTGTTGCTATTTTGGCTTTACACAGTTCCTTCCTTCTCCAAGTATCAGGTGTTCACTCCTAAAAATAATATTTACCTTGAAGAGTTATTTTGGAGGATACAAAATAACAATGTGCCACCAAAAGACCTGTAGGAAATGGACAGGCATGTTGATAAGTGAAAGCAGACAGTCTGAAAAGGTTGCATGCTGTGTGATTACTATTATATCACATTCTGGAAAAAGCAAAGTGATGGAGACAGTAAGAAAATCAGTGATTTCCAGAAATTCAGGGAAGAGCAGGAGGATGACTAGGTGGGATGACAGGGATTTTTAGGGTAGTGAAATTGTTATATGTGATACAAATGTAACTATTTGCCAAAACCCATAAATGTACAATATTATACATTTGTCAAAACCCACAGGCTAGACAACACAAAAAAAAATGGAATCTTAATGTAAATTGTGAACTTTAAGCAAAATTAACATATCAACAATAGCTCATCAGTTATGACAAATGAACCACATTATTGCAAGATGTTAATGATAGGAGAAACTTTGGGGGAGTCAAAGCATATGGGAACTCTGTACTTTCTGCTCTATTTTCCTGTAAACCTAAAACTTGCACCAAAAATGTCTAGCAATTATTTTTAAAGAAATAAAATAGCATGAACATTCAAATATTTTAATATATGAGAGGTTTTATAAGAATGACATTCAGGGCATACCCTGGTGGTCTGGTACACCCAGGGAGTGGTCCCACAAACATCCCAAGGTCCCCAGTTTAAGACCTGGGACTGAGGCAAACTACTAATGTGAACAACTAAATAAAATTTAAAAAATGCTCTTCCTCCTCTCTTTGACTGCCTGCCTACTCACCTTCATTCCTGATCATACCCTTCCTTAAAAAAAAAAGAATGGCATTCAGCAAACACTTATTGAGTGCCTTTCTTTGTAGTAGGCATTAGAGTCACATAGCTAGAAGACTTTGTCCATAGCATCAAAGGATTAGAATTCAATGAAAGACAGAGAGATAGATCATTTTCTTTTCTAACAAGAAATCTTTATTATTTATTGTTTATTGAAGTAATATTGCAATGCAGCATTATAGAGGTTAAAGGTATACATGATTTTCAATCCACATCTGTATATAATACACTGAGTTCATCATTAACAGTCCAATACTATCCTTCACCACACAATTGACCCCTTTTGCCTGTTTCGAAGAGAGAATTGTCTGTAGAATGTGACATACACAAGTATGCACTGAGGAGGCACATCTAACCTGGTCTGAGGCGAAGCAGTGACTAACAGAAGGAGGTCTGGCTGGAGGAAGTTGTACCTGAGCGAATCTTGGAAATAAGCAGACATTTGGACATTTGCAGACTTGATGAGCACATCAGAGTTGTGAACACAGTCTTTAGGGAACTGTAAGTAGCTGAATATTGCTATGGAGAGAGAAAAGTCTGTAGGCAGCAGTTGAAATTGGCAAGTAGGACAGGTGACATTGGAAAGAGCCTTGCTCGGGCACAGTATCCATGATGGAGGGACTGGAATCCACGGATGGGTTTTAAGCAGGAGAGTGACTTGGTGACCAGGAGCATGATTGAGAAAGGTCAGTATTTGGGGTTCCTTTGGTGTTTGTTTTATTTGAGTTCATTTACCTTTACAAGCAATTAATATGCTTGAAAGAACTTTGCATCATGAAAGACAGGTATTTGGAACCCAGTTCCCTCTCCTTATCACAACGGTACTCTGCTCCATTGCTGCTACCACTCAGCTGGTTTGTGTTCCTGGAAAGGCTTTAGGTACAGCAGCAGGTGGTGACTGAGAACTGGAGATCTGGACATCAAAAGAGGGAGATGATGAGGGGCATGGAATGGAGAGGAGATGGATTCTGTCTCAGGCTGCTCGTGGGTCCACTGAGGTTGCTTTCCACTTCAACCCACAACTTGACTCAGTTCTCCAAAAACCATCTCCAAAGTCCCAGGAGAGGAGATTATTGAAATATGTAAGGAATATCACCATCAAACGTTCTTTTTCTTAGAGATTTTATCAACCACTCTACGCGGTTATATCAAAACTGAGCAGCAAGCAGAAACTCAGATGTGCAAGAAAAAAAATCATGAAGGCATTGTTAAAGGAAGGTCTCAGAGAGGATAAGCAAAACAGACTGGCTTCAGCTTCCATGAAAAAGACATAGTAGCCATTTCTGGAGAAATCAGTGATCAAAGTCTGAGTGTGACCTGGAAAACAGATACTACCGAAATAGGGACAATGGACAGGTGACCTGAGTATAAGATGACAGTCAGGACGATGGTGGGGAGAGAGTGACTCTGTATTTTCTGCTTCTAAATTCACCAAAGCCCATCTCCAACTTTGGCACAGGTCAAAGCAGAAAACTTCTGTGTGCTTCGTTTATGCAGGCAGTAGGTCAGAGTGAGGGCACGTGTGCAGGAGAACAGAAATGCCACCAACACACCGGTAAGGCAAAGAGGATATAACGAACAAGTGGGACCAGGCTCACCCAGGCATTTCATCCTCAGATTTAAAAAGCAGTGTGATGTCAGTTGACATATTAATCATAAGTTCCCTCATTGCATCCTCTCAAGTCACTCTGCTCTGAATGTGTTTATTTCCTTCCATATCTATCTTACAGCTCTAGCTTCTTTCTTGGTTTACTCTTTTTGATTTAGCACATCTTCCTTTATCTTCTTGAGAAAGGGGGCATGGAAGGTAAGGGTTGTTTTGAATATGTGAGCATGCACGTAAAGACACACATTTTCCCTTTATTTATTTGGTTAGTTTTTTTTAAAGAACAGGTGCAGGCAGGAATGAAGGCAAGTGAAGGCTGGTAGGAAGAGACAGGAGGAAGAAGCATTTTATTCATTTTATTTAGTTGTTCATCTTGGTTGTTCCTCTTGGCCCTGGATCTTGAACTGAGAACCTTGGGGTGTATGTGGACTGCACTCAACCCCCTACTCCTCCAGGACGTGCCTCCCTTTATCTCTCTATCTGTCTATCATCTATCTATCTATCTATCTATCTATCTTTCTATCTAATCTATTTTTAAAAGAAATGTACAGGCAGGAATGAAGGCGAGTAGGCAGGCAGGCAGGAAGAGAGAGGAGGAAGAAGCAGTTTTATTATTTTAATTTAGTTGTTCACACTAGTTATTTCTCCCTGTACCTGGGACTTGAACCCAGGAATATATGGTTTGCTCCTTTTGAGGCAATTTACCCAACTGCTGCTTTACCAGGGCATGCCCCTTTATTTTTGATAGACAATTTGAGTGTAGAATTCTAGGTAAGTAATATTTCACCTCAGAATTTTGGAGGCATTGCTCTCTTGTCTTCAGAATTTAGGGTTGAATGTCATCTTTGAGAAATCTGAGCCCATTGTGACTTCTACTCCTTTATATATACTTTTCATCCTTAGAGGTTTGGATTATTTTGCCTTTGTATCTGGTGTTCTAAACTAATATACTTGGCATGGGTCTATTTCCACTCACTGAGATGGGTATTTGGTAGGCCCATTCAACTAGCAATTATGTCGAATTATCTTTCATGTCGGAAGATTTCCTCAGATGTTTAGTAACCCTATTTGCCTCCTCATATTTAAGAGTGAGATAAAAAAGCTGATTAGATGTGCTGTGCTTTTATGAAGACCTATTGATCACGAACATCATGAAAGGTAATATGAGTAGACTCTGCTAGAGAATTTCACCCCTATCCCATCCGAATCTGTACCACTAATTTTAGGGAATTTTTTCTCTTGAGCTAGTCATGTTCCTTAGATAAGTCTTCTCCAGTCTTCTGCATGGAGGATAAGACTGAACTTCTAACATATCAGGAATTGGGAGAGGACTGAGCATTAATTAATCCCTTCTCTCTCTCTCTCTCTCTCTCTCTCTCTCTCTCTCTCTCTCTCTCTCTCTCTCTCTCTCTCTCTCTCTCTCTGTCTCTCTCTCCCCTCCCCCCACCACTTAACCCCTTCAGCTATAAATAAGAAGGGGATTAACTTCCACTTCTGTTATGGTAGAGGAAGGGCGTAGTCACAGTGGAAAACTGTGAGGAGAGGGTCTAAAAGTTAGAATTATTTTTCAGGTAGCTTCCAGCCTCCAACCAGTTCCCTTACTTAGATCTCTTGCATCTTCATTCTATATCCAGAGGATTTTGCAATGCCACTGTTAAAAAGCAGAGTCAAAGGAGTAAAAGTTAAAGATTTTAAATTTCTTATCTAGCATATAGGAAAGAGCTTCAACAAGCTGGGGGCAAGGGAAGGTTGGACAAAAAAGAGGATATTTGGAGCTAGGTCACCTTACTTTAGGGGATGACAGGGGTCTAATGCTGACCAGATTGACTGGTCTAAGATTACATTAGTGGGAGAGGCGAATACTGAAGGCAAGCAGGCAGGAGGAGAGAGAAGGAAGAGGCATTTTTATTTACTTGGTTCATTTGGGGTTGTCCCCACCGCCTTGCCCTGGGTGACAAATCCTGGCCTTTGAACTTTACATGATCTATGCCCCAGTGGCCTACTCAATACCTGAGCCAACAGGGTGTCCCCAGGTATTAAGTCTGGGTATGGTGACATGGGGCTTAGCACACAGCTCTGCTTGTCGTAACTTAAAAAAAAAAATCCCTTTCTTTTGATCAGACTCAGTCTGAGAGATGTGATCAAAATTTCAGGCATCAGCACTGCTCTTAGCTACTGCTTTGAAGTTTCAGAAACCCTCTTTATGGTATTCACAGGTCATGACATCTTTTTGCTGAGTCTCTGTGGTATTCACAGGTCACAACTTCAAGTTCACATTTTTTTTTTCCAGTTGGTCATTCTCTTTGCTCCTTTTTGATGTTCTGGTCTTAGGGAGATCACTTGTGTAGTAGCTTCTGCAAACATGCATTCAAAGCTTTTGGGAGATTACAACACACCAGGAAAAATGACCTTCATTATTATAAACAAAATACCTCTCAACATTTCAAATGCATGTCAGAGCTAGGGTCCCCAAGATTCAAACCAATCAAAATCAAATAATTCAAAGGAAGACCCCGTCGAAGGAGTTACTTTCTTAAGTCAAGTGGTTTGTTCAGTAACCCTATGTATCAGTGGGAAGGGTTCTTGAAAACTTCAAGAATGAAATAAGGACTCACAAAAATGTGAACTATCTGAAGACAAAGAGAAAGTTTAATGCTAAGAGCAAATGGGCCCCAAGAGCACTCTTAGTCAGAAACCTGAATGTTCGGCAGGACATGGGTTTATATAAATTCAGCATTCTGGAAGGCAGGAATGGGGTGGTTATAAGATGGAATTAAGATGGATTTATGCTAATATTTTCCAGAAATAAGCAGAGAATTTCAGGCAAAGGATGCAACCTCTTGTCACAATAATTATGGTCAGTGTGGGATCTGTCATGGCACTGAAGAGCTTAGAAGTTAACATGCTAATGATATTCTAATGAGGAAGGGATGCTCTTAGGAACAAGCTGGGGTCTTCGGGCAGGCGCTACAAATCATCCTTGTTGATTGATTGTTCAGGATCCGCACATGATGATTTCATCCTGGGCTATTCTGAAAAACAACTGACCAGTAGAAAATCACTGTGCTGCTGTTGTTTAGCCTCATCTTGCCATGCTTTACTGTGAACAATGGACATAGATAGACTCTAACACATGTGGCTTCCCCAGAAGTGCTAAACCACGTGCATCAAGTGGTGCTGGACACATTCAGGTTTAGTTTTACCTAAATTGGTAAGTACACTATTGATATCAAAGCTTATTTTCAAAATCCTTGTAACAAATTCAGTCTTATTCACCTTGACCACACACAACATTCCTTCCCCAAGATGTCTTTTCCATCAACTTACAATTTTCTTTTTCATATTGAGTTTTTGTCCTTCATTTTTCCTCTTTCCCATTCTGAAATAACCAGTCTTACTTAGAACAAAAGTGCTTTCTTCTTCTTCAGCAACTTGCATCTCCATTCTGATGTGAGTGGACACAGCACCCATGAGGCACAGGGTCAGTCCACAAAGAATTCAAGGAGAGAGGCTTCATGACAGCACCATGTGACAAGTCTGTTAGAAGCGTCACGGGAAGGGGACAGAACTCTATCTGTAGGTAAGAAAGCTAAACACGGAGTAAGCCGAGGGTAGGCCTTATACACCAGGGGTCTCCTGGCAGGATTGACTAAGGCCATGGTTATGGGTTACTTTCTGTAAGCCCATCCCCACTACCCCTGGGGATTGGGTGGTCTTGGCCCACCTGGATGGTACTGGTTTATTTTAGTACTGCTTGAGATGGCGAGTCATTCTCCTGCTTATACATCCGTAATCCTGATTTACTGTTTTAAAGGTAACCCCCTTTTCTTTGTGTTATCCCTCATCATATTACCGTGAGGGTCTTGGGATCTTACTTCAGGGTTCTTGTGAGTCTGAGAGAAGATTTCTCAGACCCGACAGCACCGGAAAGAAAGAAGGTAGCACAGCCAGCAGGAAGCAAAAGCCAGTGAGATTTATTGAAGATAGTACACATTTTAAGAGCGAGACTAAGGGCAGGCTAGATTCTAAGAGGTGAGCATGTCACAAAAAGCTTCGGGTTGGGGTTTTTAAGGAGTCTAACAGTCCTTATCTCCACCCAGGGGCATCCTGAGGTGGGACAAGAGTTTTATTTGGTCTGTTAGTTGTTCCCCTTTTACACAGATTGAATATTTCAGATTGGTTCTACTCACAGTCTGCTGCCTTCTGATTGGAGGACTGCCTCTGTGCCCTTCCCTCCTGCTTCCAGGCCATAACTGACTCACTACCCAGCAATCACATTCTTTATACCTTCTTTTACCAAAAACATACATCCCATTTTCACTGCATACAGAGATATTTCCCTTATTATCTCTAGTAGATTTGTTATATACACATTAGAATTTTGTATCCTGACTTAATAAAGAAATAAACTATTGTGAATGGTTTGCTACAGGCAAATTTATGCATACATTTCATACCGAATAAAAACTAAATTAATATTAAAAGTGCATACACTTTTAGAAATAACACAAGTATCTTCATTGCTCTGAAGTAGGAAACCACAAATAGACAAACATGCTCAGTAAATTTGTTTCAATACTTTTTTCTTCTTTGAAAATGATCAAGATATTCAGTGAATGCCCATCACTTAACTTAGTGAAACTTTAAAATTTCAAGTAACCAGAAAGATTTTGGAAAACTGTATTTTAAAGTAGATATAGCATAAAGCATAATCACTGCTTAAAAATTCACTTAAAATTATTAATCTCACTTGTGTTTATTTAATTTATTTGTTCCTAACAAGTACCTTTTGACTACCCACAAAATTTTTATTAGCCATCAGGCAAAGTCAGGCATTATCCCAAGTTATTTTTATTGCTGATAGATTTTTTATAAGAAATAACATGAATTTATTTTATTAATATACCCAGGTAGACTAAAAGCATTATGTTTAATGTTAACACTAAAGATATTTTGTTTTATTTAAACCAATAAATTTAAAGTGGATTTTACTTACTGCAGATTTACTAGCTCATGTTAACTGAAAAACATTTGGGTTTATTTTTCTATTTCTGAGAGTTTTAGGGATACTAATTGTATAAGTGCTTAATTTCAAGCCAATTAAATAGAGCTTTTTTGTAAATTAATCTTGGAATACCATCTGGAGATAGAAACTATCATACAGCTATAATATATATAAATACATGTAAACACAAACAGAGATCTTAGCGCTTTCATTCTAAACTTTTAGTCATGATGAAAGGGACAGAAGGGGTGTCAGGGTTAAAACTGAAAACAGAATTGACATTAAAATGAAAATACCTACCTAACACTGAAAGGAACAGATGGGGGTTTGAAGTTGAAGATAGAAAAGACAAATTAAATAACAAAAGAGATGGGCCAGACAGGCATAAGAAACTATGTTCCTACTCGCTGGCTGTCAGGGAAACAAGGCAAATTAAAACAACAATGAGATATCACCTTACACTGAAAGACTGGCTATTATCCAAAAGTCTGGAAACAACTAATGTTGGTGAGGATGTGAAGAAAAGGGAACACTTCTGCACTGTTGGTGGGAGTGCAAATTGGTGTAACCACTGTGGAAAACAGTTTGGAGATTCCTCAAAAAAATTGAGGAAGGAAATATCACATGATCCTGTCATTCCATTTCTGGGCATCTACCCAAAAATATAAAAGCACCCATCCTCAGAGATGTATGCATCCCCATGTTTATTGTAGTCCTATTCACAATACTAAGAACTGGAAATTACCTAAGTGCCCAGCATCGGATGAATGGATCAAGAAGATGCAGTACATATATACAATGGAATACAACACAGACCTTAGAAGAGATGAAACCCTATCATTTGAAGCAACATGAGTTGAACTAGAGGGGATGATGCTAAGTGAAATAAGTCAAAAGAAGAAAGACAGATACCAGATGATCTCCCTCATAGGTGGATGTGAATAGACAAAACAAAGGAAGAGATGAAACATAACCAACCCTGAAACATTTACAACAGAACTGATGTGACCAAAAGGGAATGGGGTGGGTGGGGGCAAATGGTGGTGGAGCCCACTGGACAATGGGGAAGAACACTTGGTGACTTGGTGGAGGGCAGGGTGTGTTGAAACATAACTAAGAAATGGGGAACCTATACAGAGAAAATTATTTTAATGTGTTTAATAATTACTACGATAAAAATAAATTTAAAAAAAGAGATATGGGCCAAACTGAAAGAGATCAATTAATGAACAAAGGAAAGTTGGGACCAAAAGGGAAAAATGAATCACCAAAATAGTTTTCCAATGCCTGGTCTATAAAAGGTTGGGGATCATCTCCCAACCTGCCCACTTTTCCCTTTCTTCCAAAGAGGACCACGCCCCACCCCTACCTCTCTCTCTTGAGAGAGCCTTTTTCTTTTAACCTCCAATAAAACTTTGAGTGATCCTAAAATTCCTTTTGGAGAATTCAAGAACCTAATACATGGGGCAAAGAAAGAAAGGGAAGGCGAGAGAAGGAAACAGGCTGGGACTGGGGAGGTCACTGGCCCTCCTGGGACAGGTCTCTTGTAGTGGTCAGAGGAAATCAAAGCTGGGTGACCTGTAAAACTAAGGGCCAGACTCCCTTCCTGTTCCTCTGTCAACCTACAGCGTTTCTTGAGCAAGGTCCCATCTCACCCTATTTCAATGAGACGGTTATGGTGTCTGGAGTTGGATCTGAAAAGTATTTCTACAGGTGGAATAAATGAAGGTTACCTGCTCAGATGACTAATACTTTTTTTTTCATTAACATTTTGTAGAAGACATTTAAGGTTTTTCATTTGCCTAGTTTCTAAATAGCCTTTTCTTCCCCCCCCCCGCCCCCACTTCTGATAAGAATTTGCTCCCTGAAGTTTGCATTTCAGAAATGGCCTCATGAAGGCTTCCTAAAGAAGACCAAGTAATACATCTACATCTCAAGGCATGGGGAAAAAATACAAGTTCCTTCTAGAAAGACATACTTTAAAAATTTGTTTTAATTTTTTTTTTTTAAAGGAAAGGTATAGGCAGAAATGAAGGCAAGCAGAGACAGGCAGGCAGGAAGAGAGAGGAGGAAGAAGCACTTTATTTATCTTACTTATTCATGTTTGTTTTCATTCCAGTCCCAGGTCTTGAATCTGGGTCCTTGGGATACATGGCACACACTCTCTACAGAAGGCAGCTGACGAATCTGCTATTCCGCCAGGGTGTGTCTAGAAGAACATTCTTCATGAGGGGACAACGTAACTTAAAATCTGCAGGACAGTAGGCAGATGTATGAATAGTGGACTAAGCGGTACAACCTAAAAGAGACCCCAGGAGGGGATCTCAGTTTAACAACCTGCATCTAGGACACACCCCAAGATGCCAGCACTATCTCTCTCCAGGTAACCTGGATGCACCCAGAGCCCCTAACTCTCCATCTTGCCTGAGTGAGATTCAGGCAGGCAGCTTAGGTCCTGCACACGCACATATGATGTTAGCTTTCTAGCCCCACAGGCCACCTCAAATAGTTATTTCTGCTTTTAATAAACTTGCCGTGTGTTCCTGACCAACTCTCTCTCCATAAATTCTTTCTGGACAAACAGCACCTCATCAACATATCTCAGCTCACTCTCCACCTCATCAGTACTTTTATACTACTTAGCTTTTAGAGACGAATAGGGGGATTGGTAAAAAGGGTAGGTGGGTTTTGAATTATTTCTAGACATGGATTTCTAGTTTTGCAAAGATTATCAGATAAGGGCAGTTGCTTTTAATTCCTAAAAAATTTGGAAATCACCCAGACAACTACTTTATTCTCAATTTGCTTCTTCAACTAAGACAAAAATCAAAATGATTAGAGATTTGTCTTTGGAATGCTTTTTGTTTTCCTCTGGATACATTTAACAGAAAGGAGAATGTCTTAAGACATATTTCTATTAGTCTCTGAATATTGGCTTCCAATTTGGCCAGCTTTTGACCACAGAGTTACTTTGAAAAAAGAAAAACAAAACAAAACAGCCTTTGAAATAGCAGTCCGGTTTCAACTGGAACAAGCAGTATGTTTTTGGCAGCACTGAACTCCACCCCCAACTCACCCCCACTTTTTCAAGAGGCATCTCGGAAGAGGGTGCAAAAGGTAATAATCTCCCAAGATCCAGAGCCATTCCTAGAGAGTCAAAGAAAGACTCAAAGCAATAGCTATCCTTGGGAGAGAAAGGATAACTAACCCTTGTGCCTGGATTTGTAAAGGAAGATGACAGGGTGGGCTTAGACGCCTATGGGGAACAGAATCCATCCAGAAGGAATTTACAGGGAGTCTTACGGCCAGGATGACCTGAGAAATTTATTAGAAGCAACAGAGGCCAAGGCTCCCTGTGGTTGGGAAAACTACTTAAGAAAGGACCCCTGTGTTGAGAAAAGATGGTGTCTGGGGGATACCTACATACCTGGGGGCGAGAACACCTCCCTTCATGTTTGTAACCAGGGGAGTAGCCATGAATTACTGCCAGCCCCCTGGAGTTCTCTGGGGGATGGCTAGGTCATGGCTTCATCGCTAGGGATGACCACCTGCTTGCCAGCATACCTGGTGGAGCCGGGTTGTTAAGGGGCGGGGCTTAGGTTACCAAGGGAGGGTCTTTGCTGTAAACCCCTCCCCACTATGCTTGGATTTCTTATTGGCTTATTCTTAGCCTGCCTTAGGTTTGGCCAGTTAACTAATTTCCTGCTTATACCTCTGCATACCTGTTTTATAGATTTTTTAAGATGTGCTGTCCCCCCATCCCAGGAACACTTGAAAATGTATTTTCTTCTCTCTACTGGGTTCCACAGGCAGAGTTCTGGGCTTGCTGACTCTGGTAAGATTTTTTTCATCCTTCTCTGGCTCCTGCCCATTTCCCCAGGATCCTGTCTGTTCGCTCTGCAGTGAGAATTAGGGGGTGTAGCTGCTTTGATCAGAATTTGGCCAGGTTTTTCCATTAATTTTAATTTTAGTTTCCTGTTGACTGTTTAAGGAATGACCGTTAGTAGTTTATTAGAAAGTCCCACAGAGTCCCTTCAATCCTGTAAGGGGCCCTGATAGGCATGTCTATGAGGCCACTAACTTGGAGGACTTCATTTTTATGGTCTTGTACACAAGTCTCCTCAGTGTGGAAAGGTAAGTCAGACTGATGAGTAATTAGAACAAGTATTCAAATAAAGGAGGAAGAGAGGCGGAGCTGTAGGAGTCATGCCAGACTTACAGTCTCTACAGTGATGTATGTCAGTCTTACTGTTGTAGCAACCCCTTAGCTTTAATTTTTTGTTAGCCTTTTGCAATGAATCTTTCAATGCATCTATTTTTTTTTTTTTATTTTAACACCTTTTGGAGGCATCTGCATTCCAAGTAAAATAGGTATCCTATTCTATTTGATTTGGGAACACTTGATTTCAAGCAAATGTCTTAAACGAATGATCCCATCTA
This sequence comes from Solenodon paradoxus, assembly GCA_004363575.1. Taxonomy (NCBI): domain Eukaryota; kingdom Metazoa; phylum Chordata; class Mammalia; order Eulipotyphla; family Solenodontidae; genus Solenodon; species Solenodon paradoxus. Next base: position 794,640 of record RJWH01000272.1, on the reverse strand, counting down.
ATTGGAATAAGGGCTATTTCTAGCTTGTACAAATTCCCTAAAAGTTGGCAGAACAGATTTCTCCACTGCCTGAAAGTACAATTTTCCTATTTGATACAACTTGGTAGATTTTTAGGGGGTCTGGGAACATTATCGTCATTCCTTTATATGGAAAACATTTTGAGCAGACCCAGACTCCAAAAACAAACTACCAAATCATACCAAATAGGAATATTCTGTTTTCTGATAGCGGTGAAACTTACAGTCAGTAGAGCCTTAGCTGCAAGTAAGATTCTATATTCATTTCTATCCAGCACAGCTACCTACAAATAGGGTACAACCCATGTTTCTGTCCAGCCGTATTTTGGGGCCCCCAATCTGATGGTTGCCAAGCCAAGTTCTCAGGACACAAAACAAGAGTAAGATTTTGTCATTTTTATAAAGGCCTGCAGCTTCCAGGCCCACAGGTCTTAGACATAAAATAAGTAGTTGTGTCAGAAGGTTCCCTGCTCAATTCAGTGGCTTATGGGTCCCATTTCTCTAGCTAAGCTTTGGGTCTGTCAGGGTCAAACTAATACCTCCGCTGGTGTGCTGCAATTATGTGGTGTTTTACAGTGCACCTCATTGCACAAAAGTTTTCCTGAGGTTGCAGGTGACCTAGTGTCCATCTAACTTTTTCTGTGAACAGCTTCTCTTGACACAGGAGTCTAGCGGTTTTTAAGTGCCAGCTCTGTGCCACTGATTTTGCAACTATTTGCTTCTAAGATTCCAAGGTTCCCATTAGCAATAGCTTTTACCTCATATACACATGAACATACTAGCAATAACTAGAGAGATGTTACTGCAGAATGGCCAAGAGAAGGCCTTGTGTGTACTATCAGCAATCTCAAAACAACCTACTAAATCCTACCAAATAGGAATATTCTGTTTTCTTAGAGCAGGTGAAACTTATAGTCAGTAGAGCCTTAGCTGCAAGTAGGCATTCTTTTCTACCCAGTCATATTGCCAAGAAATAGGGTGCAACCCATGTTTCTGTGCAGCCGTATTTCAGGGCCCCCAATCTGATGGTTGATAAGCTATTTTGGGAATTATTGGAGCAAATACTGAACCAGGAGATCCCAACAAATGGGGACTGGGATTCCAGTCAAATGGGGGAATTTCAGGCTAAACCACCAACAGTCTCAACATGGTACTGGGTCATACAATCAAATAGGAATCTAGACTAGACCAAGGGCTGGGGACTGAGATTCTGGATGGAATCATCTACTAACTCAAGCTGACCTGTCCTGGTTTGAAATCAATTGTACTAGGAGCTCAATACAGGGAGCAGAGCTCAGAACCAAGAGGAATTTACCGACACCCTTGGAAGTAAAGATAAAACAGAGAACTCGAAGGATTTCTTGTCTTTGAAATCACCAGAATTTTCCCTTGGATTCCACCACTGTCAGAAATTCCTATTAAAAAACAAAATTCAACTGAGTAAATTTTAAAGATCTTACTGGCTTACTCATGATTTAGGAATCAGGCAGAATTCCACGTAGCAAATAGAAAGGAACTCCAAAGAGCAATACAATGTAAAAGACTTATAAGCAAAAGGGAACAAGATTGGGGGGAAAAACAGAGTGTGTTCCCTCCCCTCTAGGGGATGGCAGGGGTACAGTTCTGACTAGGGAATTCAGATTGGTTTAAGATTTTATCTCTTGCAAAACGTGAGGTATACCAAGGCCACTGCCTGGCACATAATAAACATTCAAAAAACGTCATACCTCTCTCCTATCTGCCTATCATTGTAATAATTGAAGCTTATTGCCAAAAGAGACAAAACTGTGATTAAGTTAGGTATTAAGTCTTGGTTTGGTGACATGGGACTTAGCACAAGTTACTCCATTTTGGGCCTGTGGTATTTTTTGACTCTACTAACTTGGCATTGTTTTTGGTTTTTTTCTGTTTTTTTTTTCAGGTCTGCAAGGTCCTTTATTACTGCTTTTAGCCTCCAAAATTCTGTTACAATTACTTCTTCTCCAATCTCCATTCTTATGAGTTTTGGGATTCTGGGGGGTAGGAGTGGGGGTTAAATTAGATGCATTTTTTAATCCGTCATTTCTAAATGGAAGCAGCTGTCAAATATTCTAAAAATAACCCCCCCAAACGAATCCCCCCAAAATACCTCCTGAAATTTGTTTATTCAACAAACATTGAATACCTACAATATTTTGGGCGCTTTGATAAAAGCTGGAGATGAACTATGGTCTTCCATTGTGATGACTGATGGCCTGATGTAGGTTTGAAGAATCAGTCCTTTCATCCCTCTCCTTGCTGCCACCATGAAAGCAGAATCTCATCTTTTGATGGGCTTCCTTGTATGCTGGGTTTACATGGGGCGAGGGCAGCTTCAAACTGAACCTGATTTGAAACCACATCTAGAAACCTTGCATGATTTCTGATGTCACCCACCTCTTCTCCCACCTTGGCTGCGTTTCGGAGTATCTGTAAGCCATTTGGCCTAATAGCTAATTTAGACAGTATATGTGGTGTTCAGGTTGATTTGTAAAAACAAAGACTGGGTTCTTCTGAAATGGATTAAAGTGGTGGATGTGTAATTATCCTAACAGAGTCTTTACATGACCCTGATTGTGTCTCTGTTACGGGTGGCAATTTAGCTTTGCTCTCGTCTTCAAAGTTGGACAAGAAGCTTCGATTATTACAATGGTGGAGGATAGGAGGTGTGACGTGTTGTGTCTACTGTGTGCCTGGCGGTGACCTTGGTGCTCCATATTTAGTAACTCATTTAATTTAACATTATTCCATAAGAAATTCATAAGCATGGCAAAATTCTCCTGGAACAAAGCAAATGTTATTTCTTTCACAATCTCCTCTTCACTTAGCCTTCATGCTTCTGTTTTACGTTTCTAAGTTGCATTTCACAAAATCTCTTGAAGTCAAGCAGACATATTTACACAAATCATAAGAAGGCGTGTTCGCAGGATATGCTGATAACCCTCCTCCACCTTTCTTATATTTCCAAGAGATGAATTACATACATCAAATGGCACAGCCCAGCTGTTTTGATGGCAGATTCGGGGTGCCAGAGAACCGGAGAAGGTCAGACCCCCACCAGGCCTAGCTCCTCTGAGCTCTATGGTTCGCTGCTTTTTTTTTCCTTCTGAAATGTCAGTGTCCACTGATGATTATGGTTTTACTTTGAGATAACTTTGTTCTGGTCTTCAAACTTTGTCCTGACAGTAAAAGGATGCACCGTCTTATTTGAATGGATTGTTTCATTTGAAATTTCTGTCCCTGAGTCAATCAGAGTCAATAATGAATTTTGAAAGAGAAAATGACCTGTTACTGATACATCTTACATTGACAAGGAACTGAAAGTTCTCTTGAGTCCTTTATCTGATACACTGAATCAGGAAACACCACACATTTAGGACAATTATAAGTAATGATGAAATTAATTATTTTTGCCTAGTACTCAGAGGTCATAAAGCATCATTACACATACCAGTTCCTCTAAATAGCCTTGAACCTGCTGCTCTTCTTTGATTTACTCCTGTGTAATTCAAAAGATTACTTTGTCAATGTATTAACAGCTAGCAAAATAACATGCCCTCTCAGCTAGCAATTTTCTAATCTCAGTTTTAAAGTATGTTTTGTATTGAAAATCCTCTCCCTTGTCCCGCAATAATTGCTCCCCAAAAAGATTGGGATGAACAGGCCACCACAGCAAACAAGCTGTCTGAACTCTAGCAGCGGTACCTAGAGGCAGAATCATAAAATCTCAGCGAGGGAGGAAATGCTAAAGTTCAGGGAGTTCAAACCTCTTCCGAATTCTGTTCTACAGTCAAATGTCCTCCCCCAGGGCAAGGCTCTAACCTTCCCTGGAAATACCACTCTGTGTTTCCTAGACAGCCGACTGTCCCTTAGGGCCAGAGTACAACTTATTGCAGGAGGCAAGAAAACAGTGGGTAGTAGGTAAGGAGTTGAGGAGAGGGACAAAAGTGAGCAGAGAGGGTATTCTTCCTTTCCTTCCTTTTTTTTTTAAGATTTTAAATTTATTTATTTATATATTTTTTTTGGAGGAAGGGAGCAGGTAGGAATGAAGGCAAGTAGGCAGGCAACAGGCAAGAAGAAAGAGAGAGAGCAGAGGAAGAGCAATTTTTTTAGTTAGTTCATTTTTGGCCCCAGTCCATGAACGTGGGTCCCTGGGCTTTATGTGGACTATGCCGGAGCCTCAGACTTAATGCCTGAGCCACCAGGGTGCACCAAGAGTTAATTTTTTTCAATTGCCCCTCATCCTTCACCAGGAGCTTAGTGCAGTTGATGCTGTGAATATACAGAGAGGGAAAAAAATAGACCTCCCATTCATGGAATTTATAGCTTAGTGCTGGAGGAAGAGCTTTTCCTTTGCAGAGGTTAAATGTAGGCTGTACCCACGAGTCACCCCCCTTGAGCCCTGAGAATTTGACTAATGTAATAAAGGCAAATCCAATGACACTGGTACAGGTACTTCAGAAGGACTGATTAGCTCCTATTCTGGTACATGATTTGTTTACAGCAGAACTGGAGATTGCTTATCTACACAAAGTATTTATTAGTCCCCTGGAAGGGGTTTCAAGTTAGGACCAAATACATAAATCTGGTGAGTCTTAGGTTCTTAATTCCACTTTGAAGAGAGAGCCGCACTTCGCCTGCAGGTCTTCCCAGCTGGGCTGTGGTCTCACAGGGGCCCGGTAGCTGCACGCTCAGAACTGCCCCCTACTCTGAGTCTGCAGGTAGCAACAGCTTTCTTCATGACTCTTAGTTTTGAAGGCACATCTGCTCTTTGAAGTTTCCCTGGACATGGTTCCCTACCTTCCAGGTAGCATTAACGATGCCTCCCTCTGTCTCCGTATTTATAGTGTTTACAGACAATATAGTGTAATTTTTATGGATTGACTCTACCACATAATATTTGTGGTGCTCCATTCGCACATCTATCTCCGTCCTGGAAGACAAGGAGCCAGTCCTTGACATTTTTCTATTCTCACTGTCTCTGCAGAATGATGTAAGGGCAGAGGGAAAATCTTCCCATCTTCTGGATTCTTCTGGGCTGGAAAAGAATAATCAAATAAACATCAGATAACTTGAGAAAAGAAAAAGCCAGAGAAATTAGAAAAAGACCAAAATTAAATTTAATGATAATATGTATACATCCTGTGCACATGGAAGAAACCTGGTAAGACCAAGTAATTCAACCATGTGGCTTCAGTCACCACCATAAATATCTTCAGCTAGAGACAAGGAACACTGGGCATGGGAAGAGGATGCTAACTATGTCAGGTCACCAGGAAAGGCACAGTAAACAGGAACATGGCCATTATGTGGATTTAGATTCTATTTTCTCTATTGATATGTGGTTTTTGTTTGTTTTGAAAGAGGAAGGAAGCTGGTAGCAATAAGGGCAGTCACACAGCAGGCAAGCAGAAAGAGAGAGAAAGATAAAGCATTTTATTTATTTAGTTGTTGATTTTAGTTGTCACCCTACCACCTCCCCCAGGGCTCTTAGGCAGTAAGTGGACTGCGCCCTAGGTGTAAACTTAACACTTGAGCCACCAAGCCTGCCTCCATTGATATGTTAGCGATATTAGGTATAAGCTTCTAGCTATGAAAAGCGAGAAACCCTAACAGAGAGAGATTTTCCTTTACATACTTAAAGGTCTCACAAAACGGCAATCTCTATCCCGCCTTTAGTGCTCCTCCTATGTAATATTACTTTTTCTAAAAAGACGTATTTTGAGGGTGACAGATTTTTTCATCCCTGCAGTGGCTGGTACATGAAAGATGTTCAGTGACTATCTGAGTGACAGGAAGAGTGAGTGAGTGAATGAATGAATGGATGTATAAATGAAAGAGTATATAAAGACCTTCAAGGCAACCAACTGTACCCAGGGAACAATGACAAGTATGACCTGCATGAAGCATGTTTGGAAAGAGTTTAAGGAAATGGATCAATAGGTCATTGCACTCCCTGGCAGAGTACCACTTGGGTCCATCACCTCTGGAAGAGCACAATCCACATACAAGCCAAGGGCCTGGGTTTGGGTTCCGGGGCCGGAGGGAATAACCAAGCTGAACAACTAAATAAAATATATTTTATTTCGTTCTTCCTTCTCCTTTTCTCTTTTCTCTCCTTTTTCTCCTTGTCTTCCTTCTTCCTTCTCTCTTTTCCTGCCTGACTGCCTAATCACCTTCATTCTTTCCTGCACCTTTCCTTTAAACAATGAAATAGAGTTCAATTAGATAAAGGAGGGCCTTGAGTGCCAAGAAACATTCTTTGTTTATTCATTTGTGTAACAAAATGTGTGTTGTAATCTCTTAGGTAGTTTGGCCAAGATAAAGTGCCCGTCTTTAGACTGAGGGACTACACAGTTGGAGAGGAGAGGATGCCTTCACAGAGTGAAATTAAAAGATGGTGGCAGGTGCACCCTGGTGGCCTAGCAGCCTAATGTACCTGGAAGCAGTCCCACATACATGCCAACTGGGAGGAACAACCAATGTGAGCAATTAAGTAAGTTAGATGTAAACATAAAGTGCTCCCTCTTCCTCTCTTCCTGCTTGCCTGCCTACTCACCTGCATTCCTGCCCACACCTTTTCCTTAAAAAAAAAAAGATGGTGCAAAGGTAGAGTCACCGAGGCACAACCAAGGAGCCTTAGGAGTTCAAGGATGGAGAAGTCGGTTCTGGTTGTGCTGAGAGAAAAGGACTGAATTGGTCTTCAAGGGCCAGGGGACCTGCAGAAGACAGGACATCAGCAAGGAAACAGACTGCGTGGCTGAGGGGAAGTGGAGAACGGCCGCTAAGTTGGAAGCAAATCCGGAAACAGAAGGTGAGGGAAAAGATAAAGATGTAAAGAGAGGTCGTGCAGGTATTTGTCGGACTATGCGGGTTACATTCTAGGTGCAGAAAGAATGAAGGTGAGCAGCGTCCGGAAACGTGTGGTGACTTGCAGACTGTTAGGGTAAGACTAATTATCACCAGCATGGAGAACCGCCATCCCAGATCCGGATAAAAAGGTGACTACATCTTTTGACAGGCCTACCTAAGGTTTTGAATCTTTTTTAGTCCATAATTGTCAAATGCTGAGATCGGTTCCAAGGTTCGTCCCTGGTGACTCGCGCGTCGCTGCCCTTTCAGAGTCCCCGATGCTGTCAGTGTTGTGGCTTCACGTTGTGAGGCAGACCTCCGCCGCGATGGGCAAGCACAGACTCGACCTTGGTCAGCTCTCCCCACGAGCTATGATAGACTCCATCCTGCTTCAGTGAAGTTGCTCGCACACGTGGTATGAAAGTTGCAGTTTGAGTTTACAGAGCCTGGTGCTTCTTAAACCCTCAGTTATGCTTGGTCATGTATAGCTATACTTAACTAAGGGAAAATATTTTAAATTCCATAGTCTTGGAACAGTACATTTTCAGAACTCTATTGGGTGTAAGGGACAGAATGCCAAAATAAGTTTATTTTCGGCACACCCTGGTGGAGTAGTGGTTAAGTCAGCTGCTACCAGAGGAGCGCAGTTCATGCACATCATAAGGACTTCCTGGGTTTGTGTCCCAGGTCCCAGGGAAAACCAATGTGAACAACTTAAAAAAAATAAAGTGCTTCTCCACCTCTCTCTTCCCGCCTGCCTGCCTACTTGCCTTCATTCCTGCCTACTCCTTTCCTTTAAAAAAAAAAAAAACGCTTATTTCCGGCATTATATTATTATATTTTTGGCTAGATACTGGGTCAACTCACAGCGCTGAAATAAAAGCCAGAACTGGTGGGCTCTGGTAGAGTAGCGATTAGGTCAATCCCCTTCAAGGTGCAGGCCACATGCTTCTGGGTTCAAGTTCCCCACCTGGGAAAAACAACCAGTGTGAACAATTTAAAAGGAAATGAAAACTGGAGTGCTTTTTCCTCCTCCCTCTTCCTGCTTGTCTGCCTATTGGCCTTTCACTCCTGTCTGTGCCTTTACTTTAAACTAAAAAAAAAAAGAAAAAGAAAGAAAGAAAGGAAAGAAAAAGAAAAGCCAGAACCAATAGAGGATTCTGGGAAGGTGACAAGATGCACCAGGAATTGGTCCCCTCTCCTAGACAACAATTGCCCTGGTACAATCTGTCTGATATATCTCGTTTGGCACTCTACAGTCTATTGAAGGCCTGCAACTTTCTGAGGGAAGCTTGGATGGTAAATGGTGGTCAATTTTAGCTCAGTGTCACTGCAAAGGGTCCTTAAGAACCCCACTTCAAGAAGGAAATAAAGACTACGAACACACTGGCAATATGAAGAGAAAGAGAAATTTTGATACACAGAGTGAGAGCGTCCTAGGAGCATACCTAATGAGAAGGCCCTGTGCTGGACTGGGCTTTGGGTTTATATAAGTTCAGGGTTCTGGAAAGCAGGATTGGGGCAGTGACAGTGGCTAACAAGTCATACAAAGAAACAGGTGAGGATGGCCTACTTAAGGGAAAAATATAAATCAACAGAAGCTGTCCTTAATAAAGGAACCCATTAAATAAAGACTTTAAAACCACTGTCTTAAAGATGCTCAAAGAAACTAAAAGAAGATTTGAAAAAAAGTCCAGAAAAAAGGTGTAAAAACAAATCAGAAATAAAGAGGGTGGAAATCTAAAACAAAACCTAAGAGAAATTATGAAATGGGAAGTCATAATAACAAATTAAATATTCATGGAAAGGATTCAAAGGCAAATTTGAGCAGGTAGAAGAAAGAATCAGTAAACTTGAATATAAGACCATGAAAATCATTGCATCTAAGGCACAGAAAGTTTTAAAAAATTGAAGAAAAATGAATAGAGCTTATGGGGCCTGTGGAACATCATTCAAAAGACCAATATATGCATTGTGAAAGTCTTAGAAGGAGAAGAGAGAGGGAAAGGGGCAGAGATATTTGAAGATACAATAACTTAAAACTTCCCAATTTTGATGAAATATACGGATGTTGACTTCCAAGAAGCTCAATGATCTCAAAGACAAACTCAAAGAGACTCACACCAAGCAAACCATAATCACACTTTCCAAAGACAAAGAGAGAATCTTAAAAGTAGCAAGAGAGAATGACTAGTCACATACAAGTGTTCTTCAATAAGATTATCAGCAGATTTCTTATCTGACACTTTGAAGGTCAAAAGGCAGTGAGTAGAAACATTCAAAGTGCTAAAAGAAAAAAAAGTCAACCAAAAATCCTATATCCGATAGAACTGTTACTCAAAAGTGAAGGAGACCTTTCAGATAAACAAAAACTGAGAGAGTTTATTCCACTAGACCTCTCTGCAAGAAATACTTAGAGAGTCCTCTGGCTGAAATGAAAAACACTAGGCAACAACCGAAGTTATATGAAGAAATAAAGATCTCAGCGATGGCAAACATGAGGACAATTATAAAAGCTCATATTACTGTAGTAACAGTTTATAATACCACATTTTGGTTTACATATTTTAAGATACTAATGCATTTAAAAGAATCACTAGTTTATTTTGGGGAGCACACAATGTATAAAGATGCAATTCTAAAAAATCAACAACTAAAAAGAGAGGGGATGGAGATGTATAGAAGCAGGTTTTTTAATGTTGTTTAGGTTAAAGTGCTAAAATTCAGATTACGTTGTTATGACTTTAGGATATTAAATATAATTTCCAGAGTAAATGCAGAGAAAATATAGCCACACATTGCTTAGCAATATTCTAGTCAATAATGAATTGCACATAAGACAGTGGTCCAAACAGGCTTTACCATCTAATTTGCGTAATTTTCCTTTATGGCCTACGCACAAGGATAAAATTGCCTAATGACACGTTTCTCAGAAGGTAGCCCCCTCATTAAGTAATGAATGACTATAGCTATAAAATATACAAAAAGGGAAGTGAAAAAAGAATCTAAGTTTTTACTGCAGAAGATTGAACTAAGCATAAAAGATGAGTGGAAATAAGGGACAAAAAAGTAATGTCATATGGAAAACAAATAGTAAAATGTCATAAGTCCCTGCTTATCAGTAATTACTTTAAATGTAAATGAAATAAACTCTCCAATCAAAAGGTAGAAGTTGGCAGAAAAGGTTATAAAAGCAAAAAACAAAAAACAGCCCAACACACCATGATCCAATTAAATACTATCTACAAGAGATTCATTTTAGGAGTAAATATTCACAAATAACATATATGTCAGGGATTAAAATCCAGAAAATGTAGACAACTGCAACTCAACAGCAAGAAAAAGAAGCAATCTGATTTTAAAATGCACAAAGGTCTTGAATAGACTCTTCTGCAAAGAAGATATACAAAAGAAGATAAGCAAACAGAAAACTGCCAATAACACTATTCATTAGGGAAATGCGAATCACACTTCAATAAGAGGCCAACCTCACACCCATGAGGATGTTTGCTATCAAAAACCAAACCAAACCAGAAAACAACAAATGTTGGCAAGAACGCGGAAAAGCTGGAACACTTGTGTAGTTTTGGTAGAAATGTAAAATGGCATAAACACTATGGAAAACAGTATGATAATTTCCCCAAAACTAAAAAAGCAGAATTACCACATGAGTATATGCTCGAAAGTACTAAAAACAGCATCTCAAAAGGGTGTTCATAGCAGCGTTATTCAAATGCCAAAAAGGTAGAAGACACTGACGTGTCCATTGATGGTTGAACAGACAAGCAAAATTATATATATTATACATGTATGTGTGCATTTTATATAATATATATTCACATATGCATACACATTTTATATGTATTTCTCTGTAGTACACCTTTTTATATATATAAATATTTGTATATTTTATATATATATATACATGTATGAATTATTCAACCTTAAAAAGAAAGAATATTCTGACATATGCTACAATGTAGATAAACCAAAAAATCAGTGATAAAAGGGTGAATATTACATGATTCAACTCGAAGTACCTCTAATAGTGAAATTCATACAAGCAGAGGGAAGAACAGAGGCTGCCAGGTGAAGGGCTGGGACTGGGCCAGGGGTTTATGGGAGCTGTTGTTTAGTGGGGGCAGAGCTTCAGGTGGGCAAATGAAGAAGTTTTGTGATGGATGGTGGTGATGGTCGCACAGTAGAGTGAATGTACTTAATATCACTCAATTAGATACTTAAAAATCTTTAAAATGGTCATTTTGATTGATGTGTATTTACCAGTCCCTGAGACCTATAACCTCCCTTGCTAAGGAGTCGCATTCCCACAAGGGCCTGTCAAGCAACCCTAGGGCCCTAGCCATGCAGCCCGGCCTTGGTTGGGAAGGCAGAACCCAAAGCAATTATTTTACACCACTGGGGATTGGAGTAAGAATGTTCAGAGCAAAATCCACAGAGATAAAACAAACTTCAGGGACTGGGGGACGGGAATGGGATGTAAGTGCTCATGGATCTGGGATTTCTCTTCTGGAGTGTCCTCAAGTCAGACGGTGAAAGGGGGAAAGCGGTACAACCTGGTGAGTATCCTGAAAGGCATTGAACTCTGTACTTTAAATGGATGGATTTCATGCTTTGTGAATTATGTTTCAATAAAGCCATACATTTTTTAAATTAAAGAAGAAACATATCCAGGCAACTTTGGGTTCTCAGAGACTATAATTGGGCTCAAGGCCCCCAAGAGACTCTATTTACTCTTCTTTGCATCCCTCCCCCTGCCCCTCCCACCTTGGCTGCTTGGGAACATGACTCTGACAGCCTCAAATTCATATTCTTCCTGTGTTATGATCCAACAGGTGAACTTTCTCCCCACAGTTCCCACAGAAAATTCTGGATAAGACCTTGAAATGACGTGGTTTGGTTTATGTGTGCATCCTGTGCCTACCACTGAAATGGGGTGGGGAATGGAACACCCTTATCAACTCAGCATGCGTTCCATGACCACTCATGTGGCCAGGGGTCTGGAGGTGCTGCCACAAGGAGTGGGGATGAGCACAAAACAAAGACAACAGTCTCTATGCAAAGTGTCTCACATACATGTCCAGTTGTTTCTGGCTTGGACTGACCATATTTCCTTGAGACAAAAGCAGGGTTATGTGCTTGCAACTAAGGGGAAGGGAAGAGGTAGAGCACTCTGAGCAGGAGCAGAGCAGCCAGATCAGCAACAAGTCAGTCTTATGTGATGCCCATCAGTCATTACACAGTAATATTGTGTGGTCTGATGGGACTTCATACAAATGGCCAGAATCAGTGTAAGGAATTTTAGGAACTTAAGTGAAAATCAAATTTGATGCCCCCATAAGCTCCACTCTAAATGCCCTGCTTAAAACACATGCCACTTTAACCATTCCAGTGCCAAAAATGCCAATAGCCCCCACAGTGCCAGAGATAACCCACACAATGCCAGAGATAACCCCATAGTATTTACCTGTACATACGACCACACTGCTGTGTTCTGCTCCCTTTGAAGAAACAAGCATGCAGGGTGGGTGGGGAGGAATCCTCTTCCAATGTGGCTCCTGTTTCCTCACAGGAACGGCAGTAACAAGGGCCTTTAACATGGGGTAAAAGGGGTAGCAGCTTTTGGGCCCCTCAATAGACTGGGCCTAGGGCAAGTCAACTATCCTTTTGCCCCTTGTTAAAAAATGATCCTGGTTTATAAAAATGGGACAAAAACTGACATTTATATTAAAACAATGGGGAGTTGGAAAAATATGACAAAAACTACAGTGTCCTATTTAAAACGGACATGTGGTCTGCCTATTTTGGCTAGAATTCTTCAGATTTCCTGATTCAAGCTCCAAAGACTTAAAGTTTTGATTGGGTTCCTCTCTACTGAGTCTGAATTAACTCTGTCCCTACACCTCAGGGTACCTTCATTATGTCTTAATTACTCCTGATCACTGACACATTGTCTGAGTCCTTTAAACTGTTTCATTTAGAAAATGTTCCTTTTTTCTTTCACAATCTATATTGAAAGCCACCTTTTTTTTTTTTTTTAACTTCCTTTGCTGAAGAAATAGAAATGTCACTATCTAAAAGCCAAATTTATGCTTTAAAAGATACCCATGGTAGTTTTTTGAGTCATCCCGACCCTCTCCGCCCCACCACTGGAAACAAGGCGGTGGCTTTCCTGACTGACCACGTGTTCATCTGTGGCAGCCACTCCAGTGTCCACACCTGGAGTGGGGGCACTGGCGTCACCGCTGGGTCTGAGCTGAGAAAGAACAGAGGTGGAAGGTTTGATCTTTCTTTTTAAAATTAATTTAGTATGTATTGAGGTAACTTTGCTTTATAAAATAATATAAACCTTTATGTGCAAGTTTCCCATTCCTCAGATACATGACACATCCACTCACCACCAAATTACCCAAAGTCCTTCACCATTATCCACTGGACCCACCACCACTTGACCCCATCCCTGCTTGGTTCCCTACTAGTAACCTCAGTTCCACTGGCAATGACCAAGAGCTTTTGTTTGGCCTGTTCCTTTGCTTTGTTTTTTATAGTTCACATGAATGAAATTATCCAGTGTTTGTCTTTCTCCTTCTGACTTGTTTCATAATCCCCTCTAGTTCCATATATGTTGTCACAAATGATAGGGTTTCATCTTTCTAAGAGCTGTGTAGCATTCCATTGTGCATTTATATCACATCTTCTCTATCCATCCATCTAACCATGGGCATTTAGGTATCTTCCAATTTTTAGCTATTGCAAATAATGATGCAGTGAACATGGGGGTGCATCTGTCTTGCAAATTAGTATGTTTGTGTCTTTTGTGTAAAAACCCAGAAGTGGAATGACAGGATCATATGGGACTGCAATTTTCATTTTTTTGAGGATGATTATTGCTTTTTAAGTATCCTGTGTTAGTTGGATCCTGTTATGGGCTGGTTGTATCTCTCCAAAAATCACGTTTAAGTGCCAACCCCTCAGAACCTCAGAATGTGACCTTATTGGGGAGAGCATCTTTAGAGAAGCATTTAAGTTAAAATGAGCTTACTAGTGTGGGCCCTAATCAGTGTGATGGGAGCACTTGTAAAAAGAGGAAATTTGGAGACACACAAGGAGATCGCCATATAAGATGATGGTAGAAATCAGGGTGATGATTCTGTATGTCGAGGAACACCAGGAGTCAGCGGGAAAACATGAGCCAGATTCTTCCTCCCAGTCCAAAGAAGGAACCATCCTCCAAAGAAGGAACAACACCTTAATTTTGGACTTCTCTTCTCCAAAATTGGGAGTAAGCAAATATCTGTTTGTAAGTCAACCATTGGTGGTACTGTGTTTTGATAGCCCTAGAATCCTCATACAGAGCCTTTGTAATAATAGCCTCAATGTAACAGCCCAGGGCTGGAGAACATACCTTTCCTCCTGCCCCCTTGACTCTGCCTCCTGTGGGCCACTCATTTTACATTGGGCTCACCCTGTTCTCCTACCTCCCCTTCCAACCCTCATTACCCATTGCCTACCTGTGACCCCACTGCTCCCAGACTCTCTGACAACTGTTCTCCTTGATCAGCAGCCTCCACACCTCCTCACACATCAAAATCTGACTGCTTTTGAAGTAATTTTGTTCCTGGCATAGACTGAACCCAGGAGTCTTAAAGGAAGAACACCTGAAGCAGGTGCTCTTCCCTAGATCGCCGTAGGCACATGTCAGGCATCAACACCCCTTTGCAATAACCACAGTGGGGCCACCAAAGCAATCCTTCTAAATTACCCAGTTTGGGGACATTTATTTTTATCCTGGCTTTGGTTCCTTTTTAATGGGAATTTCAAAAATGGTGAAAGCAGGATTTGAGATCAAAAAGGTCTGAGTTGCAGAGGTAGCTCTGATGTGTTCTGCTTGTATGACTTTGAGGACATGTCCAACCTTTTCAGCCTCATCTGTAAATAGGAATAATAATTTATATCTCAAAGGGTTATTAGGAGAGTTAAATAAGATAACGAAGCTTCAGAGTTATCGAAACTTAACATTTACATACAAGATCATGGACTGCAGGAAGCAATTTACTGAAAAACTATTTTTAAGCACTTATCTGAGGATCTGGGTATGCAGTAGAAACTTCTAGTAGGGCAGAATAGGAGAGGAGGGCAACCTGTGGAAACGTTTTTCTTCCCTGTCCCGATGTTTTGAATAGAAGCCTGGTAAATCTATTTAATTAAGAACAAATCGTAACATATTTAGAGTCCATTTGATTTTTAATATTCTATGCTGCATTTTATATTTCTTGAAATAAAAAAAATGACTCAGTTGGAAATATTTCTGTTCTAATCAATTTTTGTATAGTTGTTCTTTGTAGCGGATTGTGCCTATGTAAGTACAGTCTATGAAGATTTGAATTTAAAGAATTCACTTGACATGATTCTATACAGGTATTCTCAACCAGCATTCATTTTCCCCACTGGGGAATGTGTAGCAATGTCTGGAGACGTTTTTAGTTGCTATGACATGACAGTCAGTCCCTTACAGCAAAGAATTGTCCAAATGCTGAGTGCTGAGGATGAGAATCACTGAGTGTGCTCTTTCTCCATATGTATATGTAGATATAGATAGTTACAATCATGTAACACTCTATGTATATATATATATATATATACACACAAATATAACAGGTATATAATGAAAGAGATCTTTTTATATATAATAGATATGACATTGGAATATGCCATCATTAAGAGAGGCAGTGAAAACAAGCTACCTAGCAAAATTGAACTTTTTCAAGGAAAATGCTGACAGCGGGGAAGTGATGAGACTGGACTGTGTCAGGAGAGTCAGTGGAAGCTGCACAGGATCAGGATGTCAGGTTTCTGAAGGAGTCAGCCAACTCTCCCACCCATCTGCCAAGAGCAGAGCCCGAGTCTGCCTCAGCCCACTGCCCCATCTGTGAGCCTTCGCTGCTGGAGACAAAAGTGCAGCCATCTCTTCGTAGAACTGGGCACAGCAGCAGCAGCGCAAGGCACACTGGCATTTTTGTTGGGAGCTGGCAAGTTCACAATGAGTGTAATTGTTTCAGAAAGTGTGCAAGCGCACGACTGCTTCATGTCATTAATGTCTGCAGTGTGCTCGGAAGAGAAGGCGGCTGGGGGAGGGGGGGATGCGTTTTAATTATTCAAATGTATGCAGAATTATACAGCCGTAAAGACTGCATTTTGGAGGCTCCTTCCTGCATCCACACAATGTGCTAGATTCTCCCAGCACTCAAAATAACTTCCTTGCTTTGAGCTAGGAAGTGAAAAGAGGTCCATTAATTCTTTCAGGCTACCAGGTGATCATTTGGTCATTATTCTTGCAGGTGGGGCGGGTGGGGAATCAGAAAGGATGTAAGGCTGGACTGGGAAAAGTTCCTGGGTCTTCCCACCCCCTCTTTTTGACAGTGCTGGGACCCTGAGATGGTCTTTCACAGAAAGTCCAATTAATTCGGTCCTTGTATCATTGCTTTTCCTTCTTGTTTTTCAGTTAAAATAGATATTTGGGGTCCTATCATCCCCGTATCCAAAAGACTCCCTCTAAGACATGGTCTTACATCTCCAGAGAAAGACATCAACATCAGGCCATCAGGATACTATTCTGTGTTGGGCCTACGAGTGAATCAAAGTAGAATGCTTCAGTCTTATTATTAAAAAACAAACAAACAGATCTCCATTCATCCATCAATCTATCTACCTGTCTATCTATCTATCTGTCTATCTATCTACCTACCTACCTATCTATCTATCTCTCTATGTATCTATCTCTCTTCTCCCACCTCCAGGTGGCAAACCCTGGTCCTTGGGCTTTGCATAGCCTGCATCTTAGCCATCTTATCTGCCTGGGTCACCGGGTGCACCCTCAGTCTGATTTATTATTATCAACAAATATCTAGTGAGTGATCATGGCACTTAGCATGGTATTATGTGCTATGAGGCAGATACATAGATGTTATGGATCTATAGCTGTAAAAGTAGATCTAAATATATAAAATAATTTTTTTCTTAGACTTCAGTGGGCTCGGAAGCAGCATTTGTGGCGAGAGGGTGTTTTGGTTGGAAGTAGATTGAAATTCTCTTCGATAATAGCCAGATAATAGAGCTTCTGACTTTCAGAGTGTCATAATTGAGTTAGGGAGACAAATTACTTGATAGTAGGGAATTAATGATTGCTGAATAGTTTGGTTTAATTACCAGTTGAGTGTAAGTTTATAAGATGGAAAACCAGATTGGCTGCAGTAAATGATTTTCTCTGTGAAGCAGTTGGAAATACGATGGGTGAACACAACATTCCCCTGTGGGTCAGGTGGCTGAGGATCAGGGACCTTGGTTAAAAACCATAAATAAGTGAACAAGCCAATAAATTTCTTTCTTTCTTCCTTAAAAAGCTTATTTCAACAGTTTGGAGATTCCTCAAAAAACTGAAGATAGAAATCCCATATGATCCCATTATTCCACTTTGGGCATCTCCCCTAAATATACGAAAACATCCATCTGCAGAGATGTGTGTATCCCCAGTTTATTGTAGTCCTATTCACAATAGCTAAGAACTGGAGACTCCCTAAGTGCCCAACATCAGATGACTGGATAAAGAAGACGTGGTTCATATACACAATGGAAGACTACACAACCCTTAGAAGAGATGAAACCCTGTCATTTGAATCAACATGGATGGAACTAGAGGGGATGATGCTAAGTAAAATAAGTCAAAAGAAGAAAGATAGATACCAGATGACCTTATTCAAAGGTGGAATGTGAATAGACAAAACAAAGGAACACATGAAACAACCAACCCTTGGACACTTGCAACAGAACTGAGGTGACCACGAGGGAATGGGGCAGATGGGGGCAAATGGTGGCCGAGCCCACTGGACACTTGGTGGTGTGGTGGAGGGCAGGGTGTGTTGACATATGTCTAAGAAATGGGGAACCTATACATAGGAAACTAATTTAATGTGTAGAATAATTGCTGCAACTAAAAAAAGGCTTTCAGGCATACCCTGGTGGCCTGGCACTCTAGTGTTCCTTGGGCGCAGTCTCACATGCATCCCAAGAGCCTGGGTTCAAGAACCAGGACTGGGGGGAACAACCTATGTGAACAACTAAATACAAATAAATAAAGTTTTTCTTCTACCTCTCTCCTGCTTGCCTGCTGGCCTTCTTTCCTGCTTGAACCTTTCCTTTAGATAAAAAAGTTTCTTTCTCCTCTTTTATGCCTTCTTTCCTAAAAAAAAAAGAAGAGAGAGATGGATGAATAATTCATATTATGGAACTAGTCAAATGAAGAAG
The DNA here is from genome assembly GCA_004363575.1 of Solenodon paradoxus. Classification (NCBI taxonomy): domain Eukaryota; kingdom Metazoa; phylum Chordata; class Mammalia; order Eulipotyphla; family Solenodontidae; genus Solenodon; species Solenodon paradoxus. The sequence goes on along the minus strand of RJWH01000272.1, from coordinate 776,433 downwards.
TTTGGATTTGATAATACACACGCACTGAAACAACTTTCTTGAGCCAGGAAAGAATAATAGTCAAGTGACAGAGTAAGTACCGGACGGCGTGTCAGGTGCTGGGGAACCAGGTACCCAGCATATTGCTCCTGCTCTGATGGGGCCCACGGAGGGGCATCCGAGGAGAGCCATTTACCTGAGTCCACGGGACAGACAGGAAAGGGGAGAATCTAGAGCTAAAGAGACCAGCCATGAGGACGGACAGGGGGATGATGACCGACTGTTGGTGTGATGGTCTTGGCAGAGCAGAGAAGTGAATCCGAAAGGCATTGAAGCACAAGGAGTCTGGAAAAAGGCATTGGAGCATTAAGGAGGCCAGGGATGTGGGAGTAATGACAGTGTCACCAAGTGAAATGGGGGTACTTGTAAAGGCAGTCAACTGGAATAGCAGAGATTATGATTTTTTTTTTTTTTTTTTTAAGGAAACGTGCAGGCAGGAATGAAGGTGAGCAGAGGCAGGCAGGAAGAGCAAGGAGTTAGAGACATTTATTTATTTTATTTAGCTGTGTATCTTGATGGCTCCTCCCCACCCTGGGTCTCCAACCTAGGCCCTTGGCATGTACGTGGACTATGTCCGTTGGCCTTATCCACTAGGCCACCAGGGTGCACCAAGATTACGAATATTTTGAAAGAGATTGAAAGTGAGTTAGTGGGAAGATGTGCATATTGAAATAAACAGTAGGAAGATGGAAAAATGGAGTGATGCCAGGTAGATGAGGATAGATGTATTCTCTAGGAAGTGATCAGAGAGAGAGACAGGGAGAGAGAGCGAGTCCTATCAGGGCCTTGTGGGCATCCCCAGAATTAGGAGCTGGGAATTTAGTGTTTGAAAAGGTCAAGAAGTAGGGAAATGTAGAGCCGCTGAATCTAAGGGAGGAAAGAATTTGAAGGAGTGGGCTGTCAGGGTGGTTAAATGCCACAGAGAGGCTGAAGAGAATGAAAGCTAGAAAAAGCCATTCATTGTATAAGACTGCACTCTATAAGATAGCCTGTGGGTTTTTGTTTTACAATTAAATGAAACATATTAGATATTAATAAACCAAAATAAACATATATGCAAATGAACAACATCAAAGACTCAGTGACCCGCAGGGCTGAGACACTTAGAGTCCATCACACTTTTGTTTTCAAAGTACCTTTAAATACATCATTTCAACTGATCTCTTGCAACATTCCTGGGATGGCTGTAGCCTAACAGGAGGCAAATTTCTGTTCTCATTATTTACTTGCTCTGTTACAGTTTTCATTTGTGCCACTCTCAGTGCTACTCAGAACAACTATACAGGAACTTCGCTGACAGAAAACGAAAGATGGTGACCATGATGATGATGGCCAAAGTAACAACGCCCAACATTTGCGGACCATACAGTGATTTTCCTTGTTATTTCATGTCACCTTCAACAGCTCTGTGAAATATGTGTGGGTAACTTTTAGATCCAATGAATAAACTTTTTTTAAATAAACTTAAGCTCTCCTAAGAACAGGTCAGACATCTTACCACAGGACAAGAAAAAAATCTGAACATTTCAAGGCACATCAGTTAAGTTTTTCTTCTTTTTCTTTAAGCAGAAAGATAAGCTGCTCATTTTGCTTTTTTTTTTTTTTTTTTTTTTAAGGTGCAGGTAGGAATGAAGGCAAGCAGGCAAGCAGGCAGGGAAAGAAAGGAGGAAGAAGTATTTCATTAATTTTTACTAAGCTGCACATCTTTGCTGTTCTCCCTGGCCTGGGATGCAAACCTGGGCCCTTGGGATACATGTGGACAGTGCTTAGGCCAGAGGCAGATGACCAGACCACTACACCAGGGTGCTCTAAGCTGCTTATTTTATTTGAAAGTCTCATATATGTCTCCTAGAAATTTCTTTGTTGCAAATGACAAAACTCACCTTCAGCTCATTTAGGGGAAAAAGGTGGCAGGGGATTTATTGATGCAATAATTGAAAATTCTAAGGGCAGAAGTTTAATCTAAAGGTTCAGAGGTGACTGAATTCAAGTGCAAATCAAGTGGAAAAAGAGCAGTTTCATGGCTTGTGGTTGGTGTTGTGTGTGTATCGTGTGTGCGTGTGCGTGTGTGTGTGTGCGTGTGTGTGTTCTCTAAAGAAAAATCAAGGTGCTCCTAGGAGAAGACAGAATGCTGGGCAGGTAAAACGAGCAAATCTTCAAAATCACTCCTATCCTCAAATATTGTTCCACCAACCTACCAGAAATTCTCATCATGGTTTTCCTCATTTAAGACTTTGGGACTCATGAGCATCCTGCAATGATACAGCTACTGTAGGACAACGTGTCTTAACACTCGCTGCACATTAAATCACAGAGGGGACCTCAAAATGATTTAACATATGCATGCCTGAGCCTAACTTTACAAGTGAGTTATAGACATAGAACCTCAAAACCTCAAGCTTTGGCCCTGGTCGATCGGTGGTTAGGTCAATCACCTCCAAAGGAGAAAGCCACATACCCCTGGGTTCTAGCGCAGCACTCTGGGAGGAAGTGATCAGCGTGAACAACTAAATAAAGTACAATAAAATGCTATTTCCTCTCCCTTCCTGCCTCCTTGCCTACTTGCCTTCATTCCTGCCAATACCTTCCTTTAAAGCAAACAGCAAAATACCTCAAGCTTGGACTCAGGCTGGTGGTTCAGTTGTTAAGCTGGCGGCTGGGGTGTGGACCAAGCAGAGCCCAAGGAAACAGGTTCACAATGGGACCAGAAGGGGAGCAACTAGCAAAAACAAATGAATAAAAAACATTCCTCCTTCCTTTAAAAAAATGCGTTTGGTGTGCGTTGGAGGAGTAGCAGTTGGTTTCACTGCCTTCGGCTGGTGCAGTCCTCATACATTCTAAGGACCAGGGAACAACCAAGATGAAAGACCAAATAAAATAAATAAAATGTTTCTTCCTCCTCTCTCTTCCAGGCTGCCTACTCACCTTCATTCCTGCCTGCATCTTTCCTTTAAAACAAAAAGCTCTTTCTTCTTTCCCTTCCTTCCTCTCTTTAAATAAAAAAATCCCCAAAACAAAAACAAAATCCCTCAGGTTTTCTCATGCTGTGTGTGAAAGGAATAATAAATTGTTCAGGTTAATGGCAGGAGATAATCAGTTCCCCACCTCACAGTTTTTCGTTCCTCCCTCTTCCCCTCCCACGCTATCATATTAGCTACCCTATCAATATTGGCAGCACTGAATATAATGGAAGTGACTTCAGAGAAAAGGCTATGCTATCCGTGTCCCCGTGCTTTTCTCCTCTGAACACGGGAGATGTCCGCTTTGTTTGCACTGTCTCCAAAGCAAGGAAAGGTGGGGAAATGTAGAAATTCACATATGTGGTCAAGGACCCTGGTGTCCAGCAGAGAGGAAAGGTGGGTTTATAGGAATCACTGTTCAGAGCTGGGGGAGCTTCCAGCACCCATCAATAGTCATCCCCATTTTAGGGGTTCAGAAGGAGCCCAGGTTTTAACAGATTAGGAAAACAGGCAGAGAGGGGAGTTCTACGTAGTATCTGTAAGTTCTAGTAAGTAAAAAGCACTCTGGTCCATCTGGGGACTTGAAAGTAATGCGTGTGGCGAGAGGAGAGAACTTTTAAGCCGTGACCAGTGCTGAAGCCTGGGGGCGGGGCGGGGGCTGGTGGGCGTGCGAGCATAAAAATGGTAATTTTATTCAAGTGCTCAGGGCTTTAAGGAAGTATTTACTACAGACCAAAATTCCACCCATTCTACCCTTTTGACATCGTACATTTTTAAAATTGGGAGTTAAAGAAAAAATTACAGCTTTAAATTGGATTTTAGGAATCAGTCCCGAAAAGAATTCAAAAGGCTTCTTCCCTAAAAACGTAGGATTTGGTGGCGCTGTGCTGCAGAACCGCGACTTCGCCACAAGGGTGCAGTGCAGCTCAGCGTTCAGTTGGACCTGGAGACGCCGGAAGACTGGCGCGTCGGACGTTCCGGGGAATCCCTCCCCAAAAAACCAACACCTTTCTCCTTAAACTAGGTGAGCAGAGTGTCCCCGCCCCTCCCAGTTCTACCCCTCTACACTTCCTTCCTTTACCACCGTTCGTCCTCCCACACCCCCACCCTGCCCACCCCCTCAAAAAACCAAAATACACCTGTAACAAGTGTGTAGAATACAAAATATTGGTTATGTATGCCCATATTTTAGTAAACAGTGGGTTTGCCTTCCGAAGAACTCGAAATAACCAAAATGCCCAATAATCAGAGTTTAACTAAAAGACGTAGGTGTTCATACAAAGAAATGTAATTATTTTAATACACTAAATATATCTGATGAGTTCTAGAGAAAATGTTAAGTAAAAAAAGAAAAATACAAACAATATATAGTATAGTGAAAGTCTACTTTTATTAAAGTGTTTACGTAGCATATTTGCAAAAAATCCTGTGCTCTTAACGATAATCTCTGTAGAGATTTTCTTCTTTATCTTTTTTTTTTACAAAATAATGAGTATAAATACTTTTATAAGACATTAATGAAGGAAATCTCAGAACAAATGACTAAATCTCTCTCCCCCATATGCAAAAAGATGATCAATTTTTAAATTTTATCAGTTACATGAGGCTATGTCGGCTCATGGGACTGAGTCCATGTTTGCACATTAATAGTCTTCTGCTGATACAGCCCAGGGATTGAGAAACATCCTCATAAATTCTTGAAATAAAAATGAAATAGAAGAACCTATTAGCAGTGATTATAGATAATTGTTTATCTTCTTCTGAACATTTTTCTGTATTTTTCAGATTCTTGTAGAAAGTATGTACCACTTTAATTTAAAAATATAAAACATAATAGCAAGTACAGACTGACTACAAAATGAAAAACAAATAATTAAATGACTAAGAAGGGAGAAACAAAGATTTGAAGGTCAATTTTACAGTCATTTAGAGAGAGCTTCTTTTTCTGTTTGATACAGGATTTTTGTTAGAGATAATTTGAGATAGACATCGTTTGTGCCTGCCGACAATGACTATTTTAATGAATATATCTTGACAATGATAAAACTTCAAACATTTTAAACTTTAAAACCTTTCTAAAATTAAAAAATCATTACGTATTCTCTCTTGTGGAAAACCACTAATGACTTCTTCGCTTAGGATTATAAATATTTTTGTGTATTCCTCCAGATACATAAACAAATGTTTTTAAACAAAGTAGGAACCTATTACTTTCTTATCTTCTAAATTCACATATACACCGAATTGCCCCCATGTCATTTCATTGAATGTTGATGATTGGGCTGAAAACTTATTTTATTTTTTAAGAGGAAAGAAAATAGGCATGGATAAAGGTAGGCTGGCAAGAAAGAAGGAAGAGAGAGAAGGAAGAAGCATTTTTATATATTTTTTTGTTCATTTTTGTTTGTTCCTCTTGGCTCCCAGTGGTGAAAATGGGTCCGTGGGTTTTATGTGTCTACACCCCAGCCCCCAACTTGGTACTGACCCACCAGGACACACCTACGTACTTATTTTAACATAACTATATATCATAATTTACTCAGTCAGTCTCCTATTGGTAAATATCTGTTTATTTTCTAGTTTTTCACCACTAAATAATCATGATTTTATTATCTTTTGTGTTCTTCTGGGTGCCTTTGGTTATCTTATTTTTGGTATAAATTGCTAGAACTGTATTAATGTGTCAAAGGCTTTTCATTCATTTGCCAGATGACATTTAGAAAAGGGTGTTTCAATCTACTCTCCCTTCAGAAATATCTATTTTGAATATCATAATGTTTTAATACATTTTAAAATCAATAGGTTGGTCATCCAATTTATCCATTTTAACCCCAAAAATAGCTCCTAGGATTTTGTTTGGGATGGCATTGAATCTAGAAATCAATTTGGGGACAAGTGACATTATTTAATTATAAATTTAAGTACTTTTAAAAAGACTATTTTTAGAACAGCATTAGCTTTATAGAGAAATTGATTGGGAAATACAGAATTATCGTATACCTTTTCTACCCTGTTTCTTCTATTATTCACACTGTGAATTATTGTAGTATATTTATTAAAATTGATGAATCAATACCAATATATTATTATTAATTAAAATCTACATAGAGATTTAACTCTGTTATACATTCTGTTGGGCTTTGACAAATGTATAGTGAGTGACATGTATCCACCACATATTAAAAAGATCAGTTTGTGGTGCACCCTGGTGACATACTGGGTTAAACAGACACAGTCCACATACATCCCAGGGTCCTCGGTTCAAGATCTGAGGCCGGGGAAACAACCAGTGATGAACAACTGAATAAAATAAAGTACTTCTTCCTCCTCTCTCTTCCTTTCTGACAACCAATGATGAAAAACTGAATAAAATAAAGTATTTCAACCTTCTCTCTCTTCCTTCCTGCCTGGCTACTTGCCTTCATTCCTGCCTGTACCTTTCCTTCCAAAAAAAGAAGATTTTTTTCCATGTAGATGATTACGGTGTCTGAAAATAATAGCAGTTTTACTTCTTCCTTTTCAAAACCTCTCGTACAATGTTGAAAAGAATTGTTAATCTGATCTTAGGAGGGTAATGCATTTGGTTTTTCACAAGTATGATACTAGCTTTAGATTTTCTTGGATGCCCCTTATGAGGTTGAGGAATTTTCCTAGTTTACCAAGAAAGTAGATCCTGGTTTTTGTCAGATGGCTATTGCATTTATTCGGATGTTCATTTGAGTATTCATTTTTAGTTTAAGATGGGGATTTAAATATGATTAATTTTCTAATGCTAACATTGCACACTTGGTCAGGATGTATTATCTTTTTAATGTATTCTTGAATTTTGTTTAGAAATGTTTGCATCTATGCTAATGAGCAGCATTGCTTCAGAGTGTTTTTGTAATGGTTGTCTGATTTTGGTATCAGGTCAATGCTGGTCTCACGGAATGAATCAGAAAGTATTTCTTCTTAAATTTTTTGGGAAGCTTGTTTATCCTTGGTAGTATTTCTTCTTTAGATATTTGATAGAATTCCCCAGTAAAGCCATTTGGGCCTAGAGCTTTCTTTTTCAGAAAGACTTTTAACTACATGCTTAATTTTGCTAATAGATGTAAGGTTAATTATGTTACCTACTTTTTCTGGAGAGAGCTTTAGTAGTTTGTCTTCCAAAGAACTGACGCGGGTAGTTTCCTTACTGACATATACTAGTCAGTTTGCTGCTGGGGCCTGCCCTTGTGGCTGGTGAGATGCTAGCATTGGACCATGTAAAGTCCAAGGACTGGGGTTCAAGACCAGGGGATGGGTTGAAAAACCAAAAATGAACAACTAACTAAATAAAGATGATTCAAAACAAAATTATCTGCTGAATACTCAAAAGAGACCTCTTTGTATCTGCAGTAGAGTCTCTCTCTCTCTCTCTCTCTCTCTCTCTCTCTCTCTCTCTCTCTGCAGCTCTCTTCTCTGGAGCTCTGGCCTATGAGCACTAACACGTGTGTTTTCCTTGCACCATTAGCTCTTTCTGAACGCAGAACATCCACTGGGCTTTGCCTGCATCCCCTCGCCTCACCCTGTACCACAGCCTGGAACTTCTCCCAGAGCAGTAAGCTGCAGCAGTTGAGGTTCCCCTTTCTGTTCCCCATTTTCCAGGGATCATTCGCCTTCATTACTTGATGTTCATTGCTTTGAAACAGATGGTTAAATTCTTTTTCTTTTTGGCATGTTTGAGGCAGGAGAATAAATCTGGTCTCTGTTACTCTACCTTCCGTAGAAACAAAAGTGCCTTATGTTGTTTTTATATCTTCACAGCAAAGGTTTTCTGTTTAAGAGTCAAAAAGTCTTACCATACATTGGGCACATGCTGCATTCTCTGAATATTAATGAATTTAGAAATAAGTGCTTTGAAATTATTTTGAGAATTCCCTGTAGAGTCACACACTTACTCTGTAAAAACATTATAAATTGTAAAGCTCTACACGGGTTTAATTATTGTTGTTGTTATGTATTCTGTGATGTCATAAAGCTGTCTATTTTAAGTTTACATTGTATTCCTGCTTTCACACAAACTTTATGCGTAACTAATGATGAAACTTGGGAAAACGGTATCATAAATGCTTAATTTTGGTCATTTTACCAATTATGTTTAATAAGTTAAAATTTCTAGCTGAGTGATGAGTCATTACATATAAAGATCCTGGATAGGACTATTATAAATGTTTATTTTGGGAAGGCTCTCCGTTAATATCTTGCCTTTACAAGCCCTGGAACTTTAGGAAACATTTAAATGAAAGGAAAGGTAGCAAAAATTATAGTAATTAATGAACATTAAGGAAGGACAAAAGTTAAAATACCCATTCAGAGCTGCAAATGTAAAACTGTGTCTCCTATCATCATTTGAATTGCTTTAATGCACACTGAAATCTATCAAGTTCAATTATTTTATAAATGATAAAGTAATTATAAGTTTTCCAAAATGATGGCAGGAATCACAGTAAGTGCTTTTGGAGCACTGAACTCTATTCAGTTGCCTTTTTAAAAAATAACTGGTAATAGCTTAGTGAATGGTTTAGCAAACTATTTTCTTTCATTTTTTTTTAAGAAAAGGAACAGGAAGGAATAAAGGCAGGGAGAGAGAGAAGGAAGAAGAATTTTAATTAATTTATTTAGTTTAGTTGTTCATCCTTGGTTTTTCCCTATAGTTGCAGGACATGAACCCAAGTCCTTGGGTTGTATGTGGACTGCACCCGCCAGACTTAACCGCTAAGCTACCGGTGCAGGTTCAAATTGTTTTTTTGTTTTTTTTTTAAGGAAAGGTTCAGGCAGAAAGAGAGTGAGGAGGAAGAACATATTTATTTTATTTTTATTTACTTGTTAACACTGATTGCTTTCCCCTGAGCCCGGGACTTGAACCCAGGGGTATGTGACTTGCTCCTTCGAAGTGACTGACGTAACCACTACTTCACCAGGGTATGCCCCAACTATTTCTTAAAACTTTTTTCATCCATGGTAAATATTTTAAAGGTACTGAATGAGTGGGAGAAGAATAAACATCTGAGAGTCTGAAAATTAAGATTATGCCAATGGAAAGAATTTCCCTTTCTAGAGAAATGTGTTCCCTTATCCTGCCACGGGAACAGCAGAGTAACAACTAACCAACCAATTAGTCAAAAAAAAAGAGTAACCAACTCTTTCCAGACCACCTCATTAGTATTCACAGGTAACTGTCTCCTAGGCTCTAGAGAAATGCATTAACTGTGAATCCTTGTGAAAAAATTCTATTTTGTTAATGATGAAAAAGGAAAAACAACTAGACCTCTGATGGGTGAAAATTAATGCAATTCATATTTTAAAGGGGAAGGCTTCACGTTGTCATAAATAAAATCAGTCAGAGCAGAGGAGCCCAGATTCGGAATCAAACCCTGTTTTGATGCACACAGTTACCACATCCTATCAAATACAGAAACCAGTGAGCAGGATAAATTGGACAGCTGACAGCTCTCTGGGTAAGCAGTTTTTGCAGGCTTTCACTGAAACTATCAGGAAATTTCTACTTGACTTGAATACAACTACAAGTTTCTTGAAAGAAAACATGATTATTTCCCATTGTATCATTTTGGAGACTCTTGGGTTCAATGAAAACAAGCACAGTGTAATTCCCTGAGCCCCCCACCCCCACCCCCCGAGGGAAATACCACCCCTGAGGCATAGTTTCTCCCAATTTTCTGCTTCATTCAAATAAAATGCATCCTGCCCAACTATGAGATGCTGGTGACTCTAAGGTTTTTGTTTTTTTTTTTTTGGAGGGAAACTTTCTTTTCCTTTTAAAATCATTCGTGGTCCCCTCTGCAGCATGGGCTAAAATCTCTCATAATAGCTCTGACGCCTGATGCACAATGGATACATTTTTCAGGACACTATGCTAGGTGAAATAAACAAGTCACAAAAGAACAAATGTTGGGTGATTCTATTTAATCCGCGGCTCCTAGCTAATCAGATGTTTGGACAGAAAGTAGAATAGACGTTGCCAGGGTGTGGGAATGGGGAATTGTTTCATGGATGTAGATTAATTTCACAGGACGAAGAGTTCTGGAGATGGGCTTCACAACAATATGAAGACAATACCAGGGAGTTGTACGTTTAATGGTTTAGGTGGTAAATTGGATGCTTTGTGTATTCTACAACAATGGGAAATGAAATAAGTAAACTTTTAGTGGTTTCCTGTTGCTGACAACAGTCATTCCCAGTATTTTCTTCATCAAGGTGCACAGAGAAATGATGCCTCGCACACCAGGGGAAATGAGCAAAGTTGTTTAAGGCCAGAGGTAACCAGTTAGGGGTGACCATCTCAGGCTCTACGTGTTTTTCCCAAATCCAAATTTTGGGCAACCTGTTAGTGCTTCAGCAACTGACTCCCAGGTCCTGAGTTGGAATTATCTAGATGTGCAAGTCCTTTGAACTTGCCTGTAAGACTCTTCATGGATTGGCTCGATTCTGTCTTCCCAGGGCTCTTCCATTGTGTGTAATAGAAATCCAGCACAAACCTGTTTAAACAAACAAACCACAAGAAGTCACCAGGTTTTGACTTTTATCTCTAGGTAACTGACTGTAGATGAGGCTGCTTTGAGGGGTAAAAATAGTTTTGTGGAGCTGGTGCTCATTCTCCATCTGATGGCACATCCCCTTGGATGTCAGCTGCACGTTTTGGAATTGCTCTAAGTTACTGATCTGCCATCAAAGTGGAACTGTATTGAAAAATGTTTAGCATTTCTAAACTGAACATTCTTGTACCTGCTTGCTGATGTACATGATAAGTATTTCTCTAGGGAAATGGTCCTAACAGGTGGTCCCACTTCGCTTTTCAAACTTTAAAGCATGTTTACAAAACACCTGAGATCTTGCTAAAATGCAGTTACCCATTCTCTCACTTTGAACTGGACCCTACTTTTTGCATTTCTAATCATTTCTCAGAAAACGCTGATGTCGTGGGTCCAAGGACCAATTTTGAGGGTCGAGGTACTAAGGCACCTTCAGAAATATGTGGAAGCGTTTTTTTTTCATCGTCACAATGACAAGAAACACTCCTGGTAATTAATGGTGGAAGGTAGGAATGTTAAACTTCCTGCAATATACAGGAGAGCTCTAAGTAATGAAAAATTGTCCTACCCAAAATACCAATAGCTCCCTCTTTAAGAAACATTGCTCTGATGTCTGATAGCATCCAAGGATTCAGGGCACAGAGGGATAAGGGAATATCCACACAGGCACATCAGCAACAACACAAGGTACTGAGGGAGGAGGTGGAGAGGTGAGGCAGCAGCCAGAGCAGACAACCAGTGTGTTGAGCAAATGAATAAATAGAAATCTTTTCCATTTCACAGAACACAAATGGTACATGTAGAGGGAATGATGGAGACAGAAAACCACCATCTGGTGATTACTTCAGTGGTGGTTGATTCAGGTACGACTTGTCAAAGGAAGCTAATGCAGCTAGGAAGAGGTTTGATGAGGAACAGGGTTACTGACATAATCTTGGAATATCACCTCACAGAATACCACTCGATTAGAAAAGATAACACGATGACATTAGCTTGGAAATCTAACAGATACCAATGTGATCAGGTGATCAAGGTTAACATGATAGGTCAAGGCCATGAGCCTCCTGGTGTATAAGAGCACAGCATCATTTCTGGGGGATTTCTGCAAGAAAGCATGGCCTATGTCTGACTGTATGAGGCAGCACTGGACAGAGGCAGGGGATCATCCCCAGAATGTGAGGACTATACTTTCTAAAGTTATCAAGGATATGAAAGAGGCAGGAATATTCGAGAACCATTCAAATGGCAGGAGGTCTAAGAGACATGACAGCTTGTTGGAATGCATATTCCAGGATGAGACTCTGGGCCAAGAAAAAAAAATGAGATATTTTGGGGCTAGTTGGTTTAATTCGAATGGGGTCTGTCGATTGGATGGCAGTGTGATCTCAACGTTGATATCCTGACCTGGAGAAGCAGAGAGGGTTGATGTTTGGGGAAATGCACTTAGAGTATTTCGGGACCATGGGTTTCATGGCTGCACCTTGTTCTCCAGTGGTTCAGAAAAATATACATGGATACCTACACCTGCATGCCTGTAGGTATCTAATGGAGAGAGAGGATGATGGACAATCTAAGGGAAGAGAATATGAAGGTTCTTTGATTATGGGGCCATAGGAATGTGGAGAAGTTTCAGAATGAAGTATCTGGACTGACTGGGAATCCCTCATGAAGGTAGCCTTGAGTTAACCCTTAAACAGTGGATAATATTTAGAAAAGAGGAAACCAAGTATAAAAACAACATGAAAACATCTTATTCTTCGAGTCTGGGACAAACATGGCACGACCAGGGAATGATGAAGAGACTGACTGGGCCAGGATAATCAAGGCAGTTCACAGTGAGGAGTGGGAGATAGCATCACTGTTAACATGGAATAAAAAGCTCTGGTTTTGAGTGCTTCCCATCCCTCCTTCCTTGGAGGACCCGCATGCCCTCTGTTCTATGTGGTCACTTGAGTAAGTATGAGGCCTAGACCTACCCTATCCTAGCTGTCCAGGAAAAGTGATTAGACCAGGGCTGGTTACCAGGGTGGACATATCAGAGATCAGAGTACTTTACTGGATTGTTATCAGGAGGCTTGGAGCAAGGCATGAATCTCCTGGGAATTCTAGGCTGCAAATTGTTTTGCCCATCACTGAGTGTAATGTTAGCTTTTGAAATTTCAGCCTTATGTAACAGTGCTTTTCTCTTGAGCAGTGGTGTCCATTCTTCTCACTTAAAGCAAGTTGATCTCTCTCAGGAAGAATACCCAGCGACTCCAGCAGGTTACGCTTCCATTTCTGAGTGTCTACAGCCTTTATTCCTTCTTCTAGCTGCTCCATATTTAGAATCAAAAGGTCATTTGTTCTTGTATTGTTAGTTAGCTATTTTGCATGTATATGCTTTTTCCCCACAACACTGTAGATTCCTGGAAAGCGGTCCATAAATATTTTAGGATGACAGTCACTAAACTTTTCATATCATCTCAAAATAGAATGTGACACTGGAGAAAAAAAATGAAAACCACAGTAAATGTTTAAAGGTCACCATGAAGGATTTTTCTTCTTTGGGGTTAACACAACCATTAAAGTTTTAGCATCTATTTTCAACCTGATTCTAAACCTTCTTTTTAATCTTAAAAAAAAAAAAAATACTGAGAAGCCAGATTCTTGCTCCAAATTTCATGTGGAGGCTCATGCTTTAGTGCTATAAATATACATGCCTGAGTCTATGGCTGAAACAGGTGCTTTGAGATATTTTAGTTAAAATGTGGATTCTGTGCTTGGTGGAAGAGAGCCAAATGCAGATTAGATTCCACCTTCACTGCACTTCACTCCACTTCACTTCCATGTTTTTTTATTTCTTTATCTTTTTTAGATATTTGGATGTCTCATCCATCATCGACTAGGCTCTGAATATTAAACCAAAAGTCTGTGGTCTATGTTTCTGGGCGTGTGTGTAATGTTAAGGAAATTGCTTGAGTCCCAGACAGCTTGGCTTCAAATCCTCATGCAGCTAGAGACTCAACTGTGTTCCCTTGAGCAAACTGTTTAACTACATAGGTTCTCACCTGGGAAATTTGATAGTGGTGGCATCCACTTCCTGAAGTAATTTTGAATGATTAGTCGATGAAAAACCCTTAGAATGATGTCAAGCACGTAGTACATATATGAGTAGATATTTATTACTACTGAATGCCCATCTGAGTTTGTTAAGGGGTATATTTTTTGCTATAGCAGAGGACGACAAAAGAGCATAATATAGAGAACACTGTTTTTCACAGTAAATGTGAAGTTGTCCCTGAAGTAAGTAAATTGGGATATTTTCATACAAGGAATGCTATTCAGTAGTTTAGCTCTGTGGTTCTCACTGTAGTGTACCTCAGAATCCACTGGAGGGTTTGTTAAACCACACATTGCTAGGCTCCCCCGACCCTTAAGTTTCTGATTCTTTGGGGCAGAGTCCAAGACTTTGCTTTTTGACATGTTTCCCAGCGATGCTGCTGCTGCAGGCCAGCACCACACTTTGAGAATCACTGGTTTAGATCAGGATTTCTCAACTTTGGCATTATTGAGTTTAGATTAGATAATTCTTTGTTGGGGGTGGGGTGGGGTTTGTAGGGTATTTAGCAGCATCCCTGGACTCTACCTATTGGATTTCATAAGACCTCTTCCCTCTATTGCTACAGCAAAAACTGTCTCCAGATACTGCCAAGTGTTCCTTGAGGAGGCAAAATTGCTTCCTGTTGAGAACCAGTGGATTGAAAGAATGTGCTAGTAACATGAGCCAAGCTCTAAAAGATAGTAATATCTTAATATAAAGCAGAATACTAAAATAAAAGTCTTTTATTAATGCTTTATTTGTTTAGACTACTTTGTATGCTTCAGGAAAAGAGACTCATGTCTCAGTCAATGTGCACATCACACCCTACCCACCACCAGAGTTTTGGTGCTAGTCACCCAGTCATTTTACAGCTTCAACCTCAGGTTCTCCTCCTCCCCCCTCCTTTCCCTCTTTTTTCCAGAGTCTGAAACAATTTTATTGTTTTGCTTTCTCTTTGTTTTGTTTATATTTCACATGTGAGTGAAACGATCTGACATTTATTTTTTGACTTATTTTATTTAACATAATCACCTCAAATTCCACCCACCTTGTTGTAAAAGACAAGATTTCATCTTTTTAATAGCTGAATAATTATTCCATTGAGTATGTACACCACATCTTATCTCGTCATCCAGAAACATTTAGGTTGATTTCATATTTTGGCTATTGTGAATTGTGCTTCTAAGAACAGGAAACATGCTGCTATTTTTTCTGATTACTGTTTTTATATTCTCTGGGTATGTGGGTATATACCTAGAAGTGGAATGGCAGGATGAAAGAGAGTTCCATTTTTATTTTTTTGAGGCATCTCCATACTGCTTTCCAGAGATTGCACTCATTTACATTTCCACCAGCAGTGTAAGAGAGTTCCTTTTGTTTTGAACCCTTGACAATACTTGCTTTTTCTAGTCTCTTTGATGTAGGCCATTCCCACAAGTGTGAGGGGATATCTCTTTGGAGTTTTGATTTGCATTTTCCTAATAACAAGTGATGCAGAGAAATTTTTCATGTGGCTGTGGCCATCTGTGTATCTTCTTTGGAGAAAGGTCCATCTCCACAAATGGAGATCTGCCCATTTTGTGATTGAGTTGTTTGTTTACAAAATAAAATTTATGGTTAAAAAGCATGTGGTGAAAAAAGATAGAAAGTATACACCCATTAATGCAGAAGTTAAAAACACACAAAACAATATTCATATAATATTTTTACCAGATAAAGAACTCTATTAATCTTTATTTCAAACTTTATTTCAGGATTCTTCAACTTAATTAGTTGCAAAGAATGAATTGTGTGTAAGCAAAAATTGAAAGAGCAGCAGTATCCAAGGGGCTTGAGCTTAAAAATGTTGGAGATAAAGGATCAACTTCCAGATGGTGACTCTATAGGACACACTTTTGGGTCACTCCCCAGACACTGAAAGAAACAAAGAAATCACCTATTTTCCTGAGACAAACACCAAGAAACCACTGGCACTTCAGCTGGAGACAGAACAGCTGACCACTAACAGTGGGTGAGGGCACCTGGCAGGGTTCTCAGCTCAGTCACAGATTTAGATTTGGGATGGAGATCAGGAGTTTCCAGACATGGTGGGCGGAGGCTGGGATTTCAGGACCAACTGACGTGACAGCGAGAGGTGGGCCCAGTGGGGCTGAGATGTGGAGCCAGGGAGGGCCGACTTGGGAGGGGGTGAAAGGAGAGCCAGCGCACCAGGAGCTGAGCTGGAGCTTAAACTGGTGAAATTGTGCTAGGCGCAGCCATAACTGGAAATCAGTCAAATCAAACCCCTCCCATAACCATTTCATGCCAGAGCCTGGTCCACTGAGCAGATATCCTGCCCTCTGCATATCCACCAACTGGAAATCCCACACATCGGGTGTCCTACCCCCTGGAATACAGTGAGAAGGCAGTCCAAAACCTTAATGCTAGTACCACCTTGTGGGTAGAGGTGAAACTGCAGGCTGATTGCCTATCCTGGGCAAGTCAAACCTACTCAATGCCAGGGAAACTGAATCCTCAGAAATATAAACAGAATGCCGAATAGAGCAAAGGCAAGTGAGATGATCGATCCACTCAAAAACCCAGGGGAAAATATGAATACAGCAGATGTATGTAAATTACCTGAATTGGAATTTAGGGTAATGGTGATTAACATACTCATGGGCATCCAAAAATCAGTAGAGGAAGTAGACGAGAATGTCAGGAAGTAAAGAGAAGAATTAAAACAAGACATCAAACAGGTAAGAGACACATTGGCTGAATTAAAGAACTCAATAGAGGGACTCAACAATAGGATGGATGAATTTTCCAATAGAATCAGTGATCTGGAAGATAGGACAGAGGAACTCAATCAAGCAAACCAGCAAAGAGATAAAAAAATTCAAAGAACCGAAGACAGCATTCGAAACCTCTGGGATAACACCAAAAGGAGCAACAGTTTCATCACAGGGGTCCCAGAAGAAGAGAGAGAAAAGGCGGGCAGAAACCATAATTGAAGAAATAATAGATGAGAACTTCCCCAATTTGAAGAATGAAGCAAGCCTCCAGATCCAAGAAGCTCAAAGAGTTCCTAATAAAAGAAACCCAAACAGAAATGCACCTAGACACATCATCATACAAATGTCAAAAATACAAGATAAAGTAAGACTATAAAAAGCAGCCAGAGCAAACATGTCACATACAGAGGAGCCCCCAGAAGATTGTCAGTGGACTTCTCAACTGAAACTACAGGCCAGAAGGGAATGGCTTAATATATTCAAAGTGCTGAAAGAAAAGGAGTTTCAACCTAAGGTACTATATCTGGCAAGATTATCATTCAGAACTGAAGGAATGATAAAAATCTTTTCTGACAAGCAAAAGTTAAAGGAGTTTATCACCACAAAACCAGCTTTGCAAAAAGCAGTAAATGGTGCTCTATAAAGCATAAAGAAATCCCACGAAAAACAATAAGACAGCAAATACACCATAGTGGGTGTATTTGTGTCGTTTACCAGCCTTGGTCAAATTAAAACCTCAGCATATTTTCTTGCTTCCAGTCCTTGTGCATCAGTACAGCTCATTAACAACCTGGCGGAAGTGTCCCTTTCTTGCCTGCCAGCTTCTGTGGACTTTCCATGAACTAGTCCTGACCCAAGACAACACAGTGACTTTCTTCACCACCAGTGGACAAAAACTACACCTTCTCCAGATGACAAGAATCCCAACCTTAGGGAGGAGGTTCCATCTTTTCAACATATTTTTTCCTACAATACTCAGCTCTCATTCCCAGGGTACATTTAGAGTACTCGACCCCTTTATAGTTAGTGCCCTGATGTAATTCACAATTATATGTAAACTTTCCATGTTTTCATTAAATTAAAAAAATTGGAGATCTAGGTTTTATGAGATCCACGAGCAAAAAATTTTTAAAGCAAGCATCCATATAAAATAGCAGCTCCCAATAACTTCTTCAAGTTTTAACTTCTTCAGAAGTTGACTCAACTCAGTTTGTTTCATTCTTGAAAACCTCATAAAATTCTCCTCAAGATTTGGAACTTCGTCCTCTTCCTCCTCCTCTCCAGTAGCAAGTGGTGCTTTTCCATTTACAGATTAGGCAGAGCTTCCACCAGGCTCCTTGAACTAGTCAGACTGCCTGCAACCAGCTGGTTTGAGAAGTGGGAAGCTTTTCTGTCAGCTGCTCTGCCTCTGCAAGAGCCGTTCTGGTGCAAGTGTTCGCTCCCAGAGAGGCCTGAACCTGAGGGTTGTTTACAGTGGGTCACTGTTCCTGGTCGGTGAACACAGTCTCGTCTTCAATACCAGAGATATTGCTTACCCCTAACTTCTTTAAGGAGAATTGAAGTTTTTATCATTCATGGTATCTGTTCCAGAAGCCATCTTTTTGAGAGCTATTCCTTACCCACCACTTCGCACTGGTGCCTGCCGTTTGGCGAGTTTCTCCTGATCCATGATCCTTTCTTTAATCTCCTTGGAGAGGACATGGAGCCAGGCCGGGGACTAGGGTTAGTGCTCAGGGGGTCTGGGGCAGACTAGTTGAGATGACGTAGACAGGGATGCAAGATGGCAGCTCCAAACAACACAGTTTTATAGATAAAAATGTTTGTATTACAATTACCAAAAATATGAAAGGACACAGAAAAATCACAAAAATGGTTGCCTATAGAGAAAGAGGGAAGACAAGGAATCCAGGAGAGGATATCTATTAATTATGTTTGAGTAGAATGCTTTACTTCTTAAATATTTTTAAAATTTGGGAAATCATTGACATGATCATTTTTGTTAATTGTGAACAATAGGGTTGTGAGTATGCATTCTACAATTTCTCTATTTCCCATATTTAGAATATTTCTTTTCCAAATTAAAACCCCCCAACTACTTAGTAAGCAAAGAAACCAACCGCATTGTTTTTTGTGCTACGTATGTACTGGTTGAAGATGTTGGTTTCAGGGTGAGAAAGAATGCTTCAGTCCTAATCCTACCCCTGATGAGATCGTGACCTCCCTAAACTCCAGTTTCCTCATTTATATAGTGGAGATGATCATGGTATAGTGGTTAAAAGCACTGGCTAAAATAATGCTTTATCGTGTAGAGCAGGCTGGTCTTGAGAGGGGCAGGACTAAGGACGTAAGGATTATATTTTAGATTTCGCCTGCGAGGAAAGATGGAGAGGCAGGAGAGTCATCAGACCACAACGCCAGTCTGCTTGTGGAAAGGGAGGTGGAAAGGGAAGGCAGGTTGGTGGGAAGGGCCCGAGACTGCCCTGAAGGCTACAGAAGGTTTGGAAAGGCTGTCATGGAGGCCTCCAGCCAGTTAGTTACCTGTCACAGGAGCTGGTTGTTCCCAGAACTGGGCCTGCCTTCCTATCTTTAGTGTGCTCAGGCACTGGGAGGAAGAAGCCCATTGGAAATGTGACACAAACAAGGCATAGTTTCAGGGGCTTGGTGGTCTGAGCTGCTACCAGTAAATTGCATAGAACTGAGAATACGGGGAAAATTTGATGCTAGGTGCTGTTAACGACACTGCTCATACACTAGTAACAATCTTACTCTTGATTTTGCCTTGTACTCAGGATGTAAATGGGCATCTTTTTTACAGTTTCTCCATTTACTAGCTGATCAACATTTGCAGTTTCCATCTTTTGACTATTGTGAATAAAACTTATGAACACAAGTGTAAGAATATCTTTTTGAGATCCTATTTTTCATTTTTTGGGGTAGACACCCAGAAAGAGAAGTTTCTGGTTTATATGGTAATCCTTTTCTTTTTTTTTTTTTTTTTTTAAAGAAAGGTACCAGCAGGAATGAAAGAGAGCAGAGGCAGACAGGCAGGAAGAGAGAGGAGAAAAAAGCATTTTATTTGTTTTTATTTAGTTGCTCCCCCTGGGTCTGGAACTCCAATGTAGGGGTATGTGGCCTGTGCTCCTTCGGAGGTGATTGACCTAACTGCTACTCCACCAGGGCACTCTGGTAATCCCATTTTCAATTTTTTTTTGGAACCTCTATACTGTTTTCCATAGCAGCTGTACCATTTTCATTCCCACCAGCAGGGCACAGAGGTTCCACTTTCTCTACATTCTCACCAACACATGCCATTTTTCCTTTTTTTGGATAATAGTTATCCTAGTAAATGTGAGGCAATATATTATTGTGGTTTTTATATGCATATTTTATGTTCTCCCAGGCCTGGCTTTGAGACCCAGGTCCTTGGGCTTTATGAGACCTACCTCTTTGCCCCTGAGTCGTTGGGCGTGCCTTCATTTGCATTTCTAATCCTCAGTGACTGAACACCTTTTCAGGGTGTTTGTTGGAGAAATGTCAAGTCCTTTGTCCATTTGTTTATAAGGTTATTTGCTTTTATGCTGTTGAGTTGTAAGGGAGTTAGTTCTTTTTATATTCTGGATAGTAACTTCTTTTCAGATACAAGATTTGTAAATAATTTCTCCCATTCTATAGTTTGCTTTTTCATTAATTGTGTCCTTTGATGCAAAGATTTGAATTTTGATGTAGTCCAATTTTTTGTTTTCACTTTGTTGCCAGCGCCTTTGATAGCATATCTAGGATTCAATTGTCAAGTCCAATGTCATGAAACTTTCTCCTCTGTTTTCTTAGGGCTTATGTACTTAGTTCTTATCTTTTGGTCTTCACTCTCTCCTGAATTAGCTCTTCTATAGCTACTGAAGGTTTTTTGTTTGTTTGTGTTTTCAAGAGGAAGGCAGGCAGGCAGGAATGAAGGCAGGCAGGCAGTAGGCAGGAAGAGAGGGGAGGAAGAAACATTTATTTAGTTGTTTCCTTGCTCTAATCCCAGACCCCAGTTCCCCGGGGAAGGAAACCTGGGTCCTTGGGCTTTATGTAGACTACACCCAGGCATGGGCTTAACTCCTACCTACTAAAGGTTTTTGAAGAAGTGGAGTGTCATTAGATTGGTCACTCAAACCCTCTGAAGTATCTTAGACTGAAGAGTGTTAACCACACACAATAAACCCTTTCTATGAAAGAGACTTGACCAACCTCAACACTGGTTCTCAACCTTGACTGCCCTGGTGTTACCTGGAGAAGCTTTAAAAACACTGATATGGCTTCCACCCCCAGAGATTCTTACTTAATTACTCTGGGATGTAGTCTGGACACTCATTGCTACTTTTAAAAGCTCCCTGGGTGATTCTAATAAGCAACCAAGGGTGAGAACCACTGGACTAAAGAGATTTCCATCATTAAAAATTAAACAACAGTTTATTGCGTAATGATTACTGTTCGTTCGCTTTACTTATTGTAGTAAAACATTGCAGATTTAGGAAAAGGGGAAAAAGATGCATTCTAGCATGTTTCTAACTCAGTATATTGCCATACGCTATTTAGCAATGTTAAAAATCATCTAACTGCAAGATCTATACATTTTTAGAGCTCTTAAATGATACACTGCCATTGCTATTATTTTCAAAATGGTATCATGGACCTATGAAATATATATAACGACAATTATTTTATTCTATTCTATTCTTTATTTTAACGGCATCAAAAGGAAAAGTATTCACAAATGAAATATGCTAAAGAATTGAAAATAAGCTTAGAATTTACAGAAATGTAACTATATTTCAGAACTGGATATCCGGGTCACAGAGAAATTCTCTCTCCTATGTTTTCTAAGGAAAGATAGGAAAGAATAAAGGTGAGCTGAGGCAGGCAGGCTGGGAGGGGAGAAAGAAGCACTTTATTTTATTTAATTGCTGATTTTGGCCGTTCCCCTGCCCCCAGGTCTTGAATGACCTTGGGAATGTTTGTGGACTACACTCGGTGTACTAACCACTTGGCCACCAAGGTGCACCGAAGTCTCTTATTATTCCCTAAAGCTACTTAACTTCGGAAAATGTACTGTTCATCTATTATATTTTCACAAGTTCTGGGGAGGAAAACAATTAAACACGGAAATTCATTGTCAAAGATTGTGGATATAGAGAAGCCTAGAGAAGGGTAGGGAGAAATAAAAGATAAAGGGAGGAATGAACTGTGTTTTTATATCACAGACGTAAGTCCTGATGACTGAGATACAGAGCAGAGAACATAATATTCTTAGATCAGGAATTATTTTGAAGATAGGTCATCGTATACCACTTGGTTTGTGGTAGGTCTTATTATAGTTTTTACATTGCAAAACCATAGATAAGCTTCAGGTGACCAGATCCCTTTGTTATTTACAATTAGAGGAATATAAATGAGGTGTGATAAAGAGTTGTCCAATAAATATTTTTCCCCTTTGTTTCACACCAGCTGCAAACGGTGCATCGGAATCACCCCGGAAGCTTGTTTAAAATATAATCCTCTGGTTCCTACCCGCACAGTTTCTGACTGGTGGGGTTGGCCAGGCCATGGGATTTCCCTTCCTAACAAGCTCGCTGGTGGCACTGATGCTGTAGTGTGTGGGGAGGCTGCACTCTGTGAACCGCTGTTTCATGTCATCTTCCCTAACTCGGAGCCTCACTGGCACAGGTATCGCCTCCTAGCTCTTACTCTTGAATTTCCAGCACATCCTTCAAAAGGGTTTTCATATTTGTTGGAAAGCCTGCTTCATTTTTTTATGCTCTCCTTTGAACCTGGCTTCAGTCTGGTATCTGCTTTTATTTACTTATTTTTTAAGGGAAACGTATAGGCAGGAATGAAGATGAGCAGAGGCAGGCAGGTTGGAAGAGAGAGAGAGAAAGCACTTTTAAAATATATTTTATTGGTGCACCTTGGTGGCCTAGCAGTCTAGTACAGCTGGCCACAGTCCCACATACGTCCCAAGGTCAAGGTTTTCAAGACGACAACCAGTGTGAACACCTAAATAAAAATAAAGTGCTTCCTCCTCTTCTCCTCCTGCCTGCCTTCCTTTCTTCTTCATTGCTGCCTGCACCTTTCCTTTAAAAACATAAAATAAAATAAATGTATTTTATTTAGTCGTTCACATTGGTTGTTGCCCCAGCCCCAGGTTTTGAACGTGGTTCCTGGGACCTAAGCGGACTGTGCCCAGTGGACTTAATCGCTAGATTACCAGGGAGCACCGTGCTGCTAGTTATTTCAACTGAATAAAAAAAATAACTCCCTGAGCTCACATTTGTGGGTATGTGTCTGCGTTCTGATGTGATTTCCATAATCCTTCATATGGATGCACTTAATTTATAAGCAATGCTCCCTTTGCTAACCACAATAGTGAATTTCATAGTCCCACCACCCTGCCAAATTTTGGATGACCAGGATTGTGAATTATGGGAGAGGGAATATAGGAAATAAGGCATAGAGGGTACTATCATCTGACTGTGTACCTCCAAAACTCTTCAGTTAAAGTCTGCCCCTCTAGGGGATGGTGTTAGGAGGTGGGGAGTCTTTGGGGGTGATTAAGTCATGAGGATGGAGTCCTCACAAATGAGATTAGAGACCTCATGCCAGGATTCAATGAAAAGTCTGTCACCCAGGAGCGGGCCTTCCCCTAAGGGTGCTGGCTCTCTGGCTTCAGACTTCTAACCTCCAGAACTGTGAGAAATAAGTTTTCTTATTCTTTTTTTAAAGGAGAGGCACAGGCAGGAATGAAGGTGAGCAGAAGCAGGCAGGCAGGAAGAGAGAGGAGGAAGAAGCATGTTATTAATTTTATGTAGTTGTTCATCTTGGTTGCTGCCACTGGACCTGGTGGTGAACCCAGGACCTTGGGACGCATGTGGACCAACCCCACTCCATGAGGGTGAGCCGAGAAATCATTTCTGTTGTTTGTAAGCCACCTGGTCTGTGATATTTTGTTAGAGCAGCCTGAATTGACTAAGACAGAGGAAAGCAGATTTCATTGGGATAACCTGTGGATTTCAACTTTTCAGGCAGTTTTATCCTATGAATAACCAAGAATTCACTGTGGCTATAATTTTCTGTTGAAAAAGCTTTCCTTTTCAAAAGCTCCACAGAGCAGCTTAATTAAAATTTCTCACTGCCTCCTCAGAGAAAGCTCTGGAAATTGGCTGCAGGTTTTCTAAGTGTTTAGTGTGCCATTTTCTAGTCTTGGGCTGAGGATAAAACAGCCAATGTAAAACGGTCATAGTAGAGCATGACGAGAATGCTATTGGGAGATGAAAAAGATAAATGGCAAGTATCCTTAAGAATCTCACAATAGACAAAATAAAGAACCAAAGGAGTAGATGGCTGAAAATCCTGGTGAGTATGGCCTCTATTTTTCAGAAGTTTATCGCTGACCAGTTAAGAGTGGGTGCCTCCTGTGAAGAGTGGAGACAAAAGTTGTCAAATGTCCTGACAGCTTGAAGAGTAAGTTGAAACCGAAAACTGGATCCACTCATATCAGAAGGGGCTAAAAGCAGGAAACCTTAAAAAACAAAACAAAACAAAACAAAAACAGCGAACTTTATACCAGCAGAAACTCCAATATCAATGTTAAAAAGAGCAAATAGAGCATCCACCTTTTTTAAAAAGGAAGGAATAATTCTGTCTTGTAATTCTGGAATAATAGATTTCCATTCAAAGCTTAGAAAAAAAATTGAATTAACTCCAGTCATTGCTTAATTCACAAGCAATGTGCAAAGGCATTGGGACAATCCTCCTAGCTTTCTGAAGGGAAAATGTGTTGATCTAACTTAAATATTTTCTGTGATAATGACAAGATTTAGGGACTATTTAAACAGCTATTTTAGGACATCTGGATTTTTCCTTTTTCAACAGAGATAATAACCTGCCTGTCTATTAGGTAATGAATTAACCAAATATTCATGAATTCAAGAATCACTGCCCTCCATGAGAAGGAGTACAGGGCTGTGTGACTGCCATGCAAGAACTATGACCATAAACCAGCGAGATATGCCCAGACTACAAAATAAAACTACTCTTATCAGTGTACAGATTTATATATGAGGAGGACATGAGATAAGATCACATAAGTAGCAGGTACTCAATCTTGAGGAACTCTTGTAAAACTTTTTTTTACTCATTTTTTTGTTCAGCTGGATGATTAACCATTTCCCTGAATATCTTTCTAGCTCCATGTCATTACTAATATTCTTTATCATGAGAAATATTTTTTCTTTTTTTTTAAAGAAAAGGTGCAGGCAGGAATGAAGATGAGCAGAGGCAGGCAGGAAGAGAGAGAAGGAGGAAGCATTTATTTATTTTACTTAGTTCATCTTGGTTGTTCCCCTCAGTCCTGGGTCGCAAACGTGGGTCCTCGGGATGTATGTAAACTAGACCAGAGCTGGAGGCTGCAGGCTTACCTGCTAAGCCACCAGGGTGAACAGCTAACATCACATTTATCAAGAACTGTAGATGCTGCATTATTTAGGACTGAGTCTGCTCTATGCTAAAGAAGTCAAGCAGCAGTGATCTAATTACACAAGGATTGGAGGTTTTTCCTCATCACAGGAAGTCCAGAGGTGGGCTGTGTGTCTCTGGCTTAGCTTGGATCATGTGACTCGATCACCTTTAATTGCAGGGGCAGCTGTATTTTGCCTCTATAAACAAAGTTGGGTAATGGTAGGCATAGAATAAAATTTAAAATAAAATAAAAATAGAATATCAAAAGAATAGGTGCACCCTGATGGAGTAGTGGTTAGGTCAGTTGCCTCTGAAGGATGCAAGCCACATACCCCAGGATTCAAGTCCCAGACCTGGAGGGAACAACCAGTGTGAACAAGAAAAATGAAAAAATAAAGTGCTTCTTCCTTCTCTCTTTTCCTGCTTGCCTGTCTACTGCTGTCTTCATTCCTGCCCTAAGTCTTCCTTTAAAAAAAAAAATCAGTATATCTATATATCTATACATATATATACACTCACATATATATAGAGAGAGAGACTTGATGTTGGGTAGCCAACTAGTTAAGTGTCTGCTTTGTATTCTCCCTCAGTCTGAGAACAGCGCTGTGCTCCCCTCCATGACTTTCGAATGAGCACTCGCCATCTCGGCCATCACAGAAAGCCAAAAATAAACATGGCACAGAAAGGGTTCTGCCACAAAGTGCAGAAACCATATCTAACCCGTTCAAAGGAAAATAATTTATTAAAAGATATTAGCTGCCATCCTGAGTCCGTGAAGTCGGCTGCATGTGCGCATCTGGAGGCTAATGTAACTAGGAACAGCGTTCAGATTCCACTTCGCATCTCTCCCAGTGGACACAGCACTGTTGCCATGATTTGGCGAAGACATTGCCAACTCCTTAACCCGTGTGCTGGGACCACTGCAGGGATTTCTGCCACTACCCAGCCCTGACCAGCTACCTTGCTTTCAGGAGGACCCTGCACAGACCTCTTCTGTACTCCTTCAGTCTCCCTTTCAAAGTCGAAGCTCCGCCTGCACAGAAATCTGGAAAAACAGGTGTCTTTTTCTTTTTTTTTAAAGGAAAGTTGCAGGCAGGAATGAAGGTGAGCAAACAGGCTGGAAGAGAGAGAAGGAAAAAGCATCTTTCTTTTTTAAATTTTTATTTAGTCTTTTCACACTGGTTGTTTCCCCCTAGACCCAGGACTGAACCTAGGGGTATGTGGCTTGCTCCTTGGGAGGCTCTGGACCTAACTGCTATTCTGCCAGAGTGTGCTCAGCATCTGTCTTCTATAATGGGGCCAGGGGACTCACAAGGCAAGACACCTCTTTCAATACCTAGGAAGGATGTTTAAAGATTGTGGGTGACTGGAAGGAATAATAAATATTTGTTTCAACATATAAGGACCGGAAAGAAAGGGACCAAAATTCTCATTTTCAGTTGTTGATCGTTTATAGAAATACCTCTCCATATTCAGTCAACCTTTAGAACTAAAGAAGGAGTTCAATGAGATGGCCAGATATGTGCCCAACATCTAAAAATAAATTTAATTTCTCCAGAACAATTAGAAATTTTAATATAAAATGATATTTTAATAGCAACAAAACCATATAATATCCCTAAATTAAGTGAATAAAGAATATAAAAATAATTATGGAAAATTACATGATTTTATAAAAGGATATTAAAAATACCTGAATAAATGAAGCAAAATACTATGCTAATAATGAGATAGCTAATATTTTCAAAATTTAATTCCTTCCAAATTAATCTGTAAATGCAATGTAATTCTAATAAAAATTCCAGAAGGACTTTTGGAAGGAAATCAATAAAGCGATTCTGTATTTGGTATATTTGGTGAATAGCTAAAGGCAATTTAAAAAAATAAGTCAAGGCAACTGAAACATGTCACATGATCAAATCATTTTTTTTTAATTAAGGAAAGATACAGGCAGGAATGAAAGGAGCAAAGG
The DNA here is from genome assembly GCA_004363575.1 of Solenodon paradoxus. Taxonomy (NCBI): domain Eukaryota; kingdom Metazoa; phylum Chordata; class Mammalia; order Eulipotyphla; family Solenodontidae; genus Solenodon; species Solenodon paradoxus. Next base: position 749,542 of record RJWH01000272.1, on the reverse strand, counting down.
CAGGCAGTCAGGAAGAGGGAGGAGTTAAAAACACTTATTCTTATTTAGTTGCTCATCTTGGTTGTTCCCTGCTGGCCTCACCCACCCCTGCCCAAGGAACTTGAACCCGAACCCAGTATGTGGACTGCACCCACTTACTCCACCATTGCTCTAAACGATCAAATCTTTAAGCCAAAAGGGCTGGGCAGAAAGTTAAGATCTTAATAGACTTTCGTATATGGCAATTCTTTATAGGACATAGAGACATGAAATCACAAAACAGTGAAGAAATGATGGCTAATTTAGTAAATGGTATTGGGAAAGGTAGCTTACTATAGGAAGAACACAGAGCCATATGAATACAAATGCTAAATACATTAGAAAAATCTGAAGATCAGATCCAAAACTAAAGAAAATACTGGAGAACATCAGGAAAGGAAGTTGTTTATTTAGTTGAAGTTGCCAGTTGGAGCCTCTGGGAAATGTTCTAAGAGATTTGCATCTGGGAAGCTTATGAGTCCTAGGGGAATCTGGAGCTGAGACACCTTTCTGATTTGGAGTGAAGGGACCCAACCTTTATTCTCTGCATACAGGCCTCCCACCAGGAAATGGGTGTGACTGCGGATAAGGCAACTAGTCAAGAACAATGCCAGTCTCCCACAGCCTCTTGGTTATTCTGAATAATGCTGCTATGAACTGGTGTTTAATATCCTGAGATCCCCCTCTCAATTTCTCTGGGTGTATAAACTCAGAAGTGGGAATGCTGGATCTTATATAGAAAAGTGATCAATGTTCATTAGCAGAACATTTGGAAAATACAGAAAATCATAATAAAGAAAATTAACATCGCTTAGCATCTTGGTGCTTCAAGGTGAACCGTTTTATTATCTGGGTTGGTGTCCTTTTCCATCCTTTTTCCTGTCTATGTTTACACATGGCCAGCTCCAACTGCCCCTTTGTGCAATTCAGAAAAGGCCTCCTGTTCTCTAGGCTCATGCAATCCCGCAGACTGATAAACCGAGCAGACAGATTGCGGATCTCATTTGCCCCAAAGGCGGGTGCTTTGTTCAGTGAATAACTTGTATAATCATATGTTATAGTTCTGAATGTACACCTTGGTTTTGTTTATATACATGCATATGTTATACTATATATGTTTTCATATACATTTATATGTAATATGTATTTAATATATATAAATAAATAAATTGAGCTCACACTATTTGGTAGACGATGTTTAGATAGAATATCATTTATTTTAATTCACTTTTATCAGACCATTGTTTCCAAAGCTTTGACCTTATTAAATCTTGCTGATCTGACAATACTGGCACGTAAATCTTTCTGCATATTTAGAAATATTTTCTTATGATAAATTCCTAGAAAGAGCCCTGGAAAGTAAATTTACTGGGTACTTATTAAGTGCTCTAGTCTATGCTTGGATGTGTGTGTGTGTGTGTGTGTGTGTGTGTCCAGTTGTCATCACAAACTGCTGATATAGGTAGGATGATTAGCTCTTTATTTAGACAGAAAGCTGAGGCACAAGAAGGAAAGTTAATTACCTGATCCAGGTCACAAAGCTGGAAATGGAAAACACGGTCAAGCTGGGACTTGAACACACATCTGTCAACTGCATCTGCTCCAGAGCCTGGACCCTTAACATAGTACAGTGATTCACTTTCAAGGAGAAGACAGACTGATTTGAGAGGAGCTTTAATAATCAACAAGCCTTACCTCATCAGTGGAGTCGTCCCTGACCATTTGATAATTTACATAGGAGACGTGAAAAAGCAATGGGATTTTAATGCATGTATAAGAAGAATTTCTAGACAGGATGATTAGTATTCCAACAGGGGACACATTGTTCATTTCTATGCTCTTTTTAAGAGAAGCAACTTTAAAAGATAATTTAAATTTAGATTTAATCTGACACGGTAACATCTTCAGGCCCTTTTTAGTTTAGACACTGAGGTATCTGGGTCAATGAGTGGATCTTTCTGGTACCCTCATCTCAGACTGCTCACTTCCCTCTCCTGCCCCTTAACTTCTGTTGTGTTCACAGAGGTGACACCTTTGTCCGGTTCCTCACAGAGATGTGTTACGATACAGACTCTAGTCATCTGAGCTCCGTGCAAGAAGAGTGTGCCAGTGTGTGTGATAAGGATGAGATGCAGCTCTCCTTTTTAAGTATAATCCTAGACTTTTGGTGTTTTAAATATTTAATAATTTAAGAATTACATAGAGCAATTTTAGATGGAATTACATTTTTAAATGAGAATGAAGGAGGTATGAAAGGGAATCTTGTCTAACTTCTGCATGCAAGAAATCTAATTCCAGTCCTTTGACATTCTATATATAATGCAGCTAAAGAGTATAGAAATAAATCATAGGAAGTGAATTCATGAAAAGAACAATTTAGAAAAGGTTGACATCATGGTACTAGTATATGCCTTCACAACTCATGTGTTATTTCTAACTTTTGCTTAATTAATTACGCTAACTTCTAAAGCTGGAGGATTAAAACCAATGGCTGTTTACTGGATGCCTACTGCTAGCAATGCATTGCTCCAAACAGAACTCGTAGATATTGCCAGTTGGAGTAAAAATTGGAAAACTACTTGGCAATATCAACCAAAATATATACAGGCCTGTCATCCAGCAATTCTGCTCTAGGAGAAAGTGATCCTCCCTCCCTCCCTCCTTTTCCCTCTCTCCCTCCCTCTCTTTCTTAATTGCTTTATTATTTCTTTTGTTTGCATTGCTGTATGAATTTTTGGATACTGGATTAATACTTTTGTCTGTGTGTGTTTCCACACCACACCCACCACCAGAGGCTCCTGGATTGCTTTAGTAGTCTTCTAACTAACTAGTCTCATTGTTTCAGCTATCACCCCCTACTGTCTATCCACAGCCCAGCAGTCCGTTGTTGACTGAAATAAAATCACTGTTGTGAAGTAAAGTCAAATTTAATAAAGGAAACTATATTAGGGGATTAGTGAGAGTCAACTGGAGGACTTAAACCCAGAAGGTTAAACTCAGGGGAGAAACCTGGAGGGTTATATCCCCATTACCCTTCAGAGATGTGGTTTCAGATTCAAGCAGTTTTACAGATTACAGTGAGAGAATCCACCAATCATGCTATTTCAAAGAGAATATGACAAAGGAGCCCTTTGGTTAACGTCTAACATTCTAGGTGAAAGATTAGGAGGGAATGCTTGCAATCTGGGGCTAATTGTGTGAGAAATGCCAGAAAGACCAATGTCATTCATTTTCCTTCTCAAGAAGGCCCCCCACAGACTTGAGGGTCAAGCCGTACAGTCAGGTTGAATGGTCAGATACCCATCTTTTCTTCTGTCCTTTAACAACTCACAGATAGCAGGGCTCCTTTCATGTCTTGACTGTGTTGTTAATTTTAAACCTCTGTAGTATCTCAGAATAGCTGCAGCTGTTATTTTTGTTTACAGAATGATCCTATTACAATGTGTCAGAAGACCTCACTTTCTTACACAAAATCCTCCAGTGGTTCCCAATTCACCTAGAGTCTAATCCTCTCCTGCCTGATAGGCCACCTCACCTCTGATTTCACCTAGTTTCCTTCACTGTTTGTTCCAGCTCTCTCAGGCATTTGTCTCCTCACCCAGGGCCTTTTGCATGTGCTCTGCTTTTCTCCTAGAAAGTTGTCTACCTAGATATCTTACTCCCTCACCTTCTTTAGACCTTTGCTCAAAAGTCACAGCCTCTGTTGGTTTTCATTGATTATCCGATTTAAAGGAGCAGCCACCATACTCCTTAGTGCCTTCCCTGCTTACTTCTCTATAGCACACACTTTCCTTTTTTATCATCTGTCTCACCCTTCTGGAAGGTGAGCTCCATGAGGCCAAAGAGGTTTGTTTTTGTTTTTTTGTCTCCGTCGTGTCCCCAGTCCTTAGAAGAGTGCTGAGCATGCAAAAGGCACTCAATAAATATTGGTTTATAAATAATTATCCCCCATGCACATATCTGAAATGGTCAGAGCAGGCCTTGTCTATTTGTTACAGGTGAAAGAAAGGCTGGTGGAACTTGGGGCAAGTGCATTCCTGCTCCGTTTCACAAGCCCAGGTACTGCGGTAGACAGCTACAGAAACAAGTGCGAAGTTTGCATCCCCCGATTTCCATGGTTGCAGGAGGGAACCCGAAGCTATACTTAATTTGATTACAGTCGGGTGCCATTCTTGGAGAATGACAGGAGAAAAACTACTTTCCCCAAAGGAGAATTTGGTGATTTGCCAGCAGGATACTGTGGCTGTGTGTGCATATGTGTGTACGTGTGTGTGTACGTGTGTGTGTGTGTGTGTGTGTGTGTGTGTGTGTTCCCCTAATGTGCTTTTGCAAGCCCTGGTGTGGCCTAACCTGCTCCCATTGAGGGCTGGCCTCAAGTTTCAGTCACTTCAACCACTGGGCTCTGGAAATGCCAACAGAGTTCTAACCTAGAGTCAAATGTCTCTTCCTAGATTTGAATTCCAAAAAGCAACCTTGATTTCGCTGCTCCAGGTTGCAAGGGGGGTGAAAACGCAGGACTGGGAGGGGAGGCGGTGCACCTCTGCTTGGCAGAGGGCAGAGCTCCGAGTGTCTGCTGCTAAGGGCAGCGGGCAAACGCTGAATCCAGGCCGTCGGGGGTCCGAGGTATGGGATCTGGGAAGGACGTTCTGACACCAGGCAGTGCCAAAAGCCACTGCCACCCAGAGTCCAGGCAATTGATCCGGAATCACCCATCCTCAGGGGAGGTCTGAGTTGGGGACATTTCTTTCCTGCTGTTGAAACGTACAATGGAAGAGCCCTCACTTTTGGGGAACCTTACCCTTGAACGGGTGACACGCACCCACTCCCGGAATTCACAAACAACTCCTATAACGCAAAGACTTCTCTTAAAACAGCAGGCATGCCCTGGTGGCTCAGCGGTTAAAGTCTACGGTTCCCGATGGTATAGTCCCCTTAAAGGCCAAGGACCCGGTTCTCTGTCCTGACTGGGATGAACAACCCACAGGAACAACTAAATGAACGCTTTTCTTCCTCTCTTTTCCTACCTGCCTTCATTCCTGCCTGCTTCTTTCCTCTAAATAATCACTTGACCTCTCTCTCGGGACTGTATTAGCCTCTTAAAATTCAAACATCAAGAAATCAAAAGAAATTGGAGTGGGGAGAGGAGGCGGGGTTCCCCACCAAATCTTTGGGGAGCAAACGAAAACGTCTGTGTGATGTCGTCTGTCCACCACAGGACGCAAGCACCTTTTGGGTGAACTGTGAACGTTGTTTTCTGCTTTGGTGGGGTAGGTGCGCGCAAAGTGGTCGTAGTTCCCACGAAAAGCGAGCCCTAAGGACGACGTGTCCTCCTTTCTCCTGGCTTGTAAGTTTCGGTGGAAACTTTCTCCCGGAGGCTCCGCCTCCTTCACCTTGGCAACCGGCGCCGGGCGTCCGCGCGCAGGGACAGCCAGCGCGCACCTGGCGGCCGCTTGTCCCGGGGGAGGGGCAAGACGGGGAGGGGCGGGGCGGGCGGGAGGGGAGGGGCGCTCCCCTGGGCCGGCCCGGCAGGTTGGGCCCCGCCCCGCCGCGAGCCCCGCCTGCACTCCCGAGGGCGCGGCGGGGGTGTCTTGCGGGGAGCCCTGGGCTGGCGCGGCTCGGCCCTGGACGCGCCGTGGAAAAGTTGCGCTCAGACCTTCTACCGTCTCCGACTTTGTTCCCCCGGGTGGTTTTGGAGCGGGGCCGGCCTGGGCGCCGAGCTGGCTGTCCCGGCCGGGCGAGGAGACGGCTCCCCCTTCGAGCACGGGTGGCGGCTCGGGCCCCGCGTCCCCAGGACGGCGGCACAAACTTTCTGAACCGCCCGGGAACTCTGGTTTGGTGATTCCCGAACCGCGCGGGGAGGAGGAGCCGGGGCCGCCGACAGGTAAGTGGCGTGCAGAGCTGAGATTTGCGCTAAAGGGATCTTTTAATCTAGGGGCTTCAGGGAGAGCACAAGTGGCCTTTCCTTGCATCCCACTGCTGGGCCAGAGGAGCAGGTGTTGGGGCGGGGGGCCCCTGGGAATGTCCCAAATGAGACTGCCGCGTCGAGCCGAGGCGCAGCGGGGACGAGGTGGCACCCGGAGGTGCGGGACCCGGGCGTTACACAGTGACTGGCCCCCGGGGAGAGAGAGCCGACTTCTTTTGAGGGCGAACGCTGTCATTCGGGCTTCCTCGATCTTTGGGACCCGAGAACCGGCTCTTACACTAGAACAGAAAAAGGCGAAGCGATCTGGGGCTCACTGTTCCCCACACCTCGCTTACACAAGAGCGAGGCGGTGTCACTCAGGTTTGCGGCACGTCCCTGTAGGGCTGACTAGTTGGGTGACTTGCTCGGTTTCCTAAGTTCTCTAATGAACTGCTGACAAGTCGTGGCTGCTACCGTGGTACGTGTGTTTGTGCGGCCGTCGGTGGGTCGGTGTCAGGCCCCCTTGACCTCAACAAAGCTCCCTGTTAACCCCACTTCTGCTAGGGGGTGCACGTAGCTTCTGTGTCCCATTTCTAGCGAAGTGGTGGTGGCCCGGGCAGCCAGTGTTTGTTTGGGACTTTGGGAATCACCTGAACAGGCGATGCATTAGCCCAGCTCCGGCCCACCCACCTGGACCCATTCGTACCTGAGCAACTTCCGCCCTTCAGCCGGTGCTGCAGCTCCAGCCGCCCAGGGAAGGGGGAACAATTCCCCCAGGAGGGAAAGAGCCCCACACCGAGGAGAGGCTGCCCTGAGGAGTAGGAGTAAACAGTGCACACCAATTGTTGTTTCCCGGTACTTGGGGCCCACTCCTGGCTTCTCTGGAAGGGCCCAGGTATCGAATTCATCTCATTACGAAGTCAGCTGTTCACTGCTAATAGCCACAGCAGCCCTGATGAAATTATGTAGGTCACTGAAAAATAATGCCAGCTTAATCACCTTTATCCTGTTGATGAATGAGAGGAAAGATTGCCTCTCCTTTATGTACCAGGCCCACTTGTCAGGGTCACCTGCCTGACCTTAATTTCACTAGTGCCTGGCCCCGAAGCTGCCCCAACGTAGCATACACAGCTGAAGTTCACATTTGGAGAACTTCAGTGACCTCTGGACAAAAATCGAGTAGGAGAGTCAATCCATACATTTGCTCTTAAGCTCATAGGTATAGGTTTGTCATTACATTTATTCTTTAATGTAGCTTAGTTGTTGACTTCAGATAACTTTTCAGATGATTAGAGGCCGGGTTCTTTTAGCTCTACTTAATCCCTTTCCATGACTGTCTTGAAATAAATTAAGTCAGCGGGTCCCATTTGTTAGTTGTCCTATAGCTTTAGCAACAGAATTAAACTATGAGGGGTGGGGATAGAGCGTGGAAAGGGAAAGAGAAACCTAGCATCACTGAACTAGATTCAGTGTTCTAGTAATTTAGGCTACTTAGCTTCCTGTCTCTACACAGAAACACTATGGGGTTGTATCACTTTTAATGTTGGTCTTTGAAGATGGAATGAAAGGACTTTATATTATTATAGAGTCAGAGTAATGCATTGCTGGACAGTTCTCTGTGAAACTTCCAAGTTTGGTTCAGAATACTTTCTCTGCAAAGTTCTTTCTATCATAATAGGAAGTCAGTAGCTAATGTCTTCAAATGAAGATGCTATATAGAAACAAATTATGTAGAAATATAGGTATAAATATTGGAAGAAACAAGAGTTGCCTGTTAAGTGGCTTTTGAAAATATATTATTATTTATTTTTTTTAAAGGAAAGGTGCAGGCAGGAATGAAGGTGAGTAGGCAGGAAGGCAGCAGCAGGCAGGAGGAGGAAGCACTTGATTTTCCATTTAGTTGTTCACACTGGGGGCCCTGAACTCAGGGTACGTGGCCTTTGTCCCTCGGAGGCACTTGCTCTAACCACTACCCTGCCAGGGCACCCCATGTGTTCTTGTGTAACTTAAAACATTGATAAGGAGGTTCCCTCTCTGCCCGTATAACACAAAATTGCTTCTCTGATCCCTGCTTAGATGCTTGATTTTTATTTTGTGTACATTTGTCTCAGGACAATACACAGGCTCTTTGAAGAACTGGGTTCTCAGTGACTTCCACCTTTGAATGTTTAGGCTGGTAGGGGAAGAATGCCCAACAGTGACCAGTGACTTCGGGGGCTTCATTTTTAGGGGTTTCTCAGTAAAGGCGGTAACAGAAATGCTGCTCTCTGTGTTAGACTCAGACCTGAATTCCAGATTTTGATTTAGAGGGTGTGCTTTTCATATTTTCCCCGTTACATCTTGTGAAGTGTTTGCACATGAAATGAAATCTTTAGTTCCTAGTAGTCAAAATGCGAGCTCACTGGGACAGGCTTATATGTAAACATGTACTCACATACACTTGTATGTGTGAGTATGTAATCTTTATATCCTTCACATCTCAATAATGTAGCTTTACTCTGGGAGATGAGTGGGTACAACAGATTGAGTCAGGAACTTTTGGTAATGTCCAAACTTGGAAAAAAAAATAGAAAATAGCAGTAGAAATGTGTGATCTACAAATATGGAAGTAATTGCCAGAAGAAACATCTAGAATCGTTGAAGAAAACGGACCTCAGGGGTGCGGAGGAACCAGGCGGGAGTCTGCTGTTTTTGGCTGTGTTCTTTATAACGTCATACCTTATATTTTATGCTATATCCATGTGTTTGATTAAAAAAAATTACTTTGGCAAACATAGAGTAAAGGTCTGTTTTCAGAACTTTAATGCCGAAAGGGATCACAGAGATTCTTTATTCTGTTTTTTCATTTCAAAGGTGAGGAAATTGGGGTGTAGGAGTTTTAATGTTTTGTCAAGGTCATATGACTATAGAGACAAAACTTACCAGCACACATTCACACTCCTCCTCTAAAGGTGGACATTTTCATCATGTTTGTGGTCCCTCAATTACTTTTCTAGACTATTCTCTCGCCTTCTATCAGGTCTTTATGATGTTTGAGTAGGTTGTAAGACTGGATTCACATGTAATTACCTCTTGATTCCTCATATTTCCATTATTAAAATATTTCGAATAGCTTCAGAATTCACAGAATATTTCTTGTTAATTCAGTAATAGCTTTTAATTAGAATGAGAGACACTTAGATATTTTGTCTACACCTATGGAGGAATTGACAGTTGTGCTCAGTTGAATTTGATAAATACTGAAATTAAGGCTAAGTTTTTTTTTTTTTTTTTGAGAAGTTATTCTAAATGAAAGATGCAAAGGGATCCCTGCTTATTTTGAAGTTCTGAGAATAAGAATTCACTGTCATCCAAGAGAGAGGTAGAGACATGCTATTTTAGAGCTATTATAGAAAAGTTATCATTTTAAGTTTTCCCTTTTCTTTATGTATAAGATTTCCTCCCAGTTATATAACTAACGTAAAATAAGTTTATTTTTCCCAATTACACACATAATATATGTTATTCAAAGCTCAAACATTGCAGAATGTAAGGTTGACAGTTAAAGTACGTTAATCTTATATTCTGGGATAAGTGCTGTAAATAGGTGTATATTTTCCCCAATGTATCTCTCTAAATTAAATATATTTATTATTTTTGTGATTGCTAATAATGCTGGTGATAATACTAAAGGGTGTCGAGCTTGGTTTTTATTTCTAACTTACTATATCTTGAAAATGTTTCCATGACTGTACATATAGAGCATCCTGACTATATAATAATGAGTTATGGGCTAGTTCAGCAATTTCCTCTTGTCGGAAATTTGCATTGTTACCTGTTTTCCCACATTCAGAACAGTTCTTAAGAGAACATTCTTAAAGTATATGTTTTACACTTAGGTGTTTTCAGTAGGAAAGCTTTGTGAGAACTTATGAAGATGTTAAATTTCTTTATACTTTCTTTAGTGGTGTCCCTCCATTTAAAATGCTGTTGATGCCTTTTTTCCTTCTGAGAATATGTGACCAAAAATAGAAATTATTAATATTTGAGAGAAACTGAAACAAGAGGTGATCATAGCAAGCATCTCAGAGAGCATTTAGGTTGGGATCACTTCATTTCCTCACATTTTATTTTGGGTTTCATGTTTTCCCCAAGAGAAGATGGTAATTGATATCAGCTATAAAAATACTCTGTAGTTATTAGATAAATTGCTAATTAGTTTTTATGGAGCATTTTTTTTTTTTTAAACATTTTCTTAAGAGCATTATTCCAGGACATGCCATTAAGGAGTTCAGAGGATCTACTAAGTTTCAGAGTGAGTGTATGTTAGCTCCTTTTCTTGCATTTTTAAAATTTAGCTCTGTTGAGATATGATGCAGGGGTCAGTTTCAAGATCTTTATGCTGGTAGAATGTGCTAGGAACTGACTTCAGCCTTCTGTGTGTGAAAGATATGAAATAAGATACTTTGTCTAAATTTCATGACTCAGGCTTATTGAAGGAGGAACATTTCAAGAATTCCTGTGGCAAACTTTATATTTAAATTTTTTTTTTAATTTTGGTAACTTATTCCACACATTGAAAGCAAACTTTTTATTGACCATTTCAGAAAGTTGATTAATATTTCCATCAAATCTAAGATTTGTTCATAGCTGTTCAATTAGAGGAGTATGTTTCATTTCTCCCTCTGTGTATGTGTTTCTTTCTGTGTGTGTGTGTGTGTGTGTGTGTGTGTGTGTGTGTGTGTGTGCATGGAATTTGTACTTGATGTTCTTCATTTTAGGTTGATTTTCTTCGTAATACTGGAATCAGTATGGAAAAATAAATTTACTTGTATAAATCTCTATATGCACATATAGATATATGCAGACCCTAGATGTATATACACATACAATTGTGTACTTACGTGTAAAGTGATATGTTATATTTAAAAATACCTTTAGTAGGTTTAAGTATTTAGTTTAAATATATTTATTTTAGATATTTAGCATGAATATTTTATGCATTCTCAAAATGAAGGTGGTGTCTTTTCACACTTATTAGGAAAAACGTTTCTTGATATTTTTATATGAAATTTCTTCTAATAAAGGAAGAATTTCTTAGGACACAGGGAAAACCTTATAGTTTGTACTCACATTTTTTTGTGGGAAGACACAAATTGTGGAATGTGTTATTTTTGATTATTACCTATTTGATGTTCAGTCACTTTTTTCTTAAGTTGAATATTTACAATCCCTCCTATTTTTGTCTATTACAAAATGCTTATACTTTTTCTTTTTCTTTTTTTTAAAGGAAAGGTGTCGGCAGGGATGAAGATGAAGTCAAGTAGGCAGGAAGGCAGGAAAAAACACTTTTTATTTTATTTCCATTTAGCTGTTCAGACTGGTTGTTTCCTCTCGGACTGGGGACTGGAACCGAGGGCGACCTAGCCTGTGTCCCTCAGAGGCTGTTGACCCAACCGCTGCTCCACCAGGGTGCCCTATACTTTTGTTTATTTTAAACAAGATAGGGTAGTTTAAATGTTTATGAAAAATTGGACAGCATGACTTTCATTGACCTTGATCTGCTTCAGGAAATACTAAATTACCTGCTATTTACTAAGAGTTGTGTTAAAAATGTAATGGTTGATGCTAATTTCTTATTACCTGGTTGAGTTGGACCTCACATTTCCTCCTACACTTATCTACTCTGTTACTGTTTAGCTCTTCCACATCCTGTTTGACAAGCAGACCCTGGAGTTGCTATGGATTCTGCTCAACTTAGAACTTACATTTAGGTGTCCAGGGACTGGTTGCCTTCTAAAAAGCTCTATTGTCATTGTTTCCCTTAAACTAATCCTACCTCTTGATCATGTGTTGGGGTTGGTTTATCACTGGGGAGTGGTCATACCTTTACAGTGAATCACAAAACGAATAGGTTTGATGAGTCTTCCTGACTCAGCCTGATAGACTCAATCTACTGCCCTCTGAGCTGCTGTGAGCATAGGATACAGGAGCAAAAACTCATCCTAGCTCCCCTCCCTACAGACTGCATCGTCATTACTGACCTGTGGAATCCTAGGCTAGCTAACCCAGTTCCTGCTGGGTAGGAACATTTAGATCCTGACATGAAACTTTAGGACAAGAGTATCTCTGCACCTTAGTTACCTAGCAGAGTACTTTATACTGAGTAAAATCCTATACACGTGGTTGATTATCTGCCTCTTACCACGTGGGCAAGTACAGCATTTAAAAATTTTGTTTCTGTATCCAGTTTTTCTTCCTGTAATCTGTTTCATGAATAGTCCATTTGATTTTTCTGAAGTATATGACTTTGCTCATGTGAACTGACCATGGTACTTGGATAATGATTCAATTCCAGTTGTGATGCTTAACTTTATATGTCAACTGGACTGGGCCCTGGGGCGTGCAGATATTTAATTAAACATTTTTCTGGGTTTGTCTGAGGGTATATCTGGGTGAGATTAACATTTGAATTGTAGACTGAGTAAGCAGATTGCTTTGTAGGTGAGCCTCATCCAACCTGTTGAAGACCTGAATTGAACAAATAGTCCAGAGTGAGAATTTGCTTACTCTGCCTGCCTTTTTTTAAGTTAGGATGTTGGTCTGTCTTTGGCCTTGAACTCTATTGGCCCTGCTGGTTCTCCAGCTTACTGACTGCAGATCTAAGAACTTCTCAGCCTCCATTAGCACACAAGCCAATTCCTTATAATAAATCTCTATCATCTATCTGCCTGCCTGCCCGCCTGCCCGCCTCCCCGCCTCCCTGCCTCCCTCTCTCCCTCTCTCCCTCTCTCCCTCTCTCCGTCTTTTTGCTTCTGTGTCTCTGCAGAGCCCTGACTAATGTTTAAGGCATCTATGATCTAGTGCTCTGTGTAGATCATCTGCTGTGGCTGTCATGCTGATCTCTTCCCCACTTGTGAGCACACCTGTTTCTTTTTCTCCCTCTCTGTTGGAACCAGTCCTTCTTCTTTCCAGTTATTTGACTCACGCACTTCAAGGCCCAATTCAGAGCCTGTGTTCTTCATTAAGCCTTTCTTGGCTGCCTTTTCCTGTAGCAATTTCCTGGCATCTGAATCTCTGTGCTGAAATTTTAGGAACTTTGTCATTTGATGTCTTCTAGTGCTATTTTTGACACATTCGACCTTATTCCCAACTAGGTTATAAATTCCTTGAGGACCCTTACTCTGTACTTTCCAGTTCACCATTGTTCTGGTGTTGCCGTTTGCTTAGAAGATGGTCTTTGGATGTTTACTAATTTTTTTTTGTTAATTGAAAACATTTTCTTTATCCCTGCGCATGGGTATGTAGGCTTTATGTGGCCTATACCTTAGTTGCCTGAACCACAGGGGTGCACCTGACTCCCATTTTTATTGAGGTAATACAGATTTATAACATAGGTTTTAGGTATATAGCATTCCAAATAAACGTTTGTCTATGTTATATTATGTTCATCATCCAAAGTCTAATTTCCATCTTTCAATGTACAATTGACCTCATTTACCCAGTTTACTTATTGCTCTTTCCCCTTCCCTTCTGGTAGCTACCATTTTGGTCTTACTGTCTAAGAGTTTGTTTCACGTTTTATTTAGTTTGTTTCTTTATCTTCCATATGTGAATGAAATCATATGGTGTTTGTGTTTACAGCACTAAGCTCTACCTAGAGAAGAGCAGACGGGCTTGTGTGCCCATTCTCCCATTTTGAGTCCATGGAAGAAATGTCTAATTCATTTCCCACAGGGCCCAGAGCTCTCATCAACTCAGCGTTCCAGGGAGACTCTGCTAGTTGTTGGAGGTTGTTACTAGAAATGAAAGCTACATATCATCCTTGACCTGGAGCCAACTTTTCCTAAGAAAAAAATGGAATCTTACTTAAAGTCCTGTTGAATTTGTCCTTTCCTGAGGTACTGATTTGCAACTGTTTTTGCTGTCATCTGCTTTGCTTTTTTGTCTCTTGTAACCCTCTTTGCTTTGCCTCTGGCTAAGTCTATTCATATCTTTCTTTGTAAATATGCTGTGTAGCACATCTTCGTCAATAATTTTGAGCAAGGGTAAGGGAGAAGAAACATGGCGAATGAGCTTTCTGTTCCTAGGCAATCTGAATTTCTCAAATTTTATGCAAATTTCATTCAAGCACAGTATGATTTTCCTTGTTTTTCCTGCAATTGAATGTAGTAGTTGAGGAACATCACTGGAAATTTGACCTTGTTCAGCTCTTTGATTCATTTTCTAGGATCAAAGTATTGTAGAATCTTTACATTCTCTCTTCCCTTAGCTTGCTTTCCTGGGTATCTTATCGTCTTACATATTGAAATTTTCTTTGCCATTATGTTTATTGTTTATTGACTGTCTCCCTGGATAAGGATATACAGTGCCATGAAAGGAAGATATTGTTGGCTGTATTAGTTTTGGCTGTCTTTGGCTCTAGCTCTCAAGATATAGGGCCTGACATTCAGTAAGTATGTGTTGACTTGAGCGGGAGGTTGCCAGCTTGGAACACGCCACCTGCTACTTCCCTTATTGCTGTGTAGATTTTCTGTCGTTTGCTTGGGGAACTCTCTTCTGTCCTTCTTGTTACAGAAGATCCTGCTTATGAGCCCAGTCACTGCTTTCAGATCATCAAACGACACGATCCGCTGGCTTGAGCCTTTGTGCTAGCCGCAGCAGTAACAGCAGTGACATGGGAAAATCCTTTCACCTGTGTGCTCTCATTTAGGCATTCTGACACCTGTGACAGCGATGTATTCTTCAGGGCCTGCCTTTCACCAGTGTACCAAGTCAGCAAAATCTTGTCCCACCAGAGGATACAGCCCTTAGTTTTCATTATGTGCTGGGCATGCCCTGCTCTCGGTGGTGCTGTGATCAAATTACACATGAGGAGTGTGCCTCCTTGACATTGTCTTTTGGCTTTCTGGGAACAGTCATTGTATCCCCCAGAAGGATGCCTGTTGGTAGGAGGTCCTCAGGCAAAAGAAACAAATGTACTGCCAACCTACATTTATGGGACACTTTTCAATATGGAAGGTACTTGGCCAGATGCCACAAAGCTGTTGTTGTCTCACTGCTTGTTTGATAACAGATGCTCTATCTAGACCTGTCTAACAGGAGCTGGAGGAGAGGCATGAAAGTGAGAAGACTGTCCTGAAAGATGGAGGTCAGGTAGTCAGAGAGCTGGGGATGTTTGGGCTCTTTGCCAGTAAATTGTCATTACTGTTTCCTGGCCTCTCTCCTCTCGAAGCTGTGAAAACGGAACCATTTTCTTCCTAAAGGCCTTCTGTTCTTGCCTCTAAGCCGTGGGAGTGCTCAGTAACTGTTAGTGTCTAATGATGACACGGGAATATTCCTCTGAGCTCTTGGAGAGCTGTAGGCGTGTCGCACGTTGACAGGTGTTCACAAATCTCTTTTTTGCTGTTTTGAAATATCTCTGCCAGGGGAGTTGTATACAACTTGTTCTGACAGAGTGGTCTTAAATATTCATTCCTTTTACCCATTACTTTAAGAGAGTTACCTGCATTTAGTCTTCAGGCTGCCAATAGCAATTTTTAGAGAAATTGTGTTACAACTTTTTTTTCCAAGAGACTTGTTTTCACCTAGCCCGTGTATTTGTACATTAATATTTTGTTATTTTAATGATATATACTTTGAGGTTAGCGGAAAGTCAGGGGTTAAATGGAAGTCATTGATCAATTAGACTCTCTGGTAGTTACTTAGCAAGTATTTGTCCTCATGGGGTGTGGTCAAAGAGGATGCAGTTTGGTTGCAAATCTGCTGGAGTCCCTGCTCTGCTATTTACATAGGTGGGGCTTTGAACAAGTCACTTTTCTGTGATGAACTACAGTTTTTTTTGTGCTTAAGTGGAGAGAATTATGCCCACCTTAGGAGTTTCTGTGAGGGTGAAATAAGATCACACAGGTGAAGTGTTTAACGTGGAAGTAATAATTAGCACGCGGTAATTGTTGAGGTTCTGTTAGTACTATTCCAGGAATTGTGAGGGACTTTCAAAGGGACTCTTTCTCTCTCTCCCTCTCTCTCTCTCTCTCTCTCTCTCTCTCTCTCTCTCTCTCTCTCTCTCTCTCTCTCTCTGTCTCTGTCTCTGTCTCTATTTGACACAAAAAATGAGGAACAGTATATGATTAATTGTTATTTGTACAGAAACTGTGTTCATAGTCTTCAAGAGTCACATCAGGGGTTTTATTCAGATTCCTTTGTCACGCATTACAGACATTTACACTGACTAGAAGTGGACTTTATTGTCTCACATGACTAAAATATGGGAAAAGTGAGGTTAATCTCAGGAATCCCAAACTAAAAACTCCTATATCACCATGATATTCCCTTTTCTCTGCCTCAGTTTCCTCCGGACAGTGGGTGGGACCATGGCTGCCAGCAAGCTAAAGATTACTCGGAAAGGCCAGTCTCTCTCCCCTTAATCCACACCCCAAAATCTCAGGACTGGCTCTGGTTGACTTGGCCTGGGTGATATTCCTGCCCTGTGACCTGAGGCACAAATCGTCTAGTGAGTGCCGCATCTAGAAGCATGCAGTTGGGGTGGGAAGGAGGAACAGTTTCCTGAAAGGACTGTGTGGTTCTCTGAGGACAAGAGCACAGTCGGACTGTGTTTACTTCTGGGGGTGAAGGGGAGAGGCAGAGTAGAGCACTGAAACCAAGGTGCAAAGTTGAAGGTTGGCATTAGTGAAACAGGATGAGGTAGACTCAGGGTGAATAGTTTGAAATGCTTGGTTGAGGAGTTTGGATTGATAGACCTGATAAGGCATAATCCTAAAAGCTGACTTAAATGGACTGCTATGTTGAATCCTAGCTTTTATTTTTTAAAAAATAGGTTTCATATTGCAAGTATGAAATAGGTGAAATATTTGAATTGGTAACTTGAGGACTAAGTGGAGTGCAGTTGGGAAGTTAGACTTGCTGAGCAGAGACAACGTGGCGTTTGTAGATCAGAGGCTGATGTCCTGCGTGGAATACCTTAAAAATGAGATGTTATCAGGCAGTGATCTTACTTTTCCTGCTTAAAAACATACAAACAACAACCCTAGTGTCTCAGAGTAACCAAATAGATGGTTTGGACGAGATCTTATTTTCAGAAGAATTCTAGCTAATAAAACAGAACACAATATAAATGAAACATTAACCTTTTTGTTACTCATGAAATGCTGTATCTGGAGGTGGTCACCAGTGACTGCTGAAACTATTATGTCAGAGCTGGAGGGACTTTGTAGCCATGAAGCAGGTGAATAACCCCTAAACCTACCATCAATCTTAACCTTACCACCGAAGGAAGTAGATGTTCTGTCTCCTAATTTGATGCCCTTGGAGACACAGAACAACAAGTGAGGTTTCCTGTCAGTACATGGAATGTGCTTCTGCTAAAGCCTCTACTTAGCTCTACTAGTTTTTTAAGAAGCACAGGAAAAAGAATCAGGTTGATACCAGGGAGGTGTTATCAGCCAGATCCATTATGTAGGAATGTGTATAGGCCCAAATACCCAGTTTGTTCAATAAATTAGTGACAAGAAAAACAAAGAGGGAAAAATGAAATATTATTAGGAGACTTGAGAGACATATTAATCATGTTTGGATCTTGATTTGGGTATATTAATTGTAAAATTATAAAAGTTTAAAATTATGAGACTCTAGATATCAGGTAAAGGACTTATTAGAAAAAGAAATGGTAGCGATGTGGTTATTTTAAAAAAGACACTATTTCTTGAAGACACATACAGAAATGTTTTTCCAAATGGTATCTTGTAGTTGTTTCCTATGACCACTCTTAACAAACTATCACAGACAGGGCGGATTAAATAGTAGATATTAATATTCTCAAAATCAAGATGGAGGCAAGGCTGTGCTCCTTTTAGAGTCCAGGGGAGAATTCTAGCCCCATCCAGCCTCCAGAAACCAGCTCTCCTTGGCTTCTGAAGCTGTTCACTCTCACATGGCCTCTGCTCCCTGTATAATGAGCCTGATCTCTCTTTGCCTTTCTCTCGCTCTCATTTTTTTTTTTTTTTTTTAAAGGAAAGATGCAGGCAGTAACGAAGGTGAGTAGATAGGAAGCATTTGATTTAGTTGTTCACTTTGGCTCCAGGATGTAAACTTGGGTCCTTGGAATGAATGTGGATTGTGCTCCTTCTGAAGCAGCTGATCTAACTGCTACTCCACAAGGGCGTGTCCTCTGCCTTTCTCTTGTAAGGATACTTGTGATTGTATTAGAGCCTACTTAGATTTTCCAAGATAAATTCCTCCTTAAGATTCTAAATTATAGTCACATCTATTGCTATTTAAGGTAATATTCACAGCTTCTGGGGTTTAGGAACTAATACATCTTTGCGGTCATTTTTTTCTTCTTACCTCAGATAATATATGAGATTTGCTTTAAAACAGCCAGCTGAGGTAGAAATGGGAGATTATGATTGGTTAAATTCTGACTGGTCATACGTTGTTAGCTTTTGACCTGAAGGTGGCAATTCTTTCTGTACTTTTTATGTGTTGCAAGTTTTTATTCTAGAAAGTATAAAAACAAAAAAGCAAAGTGAATTATGGGAATTTTGGATTTGATTGCTAAGGTTTCTTAATAATCAGCTCCTTTAAGACCCTGGAAGATACCATGTTAACCCCTGATAAATATAAACTTTTGTTTTCTGTTCATAAATGTTAGCATGAGACTTCTAACAGTCCTGGTCAATCCTTCCAGCATTCACTGTCTTTTCAGCATACTTCTTGTACTTCTCAAGAAAGGTAAAGGGTGAGGGAAAACCACTATACTTGGAATTCAGAGAGTGTAGAATATTAGGTGACCTGACGCTTAGATAAACTCCCTTTTTCTCTTCCTGACTCAAATATTGGTGAGTGCCTGAAGAGATGTGGCTGTCTTTGGAAACTCCTGGACAGAGTAACTTATCATGACATCTTTGTCAAGCAAATTAAATCATGACAGGGTCACCACTTTTATTAATGACCTCATCTTTCATCTGTGTTTTAACGTGATCATAAAATGTTCAAGTGATCTGTGACTTGGCTCAGCGTATGCTTCCTGGCTCAGCTCAGTAATAATGGCTATTTTCTGTTCGGGGGTCCTACAGTGTCACAAGACTAGAACTTTTAATTCGTAAATCCCATCTATTCTGTTTTTCCTTAAAAACCAAAACATAATGAGCTTTTTTCATGATTTTCCCCTCCTCACTCTGTGCTGGAGAGCTTTCAAGGTACATTTAAAAATAACCGCGAGTGGCAGAACACGGCATTTCCCAAAGAGCTATTGTGACATATCGAAAGTATAATATTTCTTAAAATACCTCTTACTGCCCAATTCAGGCTTAAGCAGATGTGTTATAAATGCCAATGGCAGTCAAGATACTGTTTTAAGCTATTCAAGTTCCTTCACATAGACTGTAGTACCTTGTTTTTTAAAAAGAAAACCAGAAATTCATATGTAGACTATCTGATCAAATCATGCTTGGGTTGTGACGTAAATCACCCAAACCAGCAAGTTAAAAAGTGCATTCAGCCTTTAGAAGTTTGTTTATTGATAGACTGTGGTTTTATATTCTTTCCTCAGTGATTTTCATATTGAACTTGTTTCTTTCCAAGTTAAAAACTGCATTTTCTGGGGATGGTATGAACTCTTAGTTGCCAAATCTCAAAATTAGACTGTCTTTTTTTTTTTTTTTTTTAGCTCATGGAATTTTATAGCTAGTTGGTCCATTTGTTGTTGATATGTGAGGTTACTAAAACCTTGCCCCCTCTTTTATGTTTATTTTGAGCTGTGGTACAAAGTGCTCTATGTGTGGCAGACACAAAACATGTGGCCAATTCAGCACAAAGGTTGACTTTTTTGGTGTATGTGTTTCTGTAGTTGATAAGGGGGATGCTCTTTCTGAATTATTATGACATCACTATGGCACTGATCTAGATTTATGGGGAAGCTGTAATTTTTTGGAGGGTAGGGACCAGAAGAGGCATATTGTAGTTACATAGATTAACAAAAGATTTTTCCATGTGGGTAAAGTCATTGGTGAAAGATGATTTAAATCTTTGCAAGGCTCTTGGGCATTCTAGTTGCTTATCAAATGGTGTATCATAAAATTTGGTCATTAGTATTAAATTTCTCAGCCATTTCAACCTTTGAGAGTTATAAAACCACCTGATTTATGTACCCTGTAATAAAGAAGAAATGATGTATGGAATTAATGTAGTGGTTTACGTTTCACTTGATACAGTAGCATGATAATCTGGTCTGCATTTTTATGATGTGTGCCGTTGTGCACACTGAGTATTTACTCAGTAATATTCGTCTTTTCTTTTTTCTTTTTTTTTTTTTTTAAGAGGAAGGAAGCAGGCAAACCAAGTAGGCAGATAGGCAGGAAGAAAGAGAGAGGAGGAAGAAGCATTTCTTTATTAAGTTTTGTTCATTTTGGTTGATTCCCCCGGTCCCCAGTCACGAACTCGGATGCTTGGCCTTTGTACAGACTGCACCGGAGCTGTAGCCATCAGCAGCAGATAGAGATTCTTTTAATGCTCAGGTGCAGCAAAAATTTTCCAGAAACATGTTATTTTTACATAACTTCTTAAACTTTATTTTTTCCTTTGCTACTTTTTCCGATCTGAGAAAAAATAAAGTATGATGCAGAAAAAGGACCCCAGCCATTGCATTTGCATGATTTATTTTTGGCTTGCAAAGATTCTTGCCTAAGGAACTCTTAGGCAAAAACCAAAGCATTATCTTTGAGTAAATAACATATCCTCCAACCCATTACTGGTTTTACATTCATAGTACCTCCCCAATTCAATTATTTCTCTCATCTTAGTGCCACCCTCTTCTCTAGATTATTCCAGGAGCTTCTTCATTGGTCTTCCTGCTTCTGTCTTGGCTACTTTCTGCTTGGCTCTCCACTCCAGCCTTAGTGATATTTAAACCATGTAGACTTCATGGAGTCCTTTTCTTTCCTCACCCTCTCTCCCACTTTAAAATCCGTGTGGGGGTCTTTTCTTCACTGTTAGGGTGAATAAAGATCCTGAATGTCTGCCAGGTTCTGTGGAGTCCAGTCTGACTGTCTTACCCGCCTCATCACTTATTATTCTTTCTCTGGCCCTCAGTACTTTACCACTGCTGTCTTTCATTTTTGTGTGCAAACTCTTGAAAAGCCACAGAGCCTTTGCACATGCCATCACTCTAATGGGAACACTGAACCTTCTCCAACCCCGCTGTTTCCATACCTCCACCCCACAGTGCCCAGTTAATCACCTGGTTATCTCTAGCTCAGACCACATTTCCTCAGGGAAGCCTCTTTATCCTACCTGTGCCTCACTATTACACACTTGTTGTGCATCAACATGAATTTTTTTTCTTTCTACAGGGTGTATTGGTTATAATTTATATGTTTATGTATATCATGAGGGCAGGTGGTGAGCCAGTTCTTTCTCACCACTATCTTCTCTAGGACTTCACACAATAGTAAGCGCACTATAAATATTTGTTGAATGAATGACATGAAAAAAATGGATTCAGGTATAGCTGTTCTCTGATTGTTTCAGTGCACATTCAATGGACACGGTAAAAAGAAATGTGTCCTTCAAAGAGGTCATCCAGAGAGGTTATCTACTTCCTTATTCCATAGCTGCACTTATCAGAAAGGAATTTTGAGGCAATTTTAAAAGAATTATCTTTAGTCATACTTTATAAGCCACATAAGAAAAGCTCTTATCCTTTTGAATAAAAATATTTAGCTTGATAATTCTTTTTATTTTCTAAATGGACTTCCAACTCAGATAGCGAATTCTGCTTTCAAAGAACCAAATTTGCCACAGTTGGATGTTTCAAAAGAGTGTTAAACACATGAAGGCAATCTTAAAGGAGTTGTTCCTAAAAGGTTTTGAGCATTGGCAAGCATTTTTGGAATAAAGTCTTTGAAGGGACCAGTTCTGTGGATGTGTGGGTTTCAGCTCATACCTTTCTTGTGGTTTCTTCATGTGAATAAGGGCATTTCACTTCTGCTTCTGGCCCTGACCTAGAGAGGCACGTTTAACTTTCTCAAGTCATTCACTTCACTTTGTACTTTTCATCCTTCCTGGGCAAAATAAATCTTAGGAAATGTGTTTTTCACCGGAAAGGAACGTAACAGGGATTGAATGCTATTATAAAGTGCTTTTACATTCCTTAGATGCTGATTTCTGTTTAGCAAAAGTCCCTGTTAGCCTTCAAGATCATAGAACTGGAACCACATTCTTCCATTGAGAAGTGTCAGGGAGTCTTGCCAAGATCTCCTATTCAAGATTATTTATTCAGTACTTTTGTTGATATAGCCCTTTTGTGTCAGGCTCTGCCCTTTTACCTCATGATTTTGGAAGGTCACTGGGTGTATTAATTACCTTCCTCTGAAAACTTAAGTCAGCATTGATTTTAAGCGGAAGTCACTGAATTGAAAATAACATCTAAGTCTGTGTACCTTTTCAAATGGGAGACCATTTCTGGATCTGCGGAACTGACCACTGCAACTATTGGCGTTTATCTTCCAAGGAACGCTTTTGTTATGGCTTCGATCTGGTCGCCAGTAGCACTGAGGTTCCCACCTGTTCATCTCTGGGGACAGGCACTCACTCAACACCATACAGATGTTCTCAGAGAAGTAGACAGCTCTGCGAGTTAACACGGTGGAAGGCAGCTTTAGCTAAGGGGCTGGAAACAAAAGTTCCGTTGACCTTTTATTCTTAAGTGTTCTAATTTGCACATGAACAGCAGAGGTTTGGCTTTCATTGATTTTTCTGTTTGGTTTACTGCTTGCCAGTAAAAGCTTACATTTTCATACTGCTTCAGCGCTGACAGTATTTACGTAAGCAAATCTCTTTTTCCTGCCTCCTTATGCAAAATACATTTTCTGTGCCTGGCAATAGTATCAAGATTTGTGAGAGGGCCGTCTTTTGAATCCCGTCTTCTAAAGAATGGCTCTACGCTAAAGGACTTCTTTGGCAGGTCACTGCTTTTTGATAAATAAGGCTCTTAGAAAAACACCTTTCAGTATCCCTGCGGAAGACTCAAGGTGTTTTCTCCCTGTCTGGGTGAATCTCAGTGAATCCTGATTCATAACCTTCTACCTGAATTAGCAGCATTCATCTATGTGAACCGACCACTCCCCGCTTCCTTTTGGAGCTGGACCCCCAGAAGACTTTGAAAACTGTTGAATTCATTTGGATGGAGATGCACTTACATTAGCATGAAGCCTTCATTATGCTTTACTTTATCACTTTATAAACCTTTCAGTCTTAAGCTGGGATCATGTTATTATGTGATGTGTTTAATGGGTGCAGTTTTTTTTTTTTTAATTTTTCTTCTAAATTTTAATTTATTTATTTTCATTCCTGCGTCCCCAGGTCTTGAACCTGGGTCCCTGGGCTTTACATGGTATGCACCTTAGCAGCTGTGCCAGGGGTGTACCAGGGATGGCTCTTGTGTTCATCCCTTCTCTGATTATTAGACTTTTTTCTTGTGTGGGGTGGCACAGGAAAGAGATTTACTCTCCTCTGTGAAGTGGTGCCATCCTGGGACACAATTCTGCTGGGGCTTCAGGAAGTCTTAGGTATGATGGCAGAAATGTGCCCAGGTCACCTGTGCTGACTGGATGAGCCCTGGAATATTGGAAGGTCATGCAAAGTTAATGGAGAATTAATACCTTGTAAACATAATCCCCTACTATTTTAAATAATGACTGACTCAAGTTCAGGCAGCATATATTAAATGATTCTAACATGAAGCGAACAGTTTAAAACTGGTAAAGGACAGGTAATAAAGGATTTAGGACTGACTATTCATTTAGCTGTAAAGAGCCCGCTTTGCATGACAGGTTTCCTAATCTTCTTTTAAGGAGGAAGCTGAAGCAGAGAGAGGCTTGTGTGCTTGGAATCCTGCAGACCATCAGGGGCACGCTGGGGTTTGAACCCACACTGCTCTGCCACACAACCCCTGGTCTTAACCTCCCAGAGCTGCCTTTCCTCTGGGACCAGGCATTATGTAGTGTGGGAGATAACAGAGCCCTCAGTATTGACAAGGTGAGACAAATTCCGATTTAGAGGATGTATTAATGAATTAGTTGAGCTGCTGAACCAGCAATTCAGTTCAGTAGACATTGATCAAGGGTCTAGTGCGTGTATAGCCCTTTGCTAGGGGCAGAAGCACGTACTAAGATCACCCACTTGGAGAGTTTGTTGTAGAATATGAACAAACACAACTTTTCTAGAAGATAGAATTCATTCACCCCGCGGATATTTATTTGGCACCTGCCGTGTGCCAGGACTGGACCAGACACTGAGAATTGTTCACCTGTTTGTTGATTCACCCTACACTTTTGATCACTGACTACGTGCCAAGCAGTGTTCTAGATGCCGGGAATATAGTTGAGAACAAAGCGGCATGGTCTGAATTCTCAGTGAGTATACATTCCAATGGGAGGGAGGGAGACAATAAATAAACAAGAACAGACCCACCTGGTAACCTTGTAGGGAATTAAAAGAGGATGGTGTGCAAAGAGTGACTGGGTGGCTCGATTAGATTGCAAAGATAAGTAAGGTTCGGTCCTTACCCTGGAGGAGACAGACCTGTAAACAGCTAACTGCTGTATGATTCAGTGTGCGCGCCCTCTGGGAACAAGAGGCTGCAGGAGAAGCCTTGTTATTCTCCTGGGAGAGAGGAGGACGGACTATAAACTGTGTGTTCAGGATGGGAATTGTGGAGCTGTCTGAAGGGTAGGCTAGAAGGGAGAGAGGCTGATTCTAGGATGTGATAAATCTGGAATTACTGCCATAGCGGGAAGGAGACAGGAGGAGGTTCCTTCTCATTGAGAGAATTAGGGAAGGCTTCTTTTAAAGGTGTGGAGATGACTGGAAGGCAGTTCAGAGTTATGTTACTATGAACAGAAACGGAAAGATCCAGCTGCTTTGGGGACTGCTGGAGCAGAGACGGGTGCAGAGAAAGCCACGGTGGGTAGGCCTGATACAGCGGTTGCCTCAGGCCAGCTGAGAGTCACAGCCTTGGGGACGGTCGTCTTGCAGCCATGTGTAAGATGTATTGGAGGGGGAACAGAGAGGTGGCTGAGAGATAATTCAGAGCCATTTTGCTGACCTTGAGATAATGGCGATCTGAGATAGGCTGGTGGCCCTGGGACTTCACCGCAGATCCTGGGACAGGTGTGCGATGGAGAGAGGATAGCTGCTGGTCAGGTGTAGGAGTTAAGGAGAGGGAGGAGAACACTGATTCCAAGAAGGTAATCCCAGATGACTGGGAAGAGAGGATTTCTGTAATAAACGTGGGATGGCAAAAGAAAAAATATGTTTGAGAGGACATACTGCTTGGATTAAGTTGGGACTTGAGTTAATGGTGCTTTCTGGTGGGACCTTGAGGTAAGTGTCAGATACGTACTGTATTTTGCCCCGTATAATGCACACTTCTTTTTTTGCCAAATTTGTGAGGGAAAAATAAGGTTGTGTGTTACACACGCATAGTACTAATTCTGTAGCTGTATAAATGTTTTTATTTCTTTTATTTATGCTTTTGAGTTAAAAGTATAACTCTAGAAATCAATAAGGATAATGATATTTGTATGCAAAATGATACCCTGGAAAAAGGACAGCTGGATGAATGAAGAAGGCACGAGAATCTGATCTGACCCTGGAAGCTGAATTAAAAACCAGCTCTGCTTTGTTGTTGATGGCGTCAAACCACTTGCTGTGATACCTGATGAACTAACCAGCCGACTGCACCTCTGGATGTGTCAGTGAATGAGCCCTTGAAGGCCTGATGAAGAAAGAGCAGAGGTTGTGGACGCAGTCCGCTGGTAGTGAGTTCACACCTGCAGGCTGAACCCAGAAAGTGTCCATCGCCTGGGTTTGTGGCTGGACCCTGAGATCGTGGAACTGTGTCAAGAAGGTAGTTGTTGTGAAATCATTTGAAAAATGTGACATCAGCAATACAATGGATGGAACTGAGGATGATGAAATTCCTAGGATGAGCAAAGTGACTCTTCAGAAGACACCAGTAATGTAGAAATTGAAGAAGGTGGTACTTCTGATATTGGCCTTCTCCTTCCTGGCCTTCTCTGACACCTAAATATTGTAAATTTGTTACCATACATAAAATTTCTTGTTCCTTGGATCTATCTGTTTTTGTGTTTTATAATTATTTGTTACATAAAATTTCTTGTACCATAATCAGTTAAAAAATGCTAAGATTCCTTTATAATACAAAAAGCAAGTACCTAAAGTTAAGCAAATAAAAATTTGAAGAGTACACATGTTGTTCTTCATAGAAAGGCATATAACTAATCATGTTTGCCTTTTCACCTTGGTCGTTGGGAAGCACAGAATCAAATTCTCTCACCACAATAACAATGGGGGACTTTATGGTCTCTATAGTTGATTTCTATTTCTGTTATCACTTAGGCCAGTTACAATCTCATTTTCTTTTCTAATTTTTACTTTCGGATCATGATTTTTAGCTTTCTGCAATACATACATTTTTCACAAGCCACCTCAAATTCTTTGTAGAATGAAACAAGGGCTAAATAAATAATGAGATATATGAATGAAATATACTGAAAATGCTTTAAATCAATATATAAATATAAGAACTCATCATCTTTAAAATTTGTGTGTTCTTTATTCTCTCTGAATTTTGTCTTCATGGATGGCTTTTAGGCAAGTGATAAATATATAATCACAGATTGTAAAACTAAATGAAAAACGAGTTGGCAGCACTGAGAACCAAATTTATGAGTAAATATTTGCCCATTGATTCCATCCATTCTGACTCTTGATCAGTTAATTTATTTCCAGGTATATGAATCTTTGCAATAAGAATTGGAATTTTTTTTGTCAGTCCTTCATAAATTTTAATAGTGGATTCATTTGGAGACTTGGAATTGATGTTATTAATGATCTGGTATGAGTCACTGGAATTTGGACTGATGTGATCTAGGAATGCTTTTATTTTCAATCATCTCATGAAAATCCTCTGTCAGAAAACTGGGTTGTGTTTGTAGGTTGTTCACAATTGAGCAATAACTAGGTCACTGGTTAGGTAAAAAGAATTAACCTCTTGTTGGCAATCATTCCCAGATTTTGTTGTCTAAGGAAAGATCTTTTTGACTTTGTAGAAGGAAACTTCTGCTTGGAGTGACTCGATGAGGAACTAGACTCCTTATGACAAAATTTTTTGATTAAAATAACCAAATCATTAAGGGATAGCTGTGAATCTTGGATTTTCCCTGTGTTGTTTCTAGAAGAGTTTTCCCAGTTTAAAAATTGACATTGTCATCCTTCCCTTAAATCACCCTGTCAATTCTGATAAAGTAGAAAGACGACAGACCTCTGCTGATGGAAATGTAAGTGGTAGAAAAAGCTTCGTAGAATCAAATGAATATCAAATGGGATATTTTTAGGAACTTGTCTTAAAAATGATAATTCCTAGATGGAAGTCACTTTTGTTTGTTTCTGATTGATGACCTACTTTCTATTTATATAAAGTGTCAAATGTTGACATCAAAATATCTTTGTGATTCAATTTGTAGTAGGAAAAATGAATTCAGTTAAACACCACAGTGGCATTTCCTTATTTAGACCCCATCTCATTCCATAAAAAGAAATGAACTTATTCTAAATATGGCAGTAATGCTTTAGTCCCCTCTCTGTGAATGCTTCCAGTGTGGAGTTTGAATCATGGAAGAGCTGGAGGCCTGCCTTCCTGCCTCACGTCTGTGTCCAGTATCTTGGTTTTCATTAGAGCTTCTCAACTCAACCCGAATCCCACTTACTGTTAGTTGTAATTTTTTTTTTTTAAAGGAAAGGTGCTGGCAGGAATGAAGGCTAATAAAAGACAGTCAGATAGGAAGAGAGAGGAAGAGGAAGAATCTTTATTTTCATTTAGTTGTTCACACTGGTTTTTCCTGCCAGACCCGGGACTTGAACCCAAGGATATGTGACTTCGACTCTACCTTTGTAGATGACCGACCTAACTATTCCTCCCCCTGAGCATGCCTGTAACGTTTTTTTCCTTAGGATTTTTATTACATGTAACAGAATCTTCTACCAGGAACCATAGGTTGATTTTTTTTTTTTTTTTTTTTATCTCAGTATCAAAAATAGTTGTTCTTTCTCTGAGGACTGGTTTATTTTTACCCTGAGGATGCTGAATCTTATAAGGGATTATGTTTCCTCTGCGTGTTGGCTCCAGCAAAGCTTAGAGTTCCTGCCAGCTCCTGGTTCTCCCTTCTCCCCCTTAAGTATCTACAGCTCCTCTCTTCTGACTCACATTCTATCTTGTGGCTACGGTGACTGGTTGCTTTTCTTATCCTGTTCCTTTAGAGGCTGTTTGAAGTCCACGAGAGTGGTGCTTTTCCTTTATACTCTTTACCATGCAGTTACAGTGCGTGGCTCACATTTGAGACTCATAATGGCTGAATTAAGTATTAGTAGTCATTCAAAAATAGCTCCCTTGTGTGGGGCCCTCCATGGTGATACAGTTAGGAGAAAGAACTATATCACATGCTAGGAAAATACACTGAGAGTCAGAGGGATTGTATGTTTGAAAATATGGGGCAATGAAATGGATGCCCCTCAGGAGAAGAAAGAATGTTGATTATAATAGCCAGCAAATGCTATTTTCCTCTTTGTGTCATTTCTAAATATATTGCTCATCGAAGTTGGGAGCCTGGCATCACCCAACCTCGTGCCTAAAGTATTTCCTCTCATAGAAGAAGAAAAAAAAAAGAGACTTGTTAGGAAAGGAAATGTTTAATCACTGTTGATTTAGAGGTTGCTTTGAGATCTATGCCTGTAAGTATTGTGTAATGCAGATTACTATCTTACCTCTAAAATAGTTTTAATAAAATGGTTGTGAGCTGTAGTCAATGATCCATGCATTCAAGTGTTAGAAATTCTGTATGACTAAATTCCAGTACAACTAAAGAATCTGAGCAGACCCATGGAGTGCATTGTAATACTCTGACACATAGTCCAAACTCTAATAGCAAAGTCCCTTGAAATGAAAATGAATCTAGTTAAGTGAAGGCAAAAGCGCCTCAACTTTAGATGCGTAGTGACACTATTTTATGATTAAATTCACAAAGTCTATAGTTGGTGTTTTGAGAGGGGAATCTTTGTTTTTTAATTAAAAAATTTGTTATATTTTATCAGTTGTCATATGATCATATGTGCTTGGTAGGTAGGCATCGTGATTCTAACAGCAGAACTATTAATATCAGATGCTTTGGAAACTACAACCAGAGGAAAGAGCTGTTTTCTTTGTATTTCTCTTTTCAGTTCTGCAAACAAAAGTGTAAGTTTTGTTAGATTGAAAACAAATTCTGCCTTACCAGAGTTTCATTTGAAAAAAAATTTGCTTTGAGTCTTGAAAGACTGTCTTTGAAATAGTGTACAGTAGTCAGCATGCTCTGGCGGAGCAGTGGTTGGGTCAGTTGCCTCCCAAGGAGCAAGCCATGTACCCCTGGGTTCCAGTCCCAGGTCCTGGTGTGGTGAAGGGTGGGGGGTGGCTAGGGGCACGGGAAACAACCAGTGTGAAAAAGAAAATAAAGATGCTTCCTCCTTCTTTCTTTTCCTGCCTGCTTGCTCACCTTCATTCATGCCTGCATCTTTCCTTGAAAAACAAAAACAAACAAACAAAAAAAAGGAATTTATGTAGTTGACAACATACTTTAAGGATCCTTTATTGATTTAATGAAATACCAATTTTTCATCATGACATTGATCATATTATACAACTTCAAATTTTCTTCTAAAGTATGTTTTCTTCTCAAATTAAGCTTAACTGGTTGCATTTTTGATATACAGTTATGTTTTAATTCTGCAGAGCCCAAAACAAACACTCTAGACTTTAGTTTTCTATTTCGTGATAAGGATTCCGCTCGATGAAATTTTGCATAAGTAGTTCGAAGGGCATGACATGGCCCTAACAGAACTGACCTGGAGTCTGACTGTCTCATAGGGCTGTTGTGAGGGTTTAATGGTTTATTATTAATGACAAGGTTTAGAAGCATGTTGGGCACAAAGTAAGTGTGATATAAAGTGTTTGCTGCTTTCATTATTATGTGACTTAAGTCATTATTTAAATAATTATGAATATTGTTTTTATTGCCTTCAGTAGGGGTTGAGTCTCCTCTAACGTGACTAAAAGAACTTTTGCTGTTAAAAGTTACAAAAAAGTTAAGATGGGGGTGGACGGCGCTGGAACTCCGGTGGTTGACAGTAAATGAGGTGTGGACTTGTGGATGGATTTGTGAATCTGTTCTCCGGAAAGGCAGATAGTATTGTAAACAAGTGAAACACGAATAAAATAAATGAAAAAACAAAAGAAAAAGTTACCAAAATCTGGAGAGTTCTAGAACTTGCTTCTTGTTCCCTGTCTTCTTTGCCTAAACTCGCATTACTTGAACTCTGTGGGTCTCCAGTTCCTTCTCTGGAAGATGACTGCTGCTTGGTGATGAGTCTCTGATAGGTCTTCAGGCTACAACAGTTCTGCGATTGTTTGGTCTGACCTTCTGCTTAAGCAGGAAAGTTGAGGTTATTGGTGTCAAAATCTTTGATCTGGAATGTTAGAATTTTATAAGGGGAAGGGACTTTTACTAAATAGTTTATTCTTTGGGAAACCCTTTCCTTATCTTAGTTTCAATTAATGGGGAGAGTGGTGGGAAGCTTGTTGGACTCCATCCATACAGATGTTGATTTATAATAGTGCACTCCTTAATTCTATGTAATGTTCTGATGCAGTGTTCATTGAATAAAATTAATTAGTGGGTTTTTTATATAGATTAGTACACATCTTTAGTTTTCCTTTTATATCTCCTCCCCCCACCCCACAACACTATTTTACATTCTATATATTATCTCCTGCTTGAATGTCCGCTTCATAAGGGCAGGTATCGTTATAATTTTTTTTTTTAAAGGAAAGGTATAGGCAGGAATGGAGGCGAGATAGGCAAGCAGACAGGAAGAGAGATGAAACATTCCATTTATTTTATGTAGGTGCTCATCTTGGTGTTCACCCTGTTTCCGGGATGTAAATCTGCATCCCTGGGATGTAAATCTGCATCCTTGGGGTGCATGTGGACTGTGCCCAGCCAAAGGTGACTGACCAAATCACTACTCCACCAGGGTGTGCAGCATCTTTTATTTTTTTTCATTCAAGTGCCTGGCACAATAGTTGTACCAGTTAGGGATTCAAGAAATATGGTTGGACAAATGAAGGAATCATCAGTTGCCCAGTGGACATTTCTATTCATTGATGATTTATCACTCTTCTAAAACAACTCCTCTCAGGATTTTCTTGCTTCCACCCATGACATTGCTGTCACGGTATGAAGGGCAAAAATCCTAGAGGAGTTGGCAGCCACACCCGAGACAGAACACATAGATGATTTTCAAGGGAATTTAGATTGTCGCTCTAGGTGCAGAAATAGTAGTACATTTTCATACAAACTCCAAGGACCTGACTCTTCCCTTACTGAGCCTGGTGAGCTAGAGCCCGAGGTAACTGCCTGGAAATGACTTAAAGTCACTAAAATCATAGTGTCTGCTGGGTTAATATTCCGAATATGCTTCCCTTGTCATGCAAATGCCATTGGAGACTCCTTATTGCTTCTAAACAAAATCTCAACTCTGCAGTCTGGTCTCCAGTGAGACCCATAACTTTCCAGTTCTTTCTCACACCAGGGCTGTGTCAGCTCACTCCTCAGCTGAGGGCTCTTCCTTAGTGTCTCCTGAAGTCTTCCCATTCCTGCTGTACGGTCCAGGGGTTTATTACACTATGCCTTTGTTGCTCATCCTCTGGTAGATTTTCTTCTTCACCATCCAGCTCTACTTTCCTTACTAGACCAAGGAAGCTCTTCAGCTCTTACTAACTGGAAGCCATCTGATCGTGGTTTTAGGCTCCCAAATGGCATATTATTCTTAAATATTACATTTGAATATTTACTGCTTTCCCTGCTCTTTGATAGCCTTTCTGAGGGTAAGGACCAATGGAAAAATGGATTTGTGGGTTAGGGAATGAATCACAAATCATAGCTAAAGCAAAACCTGCTAAACTCTGATACTCAGTTGACTGAATGTAAGTGTATTTACTTGTCTGTGATGAAGTTTTCAGGAGCTTTAGAAAATGCTAAGATTAAGTTCTCCCTACCTTTTCTGGCATTAAAATGCCCTTTTAAAAATTAAATGAATAGTGATATCTAGTAATAGTAATGACTTCAAATGACTTACTTGGAAAAGTAGAAAATTAGCAGTTAACTTGGTCATGTATGTGTGTGTATGTGCATGTGCGTGTGGTGTGTGTGTAATTTTACTGGTTTGTGAAGACACTGCTCCATCCCTTCAACCTCCACTGGTGGCCATTCTCTTCCGACTCAGTGGTACAGCAATCTTGTTTCAGGGCCTCAGAACATCCTCTTAAAATTCTCACTGTGTGGTTTGATTCATTATTCAGGCACGGAATGCAGTAAGTTACCTTCCAAAGATGCAGGAGTGTCCTTCCATTTTTCTGTACTTCCAAGGACAATTTCCTTTTTTTTTTTTTTGGTTCTTTCTGTTTTTTGTAATCATTTTATTATTTCTTTTGTTTACATTCCTGTATTCATTTTAGAATATTAAAATTGCACCTCAGTCTGTGTGTGTTTCACACCCACCCACCACCGGAACCTTTATCGCCACCTCGTTCCCCTCTTTTTCCTCCCTCTCCTCCCACCTCCTGGAAGCCACCGTCTTGGGGTCCTTTTGAATTTTATTGAGATTTGTCTAAAACACTTTTTCTCATTCAGTGCAGATTAATCTACACAGTGGCCCTTCCTAAGTAAGCCAGCTTTATTCAGGTCATCAAAAAGAGAAATTTTGCATGATTTTTAATTTCTCAGGCTGACTGAAAAACCCAGTCAAGATATAAAAGACCTTAATTTGTTCCTTTTCTTTCCAAATCTTAAACCATGTGTTCTCTTGTTTCATGTTATAAGGCAAGTTAACGTTCTCCTTTTTCCAGTTGTTCTGCGATTGCAGGTTTCCATTAAAAACACTGTATGTTTACTCTTGGATTTTGACACTTTAATTATTAGCAGTGTTTGATCACATATAATCTTGCTAATAGTCAGCCATACCTCCCAGGTCACATTAGTGCAGCCGACAGCATGGCAGGCGGTGGGAGCCAGCATTGTGTGCTGGTGAAGGGAGGCAGGGGGCTTCCCGGGGTGGAGCAGAGAGAATGGTTTCTCTCGGCTACTCTGCATTTGCAGACGATAGCGATTTAGTCAGGAGTTTTAGTCAGAATTTGCTGGTTGCAAAGAAAGAAGCCCATTCAAGTTAAGTAAAAAATAAAAAACCAGAGCACTTGGAACCTGTAGGATTTAACAGCCAATCTCGGTGACACAGTGGACCTGTTGGGACCAAGACATCATGTTATATTGTGTCCTTTCTCGTCCTTTCTCTGCTTCTCCCTTTTTCTTTCACAGGAGTCAGCATGTCTATACTTGGCAGCATTGAGATGACCTTTTTTTTTTTTAAGCCCCTGTTAGAACTTTTCGTTTTCTTAGGTCAGATTCTCACTTGATTGACTTGATTCCACCTAACGATCACCCTCCTGGAACACAGAGAGACCCCAGGTTCAAGGACTTTGTCAGGCTGGGCTGGGAGACCCTTAACCATGGGTGGCGCAGACGTTAGATGTGACGGACACCTTTTGTACTGGGTGTTTCTAATCTCTTCTTTCCTGTTTTCTATCTTTTTTGTCTTTTTACTGCACAGTTTGAGACATTTCCTCACTGTTACAGTACTTATATGCATTTTGATTGTAGTAATCATATCTTTAAAAAATATTGTAGAAGTCTTTTATTGTTCTCTAATCATTTTCATTGTCTCATTTTTGTTTAATGGTTGTTGTATCTTCTTGAATCTCTTTA
The DNA here is from genome assembly GCA_004363575.1 of Solenodon paradoxus. Lineage (NCBI taxonomy): Eukaryota > Metazoa > Chordata > Mammalia > Eulipotyphla > Solenodontidae > Solenodon > Solenodon paradoxus. Next base: position 715,693 of record RJWH01000272.1, on the reverse strand, counting down.
AGTTATTTCTTTTTAAAGTGCTCTTTTGTTTCCTGAATGAACTATTTCTTCTCAGTGTCTGGTTTTTCCTCCTGTAAGGTTACTGGTTTTCCTTGTTAGTTGTTGCTGCCTATTCATAATTAAGAATGACGGACTGGGGAGAGTTTCCTCTACTGTTTAAAAAAATATACTTTTTAAAAGAAAGCTGCAAGCAGGAATGAAGATGAACAGAGGCAGCAGAAGAGAGAGAAGGAAGAAGCATTTTATTTATTTTTATTTAGTTGTTCATCCTGGTTGTTTACCCCAGCCCCAGGACATGAACCTGGGACCTTGGGATGTACGTGGACTATGTTTGACCAGAGGTGGCAACCAAACCACTATTCCCTCAGGATGTGTCTCCTCTAGTATTTCATAAATTTCTATGTGTAGAGGTCCCCCCTCCAAAGCTGCCCATGTCTCCTGAGTAGAGTCAGACGTGCATTCATGTGTCGATATACGTGTGTGTGTATGCAGTAGTGGGGTGTGCTGGGTCGTCTGCTGGTCAGCTTTGCTTCATCCCCAAAATATCCTAATGAGGGTTTGCTCTGAGATATCAAAATTTACCTCGGAGGCCTTCAAAAGCCATCTCTCACTCCCTGCTGCTGCAGTTCCCAAAGGTCCAGTTCCTTTAGACTTGAAGTTTGTAGTCACCGTGCTTGGCCAGGCTGCCTGAAGGCTGTGTTGTGGGGGAGAGGGGGTGCTAACTGGCATCATTCCCCCGCCCTTATTGCCTGCCCCATTGCATCCTGGGTATTGGCTCCTCCATCCTGTTTCATTTGTTGGCACATGACCATTTCCTGTTCTGTTTTTCAGAAAGTTGTTGAAATCTCTTGTCTATCTCAAGTTCTCTTCCCACAAAGTCTTTTCAATCTTAGGGAATTCATTTGGCTATTGGATGCTTGTACTTCATGGGGGATTCAGGAGTGTCAACCAGGCCATCAATCATGTTGAAATTAAAACTTCCTCAGATTGTTCTTTTAGAAAATGGAATTTGTTTTTTTATTTTTATTTATCTATTTTTTATGTGAGAGATGTAGCATATTTCTATAAATGCATACATATATACCTATTAAAGAATATACGTCAGTATATGTATAATTTAAAGAAAAGTAATAAAATGAACTCTAGTACCTACTACATAACTTGAGATATGGAATATTATCATATTACCAGTACCTTAGAAACTTCTGTGTCCTTCCTTAATTGTGTCCTCTTCTTTCTCATTATGGTAACCATCATCTTTCATTTTTAATCATTCCCCCCACCCCTTTTTAAAAGTGGATTTGCCTTATCTGCACTTACCTCTAAACTATTTTAGTTTTAGCTGCTTTTTGTCTTTGAATAAATGGAATCATATAGCATGCTTTCTTCTATTTCTTGCTGTTTTTTGTTTTATTTTGTTTTTGAAAGGAAGGGTGCAGGAAGGAATGAAGGCAGCTAAGCAGGCATGCAGAAACAGTGGGGAGGAAGAAGCAATTTGCTTTTCTCTTATTTAGTAGTTGACACTGGTGGTTCCCCCCAGACCCAGGACTTGAACCCAGGGGTATGTGCCCTGCACTGCTTTGGAGGCAATTAACCTAACTGCTACTCTACCAGGGTGTGCCTGTACCTTGCTATTTAACCCAAGATTATGTGTTTGAGATTCATTCATATTTATTCATAAAGCTATACTTTATTTTTCACTGCTATGTAGCGTTGCATTGCAAGACTGTACCATAGCTTATTTATTCTGTTGTTAATGGACATTTGTGTGGTTTGTGTAACTTTTTGCTTTGTTTGAGAAAGTAGCATAACATAGTTCTGCTGTATATATGCCTCAGTTTCTCTGAAGTGCAAGCCCAGAGGTGAAGCTGCCTTCTCATAGAGTCTGTGCATGTTTGGTTTTATTAGAGACTGACAACTGTTTGCCATAGTGGTTGTACCAGGGTACACGATGTCAGCGTATGAAATTGCCTGTTGCTTGACAACACTTCCTGTGATCAGATAGCTTTATTTTTGCCTGTTTGGTGAGTATGAAATATCTTATGTGTTTTTAAAATTGGGGTGTAATTTATATATACTTTATTGTGTCCTTTTCATTTTCCTGATTATTAATGAGAATAAAAATATACTTTCATATGGTTATAATCCTTTCATGCTTTCTCTTCTGCGGAAATTTGCCATATTTTTGCAGTTAGTTTTCTCTTGTTGACTGAAGGTTGTTCCTTTTATATACTAAATATATGAGTGTGTGTGTACATATTTTCAATAATTTCTTAATTTTTTTTACACATTAAAATAAATTCACATGTAAATGTTCCCCATCCCTCATATATATGCCAGCTCCACCAAATGCATGCATCTTTAATATCTGATGGAGCGTAGTTTTTTCTGAGCAGAATCCATTGTACCAGGAGATGAAGACAGTGCCTGTGTTAAGGAGTCAATTTTCTATGAATGTGATTATAGCATTCTCTCTGTTGTGGTTAATCTTTGACAGAACTGAGAAACTTTGGCACTTTAATGCGGTGCCCTTTTGGTTTTGGTGTGGGAAGGTGGTGATAAATATGCCTCTTTCACTACCACTGGGTTAAGTCAAAGAGAGTTGATTGTCAAAGGGGCGTGTGGTGGCTCTTATGGGAGACTGGCCTCCCAGCTTGGGAATTACTGGTGTGAGAGATCGGCAGCCATTTTTTTCTCGAGCCAGAACTTGGTCCCTGTAGGTAATTTTGAATCAGCGAGTGTGATACAGGACTGACTATGCCATAACATAGACTGAAATAGCTCTTTTGTAGCAGGAGGCTATTTAGTGTGTTACTTTTTTTCCCTTCAGGGCACATTTTCATTTTCCTAAGTATTTGCAGCAGTGTTTGTTTAAAACACTCCTGTAACTAACAGTTACAGACCAGTGAAGAAAATGGAGCAAGCTGCACGTTACCCCTCGCAAATCTCAAGCAGAGGTTGTAGTAAAACACAAGGAGCCTGAGGGAGGGACAGGTCCTTCCTGAAGGGCATTTTGGGAATCATGAGAGAGTTGAGTATTTGACTGTAAATGTTGTGTAGCAATTGTTAAGTGTCAAAGAGGTTTAGTTAGGAATATTTATATTCTTAGCCCTTAACTTTAGTTGTGTGTGAAAATGGAGAATGGTAAGGTGGGTTTATTTCCTTGCCGGCTTGTGTGGCTTTTCTTTGACTCCAGCAGTAATTCTTGGTGACTTACAGTGGCTAAACAAGAGTCGTTCTTTACTCTGGTTGGGACAGACAGAATGACACAGTCTCACTGGGAGGTAAAATTCCAGTCATACCGCCCCCCCACCCCCTGTTTTGCCATTCTCACCTCCCTCTGTGTAGATGATGATTCTGAGCAGCTTGGTTTAACAATCACCAGCTTGCAGCGTTCAGTATTAACAGTAGCATCACAGTACCCAGTAAAATTAATTTTACACACACAGAACTTATATTTTCCTTTGTGCAATTTGTGTACCCACTGGTTTGAGAATTCACAGTAAATATAATTAAAGCTATTGAAGCCAGAGCCTGTAAGGATGTTTCCTCTGTTATTAGTCAGTCTTCAGCGGCACTGTAATAATAGCTCTTTGTCTAGAACCTGCACGCCCTGCCAGGAATTCACAGGCTTTGTAAATGGAGATAACCACTGCTGTCATTAAAAGGGGTCAGGTCAGCCCCTCCCCAGCAAGGATCAGCTAGTCCTGCCTTTTGCTGTTTGCAGCTTTAATCCACTTTGCAATAGGAAAGCTAAAGTAGGAGGCCACAGCAAAGACCACATGCCTTTCCATAGGATGATACAAGGCAGGAGTCACATGCCTTTCTATAGGATGATACAAGAGCAGGAGTCTGTTTCACCGCTTTGGTGAAATGTATCACCACCAGCTCCCCATGCCCTCTGTCTGTCTTTCTTATTTTGCCAGTTCAGAGCTGACTCAGGGAGAAGTCACTTCTTCCTTCAGTGATTTGGGTGTTTTTTTTTTTTTTTTTTTCTGAAAACTTTCCCATCAGTAGTCTTGATCTCAGCCAGTGGGACCAGTCACAGTGTTTGTTATTACAGGTAACACAGCGCTGCCTCTACAGGCAAGGAAGTACAAAGCAGAGTTTACTCTGCTGCTAATTAATTGATTGACGACTTGTTTCATTTCTGTTTAACAAGTAGATCCCAGACGTCTGCTCAGTGTTGAGAGAGCTGAACTCTGTAGGTCCAGAAAATAAATATAAAACACAGTTGTTACTGAGAGTAGCCTGGAGTATGGAAGACGGAAGCACTGGGCAGATGAATGTGCCCATTGACCGCAGAAGGGACTGCATTTGTGCTTCAATGCTGGGAGCTCCAGGGAGGCCAGCTGGTCATCAACACTCAGAGGAGGGACTGAAGGCATAGCCCATGGGGGAATCCTGGGGAGAGATTGCTGCTTTCTACGTAGGGTCTCCAGACTCTTTGAGGGACTTGGCCCTTTGGAAAGTATTCCTTGATCTACCAGTAGTAGTATAGTATTGTTAAAATATTATAAGTAAAAATTTTTACCTGATAATGAAAGTACTATCTCTTTTGTACAGTAGTAGAAGACTGGGAAAACATATGTATATACACAACAGCAAAATCAATCACCTTTAATCTGACCACTACAAACAAATCAGTCAATGTTATAGAATATGCCTACTCCCCCTTTGACGATGGCAGATGACTTTAATTATACTTTATTTGACTTTTCAGACCACTCTGTACAGAGTTCATAAATATGCATTAGATTCATATATGCTTATTGTGTTAGAGTAATGCTAATTTTGACCTTTTCTACCTTTTTATCTGGCTATTATTTTGAAAACTTTTGGTAAACCTTGAAAAACCCCATCTGTTTTTATGAGTATAGGAAAGCAAATGACCTCATTTTAAAAAGAATGTTTTCAGTAGATAGGCTTTTGGGGTTTGTAAGGTTTTTCTGGGCTCCGCGAGGAGAAAAGCTCAATCAGACAAAAAATGTCGAATAGCCAGGGCTTTATTGGGGTTTGCACACCCGGGCGAAACTCCCAAGTCCGCAGGGGGCCGGGAAGTCGCAGGCTTGGAAGTCGCGCGCAGAACAAAGGGGGACCGGGTCTTTAAGCAGAGGAATTTCGCGGGCTTCCCATATGGCGATTGGGATTGGCCCTGTGAATCCAGGTGTGGGGGTTGCATCCCTTATTCTGACGTCATCCACCTTTTTCCCGGGCTTGGCTGCCGTTTTCCCGGGCATGGCCTTTGCTGCTTTTGTCCCTGGGCCAGCCTAACAGGATTCACAGAGGAGATGGAGATCTTCTAATGAAGAAAATTGCGGTGGTTAAATTTTATGGTATCACAAAATATACTACGTAAATATTTTTATAGTCTTAGTGTATTAATTTTGTGGATGCTTTTTACAGTGTATTTCTTTCCCGAAATAATGTATGCTATTAAGAAGATATGTTTCTTAATTATGTTATGTCCTTTTATCATTACTGGAAAATTTGTGTGAGAGCTAAAGTAATAAGAAAATAAAAATATTAAATCCCAGCTTAATTATTTGATATGTGTTGAAGTTATAGGGGAATTTAGGACCTTGACCACTGACCAGTGCGTTTGGGACAAGACATTCATTGGAGACAGATCTTCTGCATTTAGGGAAGAGCTTGGCTTTTGAAATTTGTTTTCTAATCTGTCATAAATTGTTGTCCCTTTGGTTCCTGCCCAGGAAAGGGAACAGTGGATTCCATGTTTTAAAAGAACCCAGGAATTCCCATAATTGTTAAGCTGTTACCGTCTGTCAAACTACAAAGTAGAGTTGATTCCTCCTTCCCTGCACCATCACATGTGCCTTTGGACTGATTGAGCTGTCTGAACCTTTTTGGTGCCTTGCTATGGTTTAGTACTATGTCTGGCTACCCTAGTTCTTCGATAAATGTCTTCATCTAATGTCTTCGTTAAAAAATTCTCTTACACCCTGACCTTTAATTTGGGGCAGGGAGGGGTGTTACAAACTCAGGGACCAGACAGCTAATAGAATGAGAAAACAGGAGTCTAAGGGAGAGTGGTGACAGCCTGGAGAATTCTTACCTCTCCAAAGGTAGTAAAAGACCGAAAAATGATATGTACTTAGGACAGTGTTGCATACTTTAAACCTATATAATATTATGTTGCAATGTTCCTTCAATAACATTAATTAAAAAAAAAAAATATCCTGATGGGTGAACCCAAAGTCCAAATTTGACCAGAAGCCTACTGTTATCCCTGTAGCAATAATTATAGTAGAATAATAATATGACAATAATAGTGAGACAGAAAACTAGCATTTCTTGAGCGCGTAAGCTGTGCCCATCACGTGTAGTGTCTTTTTCTATCTTCCCAATAGAGGTAAGTACTATTTATATCTCTTTCAGAGATACAAGTAAAGCTTAGAGGCAATTTTTTCTTATGCCTCAGAGGTAGTAAGTAGCAGAGTCAAAACCAGAATTTTCTAACTGGGTTCGAGGCCACAGAAATGTGAACTGCTTAGGGTAGGAAGAGCGTTGTTAAGTGGTTAAGTTGCAAAGCTGAAAGTGGTGCGGCCACTCAACATGCTGGCGAAGACCAGCACTGTGGCCTTGGAGAGGCAGCCAGGCCTGGGAGAAAGGGCAGTGTTCTTGGTTCTGGCGGAAGCAGGAGGAGGAGGAGTGTATCAGGACCACTGTGATGTGGCCAGACTCTGGAAGTCTTCACTGCGTAACGGTTCCTGTGAGGTGCAGAAGATGTGTGTGGTTTGGGGTGGAGCATATGGGAGTAGGAAATCAGACTAAGTGGAAATTCATCAAGCATTGGTCATGTAGGTTTCTGCAGACTTTAGCTCTACTGGGATATTTCCTACTGTTGGCCTAATGGTTATGGGGGAATATCTAGGGCTGTAGAATCAAGAACTAAAGCATATGTACCTGAGAGTGAATCCGGGCTTCCTGTTCTCATGCACTTGAAAATGCAATGAGGTTTTCTGTTGGGTACGAGGGACTGACTTCGGCCACTGTCCTTTGTTCGGCCTCTGGAGTTTTAGTGGATCTCTTTCAGATCACTGGCATTTCCCGTGCTGTCTAGTAGGAAGGGAATCATAAAGATGGTATCTTCTCAAACCTTTGGTTGTTGAATTAGCCAGTGAGACCCAAATCTTCAGCCGTTAACGTAGCCCATTGAAACAAACGAGTCACTGACTTGTACAGTGTAGTTCTCAAAGCCTCTCTGTCTCAGTGACTTTACCTCCAGGAAGTGGAAAGTAAAAGAAAGCCAAACTATTCCTAACCTGCACGTGAATGTGAGCCCCAGGAAACACAGCAGCCTCTTTGAGAGGTCTGTCTGCATAAACCTCACAGAGCCCTAAAGAGAAGTTCTTAAAAAGTTGCCCACACACGCACGCACACACACAGCGACACTTGGAAAAAATGAAAGGACGCTATCTTGGCATTTCTTTCCCGGAATATGTGAATCTACTACAAAAATATATGAGAAGGTATAAGATTGATGAATGGAGTTTGTTTGCTGCGGCCTTAAGACTTTAAAATAGATACTGAAGGGGAGGAGGCAGCAAACTTAGTTACCAGAAACCCAATACTACTGGAAGGGGGAGGGACAGAAATAGAGCAGGGGCCGGTCTAGGAAAGCCTTCTGTGGAGCCTTCTTGTTCTGTTGGCTTAGAATGATCACTTTCCTAGAAGCAACAAGAAAAACTGGTCCCGTTTGTTTTCAGAATTGGAAGAAATACTTATGTAAGCAGTGCTGGCTTCCCAGCGTTTCCATCTGTAATATCGTTTTAAGAATTTGGCCAGATCTCAAGTGATTTATGTTTAGTAAGCAAGATTATCTTCAGCTTCCTATTGTGAAAGAGCAAATGGTTTGGGGTTTAAGTTGCTGTTTTTAATTGCTTGTTCAAGGTAGTACTGCATTCATCTCCGTTATTTATCTTGAGTGCCTCAGGTTCAGAAGCAGCAGTGGTTTCTGAACCAAGAAACCACAACAGTGGTTGAAGCCGGGATGACTTAAAGTATTAATATCCTTGTTGAGCCAAAGCTGAATTTCTGAAGGTGGCAGTGGCTGCTGCTGGCTGTGGTGGCGATTAAACTTGAAATGCACTTTTTTGAAAACCTTTTTCTCTTATTTTTATAGAAAAATGAAATAAAGAAATTGCCAGTCAGCTTTTATGGATGCTTATGATTTTTCATGTTTGAAGACTTTGCTCCCTCCACCCCCGATGTGGGGAAACAGGTCTTACTGAAATTGTCAATATCTAGACAAAAATAATTTTCTTTATCACTTGAGGAACCATTATTATGAAATTGTAAATGCTGACATGCCTCTTAAAAATGTGGATAACATTTTATATGTTTTAAATTTAATTTTATAGGTGTTATGGTAAAGTCTTCTAGTTGTCAGGTTTACATATTTGTGAGATGAAAAATAAGCATTTTAGGAAAGAAATGATGACTTTATTCTGCAAGATGAAAAATTAATGAAGTGTTTCAGAGGGTAAAATTTAGGAAAGCTATGTTGTGTTGTATAGTTCATATTCAGTGCAGATAAAAATAGTCACATCTAGTTAGTAAGTATTCTGCTGTAGTAACCTCTCCTAATACCTCTTCATAAATCTTGAATCGAAGGACTCTTCCTGAACTGGTTTCTTAATATTTTGAATTTCATGTCTTATCCAAGTGCCAGCCAAGCAAAAGAGAAAATATATAGAAAGGTCACTCTGTCTTTCAGATTCTATCAGCTATACTAAACTGTTCGTGATACTTTGGCACTAAGCCACACACTTGTCATTTTATCTCGTTAGAGTTAAAATCTAGTCCTGTCAAGAGCTTGTTTACTAGTCTCTTTTAATTGTTTCCTTACAATTTTTCATTTCCAAGATCAGCAGAAGAATTGAGGATGGTGATACAGGTGGACTGAGGTCAAGTGAAAGCTCTGAGCAGATCTGGAGTTGTGGGAGGAAAGGCAGAGAGATGAATGATTTTGAGGCTGATGTGAAGGAGTGGAGGATTGCTGAAGCGTTTGTGTCCAGACCACTGGAACTGGGCTTAAGTGGTGTGCTTATATGAAAAAGGTCTGCAGTGTTGACTTGACTTGACTTTTGTGCACTCTTGCATTTCACTGCTCCACCTCGACTTCCAAAGAACTGGAGGCTCAGGATTAGGTGGCTGGAAGCTTGAGAAAAAAGCAGATACACACAAGATAGTATCTGGATTGGGCAAAAAAGAGAGGAATGTCTAAAAATAAAAAGATGGAGGGCAAACTGGTGAGATATGGAGCCTGCTTAGGGGTGACACCTGCAGAATCCTCACCCACTATGACAGAGAGAGGAAAGAGGGCTTCAAAAAAGCGGAGGTGGTGAGTCCGTTGGGAAGAAGGAGGAAGGGAATTCTTTGTTTCCTGAGAAAATATATGTTGTTGATTGGATTAGCTATCATTCACCTCTGGGATTAGGAAAAGGTCAGATTTTCCAGCAAGTGGTTCTAACTGTGTGATGGTGGCCCCACAGAGTCAGGAGTGATGGGTGTAGTGCTCATCCTAGAACAATGTGAGCATCAGAATGGAAAAGGAGGTAGGGTGTACTAATCTTAGAGATATATTTGGAGGGACAGCAGCTTGTGTGACCTTGAAGGGAGTGGAAGACAACAGTAGATGGGACTATGAAAGATTGGGTTACCTAGTTGAGTCAAATCAGAGGAACCTAGGAGGCTCACCTCTTTTCCTTAAATTATCCCTTTCCTGGGGGACTTCAGGAAGGTCATTTACTCTGTAGGTTTTGGGGTAGATTGTTTACTATGAAGGGTGTTGGGATGTATGTCATTATAATCCCTCAGATTCCCTCCCGCCTCGTCCCAGAACACACCATGGGTTCACAGTGTTTCCTGATAGGGCCCATTCTGCTGGGAATGTATTTAATATTTTGAATCGTTCTTGATTTTCTTTCTCCATCCCTAAACTTACCTGTTCACTGTCTGTTGTCTCCAGTCCTCCAGATAACTGGAGCAAATTTAGTAAAAACATTCATTCTCTTATGTAGGGGTAATAAATAGTCCATTCTCTGTTACATGTTTCTATTCAAAAGAAGGTTCCACAAATGTATCATCCAAATGAATGAGGCATTTGGGGTAGATCTTTGGATAAATGTTGAGATGAGGATATTATGGTAGGTATATCATATGTGTATTTTGTTCATGGGAATTAAACTCAAGCACTTGACCAAAAGGAAAAGGGACAAGACATGACAGAGGAAATATGTTGGAGCAGAGTCTTGGAGTGAACATGAGACGGGGATATGAGTCTGCTCTGTAGAGAGATTTCATTTCCCTTTAGAGTGTGAGCATTTGGGTTCAGTAGTATGGCCCAGAGAATGCAGGCCAAAGACTTCATCTGGTGTTTCCCTGAAGAGATGATAGTCTTTCCCAAAGGTAGGATAAACTGGTTACCTTGGACTCAGTGAGTGACAGCATAGTGTTGTATTTTATGAGGAATTCCAGGGATATTTCAAGGGTAGTTTTGCGGTTGCTCTTTGTCGTTGCTGCCGTGAGTTTGACTGGACTCAGTTCCCTGTGCCATTAGGTGTGACTTTACAGTATTGTTTGGCTAAGGGTAGGTTTTTCAGGGCCCCTGTGAGCTTCAGGAGCTCAGAACACATTTTTAATGAATGAAATAATGACTATACAACACCTCTGCCTGAAGCCCACTCCATTCCCCAAGGCCCCAGAACGGATACAAATGGGGACATTCTGGCCACTTTGATTTAGAAGAGGTGGGTTTACTGAGGAGTTTAGATCATCTGTTGTGACTGGATTGCACCTTATCGACCCTTAGAGAGTACCTGTTCTCCCAGCATTGCTAGATACTGCCCTAGCTAAAGAAACTAGCAGTGGCCCCGTTTGAAAGTAGGATGATGGTGTGTGTATGGAATCCTGGTGACTTTGCAGATGCTCTTCAATCTTTCTTCTTTATACCGAACCCATGGATTTTATTCCTTGACAGGGTACACTAGGCATTACAGATGTTTTTGGTATCTGAGGAATGGATCCCCCACACACACTTAGAAGCTTCCATCTCCTCAGTTGTCCCATGAAGATGGCTGAACACTAGAATTATGAGTGACTTGCAAGCTAAAGAATGATAAAAGATGCATTATCTGTCTCTCCCCTATCACCATCTCTCCCTTCCCCATTCTTTTTATTTTCAATGGTGGTTTGCAGTACTGATCATAGTATTTTATACACTAATTGCCTGGTAGCTACAAATCTGTGTATAAAGAAAAGTTTTACCAGTTGGCTAGGTGGCCTTGTCAGTAACAGTCTTGAGCAGGTAGGCTCTTGCTCTGAATCTCACAACATCAGCATGAAACTTACTGAAAAGGTGTTTTCAAAGTGTCTGCTTGACAGAGCAAGATTCCCTAAAGGTAATTATCACTGGAGTTTATTTGTTCTTTGTATTCCATTACACTGTTTCATTTGCTGCCTTCAGTGCCTTTAGAAGCTCCTGTCTATGACATCCAGACCTTCCTACCAGACACAAATCATGTGACTGCTAACCACTCACTCTGATGCCATTTGTAGCCTTGTCAGCCCCCGTCTCCCGGCCAGTTTGATATTTTTATTTTTATAATGTCATTCAATATTTGGTTGTATTATAATAGAATCACAGAAACTCAGGGCCCTTTAGAGCTAATCAAATCCATTATTCTTTACATTTTTTTCTCCTTTAGGGGACAGTACAACTATTAATAAACATAATTTATGTTAATATGAAAATCAGAGAAAAACTGAACTTCTAGTTCAGAGAGGGATGATATGGGAAGCCAAAAGCCTTTATCACTTCTTTGCTTCTTTCCCATCCCAGTCCTTGAGGTACCTGAATATTACATCTGGGGCTCTGTGGAGCTCAGCTTGGAAGCCACCACGCAGGAGTCATGGGCAAACGTCCACTCTGGGAAGTAAATCTTCCTAGTACCGATTTGCTATTTATTGCTTCCTGAATGTAAAATTTTAAAACAGAAGTGCTCTTCCTCTGCAGTTATCTGTAGTGTGAATTACCTCCAACACTCACCAGTCTATCGCGAGTGTTCGGCGCGCCTAACATGCACCACAGGGAAGTAGCTGGCCAGAGTGATGTGGATGCTGAGTGACATCTGGATGAGACTAGGAATGTGCTTAATCTGGTCTGTCCTCCATGGGATATGCTGTACTTGCGCTGATCAGTAATTCTCCAAGTGTGGTCCTCTGACCTGCATCAGTAGCAATTGCTATTGCAAATTCTTGGCCTCTGCTCCAGACCTGCTGAATCAAGAACTTTGAGGGTGGAGTCCAGCAATTTCTTCTTAACAAACTGAAGTGGTCCGCCAGCACGTTCAAGTTGGAGAACTAACGGTGCTGGTGCTGGTGCTGGAGAAACACAGTGATGGTGCCATGGGTTGGCTTGGGATGGTTTAGCCTTGCTCCTTTATTACTTCCACTTACTGTAGCTCTCTTCCTGATGGAAATTTGATGTTTTCTCAATCTTATGTAAACTCCTAAGCCATGTAATCTCAAAAAAACAAACAAAAAAACCCAAACAATCCTGGCTCTGGCATCCTGTTACAACACACACACGCGCGCGCGCGTGCGCGCGCGCACACACACACACACACACACATATGAGCACTGCTTTTTAGGGTTAGTTGGTCTTGATAGCCTGGTTGTTTATGAAAGGAAGTTGTTTTCTGCCTGACTCACAGGAACTTGCTGTCTACAAACTGCAATGGTAACGATGCATCAAAGACCTTTTAGCCTGGTGTCTCCATGAGGGTCTGGTGATTATTTTCTGAGTGCAGCATTTATGTAACACGCTCATCTCATCCACGCTGGCAGGATAAAACTCTTCCTGCTCTCTTGTATCTTTCTGATTAACCAGTTATTGCTTAACAATTTGTAGCTGGGAATGCCTAACCCTGATTCAAGAGCCACATTTGACATCAGAAAAAACGAACTTTTCTTGTTTATATGGATATGATTTTTTTATTCTTTTAGGGATTGGGGCCTAGAGGGTCCATAGTTTTCATCAGATTCTGGGAAGAATCTATGCACACATTGCCCCTAAAAGCTGATTAGCTGTTGCTTTAGATGATTTTGGGTAACCGTTTTGGGAGAGTTTCCAGAAGAACTGGCTGCCACATGTTAGATGCCTGTGGTCCCCTGCTCCTTCTCAGGTATTCCCATGTGTGTTAGTGAGAAGAGGACAGACACTTGTGCTTCTTAGTTTCCTGTCTCCAGTGGTGGGGAAGGCTGCGTGCTTGTTACCGTCAACACACCCAGTAGCTTCAGGTACAGTCCCTTTTACAAATTCAGTATATACAGTATTTTCAGTATATACTGACTGATAATGATTCACACCTGAAACCTATATAATTTTAAAAGTCAGCGTTACTTCAATTGAAAACAATTGGATCTTTGGAATTAGGAAAAAAATTTGATTGTGTGAGATATCTAGAGCAGGAGAGATAGAGTCCTTATTTACAGTGATGGCACTGAGGTTAGAGAAAAGCCTGAAACCCTGTCACGAGGCTTTCCTGTCATTTGAAAGCGTTGGACACAGGCTCAGCCCTGTTTGCTTCTATGTAGACTTGGGTGATGCCTCTAGCAGTCTCCAAGTTCATGGTGGTTAAAAGATTAGTTGTTTTAAGTGGCACCTAAAATCATTATTCTCTCTTTAAATAAAATGGGTCATGTTAAAATTGTGGATTTTTTTTTTTTGCTCTTCCGTATATTAGCGATTTTGAAACAAAATTTTATAGCTATCATCTCCCCACTTCAAAGCCAGATAAAAGCGAGCCCCAACTCCTATTCTTTTCTCTTCCACAAAGTTCACTGAAAACCTTACCCGATCGTATTTTTTCGCCTGTTGGGTCAGGAGAGGGCAAGTCATTGGCAGCTGGCAGCATCCCTCATTTTCATTAGATTGTTCTTTGGGTTTCAAAGACTTGTGCCCTTGTAACTTACATTCCACAGCCTTAAAATTGCACATAAAAGTTTGCTGTGGAAGAGTAGCAAATGTAAGATAAATTGGGAAGGTTAAGGGGAAAACGGTGCTAAGAGCTTCTCATAAATGAATTCTCATCATAAAAGCACAGCGATTTTTCCAAGTGACAAATTGACTTGAGATTGTGCTTTGCATTTTTAAATAATGTGTGGTCGGGTAATTCCATTTGTGTTCAAGCTAGAGGTCAGTGCCTCACTTATTTGACTTGAGCTTTTTGGCTAATAGTGTTGAAAAGAAAGCTGCATATGTGGGGATTTAATTCGCTTTTATTTCACAAATGCATTGTGTCCATGATGTGGTCAGTAAAGAGATTTCTGTGTGTTAAGGCAGGCTGGCATACAAAAGGTGTCTGTGCTGAGAGCCTGGGGTTAGAGCAGTTTCCAAAAGGAGTATTTGTGCTTAGAAAACTCCTTATAAAGATTCTTGTTCTGACTTGAATTACTTTTTCCCTTCAGTGGGGTCACTGGAAAAGGATGTCAAGATGTCAGTCATTTGTGTCACTTCCCTGGCACTGGTCTGAGCCCTGAGGGAGTGGGGTGGTGGTTTTTTCCTAGCCACAAGTCAGAGGCTCCATTAGGACAGTTAACGTTGAACTGGTGACTCCATATTTCCATTAGGAATGTGCACATTTATGTCATTTGGACTGTGTGTGTGTGTAATGTAATATATCTGCACTAATTTTAGAGTTTGTACATCTGTGTTTTGTTGAGCGGTAAAGAAATAAAGAGAAGAGGGTTCCTGCTCTGCATTCTTACAATCTCTCTGGTGAAACTGGTGGCTCTTGTGAAAGCTGTGTTCTTCTAGGCATTGGTGTCAGCATTAGGAGTTTTACACTGGGTCTTAGTAATAGTGTCTTTGCCCTCTGCATTCTTCTACTGAAAGTTTGTTTTCCTTTCTTGGGCCTGTGGCCACATTGCTTTTTTGCTTTAAGATTTTAATTTGTGGGGCATAGAGAGTGGACATGATGCTAACTGACTGTCTCTAATGCTGGTCAGTATGGACTTGACCTTTCAAAGTCAAAGTGCAATGCCAAAGATCACCTGCTCATTTTAGTGTGATTTTTTCGTGTTTCAATCTCAGGGGAATCAGTGGAGGCAGGCAGCTGTAGAGGAGATTAAGGGAGATGGGGGTGGGTACTTGGTTCAGGAACTCAGACCATGTACCAATCAGTTCCCCAACCCAGTGTGACAGTCTTTGCATTTCTTGGAAGCAGCAGGAATAGATTGAATACTGGAGGCCACAAGGGAGCCCCAGGAAAGCAGGCCACGGATTACCGTGAAGACCCTTTTAGCTCTAAATCTCTCCTAGCATAGTTTTGTAAACCTTTAATGTATTTTTTTCCCACATGCAAACCCTCCTAGCAATCTGTGCTTCCTAGTTGCAGGGAATCTGCATCTAAAGAAAGGTTAATCAGTTCCAAGAGCATGGCCATCAGCTGACTTAAAACCGTGGGTAATTCAGTGTATGTCATGAGTTTGTGTATTCAGCTGTCTGGACAGTTGAGGACTCTGGACATATGTAGGGTTAGGAGATACAGGTGTGATTACAAGGCTTAATGTTTGTTGTAAAACATACTGCCCTTGTGTTAGAGTCCAGTGACTTGTGATCTGACTTAAAATAGCTTTGACCTAATAATAAAAAAAAAAAATGCCCTTCTCTAGCCATACGGCATTTCACGTGTGTTTCAGGCCATGCTATTTTGGTTGTCTTTTTAATTGCAATAAAGTTTACATAGCACAAACATCATGAATAATTTTTTGTCAAGAGAATTAAAGAAAGGTTAATTGATTAATACTTTGATTCTGTTTTTCTTTTTTTTTTTTTAAATTTGGTGACTGGTTGGCCAGGAAGATAGAATGGCAGATACTTGCCTCTGTAATCACAGCCTCTAGGGGGATAAAAATATAAGCAAATATTAATAGAGACATGTACACATGCTCTGGCTGTGAAGGATGTTGACTCCATCTTTTTTGAATCCACCTCTGAAAGTGGTATAATCTTTTGTAGCACTTGTCTCTCCCTTTATCGTCTTGATGTTTTCTGTTAGGGATTTCCTATGACAGTCAGAATTTTTTTCAGCCATATTATTCTTCTGAACACTTCCTGCTTCTAAAATTCAAAGACAGAAATGTAAGTGGTGTTGCCCGATGTTAAGCCTATTTGTTAGAATTACAAAACATGCACTTGGTATTAAAAAGATCTTTCTAAGTTGAAGTGTAAACTGGGATTCTGCCAACTTTATATTTCCTGCAAGATGGGTCAAGACTCTTGGCCAGTGAACTCTAGATGTGTTTGCCTACTTAAGTCATTTCTGTATTGCATAGGTTTCTATTTTTATTGTATGCTTCATCCTTTCCCCGCTGGAAAACCCATGCCAAGAAACCGGGCTTGTCTTCTTTGTTTTGAATTTCCTTAAAACTATATCTCTTTAATTTTTTTGTTGCTATAATCTTTTGTTTATTTGCGAGTCATAATACAGTGCTTTTTCCTTTTATACTGGTAAATGAAGGATTAAGTAGACAATATTTATAAAGATCTCTGGAATTCTTATGAGAAAGGACTAAATAAAATGAAATCGTATTATGCAGGATGAATAGATTATTTTCTCTATGAAGTAGAGTTTTATTAAGGTGATTTTTTTTTCAATGCTAATCTTTCCTTTTTTTTAAGTTTAAGACTTTAGTCTCCATTTTTACAGTAAATACTCCATAGACTCCCCCATTTTCCTATTCTACAACATTTCTGAGCTAGTACAGTTGTCATTTTCTTTTTAATTTTTATAAAGTATGGTATCTTAAAAATGATACTTTTTTTTTTCTTTAGTGTATCTTTCTTGGCCCATGAAATGTCAAAATTGGTTTCAATGGACTTTGCCTTAATAATCTTACTCTAGTAAAATCCTGCAACATATTGGTCAAGTGCTAGAATATAATTTTTGTACTTTAGTACTCACTGTTAAGCCCTAACCAGAGTTTCAGTCTGCCTTCTTTGTGTGGAACTGCCTAAAGGGCAAGCCTCTCTGGTTCCACATTGCTGTTTTACAGAAAGGTCCTTTTCCTCCTTTCACTGTCTTGACAGCCGAGAAAGTCAAGGGAACAATCAGCAGGTTTGCTTTGAGAGAGCGGAAATGTGTCCAGCGCCTTGGCCCTGCTTCCTCCCTAGTGTGAAAGCTTGTATTGGTGGCACACAAAGTGACTGGTGTGTGAAAATGTGAAGGACAGGTGTTTACTCTGGCCTTGACCAAGGTGAGAATTCGAGACGGAAGAGTTGGGCTCTGTGTAGGAGGTGGTTTGAACTTGACCCTTTTTGGGTTTGTTACCTGTCATTGAAGACAGAGTGAGGAAGGTATAATTTCACACTCACATTATAGCTCTTCAATCCTTTTTCTTTTGGTTACTGTATTTTAAGCAACTGAATATGATTTTTTCCCTAAATGTGACTGCTTTCCATTTACCTTTGAAAGGAAGCCAGCGAGAGAAATGTGTAGAAGGTTGTGAGTGACTAATCGAAGGGACCGTTAGAACAGTCACTTTTGTGGCATTCCTGAGGTATGTGCCGGTGGAAAAATGGCAGTGATTTTGATAGTGAGAAGTTGGAAAATGATTTTATTTACTAGTTAGAAATACCGTAAATGAGCCTTGCCTTTTAAATTCGCAGCTTCAGCACATTTAGTCATGCCTCAGTCTTTACTTATCATTCTTCACATTGATGAAATTAAATGTGACTCCTAGTGTTGCTGGATCAACCTCACCATTCTAAAATACAGGGCTTGACTGAATTCTGAAGCAAGAAATTGAAGATAACGTTTGATGTCAGAAAAGGAGATTTGAGAAATTCGATTTTTAGTCTACAGTTGGTTCCAGAAAGTATCCCAAGGATATAAGAGGGAATGAGCATGAAACATACTTCATCGAAAATTGCCCATTGAAGCAAACAAACAAAAAGATTCTTAGACTTTGAAAGAGCAAATAGTTTTTCAACATCGGGTCGCTGATGTCTGTACCGGCCATAATGTGGCTAGTTTCTGGGGGCAAATACTTCTATTACTTATGTTGGCTAGGGCCAATGGTAAACACACGTATAATGGCCGCCCAGCCCTGAGGCATCCAGTTTTATCTTCTAGGTATCCGAGGACACATGTGGATGAAGGTCAGAGCTTCATGATATAGCTTATTGTGAGGCTCATGGCTGTTGAGAGGGAAGAGCTGCCTTAAATCCAATGCCCGTAATTTCCCAGGAATCCCTTGGCGGCCAATTTTTGATTCTTTTAACTACCTTATAGACGGACTGCAACTACATGATTTTCCTCTGTCCATGGAGTCACTACATTTAGTGACTTTAATATTCATATGATTATATGAGCTTTTTCTATGGCCTGAAAAATCCCCTACTGTCTGTTGCAATGGTTCAAGAGAGGGCAGTGAAAGTTAGACTGGGGTGCTAGTCCAGCTATGGCCCTGGGTGATTTTAGTTACTTAATATTTTTAAGCTTCCATCTTCTTGTCTTAAAAAGGAATAGTGATCGATCTGTTTATTCAGTCTGTCAGTAGATACTAAGTAATTTCTATGTGTTCGTGCTATTTTTGGTGCTAGGACATGAGCAATGAGAAGAGCAGACAAAACATCTGCTCTCAGAGAGCTTACATTCTACAGGAGGAAAAGGAATAGCAAGTAATACAAACTAAATGTATGTTGGATATGACAGTTGTTACAGATAAAAACAGAACAGGGACCTGGTTAGAGAGTGGCAAGATTGGCAGGCAGTTTTTGTTTTATGTGGGATAGACAGAAAATGGCTCTGTCTTACACGGCCGTACATGGAAAGAGGAATGGTATCTGAGCTCTCTGGGGAGAGAGGGTCTCAGGGGACAGTGGGCTGGCAGGCACAAGCCGTCTCTGAATCCAGAGCAGGCCTTGTGTCTGAGGAGCAGGGCTGGGGGACAGTCAGGCAGCCAGGGCGGCCTTGACTGTAGCGCCCACAGGATTGGGTTGTTTAGAACACTTAGTGAGATGGCACCTTTAATACACACTTCACATACATTAAAAGGATAAAGCACCATAAGCAAGTGAGTGTGAAATCTGGTAATGATACCTGCCATCTTCTAAGTAGAAAACGATGATATCATTTTTATAGGAGTGGCACATCTGATAAAATCCCAATCTTAAGAAGAGAAATAACCCTCAGCGCATAGTAGGCAACTATTCTTGGCAAACTAAGGAAGGTTCATCTCAATTTCAAAACCCTCTTATGCTGAATAGAAAATTCAAGAATAGTCCCGCTACAAGCAGGAACAAAATAAAGATGAGGATGTTCAGGACTTCTTCATGGCATTTTGGAATTACAAGCAGTGTGGTTGCGCAAGAGAGAGACAATAAAATTAGAAAAACAAGAAGGGGAGGTAGGTAAATGAATGCTACTTGCAAATGCTAGTCATCTATGACTAGATTACCAATGAGAGCCCAGGGAAAAATCACTTATGAAAAATAAGATAATTCATACTTGTGCCTGGATATAAAATTATGTTTCAACATCTGTGATTTCATATATTTTAACAAAAACTGGTTAGAAGATAAAGTAGAGGCAAAGACCATTAACATAAAAAGGGTAAAAATCCTAAGAAAAATTTTAGAAATAGGTATGATGTATGTAAAGGCAGCTAGTAGTGCACCCAAGGGGTACAAAAAAAATGTATGGGACGGCCTGCATGTTCTTGGATGTAAAGATGATGCTGGTTCTTAAATTAATGTCTGTGTGTAATGTATTTTAAGTGAAAATAACAACAGGAATTTTTTTTTTTTTTTGGTGAGACTAATAAACAAGCTTATTCTATGTTCACATGGAAAAATAAGTAGGAATAACTAGGACAATCCTGAAAGAGATTAAAATGTACTGTATACCTACAATAATTGAAACATTAGTGTTAGCTAATACAATATTTACTATAAGATATAGATGGCATTTCACATTAATGTAGAAAGATACTATTCACTAACTAGTAGTGGGAGAAATAGGTAGCCATTTGGGGGAAAAGAAAAAGCTATTTAGAGCTGTATCTCAGATCTTAAGCCAAGATCAGTCTATATTAAACTGAAAATTAAAGGATAAAATAGTCTTAGAAGAAACCAGAGGAAAGTTATTTTCTGATTTGGAGTACTTAGGGCTTTTCTAAGTAAGTCACAAAACTAAGAAGCCATAAAAGAGATCGAGAAACTTGATATATTAAAAAGAAAGGACGCCCTAAAAAAGCAAACTGAGAAAATCCCCTGTAAGTAAAGATAAAGAACCAGAAATTTGGGAACAGTGTTTGCTTCTTACATCACAAAGGGACTTGTTTCTCTAATGAAGAGCTCCTGTACATCCATAAGGAAAAGTTCGACAAGTCAGTAGAAAGATAGACCAAGGGTTCAAAGTCTCCAGGAAAGGAAATAACAGTGTCTTTTAGACATACAGGAAGATGCTTAATTTCATTCATAAGAGATATAGGCACCCTGGTGGCCTAGCAGTCTAGCACACCCTGGGCATAGTCCCACATGCATTCTAAGGTCCTGCGTTCAAGACCCAGGCCTGGGGAGAGACAACCACTGTGAATAACTAAATAAAGTGCAGTGCTTCTTCATCCTCTCTCTTCCTGCCTGCTTACTCACCTTCGTTCATACCTGCACCTTCCCTTAAGATATGTAAAAAAGGGATATGCATATTACAACTATACTGAAGTAACATTTATCACTATTAGACAGGGAATGATTAAAAAGCTTTATAACCTACTTTGTAGAGAGTTTTAGTGCAAAACAGTAGTCTCTTTAGTGATTGATTGCCAGCATCTATACTAAGGAAATTCTCAGATCCTTTGACTAGGTACTTAATTTCTTGAAATTTATCCTTCGTACAGATGCATATTTCTAGATAAACACAATTCATGTATGTAGGGTGTGTATACATATGTACATATATATTCTACATGTGCATGTATATTTCGGGCATGAGAAAATGATCATGTACCAAACTACTCAGTGTACTTGGAATAGCCAAAGCTTGGAAGCAACCTAGATGCTCATCTATGAAGGACTGAATAAATATAATTGTACATTAGAAAACTGTACTAGTGAATCTCTTTATGCATCAATATGGAAACATTGGCAATATATGCTGCTGGGTGAAAAATGCAAGGTACAAAACAGTGTATATGTATTTGTATTACGAAAAATTCAAGATGTTTTGCTTCTTTATGATTATTTGTATCCTCTGGAGAGTTTAATTGGTATCTCAAGACATCCCCACCTTCTCAGAAAATTTGTTTTTATACTTTGTACATTGCCTTGGCCTTGGCACTTTCTACCTGTTGGTGGTGATAGTTTCATTGTAATCACAGGGCTCCTTTATCTCAGTAGTTGATTTTTAGCAGTTGAGTCTGCAGGAGGATGCCAGTCTCACTATAAATGCTACTTAATGGGTGTCATCCTCCTGTTACTCATCAGAAAGGCTGTCCCTGCTTCCTGAGCTGTTTTCTGGGAGAATGTCAGTACAAGCTCTGTAAGCCAAAGATATCAAATACGATTGGGAACCAGTAGGTTAAACAGAACTTTGCAGGCTTCTTTTTTGACAGGTCTTTTGCATCCTTTGTGCCTTGTAAACATTTAAGAGGGATATTTATTTTAGAATGCAGCAGTTTTCAAATTTGTTTGAATACAGAACCATCAACAGTGATGACTACTTTTTTTTTTTTTTTTTATTTAGAGAAACATGATTGGTTGTTATGCTGGGAAATATTGCTTGAGTACTTAGATTTTGGTTTTACTCACTTTCATTACTCATGTTAGTAAATCAGTATTCTCGATTTATTTCTAAATGCCTGTTGTCTCTCTGCCTCCTTTTCTTCCTCTGTGATATGCTGTAATGCACGAAGTTGTTTCGTATTGCAGTGTTTCTTAAAGTCATCCAAATTACATTAGGTTTTTTGGGTAAAGGAGATCATTCTGTATAATTATGTAAAATCTCAGGGATTGATTAAGTGGAAATTGAAGATTGAAGTTACATCTGATTCAAAAATTTCCCAAAAGCTTTCCCCAAAGCTTTTAAAAGTGTTGCTCCTCAGGAAAGGATTGAAATCAGCATAGTAGGTAGGTGGCTGAGAACTGTGAACTTCATGTGGAGAGACGATGCTGTCTTCATAGGAGCAGGAAGGTAGGGCTTCTATCTCTGTCTTCACCAGTTACCGGTGTTTGACTTTGAAGAGGTCACGTAGCCTCTCTGTGCTTGCGTTTTACCATCTGTAATTTTTGGACATTGGATTTAGGTCCATCTGTGCTAAGACTCTGGGTGTTATTCATACGCTTTATGGAATCAGGGAGGGCTGGAAGCCTGTGTGGACTACTTTGTTCTATTCTGCAAGTTTCCTCGTGTGAATATAACCTGTTTCAGTTCAGGTCTTTCAGAGAGAATTATATTATTCAATAATTAACTCATAGTCAACGCCATGTATGTGACAATTTGTTGAATTGTTTGAGACTTCTGTCTTCAGTGATTGATTTGTTCATTACCTTCTGGGAAAGCAATTGGTTATCACACAAGTCAATTACTTCAGTGCTAGGGATAAATCCAGGCCCCATCTCTGAACAGCCCCTGCGTTTGTTTCTTTGTTACAGGGAGAAATCCCTCCTGTGATATTCATTACCACCCCACTCTGTGTTCACTTGGTGGGTTTTTTGGTGTACTCCCTGACTATCGGCAGATTTCTGAACTCAGCACAGTAGAGGTATAAATTCACTGAATTTATGCCATCTGGAAATGAGGTTTAAATTTTGTTCCTGTGTTGAAATTAGGGATGTGACATAGCTATTACACAGAAGATTGTGAGCTTGAATTTGATGCTATTATGTGGAGGTAAGAATGTTTTGTTCAAAGGAAAGCACTTGCCTGGGGAGAGAGTTGAGTGTGACTGAATTGTTAACTGCCAACTTCCCCCCTTTTTAGCAGGAGACATATTTTGTTTTTAAATGAGATGACAACCAAGGGAATTATCAAGGCCCAGGGAATTTTAAGAGTCCTTTCAATTTACTTGAGTTCCGTTTAACCTTGCTTTCGATGTCATTCTCTGCATTACTGTCAAAGGACTCCGTTCCCTTTGATGTCACGAAGCGTGGCTGCTGGAATGATGATAGTAAAATATGAGAGGTTCTCAGTAAAGCCCTTACTGAGACACAGAGATGCCTTGTTATTAAGTAAGAGCGTCTGTGTGCGCGTGCCTGAAAATGTAGCGTGTGAGAGGAGGATATGTGATAATGGACACTGAGACAGGAGAAGTATTTCTCATGAATTAGAGATGCCCTTTCATAATTCAAGAATCACAAAATGAGGAAAGGCTTGAAATCACCTGAAAAGCGTCTGGAGGCAATATGTACTTCTTAAGAGGCAGTGGAAAAGCCCGTGTCTCAATGCATGATGATAAAACTGTTCATGTGGAGTTATGGAAGAGGTAGGATTCTGTACTGGGATTAAATGCCCAGAGATTTGATTATGAATGATATCCTGCAAGTTCCCAGGTGTTCAATAAACGATTAATTGATTAGAGTGAAGAAGGCAGATTTGAAGGTGCCAAGGACATTCTAATGTGAAGAATATCTTTATTTGTGTGTGAAATGTTATCCTCTATTTTCCATGTCCTATACTCTTCCCTTGTGCCCAGAGACTGCTGCTGCTGTGCCTGCCTGAAGGTTTAGGTCATTTGAATCCAACCCTCAGCCATTTATTTGTTCCTGTCATGAAGCATTTGTTATGAGAAAAAGCATAGCATTCTAAGCCTTGCAGATATCTGTAGGTCAAATGCACACACGTCTTACAGTGACTTCTAGAGAACCATCTTTTAATTTTTTTAAGAAGTACTCATTTATTTAGAAGGAAGTAAGCAAGCAGGAATGAAGGCAAGTAGAGGCTGCTAGCAGGTAACATGCAGATCAGAAATGGGTATTTTTTTAAGGAAAGGTGCAGGCAGAAATGAAGGTGAGCATGTAGGCATACAGGAAGAGAGAGGAGGAGGAAGGATTTATTTAATTGTTCATCTAGGTTGTTCCTCCTGGCCCCGGGTCTTGAACTCAGGTCCTTGGAATGTATATGGGTTATGCCCACTAGAGGCTGTGGATTTAACCACTAAGCCACCAGAGTGCACCTAAAGAGCTGTCTTTTACTATCAGGATAGTCGTAGAACAATTATATGAATGAGAGGTTTATCCTTTGGAACTTTGGAAATCCTTGGTCTGCAGAGATTTTGAAATCTTGTATTAGACTGACTTGAATTGCTCAAGTTAACTCATCTAAAGATGAAAAAATATTTTACCTAAAACATAACTATATCAGAACACATGACATCTTGTTTCTTGCTTTCCATAAGTAGTTGTGATTATAAGTAATTAAAATATTACACCCGCTTTTCCTTTCTTCTCTATATCACCAATGATGTTTTCCCATTTAAATTCATAAGTTTGTCTGATGGCTGACAAAATTGTGGTTAAGTAGTTTATGTGGTTATGTCAAATGTAAATTCTTATTATTGGACATTTAAATGTTTTCATTACTTTAAATTTAATTATAATATTATTTTCTTAAAAAATGATCCTTCTCTGGAACTTTCTCTAGCTTCCCTCTATTTTGACCTTGAATTGTAATGTCTTGTGGTTTTGTTTAGCAATCGCCTTAGCTTCAGCCTTTCATGCTTCTAAGAGTTTGGGTGTATCCTTTTGTGTCTCTCTCATAGCCTGCCTCTCTGTTCTTCCCTGTGTTTCCCTCAGACAGCGTAATTTTCCAGCCTGCTTCAAGTTCATGTTTTTCTGGTTATACTGTAGGGATTAAGCCATGCATTAGTGTTGTGAAACTTATCTCCTGGTTCCGCCTGATAATACAAGATGGCGCCTAAGACCAAAGTAAACTTTGTCCATGAGGTGGCAAAAAATCGGACTTTCAGTGTCAAAAGGAACCAGGGAATATTTTGGGAGTACTTTACATTATTAAAAAGTTAGTTACGGTCCTGTCTTTGCTATTATATATTTTGTTATCTAAATATGATGTTGCTGGTACAGGGACATGGATTTATTTAGTTTCACATATTTTTCTCTTCTAAAAGAAGCATATAATTATCATCTCTTAGAAGTCTCTCATTTTTGGCTTAGCATTCAGATTTCTAAATATATAGTTTTTACTTATATATATATGCATATGTATTTTGTGATAAAGATAAGTGCAGTGTGAGGATGAGACCCTGCTCGCTGTACATCAATGGTGGTCTATGAGTGGGGAAAAGTGGGGTCTAGAGGAGGTTTGGATTTTTGCAGTGTATTAATGATTGTGATGATTGTGGAACTTTTTCTTTCTTTCTGTAGATTTTGAAAGTCTTCTGGGAGTTTCCAGCAGTCAAGTGTTGGAGACATCTTTTCTGTCATCTGGTAGAGTGGAGACAGCAAATACAGCCCAACAGTGGACACTGAAGAGCTCAGTTGCAGGTAATGTCTTTTTTTTTCTTGTAAATATTCATACGTGCTCAGAAATGTTCTTTAAAAAAAAGCTAATTGAACTTATACATCCAAGCAGCACTCTTATATTCAGAAGAGTCTTTGGAGAAGCTAAACTCTGTACTCAAAGCATGGCAAGTTTTTAAATTTGGGCTGGCTTCTCTGCAAGAGTCGTTTTAGCCTCCCGTTTTCTGTGGTGGTGAATCTCAGCCCTGTGGGAGCTGACTGGGAAAGAAGTCTAAGCTCATCAAGAGCTACTTGATGAGTCTGGGGAGCTCTCGTTTTCATCAAAAGACAGAGGAGCAGTGTCTCAGCCAAGTTGTCCTTCTGGAATTTGTGTCTGTGTTTGAAGGCTCATGCACTGTTTTGAAAGTTAATTGTAAGAATTAACTTATTTATACAAGCATGTGTCTACACACACACACATGTGCACATACACACACCACAGTTTTTTAATCCATTTTAATCCATTTGTCCATCAATGGACATTTGGTTTGCTTCCACCTTTTTGTCTGTTGTGATAATACTGCTCTCTGTACATGGGTGTACAAATACCTCTTTGAATTCCTGCTTTTACCTCTTATTGGGTATGTATCTACAAGTTGCATTGTGGCTCATATGGTAATTCTAGTTTTAATTTTCTGATTATTATTATTTTTTAAAGAAAGGTATAGGCTGGAATGAAAGCGAATAGGCAGGCAGGAAGAGAAAGGAGGAAGAAGCATTTTATTTTTATTTAGTTATTCATATTGGTCATACCTTGCTGCACCCTCCCCGCCCCCACCCTCCTCCACCCCACTCCCCACCACCTCCTCACCAGGCTGGCAATGGAACCCAGGGGTATGTGATCTGTGTGCCTTCAGAGGGAGTTAAGTCAACAGCTGCTCCATCAGCACATGCTTATTTTTAATTTCTAGAGAACCACCAAACTGTTTTCTATAGCAGCTGTCCCATGTCCCATTTTACATCCCCCACCAACAGTACATAAGAGGTAGTTCTCCAACCCCTTACCTGTTTTTTTTTTTTTTTTTTTTCTTTTCTTTTTTGATAGTGGCCATCCTGATGGGTGCGAGGGGATGGCTCACAGTGGTTTTGATTTGCATTCCCTCATGATTAATGATGTTAAGTATCTTTTCATTCGCTTGTTGGCCATTTGTGTATCTTTTCTAAAGAAATGTCTAGGCCAGTCATTTGTTCCTTTTTCATTCATGTCATTTGTCTTTGTTAATGAGTTGTAGGAGTTATTTACATATTCTGAATATTAATCTTTTATCAGATAGATGACTTGCAAATATTTTTTCCCATTCTGTAGTTTCCTTTTCTCACTCTGTTTATGTTCTGTGATGCACACACACAGCGTTTACTTTGGGTGTAGTCCAGTTTTCACTTTTATTGCCTGTACTTTTGGTGTTAGATCCACGAAATCATTGCCAAATCCAGTGTCATAAAGCTTTTCCCTTGTTTTCCTTTAAGAGTTTTATAGTTTTCACGCCTATATTTAGGTCTTTGATCCACTTTGAGTTAATTTTTGCCTGTGGTATACAAGAAGCTTCCATTTTCACTCTTTGCTGGTGGGTATCCATTTTCCCAATATTATTGGTTGAAGAGATACATAGACTTTTTTTTTAAAGTTTCTTTTTTTAAACTGAAAAATATTGAAGGAATACTACTTTTAAAGACAGTTTAGAATAAGGAGCAATAAAAAAAAAAATCATACAATTACAAATGGTTATGTTCTATCCATGTAGAAATTCTCACCAAGTTCCCTGTTTCTAGTTAAGAAGGTATTTCAGAAGCAAAAGGTAATATGTAGATTTGAAGCTCACCTTAAATTAAGATGTAATACTTAGAGACAGACATAGAGCCTGTGTTTAGGTTTTACTTTATCACTTGCTGGGAAATGATTTTTTCTACGGGATTTGGTTATGGTGCACTCTGAGTTTTCGTCTTCAGGTAGGTGTGCGTGCGTGTGCGTGTGTGGGCACGTGTGTTTTTCTTAAATGTCTTTTTCCAGTTAACAGAACCAGGGGAGATCCGATAATGTTTAGGGAGCTTTAATATTAAGTCTTTACCCAGAATCGACATTGTCATGGTAAAGAATAGCAGTAATGACATTCCTCTCCCCTCCTCCATGTCCCTTGTGTTTAACTGAGGTTAGTTAAGAAGGTGATTTAAGCCACATGGGGAGTTAAGTCTTACTGGGCCTCTCCGCTGTATACAGAAGGTATACATGTTATTATTAAATTCATTTTCTCTTAAAAACAAAAAGAAAATAGCTCATAATGGATCCTGAGAAAACCTATAACCACTTCCAACCATTCACCTGTCTGTGTAGCATAAATTCCTCGGAACCTATTTTTGCTTCTTAGCTCAAAAAAAGAAACAGTATGTATGTTGACAGAATGATATTTACACTGGTTTCAAAAAGGTCAAAAACAAAGTATTGTGTTCTTAGAAGTAAGGTTATCTTGGGGAGGGCAGGAAAGTGCTGGCTGTGGTGTGGGGAGAATACAAAAGAATGCAGAGCTCTACCTAAGAGGAAAGCTTGGGTCCGAAGACTTAGAAGGGAGAGGGAGCAGCTTAGATGGGTATAAGGGTGATGTGGATAATGAAAGGATCTAATACCTTTTCAGAGGAAATGATAGCAGATGCTAATGGTGGCCCAGCAAGAACCTCAAGTGGAAAATGGGTTTGAAGAGATTTGAAGACAATGTGGTATATAAAATGTATGTGATAGTCCTAAGGAAATGCTGTCAGTGGGATTCATCTCTTACGGGTTTTGAATATGTTCTCAGAACAGGGAGACAAATAGCAGGTAGACAGAAGCAATTACAGATATTCTGTGCTGCTGAGAGAATGATGCATCTGAATATAGTATTTCAGGGTTAAGAGCGGTCTGCATGAGACAAGAGTAGCAGTTAGAGCGGCATTAGAATGCTGTCCTTTCTAGTGTGATGCTGGGAATGTCTGAGGCCTGAGCACATGGGTGGTGTGTGAGAAATGTGTCTGTGGTTTCCCTGGCTTTGTGTGGAACCAGTGGGAAGCCGTTTTCAGAAGTGGTTTTGAATAAAAATCTAGCCTGCTTTGGGATGAGATTTTCTGAGTAAATACACAAAATGATACTAAAAAATTACGTCTCACAGTTAAATAACTAAACCAGCTATTTAATGATATCATTCTAAAATTTGTTCATTCTGCACATATTTTAAAATAATTTATAGATTTTTAAAATCATGACTTTTATATCTTTTTCTGTGTGTGAATTTAGTCTCTCTCTCTCTCTCTCTCTCTCTCTCTCTCTCTCTCTCTCTCGTATACACATGATCAAGAGTCGTCTTTATCAGTTCTGTGTGCCTTCTCCATTTGACCAGAATAGCTTAGAATAAATAAATACACTATACGCTTAAGGTCATACTTTCATTTTCAACTTCATTCTTGAAATAGCTTGCTTTTTCTTGATCTTTAAGGGAACAGGGTTGCAGTCAACTGACAGAAGTCTCTCATGACTCTAGTCCAGACCAGGGCTTCTCAAAGTGTTGTCCTCAGATGAGCAGCAGTAGCTACATGTGAACTCTTGTTAGGAATGTAAATTTTTGGACAGAATCAGAAACTCTGAAAGTTCAGAAGATTGCATTTAACAAGCTCTCCAGGTGATTTGATGCTCGTTAAAGCGTGAGAACTCTGTCGAGTTCCAGCCATTCACTTTCTATAACCCTCAGTCTCAGGTACATTAGGGGTTCTCAAATGTTGGTGTGCACATGAATCATCTTGTGAATTTAAAAACTTTCCCAAAGCGGTAGACTTTTCCTGACTGCATACCCTGAGATTCTGATTTAGTATGTCTTGGATGACTCAGTTACCTGCATTTCAGCAAGCTCTCCGAAATGGCACTCACATTTGTGATCTGGGCCAATAGCTGTCTCTGCGTTTCCTTCAAGCCCCTCAGTGATGTGATTTAAAAGGGCTTTTCTGGGTTCAGTAACTGAAAGCTTGAGGCTAGAACTTTGTTTGCAGAATGCAGTTTGGATGATTTTTCACTGAAGCCATTATGTTGTGATTTCTTTCCTCCCAAAATATGATTCTTTCTTGCCTGCTCAGATGGATATTACTATAGGAGATTTTTCTGAGTTGTATCCTCATTAGCTAGGCAGTTTGTTCTCTGAAAGAGCCTTTGGACTTTTGTAAACATGGGGATTTCATTATGACTTCTAGATAATTTATATGTCATTCACAAGTTGTTAACACTGGTTCGTAGACAATATTATCTTTTTTCATTGAGGGATGTCTTTTTATCCCTACTCTTTCCACTCTCTAAGCTTGTTGCCAATGCATAATGTCTCCCTTATCTCATTGTCAGTCACATTTTGCTTGTTTCTTTAATTTTTACAGTGCAGCCTTATTAGAATTAATTTTTTTGTGAGACTTCCTCTTGTCCCATGACTGCTTCTTCTCAGTCTTGGTTCCTCTAATCCATCTTTCCAATGTTTTCAGAATTGCCCAAAGCTTTGTTTTCTCTCTTCCACCTCTTCTACTTGCTCTCCCCTCAGAGCCTGCTTCTCTTCACGTCCTTGCTCAGATGTCATCTTTAGATGACCCCTTCTAAAGTAGCGTCTAACTCCCACAACTGTCTCCTGAGCACAGTGCCACACAGTCCGCCTCCGACAGGATTTCTCACAGGCAGATCAGATGAACATGTCCGCAGTTGAACTCCGCTTTCTTCCCGGAAATCTGTGCTTCCTCATGTGTTCCTCCGTCTGGGTGAATGGCGACCCAGTCACCATTTACACAGTTGACATTTATTTGACATTTCCTATGTGCCAGGCACTGTCTTAAGAGCTCTCCCGTAACTCTGACAATATCCTTTCAGATAGATTCAGATGGATTGTTTTTCCCAGGAGGCAGATGTGGAAACTGAAGCACTTGGAGTAAGTAATCTTTTCAAGGTCACAGAACTATTCATTGTTGGAGGGGGAATTCCGGAGCATGTGGTCTTAATTCTAGTGCTCCTTTTCTCGGTGATGTGAAGCAGAAATCTAGGATTACCCTATTAACTCACTATTTCTCCCCTGCATATCTGATCAGTCCTTTTGACTCTAACTAGGAAATCTTTCTTAAAACCATCCTTCTACTTCTTTGCAGCCCACTGTAAATGTTTGATTCCAGGCCTCCAGCATCTCTTGCCTCCCCTAGTACAATGGTGTCCTCTTTCTGCCCATCACTTTACATGATAGACAGAGTAGTGTGCTTCCTTGTTGTACATCTGATCATGACACGTCTCTGCATTCACCAACCCGACCCCTCCACGGACAGTCATCAGGGTGACAGACCCTCTCTCCCCTACTTCATTGTTGACCAGGCCTCCCGATCCTGAGGAGCAAGGTGTTTCGTGACTTGAGGAATCTCACTTTCAGAATGAGTAACACTTAGCTGGTTCCTGACATTTTGAGGGTTAGAAAATAAAACTGATATCTTTTGGTGAGGCATTTCTTTTTTTGGTCCTTGATTTCTACTTATTGTAATTAAAGAAGAATACAGTCCATCGGCGTCTCATCTGGCCCAGAGAGGGGCGGCATCTATAATCTGGGCAGGTTCTATAAATAGTGTTTTCCCTGCTACAGGGCCCGGCTCCACCGCTCGCTGCCCCCAAAGTCAGCACTCGAGAGGATGAATGTGGGTGGAAGGAAAGTGCGTTGTTGTGGAGCGCTTCTCAGTGAGGACATGGAGACCCGCTGTGTCTCAGATCCATGTCCCTGACTGAAGGGTTGCAGAGATTGTGCAGGCATGGCACACATGGAGGGCTGACATCGGGGAAGGCGAGGTATTTGGTGACTGCACATAGTGACAGGGCATCTCCTAGCGTATCAGGCCCATCACAAGTCTTTGTGCCTCAGTGGAAAACAGCCTGTTTGATCCATTATCCGTGTCTCTCTCAGTGATGTTTGTATGTTACTAGACTAGGTGTTAGGTAAGTGTCCTGGGTTTCTCAGGTCTGCTGGAGGGCTAGGCTTTCTGGGTCTTGTTTTACCACTCAGTTGCATCCCCACTCCAGTTCTGTGCTCTGACCATAGCACTTCCACATGGCCTCCAGCTCGTCCTGTCCACTCTCTTTCCTCTGGTTCTTTGCATATGCCCTTCTCTGTCCCTAGAGCACTTCCCCCTCACTGCCCCATTTGCCTGGCTGTCATGCTACCATTTCCACTGTCAGGTTTTAACTTAAACGTTCCGTCACCTGAAAGCCCCTGATCTCATTTACCTTCCAGCAGTTTGTATTAAATGCTTTTTCTTATGTGCTGCCATGGCTTACCCTTCTTTCCCTATCACCCGACTTACCAGACTTCGTTTTGTCTCTTCCGTTGCTACTTTCAGGTTGGCAGCCGCGTCCTCTTTATTTCTGTGTTTCTATCTCCCAGCATAGATGGTTAATGTAGATGGCCTGCATGAAACTGGAAATGAGTATTTTAACGAACTAATTGATTTCTTCCAGTTTTACTTGCTCCTTAATTTTGTAAACTAATGCTGGGAAGTGATATATGATAGGGATTGTTCATCCATAAGTAGCTAACAAAATCAGCTGTTTTTCTCCCATAGGAAATCAGTTTGAAACTGGTCTTTCAAGGTGCAGCAGAGCGGTTTCCTTCGATATTGAGGACCCAGGTTCCTTCTCTCTTTCTGCTTCATGGACCTGGGTGTCATCCTTGCTCCCCGTTCTCATCTCAAGGTGACTGCCAGAATCCTAGCCAGCTTCACATCCTCATTCTGAGAAAGAAGGGAAAGGTCAAAAGCAAAAGGGAGCTTGTTTGCCTCCTGCCCGCAACCCTTTTAGGAACTTCCTAGAAAGGCCTTCTAGGGATTTCCTCTCAAACTCATTGATCTGATGGTCTCACAGTATCACCTTTGGCTGCAAAAGAGGCTAGGAGATAGAGCCTGGTTCTTTGGTATTTGTTACAAAGTAGGGTTCTGTTAAAAGAGAAGAGAGAATGGATATTGAGTGGTAACTATAAATCTACATAGCTTAGAGTTCCTCTTAAGTGATCATAGACTGTTTTAGTAAATAATCTGCAGAATAGCGTGTCAGCATATATATATATATACACACACACACACACACACACACATACATACATACATACATACATATATACATATACACACATACGTGAATTTGAAGGGAGTAGACCTTTTTTGTTTCTAGTTTTTTTACATACATTTAGCAATCTTTTTGGGTAGTTCAGAAATTTCCTTCAAAGTATCTAAAAAAATTCAAATGATTACTTTAAGGAATCTTTATTATTTTTCTGGGTATTTATACTTGTTGATTTAAGAGCCTGCCTTCTTAAAGTCTCATTGAGGTGTGCCCCAGAGTCTGTGTGGGAGTGTAAATTGCTAGAACATTTGGCAAAAGATTTGGCAATAGATATCAAGACAGAAGGACTCTATCTTTAATCTCCTCCTGTTCATTCCTCTATACATTTGAAATCTAAATCCTATAAGTTGGACTTTTTAAGAAGAATCTAATGACTTGGAAAATGCTCAGGAGATATATTAAATAGAAAGAGCAGGAATCAAGATTTAATCCTAAATCATTAAATTCTTCCCCCAAATCCAGTTTTAGTAGTCGTCCTTCATTCCACTCTTATGACTGTCCAGTTTTTTACTATTAGATTAGGTTCTTCACTGATGACTAAGTTTGTGCATTTCTAGGTTTTAATGATTTATAAAAATTTATGAAGATGCAGATTAAAGTAACTAAAGCTTTAGGTCCCTTATTTGTTGCTGTCTGTTGCTGAATGTGTTTATAGATACAGACACATATATATTATGCTTCTGATTTTTAAAACATTTATTAAATTTTTAGAGTGTAAGAAAATGACTAGAAAGAAAGATATTAAAGCTTTAAAAATAGTGTATCTCTTGCGGTGAGGCTTTGAGTGATTTTTTTTGCTATCTATATATTCGTTTTTGCAATGATTATATATTGTTCTTATGATGTGGAAGTAAATTCAGTAGAAAATAAAGAATACGCCTTCTGTTTTGATAATCAGCTGCTGCTTTGTTATTTAGGATCTCAACATCAAAGCTGAAATTTTAATGTTGATATTAATCAAAGAAGAGTAAGTCCAGGGCAGGATAGATTCTGTAGGGTTTGTAATTTGCATATTAGGCTTGTTTTCCTGCATATGTTTAGAGACATTTCTCCATTTTTCCCTGGTAATTTAGATCTTGCCTCATGGAATCTAGTATGTTGAAATAAACAAAAGTCACTGCTGGGTCTTTTTATTTTTCCCCCAGTGCCATTTGCTGTGACTGTTAAAAGCACCGCAAATTTTAAATTTTGTATTCAGTAGCTGGATGGTAGCACAACCTTTCTATAGCCCAGGGTCACTCTGAGCATGTCATC
The DNA here is from genome assembly GCA_004363575.1 of Solenodon paradoxus. NCBI lineage: Eukaryota > Metazoa > Chordata > Mammalia > Eulipotyphla > Solenodontidae > Solenodon > Solenodon paradoxus. The sequence goes on along the minus strand of RJWH01000272.1, from coordinate 681,755 downwards.
ATCTCCAGGGAAGTCCTGTTACTATCTGGGTATATAAATGTTTCTAGAGTCAGAAGCTGAGAGAGTTGTGGAACAGTGGGTCATGTAACTGACTCTTGAGGAGATAAGGTATTCTCGTGACCTATTTCTTTAATCATGGACTCTATAGCCAGGAATAGTTTAATTTTAGAGATGCATTCCAGACTGTTCTGTATGAAAAACATGTTAAAATAGAAACCAAAGTCTTGTTCATTCAACAGCACCATGAGCACGCCCCTGAATCTACCGTATATAGTTGGGGAATTGGGGACCTAGAGATGGGAATGCAACATTTGGGTTATGTTAGGGGGAAAGGGACAGATTTGTGGGAACATTTTTGAGCAGTTTTCCCTAGGCCATTTGAAATGAGCATAGTTTCTCATGTAAAAACATACTGTTGGACTGCTACAGGAGTCTGCCTGTAATTCTGTTTTCTCTCAGTTAAGAAAACAGTATTGATCAAAAGTTACTAAGACTCCACTCATGTTTTTGACTAAAGCTGTTATTTTGTTAAATGTAATACTCTCTCTATACCATCTATATCCACTTGAAAATGGTATTTAGTCCAGAGAAGAGTTTGGCAAACAATGACCCATGGACTTAATGTAGCCTGCCACCTGCTTTAATTTTCTTAAAGACCTGCCAGCTAAGAATAGTTTGTATATATTTAAATATTAGGGGGAAAAAAAAAAAGAAAAGGAAGACTATGTGTAGAGAGCATATATATGTATATGTATGTATCTGTGTGTGTATATGTATATGTCCTGCAAAGCCGAAGGTATTCACTCTTGTTTTCTATACAGAAGTTTGTCAGCTGTTAGTTAATGAGGTGGTTTCTATCAGAGGTAACTTTGCCCCCTGGGGCCCTTTTGGCGATGTCTCTGGAGATTTCTGACTGTCCTAACACTAGCAATGGGTGCTATTGATAATAGCGGTAGAGGACAGAGATGCTGCTAAGTATCCTACAGTGGTCTCCACGATAAAAGAATGACCTGACCCCCAGTGTTTCTGACAACTCTTTTCCTGCCTGGGCTTTACTTAGGCTCCTTTGAGCCACCGTCTCTACAAGGCCTTCTTCTCTCCTAGGCCTCGACTCTGTCCCACATTCTGTCTTTGGCCTGCCTTGCCTCATTTAAGCAAGAATTCTCTGAGTCAGTTAAGTGAGACTCTTCTCACCCTTATTATCTGATAACCTTTGATAGCTAATCAGATTTCTAATCCCTTGCCCTTGATATCTCATCACCCTGGCCTGCCTTCTACAAGAATCCTACTAGATCTGTTTGGTAAACATCCCCTACCCTTGAGGTCTCCTCTTAATAATCTTCCAGCACCTGGGCCCCCTCACTCTGCTTCTTGGTATAACCCCCCAGCTATCCTTGATGTGTTTCTAGTTGAGCCCGATCTCTCCCTTTTTGCAACAGTCCTGAATAAAGTCTTCCTCACCATTCTAACAAGTATTGAGAATATTTTTGTTCTTCAACAATGTCAATAGTGTAGAGGCTGAGAAATGCTGAATATATTTGCTGCATGTATGAACTCAGAGGCTGATTCTACTTGAATCTGCACCCCTTTCCCTCTCGGGTTCTGTTGATTTGTAGAGAAGAGGGACCAGCCAGCACAAACATGCACCAGGGCCCTGAAGAGGCCAGTTGTAAAGATTTCACCCCAACAGCATCTGCAGGGTAAAGGAAGACAGTCTGCACAGGGGTGGCCATGCTCCTTGGTCCTGATTCTACTCCCTGCATGGTCTTAAGAAGAATGAAACAAAGTGGATTGTATCTAGAGGGATTTCATTTCAGCCTCCCTCCCTCCCTCCCCAGTATTTTTCTAACCTTTTTGAATCTTCATTAAAAGATGAAACTTGCAATCATCAATTCAAAGTACAATGCTAAACAGCAAATGTATGAACTTGTTAAAACAGGTTTAGACAGTTATTAAGCAATAAACAGAGATGATTACTATATCTTTCCTGGTTCTCATTTAGAGGTGTGGTGGAAGAGAACAAGAGTGCGTAGGGAGTCCGAAAATATGTTTCTGTATATTAGGGTAGAATTAAGGAGATTAGAGACAATTATTGGCGAGTGAAAAGCTAGAGAAAGCTTAAGCTAAAGACGGAGTTCAAAGCTACAACTTGATTTGGTGGTTCTTGTTGTGTACCTGTGTCTGAAAACTCCTTTTCTTGTGCTTGCTTGTTTCCTAAGAAATGAAGCCCTGGTGCTTATTCTATTCATCTGACTTTGCTTTAATAAAAACTTCCTTCTCTGGGCAGAAACTTCTGGATCGTGTGGCTTACCTACGGGTTTGAACGTCTCTCTCTTTGACATGAAGTCAGACCTGCCTAGCCAGCTGAGCCTGTGTAGCTGAGCGTTCAGACTGCTGTACCTCTCTGATTTTCTTTAACATCCTCTCTTTCCCCGACCGTGTTTTTCCTCACTGAGTTCTGAAATGACCAGAGATTTATGCATGCCCATTTGATCTCATTTTTGCATTTCCCTCCATTCTCCACATATATTTTATTTTTCCTCCATTTTCTTCTGGAAATCTTTCTTTTTGATGATTGCTAGTCATAGAGCAGACACTGCTACAGGATGTAGGGTTTCAACTATTGCCGGCTGGAATCTTTGCACAGACAGTTTATGGGCACTATGAGACCATCATTAGAGACTGTTTTGATGACTTGTGATTGCCAGCATAGAGGATATCCAGAAAGACACAGGGAGCTTTAAAATTTGTGCAAAGAAAGGATGGGCACATAGTGGGTTTCTAATTAGCATAGGGGACTTGATAGCTACTCTTTATATTTTTTTTAGATCCCCAAAGGACCATTTTAATGTATTTGCAACTTAAAAAGAATATGGCAGCTCTCAGTAAAGTCAGTTAGGTAGAACTTATCATTTGCTGTTTTTATTATGCTAATAGAAAAATCTTTTTAAGCTGTATTGGATCAAGATCAGCCATTCTATTCAAATAATCCTTCCATTAAAAAAAAATTAGAACTGCTAATCTATCCTAAGAAATATTGTATTATCTAGGCAGACAGATACCGATTTTTGGAAACAGACTGCTTGGTTTGAATCTTAGCTTTGCCCCCACATTACATGGAGTGAGATGCTTACCTTCTCTCTGCCTCAGTTTCCTCAGCTGTAACACAGGGAAAATAGTAATATACCTACCTCACAGAATTGTTGTAGGGGCTATTATTATTTCCTATAAAAAGTACCTTAAGTAGTGAGGGTCACAGTGTAACTGCTATTGAAGCCTTAGCTATTTTGTTATTAGTAGTATTTATTGTGGTCTTGGAGTTAATAACCCAGTATAGACAAATATATTTTTAAGAGATTCAAGGAAAAATGTTCAGGCATTTCCAAAAGGAAAGCTTAGGCATTTCCTTGAAACACATTAAATAAAAGATAAATGAAATTGTTGGCAGTATGAAATTATATATATATTTTTCAAATAGGTTATTCACCATTAGTCACTAATTTGTACCTTAGCGTTTAAAGTAATTTTAGCTGGCAGAAGTTGCCAAGGTGCTGAGATATGCTGCTTGCTGCCACCTGGATGTCTTTTAGAGATGCTAGCTAAAATGACAATTGGTTGAATAAGTGTACAAATATTGACTTGCTGGATCACATAGGAATGAAGCCTCCTTTGGGTTCAGTTTTAGAGCGGATAGCAAAATACACAAAATGTAAATTTTGGTTATCTCAGCAGTGATAAAGGTAATATAAACACCCAAAGTTAGTCAGTTGACAGAATAAATTGGCCATGTATGGAGAGGGTAGTTTTCCTTCCTTTTGTTCAGTGGCTATGAATTCAGACTCTCTATTTTTTTATTAGTATAGTGATTCTATTTAGATGTACAGAAACATTTTCAAATGAAATCTTCTTTCCTAAAATACCAAAAGGAATCCCTAAAGCTTAATCTTTATATTTTATGGCACTAGCTTACATGTTTATATGTGTTTATAGCCGAGAACTCCTGTGTTAATATGTGTGGGCACATACATAAAATAATGTGACTATGGTATAGAAAACAAATTTAGGAAAGAGAATTGGATCTTTTTTTCAAATACAAAGACAGCTCTTTTCTCTGAAAATGATTTTCTTTAAGCACAGCAGAAAATCTGAGCAGCATTCTGCTGGTTGGTTTTTGTAACAGATGAAACAGATGCTCCATTGATCCTTGATATGGTTATTTATGTGGCTGGTTTTGTACATGACGGGGAAAAAGTTTGATTAATTACCATTAACCATGACATATCCCGTGGGTAATGCATTTTTTTGGTGTCTATTTTCCCTCTGTTTTTGAATAAATTGGTGGCGGTGTAATAGGTTCCGGTAAAGCAGTCTGCCAGAAGACTGAGGGGAAATAAGTGCAGCTTCTGCAAAAGCATGGGATGGCAGTGTTGTCAGGCACTTTGATGGCGCCTGAGAAAGGTGCCGGCCAGCTGCTGTCTGCAGGAATCTTGACGTCACTTCCTGGGCATCTGCCCCTCCCACGGTGCATGTTTGGCCTCCAAGTGGGTTCTCAGGCTTCGAACTGCTGCTGTCTGTTGCCATCAATACCAGTGTGACTCAGAAGCCAATCCAAAATTGAACCTATGGTTTGGATTTTAGTAACTACTATTCTTTCGTTTATTTACTTTTCACATTTTTCTGAGGCATTTGTTGTTGTGACAGATGCACCATCAGAGGCTAGGGTGCAGGCTGTGGGAATTCGGGCACCTGACCAAGGTGCTCAGAACAACGGCAAAAAACAATGGCAGCAACAAAATTAGTCAAAGAGTAGAGTTTAAAAAAATCGAATTTGTACCTGCAGTGTACCCTGGGAGGTGGTAGACCTTGAACTTGGTTTAGACTGGCATCTGCTGATGACAGGAGGTCCTGTTAAGATGAAAGCTCGAATGTCAAGTGTACTGAAATAGCTGGTAACTTAGGCCAGTGCACTAAACCCAGTCAGCAATCTGCACGTCACTGTAGTTTTGTTTGATGCTGGACTGTGTCTGTTTTTTTTGAATTAAATTCTTATTCTTCTCATGTTTTGTTTTCCTAATTTTATTCAGTAATTTATCTGTGTTCCCAGCGCCTCGTTCTGCCTCTTTAAGATGGTGGCTTTGAATTCTTTGCCAGCCAATTCTTAGATCACATTTGTGTGTGATCACATGCAGAATCGTTGTTAGTTTCCTTTGTTGCTACCATCCTTGCATTATTCTGCATCATCATGTAGTAACTTTTTTTTTTTTTTAAACGAGTGGTACAGGCAGGAATGAAGTAGGCAGGCAGGCAAGAAGAGAGAAGAGGAAGAAGCATTTTATTTTATTTTTATCGTTCACACTGGTTGTTTCCCCCTGGGCCTGGGACTTGAACCCAGGGGTCTGTGGCTTGCTCCTGGAGGCGACTGACCTCGTTGCTGCTCCACCAGGGAACACCAGTAATTCCTGTTTTTGACTCTGGTCACTCAGGGCCTTATGAATAGCCTTCATTGAATTAGTATTTCCTCATTTGAAATAACCATATAATTTGGTGTGCTTTTGCATATTTTTACCCCATTTCACTTCTATAATGCTGTACATTAGGTAAGCAGGTGTCGATTATGATAAAGTAAGGTACTGTGACTTACCCCAGGCCATTACATAGTGTGTAACAAAACTGAATTTCAAACCCAGGCCTTCTGAGTCCAAGCTTATCACCCATTCTTCCATACAACATGTTTTTTTTAACATTGTTGGATTTGATTTGCTAATATTTTGTTGAGGATTCTGCCTTGTGTTCACGAAAGGTATTGGTTCCTGTGTCCATCAAAGAGTTTTCCTTTCTTGTAATGCCCTTAGTTTTTTTTTTAATTTATTTTTTATTTGATCAATTTTATTTAAGAAGCATTGCACCATAATATTATGTGTTTAAGGTGGGCATTATTTTAAGTCAACATCTGTATCTAATATATTAAGTACACCATCACCAGTCCAGTTCTTCTGGACAGTTGGTCCCCTCTCCCCAGTTGGTCTGCTCCCCATCCTCCTTCCCTTCTTGTAATTGCTAAGCTGTTTTTCCATTATAGTCAACCTTGTGGGTGTGAAGTGACATCACATTCTGATTTTCATTTGTATTTTCTTGATAACCAATGTTATTGTACATCTTTTTATATACTTGTTGACCAGTTGAGTATTTACTCTGACAAAATAATCTATTCTTCTATTTAGAAATGTCTATTTTTAAATTGGATTGTCTTTTTGTTGTTTAGTTGTGAGTCTTTATATTTTCTTGATATGAATCTCTTATCAGAATGTCCACTTTTCAACAACTGGATTTGGAATGGAGTTATTAATACATTCTGTTGAAACTAAGTGGTATCAATTTAAACTAGTTTGCTATAAATTCAGACTGTTATCTGTAGATCCCATGGTCACCACTAAGATAATCAGTATAAAGTACACATTAATAGAACAAAGGGAAAACTCATTATAGTCATCTAAATAGATGCAGAAAGAGCATTTGACAAAATTCAATGCCCTTTTATACCAAAAAGACTCAGAAAACTAGGAATAGAACTTTCTTAACATGATAAAAGGCATTTATGACAATCCCACAGCCAGTATCACACTTCACGATGAAAGACTAAAGGCTTTTTCCATAAGAGCAGGAACAAGACAAAGATGTCTGCTTTTACTGTTATTCAACATTGTTTTGGAAGTCCTAACCACAGCAATTGGGCTGGAAAGAGAAGTAAAAGACACCTGTATTGGAAAAGAAGTTATCTCTGTTTGCAGATGACATTTTATCTGTAAAACATTCCAAAGAATCCACACACATGGAAACTATTTTAGCTAATGAACAAATTCAGCAAAGTTGCAGGACGTAAGAACAATACACAAAAAAATCAATTGATTTTCGAACAATCCTAAAAGGGAACTAAGAAAGCATCCCAAAAGAGTGAAATATTTGCAGTTTAACTAAGTTAACTAAGGAGGTCAAAGACATACACTGAGAACTATGAAACATTGCTAAATTTAAACAAGACCTAAATAAAAGGAAAAGCATCTGTGTTAATTGATTGGAAGACTTAATATTAAGATTGTGATATTCCCTAAAATATAGATTTAACGCAATAGCTATCAAAATTCTAATGGTTTCCCCGCCCTGCTCCCTAGAAATAGAAAAGCCAGTCCTCAAAATTATGTGGAATTCCAAGAGGTCCTAATTAGTTAAAGCAACCTTGAAAAAGAACAAAGGTTGGAGATATTGTACTTCCTGGTTTAAAAAGTTACTACAAAGGCACAGTAATCAAAACAGTGTGGTACTGACACAGGGTACATGTATAAGCCAATGGAATAGAGTAATAGAAGTAAAAGCAAACATTTGTCTAAATGCTTTTTAACAAGGGTCAAAAGACCATTTAATGGGGAAAGAAGAGTCTTTTCAACAAATGATGCTAGAACAACTGGATAACCACATGCAAAAAAATGAATATTGAGCTCACTATAAAAATTAACTCAGAAGAGAGAGAATTTAAATATGAGTTAAAATTATAAACCTACTAGTGAATCCATAGGGGTGAATCTTCATGATCTTGGGTTTTGCAGTGGACTCTTAGGTTTGACACCAAAAGCATGAGCAATGAAAAAAAAAACCAGATTTATAAGAATGAAAGCCTTTGTCCATTAAAGAATATTATCAAGAAGGTGAAAAGACTACCAACAGAATGGGAGAAACTTTTTGCAGTCATATATTTGATGAAGTATTAACTGACAAAGTTTTTTAATTGACTTTTGCTTTTACCAAATGTTATTATTAACCCAGCCTCTGTTTTCTCTGCCAAGCAGTGACTGCTATCTACCGCATGCCCAGTTGTAGTCGCGTCTAAAGGCTATGTAAATAAAACTATACACTTGTGCTTCCTCTCGTTAGTTATTATGTTTGTCACCAGTCACCTCCATGTGTTTGTGAAAATTATACTTCATATTGCAATGAAATAATTTAGTGAAGTATTATATAAAGCAATTAAGTGTGAGAGCAAAAAGATATTTCTAGGAAAACAAATTAGACTGTTCTAGAAAAACTCGAAATGCGTAAAATTTTCTTTTAAATTTAGCATAGATGGAACAACTGTAAATTATTGGGAAACCATTGTAAAACTCTATAAGAATTCTGCATTCAGATTACTTGGCAAGTATCTTTATTAATCTATAGTAGAAAGCCAAGCTGGACTGCGTCATGGAGGTAGTTTTTGAATAAACACTATATCTAACACCAATTAGCCTAGCCCCCTACTAAAGAAAATACCTTGGTTCTACATCAAAAGATTAGTAACTGAATGCATATTCTCATGTTTAAATAGAACCAAAACGCTTTATGTAATTTTTAAAATTATCCCATTGGTTAATCAGCATTCAAAATGAACAATTGACTGTCCAATTAGGTCATTCTGGATAAAAGGAATTTGTGTATCTATTATTCCAAAGACAGAACATTTCAACTCTACACCAGTTTTAGTTACTACAAAGAATTTTGTTGACCTCATTATGGGTATTTCTATGGTAGCTCTCAGGACGAGTTGATAAGCAGTTCTTCAGTGCCATCCGTGAGCTCTCTCAATGTGTTTGCCTTGAGGTTGGTCTCTCCCTAGATTGAATGGTGGCTGCAATGCTGTCCGGAAGTAGAAGTTCCAGCCATTTTTCTCTTTTCTTTATGGGAACAGGGGAACCTACACCAGAAACTCTTTAGCAGATGCCTCACATGCCTCATTCTCCAGAAGTGGGTCACCTGCCTGCCTTAAACCAGCTCAGGCAAGGAACACGGGACCATCATGGCTGATTTAGAATTAAACTTATCAGACTTTAACTTTGAAGGGGGAGTCAAACCTAAGACATGTGGAACTGCAGTGGATAAAATCAGTTCTGCCAACAACAAAAAGTGGCTGTAAGGGTAGCCAGCATTATAGAGGGACAGCAAATCCTTTGTGTAATCGTCCTTATTTCCTGCAACTGAGCTTTTGATAAGAACTGAGCAGCAAAGAATTAAATATTATTCTCCTTTTGTGAGCATTTTTGTGAGCTCTTCAAAACTGTTGACAAGAATGTATCCATATACTTCTCAGTGGTCATCTGAGAGTCAGGTTGCTGTCCCTTTCTGAACATGTATTAAGAAATCTGGGAATCACATCTGAGGAGATGGCCACCTCACTTTTGCATGGAAGAGGGCCATGGGACTTTACTAGTTAATAAATATGGCTGCTCTGGATGTTTGTTTCATTGCATGCTTGATCATAACAGCCCCTTCCATTTGGAGACTTCTTTCCCATTTGATGTGATTTCGATAGGGTTACCAGTCATGGTGATCTTCAACCTCCCCTTTCCTCCCGACTGAAGTAGGCACATGACCGAGGCCTGACCAATCAGAGCGCTCCATCTTTCAGGCGCTAATGATGTGTTCAGGGACCAGCTCATGCTCCAATCAGCAAATAAGACTCCTCCCTAGGAGTTTTGTGGTCGAACTGGTGGGCAGGGCTGCTGTCTTTGGGTTGTACTTACAGCACGTTTGATAGTTTGGAGCTTATTTCCTGGATCACATGGGGGACACACATGGAATAGAGAGAGGGAGGCTATTGGGCAAGGAGACACAGAGATAAGGAGCCGGAGTAGGATGGGTGGTGGGCGAGAAAAAAATGAGCTTTCTGATAGTGTTGAGTCCTAGTTCCAATTTTCTTCTGTCTTGTGTGAAACTCAGATTTCCTTCCCACCTTATATATTTTTTCTTTTAAGTTAGCAGATTTGAGTTCGGTTTCTATCACCTATAACTTCAAACATTCTGATTAATACTATTTGAGGAAGTATCTGAGCATAAGTTATACTTTTCATTAGTGTTCACATTAATACATGGTTTAATGAACCCCTGGGGTCCCAATGTTCCCTGCTGAAGGGCACGCTCTTGTTAAATCTAACCCAGATTTTTTCCAAAGTGGTTATCACTAATTGCCAATCATGACCATTAAAAAAAAAAAAAAAAAAAAAAGCAAAAAACAAGCCCACCTCATCTTAGAAGTGATCCCTGGCCAGTTTTAAGCACTGTGACTTATTTCCCTGTAAATATTTTAGAATAAGTGAATTGCAAAGGTTTTCCAGATAAATGTGGGGCAGCTAGTACTCCAGAATTGTTTGCTAGTGGCACTCCCTGGTGGCCTAGCGGATAAGGCCACTGGACATAATCCACATGTATCCCAAAGACCCAGGTTCGAGACTCAGGGCCAGGGGCTTTAGGGGGCAAACAACCAAGGTGAACAACTAACTAAATAAATGTTTTTAGAGTTTGAGAGAAGTACTGCACTAAATGGAATAGTTTTAGAATACTTGATCTGAGTTACTTTTGATATCAGAAGTTGTTTCTTTTGACTGTTCCTCGTAAAAGTTAAAATAGAACCATTTAAGTGGTGTGGAAAATACTTATATTTAGGTTCTTTATAGCTGGGATTCAGGCCCCCAGGGGACTTTCCTACTGGTTTGCAGTCAAAGCAAACCTGAGTGGATTACAATGAATAAAGATAGAGGATGGGAACTGAAACGATTAGACATGCAAGGACAAAGGGTTTGAGGTTAGGGTCTGCCCAGAGAAGTCTGTGTTGTGGGGAGTGCTGTCCCCATGAAACAGGCCTTTGCAATGTACTGTGCCCTGAAGTGCTTGGGGAGAAGCACGGAACTAAATGGAACCTGGAAGGGGTAAGTATGCTGCAAGAATGTGGCATTTTCCTCTCTGTGGGGTTGCAGAAATGTTATAACTTTTACTTGTTTCCTCAAAGACAAATAAGGGACAAGCAATAGAGACACAGAATGGGCACAATCCAATTTTAGAACAAGAATATGAAGTTAATGTAGTACAACAAATGTTTCAGCCGAGCAGTCATTTAAATTCTTGAACTGTGTTGAAAACATAGCCAGCACCACACTTGTAATGACTGCCTGAGACAGGGCAGTGACAGAAGTCCGTACACGTGGGGCACACGCTGTGGAGTGTTTTCCACTTGTCGCAGCTTTCTGTGGACTGACAGCAAAAGTGTATGTCGTTCAAGACCATTCATAATGAACTCAGTGACCACAAACAAAAATCTTTTCTGTACTTCCTGGCTAGCTAGCACAGAATAATTTGGGGTTTCTAAAAATGTAAAACATATCTTCTTATTTCTGAACAGTCTGAAAACCAATTTCATTTTCCTAGCATTAGCTATTGAAAGAATCAGTAGACTGACTTGACAAAGCTTTTTTAATAATGTAGGACAGATTACGCTATACCTAAGAGGCTGATTGTCTGCCAAGACTTGGTCAGTGACTTTTATTTAAAGGTGTTTTGTCATTTGGGTTTCTCAGAAAAGCTAAAGATCAGGTCTCAAGCTCTAGCACATTTGCATTAATAAATCATGTTCTTGAACAAGGGTAGCCACGACCTATATTTTTGGGGTAGAATTCGAATGGGTTTATGGGATATGGGAAATATGAATTGACTTGGGTGGTGAGGATGGAGATGGAGAGTGGGCTAATTTTTTTGGACAGAATAGTTAATAAAATATTTACTATGACTGCTCTACTGAGTTTTCTGTGACCTTTACCAAGGAAGTATTTCTACTTAAAAAAAAAGAAAGTCATACCTTAAAAGTGCTGAATTATGAAATGAAAAAAGAAATGAAACCAGCTATTTCATATGGGAAAATACTTAGAACTGTAGTATTATTTTTAAGTTTATTTGCAAATTAACTTTGTTACCTGAGACGGAGGACAAATCGTCCCACTTCTATAAAACAGAAATCAAATATATCTTAGGGTTTAAGGAAAAAAATGAGACTTCCATAATGTTCAAGAAGTCCTTGTTCCTAGTTGATATTTTGTACCGAAAGCAGCACTATTTAATTCAGAAATTCAAACCCCTCCTATTTTTATGCTCCAATAGTTAAATCACATTTTTATAAGGACTATAATAAGGCATGAGATAGAAACTAAAAATTAAGAAAAAGATTTTACAAGTTAAATTATGAATTATTTTTTAATGTAAATTCTCCATGTAATATTTCTTTCCATTTGATACATGCCTATTCGTATTTGATCATTTGTTATCTAATGTATTTTTATTTTCATATCATACATCGTTGAACGGTGTGGCAGATAATGTTATATCCATGTCCTTTTTGTAGGAAATGCTTTCTGAGACTATTAAGTGACCCAGGAACATTTTTCATCTTTTTATTATTTATTTTCAAAGTTATAATGATTGGCAGAAGAGCTCCCTCTACCTCTCCACCCCTCTAGTCCCCCAGCCCTGCCCCAGATCAGAACACTCGGAGGAGGGCACTTTTGACTCTTGCAGAGAGATGGAGACATTGACAGGATGGAGGAGAAAGGATGATAGAGGCCAGTCCTTAGTAGAGAGATCCGTTGTGGGTTATTTAAACAGTGAAGGTAAATACTGCTGATCCTGGAAGCAGGCACAGAACTGGCATTCAAGCCCTCTCCTGAGGCATTTCAAGTCTGAAGGATTCAAGAGAAGACAGAGACTGTAGACTCAAAACTGAAGGGGCACTTCTAAGGTGAAGACAGGAGGCTGTCTGGTAGGTCAGGCAGGCCTCTTGCGGTAGGTTTGCCCAAAGTTTGGAAAAAGGCTCAGAGCTGGAGGGAGTGGGAGTCCCAGAACAGGGTCACATCATTTTGGTGGCTCTGTGCTTTTGGGTTTTTATTTAATCTTAGACTGTCTTTGGTGATACATTTACAAATGAGAACTCTATGAACTCAAGACTGAGGAGAGGCCGAGGCAGGTACAGTCATTTAGGGGCACCAGCCTTCGTGTGCACTGTGGTCTGATCACTGGCTAGCCTTGTCTGCGTGTGTGCTGGCTCTGGAATGATTAGCCTTTTGCCTTGGGGTGGGATCCGGCCCGTCTAGAGGCTCCTCCTTGGAGCACAGGAGCTAAGAATCTGTGAATGACTGTGAATGGCCTCAGGCCAGAGCTGTGAGTGAGGGATGGGATGAGGGTGAGAAGGAACAGGCTGCCTTCTCCTTGCCCTGCAAGCGAACAGCGGCACACCACGGACCCACAGCCCGTGGCCTAAGGAAGAATTCAGCAGTGAACTTGCACAGAAAGACTCAGGATCAGAGTTTGACATCGTCATTCTCGCAAACCTTAGTTAAAATAATGAACTGAGTAAATATTGGTAATTTGGAACTGGAACCTCCTGAGCCCTGGAACCAGGTAAGGCCAGTTTCTTGGGAGCCTCTTGACCCTGGCAGACACACAGCCAAGCAAATAGGCAGTGGAAAGGTTGGAAACACCCATTTCCTCCCTATGAGCTTCCCCTAAAAGCTACTCCATAAATTGAAAAGAATATTCCTCCTAAAATTTCTGCCCCAAGATAAATTCAGGAAACCTTTAAATAGCAGTGTTTCCTCCCTTTGGAGCTGGATGAAATTCCTTTCTGTGGGCAGGTCTTAGGCACTCTTTGGTAGGAACATAAATAACCCCTAACACGGGGCCACCCTTGCACAGATGAACACTTAATAAATAGGACTTGAGCAGCGTAAATGAGATGGGAAACAGTCTTTCAGACATCGGCATCACTGGAAGGAAGCATTTATTAACTCTTTCCCTTCCTGGGGCACTGAGCCAAGGACAGTACAAAATACATTAGCAGATGGGACTTCTGCCCTTGGAGAACAAGGGCACCATTTGCGAGCTTATTCTTGTGTGAAATTTACCTCTGTTGTCATTCTCAGCCAACAAGCAAGTAAATGGTGGTTGGGGCAACGAACAGGGGTGGCCAGCAGAAGGCTGGCAGTGAGGTGGACTGCCCGCTAGGGCGACTTTGTTTACTCCATGCTTCTTTCCTGTTGAGCTGCTGAAAGGGCCTGTGAAACTTTCGATTTGGTGTAGTTACTCCTTTTGTTCTGAGTGGGTATAAATATATTCAGAGCGACCCACCTCCCCACATTTTCTGTCTTTTCATGTCTCTTTCTCTCTTTCTTCATGTGTGATCTAGATGGAAAACACCAGTTTGGTCATGGAATGATTTATCTTTCTTTCCTCGTTGGGTGGAAACCTCTGGGAGGCCCCAGTATTTGTTTTTACAACTGCATGTGTCAGAACATGGCTGGCCCTGGACAAGGCACTGGAAGGACAGGTCGGGTCTCCTGTTTGGGGTTACTGTGCCCCTGTATGCCTCCTCTTTCCTCAGTTTCCTCCCTCACACATTGGATAGGACCTTCTCTTTTCAGCATTTAAAAGAGACTTGTTATTTTGTAATAATTTGGGATTTATGGAAAAGTTACAAAAATAGTATGAAGAGTTCCCATATACCCTTCACCCAGCTTCCCCTAATGGTGACTTCTCATTGAACCTGTGGACTGTATGGTGTGTGACTTCTGCTGGGTAATGTTTTTGGTCTTCTGTCTTAGAGATCTTACCCTATTCAGGATCCACCCATGACAGGACCCCTTCAAGGAAATGGCTGGCAGTCTGTTAGTGGATTTAGTGACTTAAAATTTTATCTTCTCATTAGAGTGTTTATGTTCTACAACATTTTCCTGGTGAGGGGTAGTAGTGACTCCGAAGGTAATAGGTTCTAGTGATTGAATTTCATCTCCAGTGGCATCTGAGTGAAGGAGCTATTTTTGAATTGAAGGTCCTTGGTGGAGCTCTTGAAATTGCTTAGTACAGTTGATTGATTCTTCCCTTCATTTTGCGTTTATTGACTGACCCATTTGTGCCAAATACTGTATTAATCTCTGGAGAGTCTTAAGTTAAATTTCTAGATGCCACTCTTGCCATTAAGGAGCTGATAATCCAGTAGAACATATACAGTTGCCAACGGTATGAAAATGCTGTGGTAAAGATATATCCGGGGTGCCTGGTGCTCATGAAAAGAGACCTCCAACCCAGACTGATCTGACAAATCCTCACTCGGCTGCCCCAGCTGGAAAGAGCGCTCTTTGGAGACTGTGAAATGCATGCATGCTGTTTAGTTCAAAATCATAATTAAGAAGGCCTAGGTGAATTCAGTGCTTTGTATTTTACAAATGGACAATACATTATCCTTCCAGGAAGTAGAGTTAAAATATGGTTGTTATATCTACCAATATACTGTTAGGTGTTTCTTCCCAACACCATTTCTGTGCGTATTTTTTCCTTTAAAACACAAAAATGCAATCATTTTATAGATTCCTTTTTCATATTTTGCTTTTTATACCCAGCGATATATGTCATCTTCCATGTCATTAATACACTTCTTGCAGCATGTTTTTCAACGTTTCATTGTGAAAAATTTCAAACCTGTAGCAGAGCTGAAGGAATCTCATATTAGGACCTATACCTGTCATCTAGATTCTGCAGTTAACAGGTTCTCTACTTGTTTTCTCTGTTCATGAACCCATGCTAATAATGTGATTTATTTCAAAATAAATTGTTGATATATTTTCCTGTACTCCAGCGTGCTTATGATCGACTAGAATTCAATGTTTGTTTGCAGCTTTTCTTTTGATAAAAATTGGTACTCAGGTGCATATTTCTAAATGTATGTTTGCTGTCTTAACAAGCACGAAAGTTCTTCCCGAGGCTTCTCAGCCAGTCCTCACCCCCTACCCTTTCAGAGGCAACTGCTGTTCTAATGTTTTCCACTGTAGATTAGTTTTGCCTGTTTAATGATCACAGAAATAGGATCATACACCATATTTTTTTTGTGTGGTTTTTTCAGTCTGCATAATGTTCTTGAGGTTCATCCAGTTTGCTATATGTTTCTGTAGCTTCCTTCCTTTTTATTGCTGAGTAATATTGCTGTGTGACTGCACCACAGTTTTCCCTTTCTCCATTTTTCACTGTTAAGAATAAAGCACTATGAAAACACAAGTGTATGTATGTGTATATTCCTGTTTCTTGTGGGTAAATGCTTAGAAGTAGAATGACTCGAACAAAGGATGGGTGTATGTTCCCCTGATAAGAAGCTGAAAAGCCTATTTTCAAAGCGGTTGTACTGTTTGATATTTCTTCCAGTAATGTATGAGTGTTCCTTACTGCTTCTCCTCCTTGACTTTGTCATTCTGTTTTATTTTGGTCATTCTAGTTAGTGTGTAGTGGTATAATGTTATAAACACTTTTCATGCCCTTACTGGCCAACTGTATATCTTCTTTTGTGAAGCATCTGTTGAAATGTTTGGTCCATTTTTAGAATCGGGTTTTTTGTTTTGTTTATTGGTGTTTTCTTTATATGTCTATGTACCAGTGCTCTGGCAGATCTATTTAGTGAATCTTTGCTCACAGCCTGTGACTTGGCTATTCATTTTCTTAAATATGTCTTTGATGATAATTTCAAAATTTTAACAGTCATATTTATTCTTTTTCTTATATCGTTGCTTTCTGTGACCTGTGTTGAGAAGCCTTTGCCCACCCCCGGGTAATGATGATAGTCTATTTCCCTCTAAAAGATGTATGGTTTTAGCCTTTCAGTTTATATATACATGCATATGTATATGTATATATGATATAAATTTCTTCATATAAATTTATGACATATAAATATATTTATCTCAAGTCAGTTGGTGTGACTGATGTGAGGTACAGGTAAAGGTTACTATTTTTTTCATATAGATATCCAGTTATTCCAGCACAATTTGTTGGAAGAGTTTTCTTCACATATTGGATTACTTCGTGCATTTGTTAAAAGTCATGACTGTGTCTATAAGGGTCTCTGTATAGATTTCTATTATATTCCATTAATCTGCTTTCATTACTCTCACTTGCACCATTTTTAATAGTTGAGTATTATATGGATGTCCATAAGCATATAGAATCACTTTGCCATTGTTGGACATTTTGAAGTTAATATTTTTCTATTATAATAATACCTTGATGCATATGACTCTGCTGTGCAATCTGTGATTGTTTAAATTATAAATGTTAGAAATAGCTTTATGTCAGTTCAAAGCAAAAGTGTTTAGCTTTACATAGAATATTCTAATTTTTTGTTCTGCTATAAATAAGAGTGCCTGCTGTTGGTGAGAAAGTAGAGTGAGTGCTGTCTAGCACCCATGAAGTCCCAGTCAGCTGGGAGAAGAAAATCCGTTCTGCTTCTAAATGTCATTTATGATTGGTTCCATGATATTATCAAACAGTTATTAGAGTAGAGATGTATAAAGACTGAAAACTTTAGAAAGACATTCAGAAGGACTTAATTGTTCTCCTTGGGTTCTGTAATATATTGTAGACATATATTTGTATGCACGACTAGTGACTCAGAGTGAGAAGTGGATATTGGACCAGTTGTCTAAAGGCATCACTCAGTTATGGAAACAGAGGACTCATAACTCATGTCCTGTGTACTGTCAGATATGAGAGGTTATCTGTCCTAAGCTTTTTTATATGGTAATCAGCAAGACATTTAGTTGTGTAAATGATCCCTGAGGTGCATGTTTTTATTTTATGTGGGTATATAAATAAAATTATACCACTGTGTGAAGTGTTTATAAATGCCTAGCCTTCTTTACTTGAGAATGTTTCCACTTAGAGGAGCAATTTGCAGTGTATGGGCCGCCTCAGACATCGTTTTAAGTATTTGTGATGCTTTTCTTAGTGAAGATGAATTTTAAGGGAAAAACAGTTATTTTGAAGGAATATTTAATCTGTATTTTTCATATTCTCAAAGCTTTGATTTTTTTCTTCCCTAGGGACAGTGAAATAATTATACATCATAATCTTTTAAGAGGTTTTCTTGCATTTGCCATAATAAAAATTAATATTGGTGATGGAAAGACTACTGTACTGGAAAACTGCAGTTTTCATAAATTATTAAGTCATCTGTGTGGTCTGGTAATCAAGGTTTCATAGTTTCAGCCTTTGGCAAGCTAGATGCTGGCAGAGCAGTAAAGACAGAGGATTCTGTCTAGAACACTCTCATAGGAACCCTCTCTCTTCCAACTTTTCTATATACCTTCTAATTTGTCAAAAAATTGGAGATTTCCTTTCTGGGCCATGTCAGTTTTTTTTTTTTTTTTTAAACTAAATATAAACTCGGGTCTGTGAGAAGCTTTCATTACCAGATGATGTTCTATTATAAGTGAGTTAGAATCGCTTCTCTCTTTCCTCCTCTTTCCAAGAGGCGATACAGAAGAATACAACAGAGTGAGTTGGAGAGCCAGCTCCAGCCCGGTGCGGATCCCCGCCTCCAGAGCTGCTCCTGTTACTAGGTCACCGTGGACACAAGGCACAGGGCCACTCTAATCCTGGCCCTATCTGGAGCAAACTCAAGAGAAGAGATGTTTTAAGATAGCATTGATGGGTGGAGTTGGCTTGACCTGGAGGTTTTGAGGTGTGTCCTATGGTGAATTGCTGGAGTCCTGGACTGAACTCAACCTCTGCTTATTTGCTCAAAGACTCTCCCTTTTCTCACGAAATCAGATGGATGTCCTCAGCCGTTCTGTTTGGGACTCTCTGTGGGAAGGCTGTGGACGTTTCACCAGGTTAAGTGAGAGGATGCTCACAAGCTGGTGGTACATTCCCTTCAATGTCTAATTTTCCAGTCTCTTGCCTACTTTCCTCATGAGAAGTTAAGTTAGAAAATGGGACAGAACAAAACCCCAGATCGCAACCGTGAAACAGTTGTTAGATGAATTGCAACCTTGGCTCTCTGATCTTCTCAGCTAATCATCCTGTTTGCAGAACTTCCAATTCTGTGTTATGTATAGAAAACTAATGTATGTATTTTCCTTTTTTTAAAAAAAATAAGAACTGGGAGATTTTCATGCCCATGTAATTCTAAAGTGGAAGCTTAAAATGCAGGGCATTCTCGTCCCCCTCCTTGCCTTTGTGTGGTGGTCTTTAACCTCACCATCAAGGTGTATGTGTTTGCTGTGTGATCGCTTTAACTGTCCAGTGTTGGTGGTTTTCTCCGAGGACTCTTGCTGCTAATGAACATGATCATTTATACAGTGTCACTGTCGATCGGCATGTTAAATAATTGACTGGGCCATGGCAGGTAGAGAAGGCAAATGCAGTCTCTTTGTTGCTATGGCAATACATTTGGTTTAAGGGGACTGTTTGTCATTTGGGCAGCATGAATCTGGCACTCGCGACGTAATTGCCTGTGGTTGAGGAAGTTGGAAGGGAACATCAACTTGAGGAGAGGTGGCATTTTGAAGCAAATTAATACACATTTCAGTGAGTTCTTGGGCTCCCATTGTGGAGTGACTTATTTCTTTCTATTAAAAGGCTCATTCTTAGCTAATGTGTCAGCGTAGAAAATGAGTCAAGTGACAGATTTGTTTACTTGCTAACATAGTGGGATTTGATCATTTATTGTGTAAAATGGTTATTGTGTGAGACTTCTATTCCTTCTCCCATTATCCCCTAGGAGGGCTCCCTTTACATGAAATTGATGTAGTTTTTATTAGGGATCCCGGAGGGAAGGGACAGCATATTTTCTCTCTTTTATTCTCCATTTTAAAAAGATCTTAAGTCCTTAAATAAAGGGGCTGTACTTTCGTATTCTCTCACCCAGTATTTACTGAGGATTCGGCTCTCGGCTTGGGAGCGCGGTGTGAGCCGGACAGGTGTGGTCCCTGCTCTCAGAGGTTAGACTGTGAGCTTCTCTTTGACTTCCCTTTAGCACTATCCTTTGCCTGATAGAAAATGTTCTAAGTGTTTGATAAATTTGAGAAGAGTTCCTTTCTTCTTCTGTCCCAGTATGATTTCTTAATAAGTGTTCTTTTCCCATGGTTTATTAATGCCTTTTGTCACCAGCCAATCCCAAAGTCAACAAAACCTTAAGTGTCGTGAGCACATGACCTCCCTTGATCCACAGACTGCCTGTCTTTGGCCATAATACCAGCCAAGCCAATTGCAGTCTTTTTCTGGATATTCTTCTCAGTCAGTGTGACCCATTCTATCTTGTTTTCTTATGTTATTACTTAATCTGTTTGTGTTCTTGCCACACCTCTAAGGTGTGTGGGGGGCAGTGAAGAAGCTGAAAACCGGAGGTCACGTCCTAGCATCTTTCTTCAATAAGGAATCGGGTTTGTAGAAATGAAAAGATACCTGATTAGTAGAATCACAACTGGTGTCCAGCTGTCCAGACTCCAGCATTACCCTTTTCTCTTTACTCATCTCCGCGTCAGAGGAAGCACCAGCAGTGTCCTGCTCTGTGCTGGGAGTGGGAGTCTTACCACCAGGAGATGATGAATGGGAGAGCTGACTCTAGGACTAACTCTGAGCTTGGCCATGTGGCTTGTGACAGTGATTAGATAATGCGGAACAAATGGCTGCAGCATTTATTGGGTGTTTCAATGTGATGTGCCAGGCAGTTGGAAATCACTGTAGACTTCTGAGAAGCTTAACGTGAGCAAAGGAACACTCAAAGGAATATGCACGCGATGTACTTGCCTTTGTGTGTCAGTACCGTTGGGGCCAGGGAGGACAGCAAGAAATGACCTTTGAAGGAGAATGTTACTCATTTGACACGCAGAGTTGAGGCTCTCTGATGTTGAATTAAAGGCATGAACAAATGGCAGGCCAGCTCCATCTATTTTGATCAAAATTGGGTTTCTGCCCCTATGGAGAGCAATTTGGAGATTCCTCAAAAAACTAAAGATGGAAACCCCATAGGATCCTGCCATTTCACTTCTGGGCGTCCACCAAAAGGATACAAAAGCACCCATCTGCAGAGATGTATGTATCCCCATGTTTACTGCAGCCCTATTCACAATAGCTAAGAACTGGAAACTACCTCAGTGCCCAACATCAGATGAATGGATAAAGAAGATGTGATACATATATACAATGGAATACTACACAGCCTTTAGAAGAAATGAAATCCTGACATTTAAATCAACATGGATGGATCTAGAGGGGATGATGCTAACTGAAACAATTCAAAAGAAGAAAGATAGATACCAGGTGACCTCACTCAGAGGTGGAATTGAACAGACAAAACAAAGGAACAGATGAAACAAAACAACCCTGGAACATTTGCAATAGAACTGAGGTTACCAAAAGGGAATGGGGCCTGTGGGGGCAAATGGTGGCAGAGCCCGCTAGACAATGGTGAAGAACACTTGGTGATGTGGTGGAGGGCAGGGTGTGTTGAAATACATCTAAGGAATGGGGAACCTATACATAGGAAATTATTTGAATGTGTGGAATAATTACTATAATAAATAAAATTCCCAACCCCCCAAAAATGTTAAAAAAGTGGGCTTTCTGGTTCTGAATTTTGATGATTATCCTATTTATTTTCACTTGCAGAAGCCCCTTTCCAGTATTGTTTAACCCTCTTCTCATCTTATGTTACCTAACCCTAAATGATGTCCTAGCCCTAAATGATGTAAGTTGAAACTAAGAGAAACCTACCAGGTCAAACAAAAAGGGAAAGGGATGCTGGTTTCTTCAGGAACCTGAGGCTTAGCCAGGCCTCAGGACAGGCTCAGACCTGGAATTAGAACACCAACTCAGCACTCGATTCTATTTTCTTACTTTCTCTCACAAAACTGGCTTTTATTCCACATAGCTAAACTGGGGTGCTTTATAGCTCCTGCGTTTATGGCCCAGTTTTCAGAGCAACTAGAGAAACTCATTTAGCGTTTTCCATTTCTGATTTAAATTCCTGGAGGAGAAAATTTGATTGGCTTAGCCCATATTTGTCATCCAGTCAGCAAAAGTAGGAGGCAGGGCTTCCGGGCTCCTGAAATGCCAAAATGGCTGCCACACTGCTCCGTTGATGTCAGGGTACTGGGGACAGAGAAGAGGACGTGGACAGATATGCCCAACAAATTGAAAATCCTCACTTAAAATGACCCATTTTCCGAAAGCATTGTCTTTTTTTGCATAAATGTTTTAGAATTTCTTTGTGACATAATGAATTAAGCCTGTTCAAATCTATTTGATCAATTTCATTGTAATGAAAAGAATTAGGAGCCCTAGCTTTCCCTTAAAACTGGTGTTTTGCTACTTACCTTTGCTCTCAAACCCTACTGGAAAATGAACTTTGTCGGGGGTGGGGGGGGTGGGATCAGGGGAGAGGTTTAACATCAGGGGTGAGAAGTTACAGGTCTCCAATGCTTTTGTGTTATGTCCTGACATTTAAAATTGGAGTTTTTGTGCATTTAGCAAGTTTTTCATCACAAGGCACATTTATTTTGATTGTGTTTATATCCTTCCCAGAGAGGTTTAGAAATGAATAACCTTGAGTTGTTCAGACCCCAGAAGGTTTACCAGCTTCAAGGATTCTGATTTTATTTATAGGCTGCAAGAAAACACTCAATGAAGTTTGTTGTGATTCACTGCTTATCACCTTGAGCGATTGCCACTCCGTGCTCGAAAGGCTCTGGATCTCCTACACAGAGGGAGCAGAAAAAAACCCGTGTAACTCACAACAGAAGCCGAAGTGTTGTGATCTTGGCATTTCTCCTAATAGATTGAATGGACCCAGGTCCGTGACTTGAGAGCTGTGTTTTTCTGCTTACTCCCACCCCCCGAGAGAAGTGAACACTTTGTCAAAAACAGCAGCTCCTTTGCGCCGAGTTCCTTTGGTGGCTGAAGGAAATGCTGAAAGGCATGGCAGTTTTCACGGACAGCTGAGTCGTGGTCTGACGAAAAGTAAATCTCTATAAATGCTGCTTTGACCTGTTAGGGTGCCTCCGACTGCTTCCCCAAGTTTGATTCATGCAGAAGGACGTGTCTGCTGCCTTCCTGACTGCACCGCAAACACAGCTTCTGCTTCTCCGCAGCTGGGACGGGCCCGAAGCAGCGGCTGTGAAGCGCCCATGGGCACCTGCTGCAACCCCGTTTCCTGGCTGTGGAGACAGAGAACTCACGCATTGAAACCAGAAACACGAAGTGGAACAAATTGGGTTGCAAGGCAGATAATCAAATAAATGATGAATGGAAAGGGACCCCAAAGGTGCTCCAGAAAAGCCAGGGATTGGAGGCCAGGCCGGGAGAAGGGTGGTGTTGGGGAAGGTTCCGTGTACCGGCTTCTGCATGATTGATGCAACTAGTTATTTCGACTGTCATTCTGTAAATTATGTATTTGGGTGGGGGAAGAGGGCGGCTTTGCTTTAAGGCCTTTTGGTGGTGGTTTTGTATTTGGTTGCTTCGTGGGTGCTTAGATCGTGTGTGTGTGCTTTCCATTCCTTAATGAAAATTTCTCTCACAGAAAACCAGCAACATTTGTCTTTGTTTCAGTTTAGAAGTGTTATTCTTTTCTCCTCTCTCTCAAAGGAGGCTCTCATCAGTGGCATAGGTCTGAGGACTTTTGGACTTGACCTGATGTTTTGCTCGGTGGCAACTCTTAGAGGGACCGTGTACTTATCAGAGCAAGGGGTCCCCTCCCCACGTTGTTTTCCTTTGTCACCTGGATCTGTGCAGGCATCTGGAGCCTTTTGCTTTTGTCGGTTGATCACATCCTTTCTCCCTCCCAGACTGTTCAGTGAGGTTCTGCAGCCTAGGGAATGATTCTCTGGCCATGTCCGCGGGGCGGCCTGGGCTCCCAACCTGCCTTATCGCTGGTTGCAAAGAACAGGTACACTCTGACCTCAGGTGCTGGGACCCTGCCGTTGCGTCCTAGCAAAGGGAGCCTCCAGGCTTCCGGGAGGACCAGTGCTGAGGGGAAGGGGACAGTGGGAGGGGAACTTGGACCCCCACTAGTTCTGGGAGCCTCAGCTAAGGGGTGTGGACTGTCACTTTCAGAGTCTGCCTTCCAGTTAACCCGGCGACTCCCCAAGCTAGTGAACATCATCGCTGAGCGTAAAGCACGTGAAAGGTTGATGGCCAGCCTAGGGATTAGTTGCTTTTAGATGATAATCTACTCCTGGTTCCATCAGGTTCTGTTCCTTATGAGTGACATGTCAGTGGAGTGCATGCGTGTGTGCGTGTGTACAGAAAACCGTTGACTAACACTGCCCTCGAGCACTGGTGGCAGTGGGGACAATTTCCTTTAGAAAGAGTGTTGGGCCGTTCCCACCCCTGACAGGTAAAGGTACACACTTACGTAATGTCCACAAGATGCCAGCAAAGTGGAGGGTATTGTCCTGGTTTTGAAATGGAGGAAACCAGGGCCAACAGAGGCTAAGGACTTGCTTAAAGTTCTAGACTTGGTGGGGGCAGAGCTGGGACTTGAAGCCAGGTTTATTTGACTCCACTGGGTCAGGACATTTTTTTAACGTTTGAATTTTTCAAAGAGGAGGCCCGGCCACGATGAGACCCCATGTGTGGCGCTGGCCTTTTCTTGTTCTCAGAGGGCCTGCCTGGGAATTTCCCTGAGTGCTGGAAAGCAGCATAGCTTCTCGTTTTCCTGTGACAAAGGAGAGGCTCCTCTGAGAGGCTGAGTTTTCTCCTGGAAACTCAATGCTTTGAAGTCGATACTGCTCACACGATAAGGCCACTGAACCGCAGAGTTAGGCAGGGGTTCTCAGGCTGTGAAACCTTCCTCAGAATAAAGTGAACCTGCTTGGCATTGATTTGGTCAGTCCTGTTCGCTCCCCCTCACAGGTTCTGATTCTCACTTGGATTCTGTGACTTCCTTCCAGCACTAAGAGGCCAGAGACCAGAGCCAGGCCCGTGGCTTGGCGAAGGACACACAAGAGGCCCACAGAGCAAGTTTGCTGGAGGACATGTGACTTCACGGATGGGTCACTTTTCCCTCAGGCTACAGCCTCACCATTCTTCTGTGTTCTGCTTTTATTAGCCCCGGGGGAGAAGGACATTTTTTCAGCCCTGATTGGGGAATTTTTCGATACTCTCTTTGCCTTTCCCTAGTAGCTCAACACTCAACTTCTGTGAGCCGAATGGTTTTCAGTCTTGTCAGCAGTGCTTTGGGAAAGTAAAGACCTTTGCTGTGGTCAGCTCGTTCTCTCTCTTGCTTCCTTCCCAGCCCATGGCGTTTCCTCTCCGGTGGCAGGGGAAGGATTTTGGAGTCAGGCAGCCCACCTCGGTCACATCCTGGCTGGGTGATTGGAGAGTGACTCAGCCTCTCTGGCTTGGGGTGTGTGCAGAAGCATTTAGAACAGGTCCTGGCACGTGGTAAGGACTCAAGGAAAGTTAGGTGCTGCTAATGTGCTTCTGGTGACAAACGTGATCCTCATTCTTTGCTTCTCAGGACTGTAGATTCTCGATACTCCCAGAGGGGCCCTCGGACCTGTGAGCTGCAGCAAAAGGAGTGGCAGGAGCCTCAGAGCGGGCCCTTTTTGTTTGTAATCTGTTGTCATCATCCTGGGGTTTGAAGTGTTTCAAGGGTTATAAAGCAGCTTCTGTATGAAGATAATGATCATGTTTCTAATGTCATTGGGAGCCGAGGTGCTTTAATTAGTGGTGTGCCTACAACCCTTTCAATAAGGTGAAGTGTGATTTTTTAAGGCCTTCAACTGCTTGGCCGCAATTAGGGACATTTGGAATGCCCTGGCATAGTATCTGCTGATTTGTACTCTCATTAAACAATCAGGATGGAGTGACCCAGCGAGCAGACTGGTTGGGGGCGGGGGCAGGTTCCCATTTTTGAGGAGTGGTTATGACTTCTCCTCTTCTCCCCTGTCCTTTCCCCGCTTAGCCTTCACTTCATGTGCTATTTATCTAAAACTGCTGCTGAACAATTTTTTTTTTTTTTTAAATTCTTGGGTTTTTATACAATTCCTCTCTTTCATTTTCTTCCTCCTCCTGCCTTGTGAACCAATCTCACTCAATCCCTGTGTTCGAGAGTAACGTTTTCACCAGCACCGACTGTTCTGGGTGTTAGAGGTGATTAGTGATGGAAATGAAAACGGTAGAGTCAGAGCCTTGAGAATCAGATGAAGAGTCAAGTGAAAACTCTGAGAACTTAAAAGGGATTGTTAATTTCCTGTCTAGCCTTCATTTTTATGGACTCGGAGCTGTAAGAACAGGGGCCCTATTTGACTTATTCCTCCTGTAGTCCCCGTACTGAGCCCTGAACTGGTGCTGAGTAGAATTTGTTGAATATATCAATATGTTAATGAGAAAGTGGGGACCCACTGATACTTGGAAAAATTGCATTGACCTCTACAGGGAGAGAGTCTGCATCAGAATCTCTGTCTCCACGGCATAGTAAGAGGTGTGTAGAGAAGAGAAAAAGTAAAGAAGGCAGGATCCGGGGTGGCGGGGTGGGGAGGTGGGGGAGGTGGTGGGGGTGTGGGGGTTTGTGGGGGTGGGTGGGGACTATATCAGGCATGTGTAAGAAAGTTACAAAATAGAAAATTTAAATTTCACTTGCTGGCGCTTCCTATGGAAGGAATACAGTGTGTGGAAGTTTGGCATTGCATAATTCAATGCTGCTATTTGATTGTTTTTCAAAAAGCAGAGACTGAGCAGCTGCATAACAATTTTGTTATTGTTTTGTCTATATCTTTACTTGGTTTTGCCCTTTTATTGCTTAAGCTGGGATGACTTTACACGTTCAGAGTCTGTTTTTTTCCCTTTTCCACCTTAAATTTAGAGTTGCTGTGTTGAATTACCGTTCATTTCAAAACTTGTTTCCTTGCATTCCTACATGTCTACATTATGCACATTATATAATTTTGAATTCATTGTTACTGATCGGATCTTTTAGACATCAAGTGAGTCAAAAACTAGTAGGATGAATATCTTCATTCAGCAGGATTTTGAGTTTTAAGCCAGTTCTCCAAACATGCCCTCTGCTCTGCAGGTTCCAGGGACCAGACACCATTCCTCTCCCCACCTCTGCTGCTGCTCCCGCTGCAGACTCTCAGGTGCCCCAGGGCTCCTGGGGAGATGGGTAAGTGCTCCTTAAAAACGGGGTCAATTTCTCGGGCATCGTTATGAAACAAGGTTAGACTACTGAATCAGGTCAAAGAGGATGCTGGTGGTGGTCACTTTCTAGGAAGAGGTGGAATGCGGGGGAGACAGGCATTTCCTGAGGAGTAGAAGAACCCAGGTTGAGCATCAGCCTCCTTCCAACTTCGCTTTTCAGCTCAGGGCCATGTGTTGGTGGTGGTGATGTGTGGTGAGTAGAAGCTTCCTTAGAGGACAGGAGTGAGGACCACCTGTCTTTCCTTGTTGAGAGCACTTGCCAGTGTTATGCCGCACTGCTGACTATCAGGTAACAACTGTCGCCCCAAAAGGCTGCGGGGAAAGCAGAATAAGCCACTTTTACTGTCTGTCTGGAGCAGCGTAATGCCGGTTTTGGTGGCATTTGGGTGTTTTTCCTGTAGCTTACTGGAACACACATTGTGATGTCCAATTCTGTAGGCACCTAGAAAAATCACTTCCGAAAATCCTTACATATATGCCCATGGACCTGCTCACCAGTCCTTCCGTAATTATTTATTGATCACATACCATGTGACCAGACCAGGCTGGCCCCTGCGCAGGTAGAATAGTAAACAGTAAACTTGGGTCGAAGGTGTTTGAGCTGTCATCCTGTTTGGTGATTTAGGTTATTAGGGAGAACCCATTTACCCTGAAATCAAGACAGATCGCCTCTGGGAGTTCTGAGTGAAAATTCATCTGTTTCCCTCTGTCATTTTCAAGAAGGTGCAGCGCTTGTATTTCCAGCGGTGGATTATGCACAATCAGCGGTGATGAATGTATGAGCATTTTTAATTAGTCTTCGTGCCCTCTGTCTGCTGCAATCAGAAAGCCTCTCAGAGTAGAGACTTATAATCAATCATTCATCATCTTCTGAGGTAGATATAAGCCCCTTTGCTTTTAGCCTGTGACTTAAAATATCTGCTTTGGAGAATTATTATTTAACCAGGCAGATATCTATAAACCAAGTATATTTTGAGCATGGAGACTTCCATCTCAAATTGCAGATTGCTCTGATTAAGTGTAATTGTGTGAATTAAGGTGTCTGTAGCCTTCACTCTCTACAGAGAAAACCTACGAACAATGTTACAGGGAAAGTGTCAGATTGGCGTCAGGGAGACCTGAGTTCTAGGCCTAGCTTTGCAATCCCGTTTCCTCGAGGAGCGACATCACTGGTGTCAGACTCCTCATGTTCTGTTAGTTATGTTACTTGTAAGAGAACACTGAGAGTAAGCAACATTTTTAGACTATTTACTGCGTGCTGGCCACTGAGCTACAGGGCTCTTCTGACAGGAGGCACATCTCAACTATTCCTACCTGGCCCCTTGAGGTAGTAACTATGACAAGGTTACCTCTGTGTTAGCCTGGGAATCCTGGAGGGAAGGCAGATCTCTGCAGGCTAAAGCTTTCATGCCACTCTGAAGCCACAGTGTTGGTCTAAATGAAGATCACTGAATTGATTATATAGACTCCTGTGGAGATGGCCTTGGTGGGGCTGACAAAATTCTGCAATGAAGTGAAATCGACAGGTTAAAATTTCTCGGTTAGGGCACACCTTGGTGGAGTAAGGGTGAGGTGCAGTCCACATACATCCTGAGGTCCTGGGTTTGTGGCCCAGGGCTGGTGGAAACCGCCAAGATGAATGAGTAAATAAAAGAGAGAAAAATGCTTCCTCCCATGTCTTCCTTCCTTCCTGTACCTTTCCATTGAAAAAAGAATCTAATTACTCTAGCCAAATAAGTCTTCTAGTCTTCTATTTTGATGGACTGTTAAAATGATTCTCCTTTTTTCCCTTCCAAAAGTGAAATGCTAGAGAATCC
The DNA here is from genome assembly GCA_004363575.1 of Solenodon paradoxus. Lineage (NCBI taxonomy): Eukaryota > Metazoa > Chordata > Mammalia > Eulipotyphla > Solenodontidae > Solenodon > Solenodon paradoxus. Next base: position 653,130 of record RJWH01000272.1, on the reverse strand, counting down.
AAGACAAGTTAATCTCCACTGAGCATGTAGAAAATAGGTTACTTTCTGTCTCATGCTGATTGTTGGAAGTATAAATTGGTACAGTTTTTTTGAGCCCACTTATATTTAAAACCTTCAAGTGTGTAGATTCTTTGAGCTGACATTTCTACCTCAGGGACTTAAAGGACAGAATCAAGGATTTACTCAAATGTTTCTTTAAAAGAATGTTCATTCTTCAGTTTATGACATTGTAAACAGGGAAGCAAACTCAATATCCAGCTGTTAGCGCGTTGGTTAAATAAACATATTTAATGTTAAAATATGTTATTAGGCATGTCCCGGTGGAGTAGTGGTTTGGTTAATCGCCCTTGAAGGAGCACAGGCCACATACAACTGGGTTTGAGACCTAGGTCTGGGGAAAAACAGCCAGTGTAAACAACTAAATGAAAATAAAATAGGGTGCTGCTTCATCCTCTCTTGTCCTGCCTGCTTGTTTGCCTGCCTTCCTGCCTGGGCTTTCCTTAAAAAAAAAAAAAGTCATTAAAAATGGCATGTATTAAGAAAAAAATCAGCAGTTGAAAAAGCAATTTGCGGTATGTGAGTCCATCTCAGAGTAAGCAAGCACATGAGCTAGCAAATATGCACACATAGATATCAGTTGCAAGTTCTGTATCTGGGGTGTCCCATAGTTGTTTTTGTCTGATTGAATGATCGTGTAGGCTTTTTTTTTTTTTTTGCATTAAACTTTTTTCCTGTTATAAATCTCCATGGTTACGTGATATGGGAAAAAGTACTAGCAAAAGAAAATCCATGTCAACTCCTGAAATGGAAACCCAGCTGACCTCAAGGACTAGAAGTTGCTCACAGAACTGAGTTTGTGAGAAAATGTAATTGTTATAAATGTGTACAATTCTTATCCTGAAGTAATCCAATTTGGTTAACTGGCTTTTATTTACAGTGATAATTGAGGAGGTCTTTGAGTCTTCGCATTGAATTCAGAAAATCCCCACCTGAATAGAAATCAAAATAAACTAAAAAGCAAACATACAAATGAAAAAAAATCACTTTCTGAGACCAACTTTTCCCCCTTTCAATGGTTACAGTGAATACCAGCAAAACTTTTTACTTGTAGAAATTTAGAATACACAGAAAGCAAAACAAGTTAAATTAAATTTAAAAAACACATGCATAATCCCACTTTCCAGAAATAATCACTATTGACATTTTGGACTGTACTCTTCCAGAATTTATATGATGTCGACTTATTTGTGCATGCACATGTGTCTGGTGTATTTGTCCCTATACACAGATATATGTCCAGTGCTTTCTCACCTGTTTCCTTACCTACCATACTGCATACTTGAATAAGCACAGGGGCCGAGCCCTGTTGGGCAGGCCACCTTCTCTTGCAACAGCAGTGCCTGGCATGTACCAGGGAATGAATAAACACTCATGGAACACACCTGCATCTACTTTGATCATCTTTTCAGATCCACTGTTGTCTTACTTCCAAAGATATCTTGACGATAAGATAGAATGTCATAGTATGGCTGTCCTTCATTTAGCTTCTAGTCATTGGCTATAAGGAAAGCACTGCTGGAATAAGTGCTTATGTAGCTAGATGTTGGACACATCATTGTAATTATGACCTTAAAAATGGAATTGCTGAATTAAAGGGTGTGTCTTGTGTTTCTAACCTCGGCAAAAGTTCTCCAGAAAGGGCGCGCCATTAGGGCGCGCCATTTTGCATTCTTGGTGTGGGAATGCAGTGTCTGATTTCACCTGTACATTTTGGGAGACGTGGACCTTTTTTGTTTTTTCTGATTGAAATTTTCATTGAGATAATTATAGATTTCGAAGTTGTAATTTCTGCATTAGGTTTTATTCAAGTTTACCTCCTGTGTAAGTTTGTGTGTCCATCTTCACAGTCAAGCTATTGAACTGACTTCCCTCTGTGCCTCAGGCAGCTAGGAAGCAGGATATGAGAACTGTGGGCTGCTGGGTGGGGAGGGGAAGGGGGGAGAAAAAAGGGATTTTGAACTGTTCTAAAACTACAAGGATTCCTTCCTATTGCCCTTCCAGTCATGTTACTTCCCTCCTGTCCTCCCCTCCTCCGTCTTGTACTGGGAAGATACCTTGGCGACCACCCATCTGTTCTCCATTTATAAAATGTCATCATTTCAAAACTGTTCCGTAAAAGGAATCATACAGTGTGTAACCGTTTTTATTTTGATTTTTTTACTCAGCACTGTTTCCTGGCTATTCATCCGCGTTGCTGCTGGCATCAGTAGCTCATGACTCACACTGCTCAGTTGCATTTCTGAGCATGAATGTGCCATAATTTGTTGACCAGTCACCTGTAGGAGGAAGTCTGGACTGATTCCAGCTTTTTATTAGTACACATAAAACTGCCATGAGCAAATTGTTGCAGGTTTTTGTGTGGACCTAAGTTTCATTTCTGTGGGATTGATACCCAGGAGGTCAACTGCTGGGGTGTAGTGTAGTTACACCTCTGTCAAACAAACAGAAAACCACCTGCCAATCTGCTATCCAGAGGGGCCAAGCCATTTTGCATTTCTACCAGAAATGTGTGAGTGCTTCAGTTTCTCTGCATCCTTGCCAACATTTAGTGCTGCCATCATTTTTTCATTTTAGCTGTGTAGATAGGTGTGTAGTGATACATCATTGCAGTGTCAGTTTGTATTTCCCTGTAGCTCCCAGGTGGCAGGGAACAAGGGGTGGAAGGAGTTAATGTGGCGGAGGACCCCGCTGCCCTAGTGGCCGGTGTGGTCTGAAACAAATCAGATGATTCTGTAAATTTAAGAAAAACACAGCAATGAAAAAGAATTTGTATTTCCCTAACAGTGCTTAATAACGTAGACTATCTCTTTATGTTCTTACTTGTCTTCAGTATATCCTCTAGTGAAATGTCAGTAAATGTCTTTTGCCTGTTTTTGTAGATGGATTGTTGTTTATTTATTTTTGCTGTTGAATTTTGAGAGTTCTTTAATATTGTTGACTCTAGTCCTTTGTCACATATGTGGTTTGCTTTTTTTTTTTGGCCAGGCTTTCATTTGTCTTTTCATCTTCTTCATGAAGGTTTTTATAGAGCAGATGTTTAAAATTTTGATGAGGTTTCATTTCAGTTTTTCCTTTTAAGGATTGTGGGTTGTTGCTTTTGAACATGTATTTATTTTATTTTGTTGTTTGTCTTGTTACCCCCTGGCCTGGGCTCTCATACCTGGGTCCTTGGGATGTATATGGGTGGTGTCTCTGAACTCGGCTGGCTTGTCACCAACTTTTCACTCATTGCTCAGAGACTCTTGATCGTTGTTTATAATTTTGCATCTCCAGGTAGCTGTGTAGGAGTTGGGTTGAAATATCCTCAGCTTTCTGAATAACTAGACTCTGGCCTTTCCTCTTCCCTTGCTCATATCTTCATTGAGTGGGGACAATGGGAAGGCCACTGTGACCTCATGCTGTGACACCGAGATCTTTCATAAAGCGTTGCAGTCTTGCTTCAGCATGGGGCAGTGAGTCTGGTCACTCTCCCAAGACCCAGTCTCCAAACTCTCCTTTCTGCAAGGGACGGTGGTGAATGTGAAAACGGGGAAACCTGGGACTAGTGCACTCTCCCAACGGAGTAAAGGGCTTTTCCCAAGTCAGAAGCTGCAAACCCTTAGGGACTTGTATTTTATATTTGCCAGGTGCCTTTGGGCCTGGGTGGCATGCAGTGGTGTAGTATGTGGCCGTCTGTAAACTCTGTACTGGGCGGCCTAGTTTTTCATCCTGGCTCTTGTCCTTACTAGCTGTTAAGCAGAGGCGTGTTTCTTCCTCTTGCTCTTCAGCTTCCTCATTGTACAGTAAGGATGACAGTAGATCTAACTTACAGTTGTTCCAAGGAATAAGTCCTTATATGTGGACTGTGTGGAGCAGGGCTTCTAAGTACCTGTGGTGTCAGTAATGTTTTATTATTACACTCCTTGCATTAGTATCACCTTGTGTGTTTGTTAAAATGCACATTTCTAGGTCCCCATTCCTAGACCTGCTAAATCTGAAGGGTTAGAGAAGTTAATCTGCATTGCATCAAGGTTTTCCACATGGTTCTTAGAGGAATAAAGATTTTTTCTTAAAGGAAAGGTACAGGCAGGAGTGAAGGCAAGTAGGCAGGCAGGCAGGAGACACAGGAAGAAGCAGCATTTTATTTATTTTATTTTCATTTAGTTGTTCACACTGGTTGTTTTCTCCTCGGTCCCGGGACTCGAACCCAGGGATGTGTGGCCTTGCATGTCTTTGGAGGCGATTGATCTAACTGCTACTCACCAGGGTGTATTAGGACTAAAGATGTTGAGGAGATACTTAGGCTGTCAGTCATTTCTATTTCTCCTTGTTAAGTGAACTCCCTGGTCTTTAGTAATATGGTTGGGTGCTTCTGGCAAGGCAAATGCCTTCTCTCTAAGAGCTCTCCTAGTGTTGCCAGAGACTAGCCAAGGTTTCCATACAGAGTCACGTCCTACTGGAACTGTATATCTAGTTGATTCTTGGCGTGCCCACTGGGAGGCAGATGTGACATCATACAGAGTAGTGGGGTCTGTGGTAAACTGGACCGTGAATGCCGTACGTAAAGATCTTCAAATGAACATAATAGTATTAACATAAAGTATGGGCTGGATTCAGTATCCTGGCTACCAGTTTTAATGGTCTTGTGTAGGGATAGAGCAGTATATTTTGGGTAGTGGTAGTGTGGGAGCCTTTTTCTTGTAAGTGGGTTGCTCAAGGCCATACGTTTTCTACCAGCTTGTCAATTAGGGATCATCATCCGCTGTAAATACTGCAGATTAGACTCTGGGGATAACCTAAGGCTATACAGACAGCAGTACATGCTTGCTTTCTCAAAAAAAAAAAAAAAAAAAAGCCATAGAACTCCCACAAGGAATGTCACAAAAGGCTGAGGTTCCCTTCCTGAGGGACAACTGACATTTCCTCTAAACAGGACACATCTTTGCCTGGAAAGAGCCTTTTAAGCTAGAGGCTAGCTCTTGGAAATACTACTGGCTTCTTTTTATAATGCAATGGAAGCTCTCTTAACCAATCTAAGTGGCTCCCTGGATTGTCAGTGTTTTTTCTGTTCTCTGTGGAAAACACAGTGACTTTTGCCTATACTCCCTGCCGAGCGCTCTGTCTGGTTGGCTGTTTCTAGGGTGTTCTTGAGGCTTGAACTTCTCCCACTGCTGAGTTGTGTGCATTGTCATAGCAGTTATATAATTTCATCCAGTAACATATAGGTTGATGAACTGTTTGCATAAAAAGAAAATTGCTTCTATGAAGTTGAATTCTTCAGAAAAACTAAAGGCAAGTTGCTATAAGGCATTGCTATCAAATTGAATGCAGAAGAGAGAAGTCAAAACAGATTGGGTTAGGTAGAATGAGTCTACACTTTAGATTTATCCACACTGAGCTATTTCAAGTAGCCAAACTGGAAATTATATATTATACCTTTTGAGTATGGTTTATGCAAGAAAAATAACTTTGAACTCCAGTCAGTAAACCTGTACTTAAAGTAATAGTTTTTGGCTTATGTGAAAATATTGGCAAATAAATTTTCTTTTTTTATGGCTCATGATAAAATATTTAAAGTCAGTATATATGTCATTTTTAATGGTTCTGTGCCTGATGACATTTTCTGTTAATCCACAAACCATCATTCCAAATGTGGTAGAATTTCTGCAGTAGTTCCATCCCACAGAGCTGTATGCAGACAAAATCGAGTAATTGACGTAAGACTAGTCTGCAACCAAGCTGCGGGAGGTTCTTGTTTTAGAGAAAATAATGCTCTAAAAAGCTTCCACAGTTGGTATAGATACCATTGAAAAATTTCATACTGAAATTTGAAAAGTTTGACTCTTTCATTCCGTAACTTTCCCAATTTTAGTTTTTTGAATGTTTAAATGCCAGTAATTATATATTTAGTAAAATGCACATATTGTTTTCTCTTCCTGTGAAAAATTACTCGTATAAATGATGCTCATTACTCACTATAAGGTGATACAAAGTGATTCGTTTGTCAATTTTAAGGGTATTCAGAATCCTGTATAGCAGTAAAATTGGGTATAATAAATTATCCTTACTTCAGACGTGAACTGATATTGTTTCATATAAGATCTTAGTGCTGAAAATGAGAAGCCTTTTTTAAAAAAATTAACTATCAGCTTATACTGCCAGCTCTGTTGGATCCTTCCTACTAGATCCTCTGGCTGTGTCTGCTTCCCGAAGTCAGGCTGCCCCACGGGCTGGTCACAGCCAACCAACCCCATATCTCGTGAGCCGGAGTCCTTGGCTCCTGGATCATGGTTCCTTCCAGGAATGAGGGTGAAGGTAGGATGGGCAACAAGTGAGGTAAACAGTGACATGAATTTTCCTTCCGTGACTTTGGCCCCAGGCCACTGGAGAGACACAGTCAAGTAATATCCTCGCTGGAGAAGAATACTTGCTTTTTTGGATATATGCATCTTCTAATGGTGACCAGTCAATCAGCTGCCCTTCGTGAGCTACACAATTACCCGAAGCTAGTGTTGTCACTTTTCTCTTTTCTAGGTTGTTCCTCTCTTCTCATGAAGGTTTTTTTTTTTTTTTTTTTAGTACATCAAACTGATTTTTAGGCCCTCTCTTGCCTTAGCGGGAGAAGGTTAGATAGAATCACTGATTCCCTGCACGTGGTAAGTGCCCAAGAATATTTGTTGGATGAATGAATGGCTTTGCCAGTCTCAGCAGACATCACACATATTTGCTAATAACCCCGAGTGAAGCCAGGCTTCAGGAGTTAGGTTAATAATGCATCACACTGAGCGCGGGAATGCTGGTGCAGACACAGTGCGGTACTGTTGCTTGGCCTGAGTTGTCCATTGGACTGTAGCCACAGCACATGCATTTCCACAGTCCCCCATCTTTTCTCCTCCTTTCCACTGTGAGAGCTCATCCTTTTGACACTCATGTCTGTGTCATCACCATCCAACAATATTCATTAAGGCTCTGCATGCTGAGTACTGCCTGGTGTCATCCCTTTTAATGAGTGTGAACATTTAACTTGAAGGATAGGCTTTTATGTGGCCCTGCTTTGTCCTGAACGGAGTCATCTGTGAGGACACCTGATTTTGGCACATGGGTTTTCCTCAGTTCAGTGAGCTAATTAGATCAATCACGTGTTTGTTGGCATGCTCTGGCTTCCTCTTTAAAATAAGGGGTAAATTAACTTGTCTTTGTGCTGGGAGATGTTATCAGACCTGGGCTTTTTGTCAGTATTAGCCATTAGTGGGCTCTTTATCTTGCCTGTAAATAGCTGCTGCCTCTGCACAACAGATGTTTTAGCTCGATGATTTCTTGCCGACCATGTTGTCACTTACAGTGGTGCCTGTTTTCAGTCATTGGACCTTGCTTGTGCAGAGTGCAATGCTGTATGATTCTGTTTTCTTTGCGATTGGCTAGGTACTTTCTAAAATGCTTTAAAATAAGTCACTTCACTAAACTTTGCCCCAAATTTATAGACCTCAATCTAAAAGAAAACATTTCTTGTCTGACCATTCATGGGTTATGAGATGTGACTTTTTCTCCAATAGTCAGTGTTTCTCTTAGTTCCCCCTTGAGAGCAGTTTAAATTTTTTCTCCCAATTCTACATTCTTTTTATGTTGTCACCTGGCCCAGTCTCCCTATCACCATGTCACCTGCTTTGTGTGTAAAATCAGTCTTTCTTCCTTTTGCTCCATTCCAGTGTATTCCATGTACATACGCCTGACTAGTTTCCTCTTTGTCTTCTGCTTTGCTCAGTACTCGTTCTCAGCTCCCAGGTCCCCGCTGGACTGGAGCTGCTTGTCTGGCTTGATGATCCAGTCCACACACTCCACTGGTGTAGCTCAGGTGCCCAGGGAAGGCGTGTTAGCCTTCTCTGCAGGATGGCTCCTTGGCTGAGAGCACAGGCACTGGATCAGAGTAGCCTGGCATCAGATTCTGGTCCAGCCACTTAACGAGGCAGTTAACTTCTCTGTGCCTTAGACATCTCACCTGTAAGTTGACCATGTTGATACTTCCTCCTTCACAGAGGTTTGAGGTGTGAGTTGTGTCTGTAACCTGACACACAGCAAGAATTCAGCAAAAAGGGTAAATTATTCTACTTTTATATTCTACTTTTGCAACTAAAATGCCCTTCTAAAAATTGTTAGTACTCACATAGTGCCTCTTATGTGTCAGGCACTGTCCTAAAACACTTAACTTTATGAATTTGTTTAATCCTCACAAGAACTCTCTGAGGAAAGAACTGATACCAATTCCATTTTATCAATGAGAAAACTGGAGCTCAGAGAGCTTCAGTGATTTCCCCAAACTCACACAGTTGCTAAGTGGCAGGGCGAGGATTTGAACCTAGGAAATCCAGCTCTAGTCAGACTTCTTAAGCACTATTCTGTAAACCTAAATTCCGCTAGTGAACCACCTCCAGGAATCTCCTCGGCTATCCTGCCCATAGTGATTGTTCCTCTGTACACTCCGAAGGCATGAAATAGGCAGAATAAGTGAGTCATTGCTGGAGTCCTCATTGTTTTGTATCCTTCAGTCCTGAATATACACTAAAAATTCCTTTGATTGGAGAGTAAATTGCATGCTAAAATTGAAAGTTTGGAATATGGAAAGACCGAAGAAGACAACAAAATATACCTGGAAAGAATGCTATTCACTTATTACCCATCCTTCTAGTTTTATGTATAAACAAGTGTAAATACTATACAGAGATGCATGACAATATATCATTATGGTTATGCCATCGCTATAATTTTGTAGCCTGTTTTTCTTGCTTAGCAGTCTCATGTGAGCATTTGTCCATGTCATTACATATTATTTAAAATCACCATCATAATGGGCACAAACAATTTAATTGTTTATTTAGCTTATCTATAGTGGATGTAGTGTTGACTTCCAATTTTTAAATGACTGATCAACAGTTCTCTAATTAAAGGAGTCATAGGTCATAGGTCATGGTTTTAAAAAGGGCTTTTGATATGTATGCAAAATTGACTTTCAAAGATTACTCCAATTTATTACTTCCTCTGTAGTTGGAAACGCCTGGTGTTTCATTGCCTTGTTTACTGCTTGTTCATTGTTCTTGTTGACCAACAACCTTTTGGTTAGTTGGTGCTAATGGGATAGAGGATCATGACTTAAATGGCACTGACCTCAAAGCTCATGTAGTAGTATGCACCTGACCCTCCCTAAACACCTGTTTGGCTGATTTTTTTCAACAGAGATGCGATGGGCTTTGTAGAAGTTCTAGATTTAGGAACTGGAGGAGACTAGACATCATTTAATGTAACTCCAGTGTTTGAAAGATGAAGAAAATGAGATACAGAGCGGTCCAGTCACTTGTTCAAGTTCATACAACCAGTTAGGAGCAGAAGAAGTTGTTAAGAGTTCTAGTTTTCAAATTCATTGATTTCTATGTGACACTGTGTCTCATTTGCCTGAGTTATTCATCCACGTCCCTCCATCTGGCTTCCCAGACATAGCGGACGAGATCTGGAGGTACCACATGACCACAGATCAAAATAATTAATGTTTTCAGCTCTTTGAGACTAAGGTATAGGGATTCTGATGACCCTAACGAGACAACTCAGCCTTGTCACATTGATCTACTCCTTACTCCACTTAGAGCATCCCAGCTGCCAATATTTAACTCAGATAAATTGGGAGGAATGTGAAGATGAGACCCAAAGACTTGGCCTGTCCCTGACAGAGGTGTTACACTCTGCGAAGCAATTTGGTTCTCTCTGCTTGGAAACAGGTGTCCTTGGAGCTGTGGGTTGTGCTCCTTTTCTTTTCCCGTGGTGCTGAGAACAGTGATGGTATGTAACTAATCCACTGAGCCTTGACCCAGAACCGGCTCCTAGAGCATCATTTTAAAGCAGCTTTGACCTGCAGGTTCAAAAGTGTGCAGGTTCCCTCTGCCTTCACTATTTTTGCATTTCCTTTGAAAGTATTTGCTTTTTCAGGAAGGTCTGTGTGTCATGGATATATCAGTATTGTAGGATGAAAAGTAAATGTGATGAATTTTTGCACTTCAAATCTTTTTGATACTGTGATGATTAAGTTATGAAAAGGTTAGCAGTTTCAAGGATGGAAACACATGTTAAATTCATGTCTCACCTTTATTGCCAATAATATTTACTAAAATTACCAAGGAGCAGTCTCCTGATTCTTCTTGGTTTCAGAATAACCGACCTTTATCACCCCCTACTGTCCTTAAAAAAGAACAAAGAATGCTGTCAATTGATTACAAGAATATCCTGATGAATTTAAATATCCCTAAAAAATAATCAAAGAAATCTGCTTCGAAAAGCCTCTTGCCTTTGGGAAAAGGTGACTATCTGAATACTATTTAATATGCTTTTGGATGAGAAGCTTAGAAAAGAAATCTTTAAAGATGATTATGTCCCTTTTATCTTTCAGGAATATTTTATGACTTTGAATATCATAGTAATGATAATAAAACTGGGCTTAAATTTTTGGTACAACAATTCTCTTTTCTTTTACTTATTCATATTAATTCACCAAATACATTTTTTTTTTTTAAGAGAGGAGAGAAGGGAGAGAGGAAGACGCAGTTTTGAGGACGAAAGGAACAGGAGGAGGACGCGTTTATTTTATTTTGGTTGTTCCCCCCAGGCTGTTTCTCGACCCAGGTCCCCGGGCTTCACATGGTATATGATGCAGCCACCAGGCTACTGCCCAAGCCACCAGAGTGCACAGTAAATGTTTCTTAAGGGCCTGCTGTGTGGCTTTCATTGTGTAAGACGTTGGGGAGGCAGCAGTGAACCGAATGTGGGCTCTGCTTTCCCTGAGTTATGGTCTTACAGGGTAAAAAGACAACTTCTTCTGGGAAGATTTCCCAGTGGTGGAGATATCCTAGTGGCCTCCTTTCCTAGTGGCCAAGACGTGAGGAGTAATAATAAATCTTGGCACGCCCTCATGCCTCAGGTGTTAAGTCTGTGCCTGGGGTGCAGTCCACAGAGAGCCCAAGGACCTGGGTTTGCAGCCCCTGGAACAGAAATGAATAACTAGATAAAAATGCTGGCCTGCCTGCCCTCCTGCCCCCCTGCCCTCTCCTTCCATCCCCGCCCCTCTGTAAAAAGAAAAAAAAGGAAAAATGAAATCGTCGCCCACCAAGGATGGACAGATGTGCCTGCCATGAAGAGATGTGAAAATGCCACGGAAAGTGGGGTTAGTCTCTGACATGAAAGAAGCGGCCGTTGTGCCCCCTGGTGGAGCAGTGGTTGGGTCAGTTGCCTTCAAAGGACGTAGGCCACGTAACCTTGGACTCAAGTCCTGGATCTGCGGGGAAAACAACCTGTGTGAACAAACTGAATTGGAAAAAAAGTAAAATGCTTCTTCCTCCTCTCAAAAAAGAAAGAAAAGAAAAGAAGGGGGCTGTGGAGATATTCAGGTTGAATAGTCTTCATCTTAAAAACCATTTGTTGTCGTTTTAGAGCCTACACTTTGCTTCTGTAGGTGGCAGGGCCTGAGCCAGCAGGAGACCCCAAGCTTCGGGTTACAATCTCAAAGACATTCTTTTGGTCTCCAGTTCTTCAGGAACAGAAGCCCCACTGCTCCCTGCCTGGTCCCTTAAGTTTGAAAACTGCGTGAAGATTCCTTCTCTAGGTTGGGAGTTCTGACTGGAGTGAATTATTTCTACTCAGAAACCAGGAGGAAGCAGTTTTGACATGCTTTTCTCCTGTTGTCCCGCTGATTGGCTGTCTCTTGTCCCGCGAAGAGTTGTCTAAAGGACTGTGGGTCATTAGCTGCATCCTTCGTCGTGTGAGAAGTGGGAGAGGTACCTGCAGATACGGTGCTCGGTGCTGTTAGAAAGGTCTCCCTGACACAGCTCTCCTGTTCTGGCAGCACAGGTCCAACATGGCTGATAGATACCAGCCTGACATCAGGAATACTTGCTTTTTTAGTAGTCACACAAGCACATAAGATGCTTTTACTCTTTAAGATCAGTTTGCAAGAGACTTGAATGTTGGACAATACGGTTGAACTGACTGAAGCAGCCTTGTTGTTTTGTAACTTTGCCTGGAAAACGTGGTATTCTGTCTCTGTAGGCTTCTGACATATCAAGAAAGCTTATTTAAAAATGCTATCATTTTCCCTTCCCCCTGAGATTGAGAGTTTCTTGTAGTTGGCTGGTAAGTGGTGCTGGTTCCAGGTCTGCTGAGAGCCTGAGCTGGAGCCTCTGCAGACAAGCGTTTGTGGGGCTGTGGTCCCGGTCTGCACGGTGGGGAGAGAAGGAAGCGGACTAGGAGATGGAGGACTGCTGTGAAGTCTCAGCCAGAGGCCAGGGGGGACTGTGCTGAGGACCCTGGGACTGTCCTGCATTGGCTGAGGGGGTCATACCCTCGCTCAATCTAAGCAAGGATGTGGGTGGTCTTTAAAGGGAAGGAGTACTCTTGGGCAAAGTAGCTGTCTTCAGCAGAGGGTAAGTTCTAGAGAGGTCTGACAGCCAGCAGCTCTCCTAGCACCTGGGAGAACAGGTGTTTCAGCCCTGGAGCCACTGGTGGATGTCACAGCCCCCAGTGGAGTACAGCACCACTAACCTTTGAAATTCAGTAAAAAGGTAGGGGACGATGAAGAGGTGATCAGGTAACCTTTGTGTGATGTATATGGTCCTGCAGCAGATGGGTACTTGTACGAGATGTGTTTAAGATGTAATCCATTAACAAATCCCTTTTCCGTGTGTGTGCATGTGTATGCGCATATGTGGCAAACTTATTAAGAATGTTTGCTACATAGCCCTGTAAAAATAGAGCTGATTTTCTTATATCATTTACCTAAATCATGATGTGATTTATTACAGTATTAAATTCCAAATTTGGCAAAGTCAGAGTTTTTTAAATTGCTCACATAAGACATGCTTTGTTTTATAATCATCTGAGGCAAAAGTCTGGGGCCATGCTGTGTGGAGAAGAGGAGCATAGTCTATAGAAATTTGCTAGAACCAGCAGCCTTATTTGCAGAATTTGCAATCCACAGAGGGAATTTACTCTAAAGATTAGTGATCTGAGCTTTTATTCAAAATATTCAAAGTATTGTATATCAGTAACAATCACAGAAACACACATGCAGTTATACCTTTATTTGCTAATTTAAATTATATACAGCAAGGTAGAGTCGATCTACAACTGAATTTATGAAGTGCTCCTTGAATTGTTGATCAGTATGTGTCATATGGGAAGGAAAATACAAATGTTTTGAGTCTGCGTGTTAGGTCTCGAGATGTTAACATACTCCTTTTAGAACTTACGTGAAGTGTCAGGGTAACTAAATGGTTACAGGTTGGTGTTTACTTTTGTTTTCCCTTCTTACTGTCAGGATAACCAATCTTGCTCATCTTTAGAATCTGTATTAGAATTAGTGCCCATTTGGGCTTCATTTGCATAAGACCTTCTGTAGGTGGGAAAATTCATGGGCATCCCCAGAGACCGACACCTCAAGTTTTCTAGACTGATTCAGTGGTGGCTGCTGTGACTAGTTTACTGCGATTCCAACTTCTTCAAGCCATTGTTTTGCCTCTTCCCAAAGGTTTAGTCTTCCTAAAAGTCTGACTTGTGATTGGTGTGTGTTAAACTCTTTCGTTCAACAACAAATGAAATTGATACAAACAAAATGAAGGTATTTCATTAGGGACTGGAGTGTGGGGTATCATATCATGTGTTTATCAACACTTCTCATTTGCTTAGTCAAAAGCTGCTCTGTCACCCTACAAACATGCTGTCGATGGAGGAACCCTTGCTGGGTGTTGCCATTCCCACCCCCTCTGACCAGCTCTGCAGATTGACTGCCACTCATCTAGTCCTCCCAACGCTGCCCGGAAACCACGTGACCAGTTACTTTTCTCTAAGTTCCAGCTTCTTTACCTGTAAAATGGGGGTGACAATCCTGATCTCAGTAGGTGGTTGTGACAATGAAATACTGTCATGTGGTGCCTGACACGGAGTGAGTGTCCTGTATGACCAGCTCTTTTCACTGGTGACTAATGTGATGAACTGCCTAGTGGGATATCTCCCCTCAGTGAGCTGCTTACTCCCTGCAGCCTGGAGAATGCCCTCACTGCACACCCCGGGCAGTGAATACATGCTTTCTGAACCCCTGTGAATAACACTGCATGTGATTCCTACCCTCAAGGGGAGCAGAGTCTGGTTCTGAACACCGAGCAAAAACTGTCACCATCGGGAGATGCGGTGAAGGAGGTTTAGAGAAGAAAGATATTAACAGGACAGGTTCAAAGCAGACACTTTAGTAGATGTTCAGCGTCCTCTTTTTGAATCCGACAAAAAAGGTTTGGAGATGCCGAAAGTGTTTGTTAAATTATCCTGGGCCCCTTATATTTCTCACCTGAATTCTGTCTCACTCAGCTTCTAATGACAACTTGTTCTTTGAACTGTACCTGTGACAGGGACCACTGGAGTGCTCTCTTTTCGCCCAAGCAAGTGGAATTAGATCTGAGGGCATCTGTCAGTGCATCCAGGTCCTTTTGAGGCTTCTGCACCATTTTCTGAATCTGTCTGTCATCATGTACACTGGATATGTGGTTAGGCCGAGCTTATGCTCATTTCATATGCTGGCTTGTAATGAGTGTGTGCAGATAATTTGCACATTTTTGCTTTAAATTTTTTTCATTATATAGTTATTTAATGACTGTGAAAAAGATTCCTTTTCCAGAGAGAGGGAGAGAGCCAAACTAGAATAAATGATTTTTGAATCATGTTTTTCTGACTGGCATGGTCTGCGTTGTGGTCTCCCTGCTCCCACCCCATCACATAACCTGGGTTTAGGAGAGAAATCACTGGGGTATCTGTTCAGACACTTACTGGTTTGATTCCCCCAGAGGCCCTGTTCTTTGATCTTCTACTACTGTTGTTCTCTGATCTTTTATTCTGTAAGGTGTTTGTGTCTCTGTATGATGGATGTTTCACTGACCCAAGTCAATGGGAGAAAATTTTCTCCAGCCTTTAAATGTATTGCTTTCCTTGTTCTTTCAAAACACGCACTTTTTCTTGGGCAAGAACATTTTAGAGGCATTTGGCATCAAATCAACAGAATTGTGGCCTTAATGGAATTTGAAGCATTGAGAGGTAGTTTGATTGGTAAGAATCCATTTTTGTTTCTTTCTCCTGGACTGTACCCACTTCACACAGTAAGGAAGCAGCCCTCTTCCTCATCCATTTTGAAACCAGAGCATCTGATTTCATTGAATTTTATACTTTGACTTTCAAAGTCACTTTTCTTTTTCTCTTGAGCGGGAGGAAAGATTTCATTGTGTGCCCAGTGACTTGAATTATGAGGAATATCGTCTCTGGAGTTAAACAAGAGAAACCAAGTTTTGGGAATGGAATCTAAGCATCACCTTGATATTGGAGATAGGTGAATCCATGATTCAGAAACAAATTAGTCATTTGATACTCCGCTGATTTGACTAATTACCCTGAAGGTTGGCTGGCAGACTGAGTTGCTCCAGTCAACCAGCAATTTTGATCAAATCAGCGAGTAATTATAGTTTTGTGCAGGCAACAAATATAGAATATGGATTATGTTAGATTAGAGAAGATGTTATTGTGATATACTCATAAAATATTTAATGCTAGCATTACAGTAGCTCTTTGCTGTTTTTCTTAGTTTTAGGCTTAAACCCTTAAAGCACATAATAGAAGAAGGTTGTGACAACTTTTTGAAAGGAGTACTTTTATTCTCTTAATAAACAATATATAAACCTGTGAAAATCCTCTGGTGCTAAGTTAACATGTATATTTTAAATGTACTTTACTTGGAAGCCCTCAGAGCTAACTATAGTCAGACTTAATGGTCAAAATTCTCATTAGATCTCTCACAGACAGAATCTAAAAATGAACAATTTGTGTGGCAGAATCAGATGTTATTGTTAGAATTTCCATACCAGTTTATTAACTAGTTAAATGCTAATATTAGCATGATTAAGTCTACCTAAAACTCAAGTACTTTTATTTGCATGGATCTCATTCTAGCATCATCCATTCCCTCACTTTTGAGAAATCTTTTTACAGCATCTGATGTTTATTATTGAATTTCTAATTGGCAGTGTTTGCTATATTTGTGGGTGTAAATTGAAAAATATTTAAAAACCAGAGACATGTTTACTTAATGGAAAAATCTGTCTTTAATTTGACTTGAGTTGTCTCCTGGATGCTGTACCTATATTAGATTCGTTTTCTATAAAAACAGGAAATATAATTTACTTGGAACTTAGTGCAGACTTGCTGTATAATTAGTGCTTGTGAGGCTCCGCCAGGATAGTTATTTTGAAGAAAGCACCAGTGTTGTATAGTAACGTCATCCACTGTATATGTCATTGGGAAAAAAATCAGAAAAAAAGATTCAGATACTTTCAAGTTTATTCTTGGGCACTCGCAGAGGTAAACTGTTATTTCCTTGCTTGGCCCCAGTTTCTGCCTGCCTCTGCGTGCATTTCACTGTGCTGAAAGGAATTCTTGCATTTGAAGGCACACATTTTTTTGTATAACTAGACCCTAAATGCTTGTTGTATTGTTTAATACTCAATTATTTCTCCAACTTAATGAGAAAAAGTATGTTGATGACCAACAAGTGTCTTGCCAAGGGGAGTTTGGTCATAATTTTGAGTATGGGTATGGGTTGCCATAGGCACTAACATTAGAACCTAATCTCCGGAGATTTTGTGATTTTATTGCAATCATATTGAGTCAGATTATCATTTTTGGTCATCTGACAGGGCATGGAATAGAAGTGAATTATTATGGATATATATGGAAATATTACATAAAATTATTCTTGCAAATATAAGGACCTAGTCAGATTCCTCTTTTTCTTCCACATCCTCCTCACATTTCCTTTGATTTTAGACATTAATTAGCTCCAAAGTGCAGGATGTTTTCAAGGGAGAAAGTGGGAACCCCCTTGTCTGCTCTTCTTGCTCTTTGTTTTCTACCTGAAGCATCAACTCCAGAGAGAAATAGTGCCAAATGCAAAATTTGTCTGAAGCCAAACTTAATTCAAAACACTGTCTTTGATTCTTTTTTTTCCTATTCTTGCTCTTGCTTTTTCTTTCTTTCCCCTCCGTACAAAAGACATTGATACGCACATGTTAATTTAGTGGAGAGGAGTTTTAATTAAAGAAGTGTAGATAGCCTGAAACCGTTCAAATCTGTGCCAGTCACTCTAGAGGCAAGTGAAGATGAATTGAAGTAGAATATGGGAGAATTGTGATTTACCCAGTTGCTTCTGGAGGCTTATAGATAAATGATTGCCTCCCTCCCCATGGGGAGAGCTTCTCCGTCGGTCCTCTGCGGGGCTGGCATCTCTCCAGTTAGTAAGCCATCCCTGCCCAAAGGAGGAAGAACTTAGTATAAGTCATTTCAGCTTTTACTTCTGTTTCACAGCCTGAATTCTGGACCCCCGAGCAGAAATTAGAGCCTCTACTACCCTTTTTTAATTGCATATTACACATGGGTTTTCTATTGTAGAGGCTCTGACAAGACAGTGACCGAGGATTCGTATTTCTGTCTGTGGGCAGAGCTAGACCTGTGTGTGTTGCATGTGTGTATGTGTGTGTGCACGTGTGTGCATGAGAGAGAGAGGTTGGTTCTTCTCTTTGAGGTAAAACACTGCTCTGTTCAGGAGTAACTAGTCTTTTAAGTTGTTTCAGAATTTCACAGAATGATGCTTGTGGCAAAATAAAGGCTTCTGGGCAGGGAAGTCTGCTGTGAATGCAATATTTTCAAAAGAGAAAGTTTAAGAAACTTACTTATAAGTGCACAGTAATCTTTGGTTTTCAGGGCAAATGATAGTTTAAAAGAACAGGCTTTGTACAAGGGGAAACATTCTATAGAAAAATGCCTAATAATTTAAGAGGTGGTTGTTAATTGTGATGAAACTTCTCAAGTATAACTAACTCTTCATAGTGAATGGTATTTACTTTGATTTTTTTTCTCTTAAAAATAGATCTTTAAAGTTTACTGAAAATCTTAGGGGCCCCTGGAAACGATTCTGGGGGAAGCCAGGGTTCCCCCAACTACATTTATAGACCCAGGGATCTAGATCGATGGGCATTTTGACAGAACATTAACTTGCCAAATTCTTCGAGCGATGAACCCTATAAGCCAAAGGCAAACTTACTGAATTCAGTCAGTTTTATGGCACAAGCATATTCAATTATGCATTAAAGGAAGTCCTTAAACCTGAGACCTCACACTTCTGACCTCTTTTATGCTTCTCTCACATGTCGTTTTCATTCCTGTTCATTCCACAGGGGCATTAACGACTCTTAGAGCCACCGATGTGGTTGGTTTTCCTTTTTCAAACATTTTGTGATTGTTACAGTTGACTCACACAGTGGCGTGAGATGCTCTTTGATCTGCTCAGCCTAACAGACTCTCATCTTTGCACAGGTGCTGTCATGTTGAGGCGGAGAGGAGACTGTCACTGTGACCCTTGGGCTGGACTTAGTTACTTTCCTTTTGTTTAGGATGCTCTTTAGCTTTTATTTTGTTAAATTAAAAAAAATTATTCTCTTCAAAGGAATACACAAACACGGTATCAAATTCAACCAGCGAAGAAAGAAACACAGTGGAAAACAAATCTCCCTGCCTCTCCTGCCCCCGGCCACTCAGTGTCCCTCTGCTGAGGCAGCCACCTTAGAGTTCTGTGTGTCTTCGTGGAGATCGTCTGTGCATTTTCAGGCATGGGGAGTTTAACACATTCCCCCTTTTCTCACACAAAGAGCAGCATGTTGGACTTGCTGTTCTGGGCACATCCTGGGAGCCCTTCCACCTGAGTATATTCAGAGATGCCACCATGTATTTTGAATGTGACATAGCATTCCATTTTAGAGCAGTGCCATCATTTATATAACCAGACCACTGCTGTGGGTATTTAGGGTCTTTCCAATGTCTACTCCCTAATCAGCGCTACAGAGGACATCACAGTGGTTAGACAGGTGCCAGTGGCTGAGAGAATGTGTGTGGGGTCTGGCTTGACAGTCTGCATCCATTCCTGTGTTTAGAATTATACCTGGCACAGAGAAGAGCTGAGTAAATGTGGACTCTTTCTCCTGTTCAGCCTGCCCCTTGTTAGTGTATCTCTGTAGAGGATAAGTACACAATAGCAGTTTTGCTGACCCAACTTTATTTGAAAGACCGTTGCCAAATTGCGCTCTGTAGGTAGTAGAACACAGTCTGCTCTTGCTGGAGGGGCATGAGTTGCATCCATTTTCACATTTCAGAAGTCAGCTCTCTTTCCTTTTTCCTTTTTCAACCATTTTGTGATTATTACAGTTGTTTCACACAGCGGAGTGAGATGCTCCGCTTGATCTGAAACTTTTATACTACTGCGGTGCATGACGTTGGCACTCAAGAGGAAGAGATTTTTAAAAATTTTTATTGAAGGAACATAGCAGTCTCACAGGTAGGTTTAAGGTGTGCGTCATTGTAAATCAGCTTCTGTACATAATGCCTTAAGGTTGCCACCCCCGATCCAGTTCTTCCTTCAGCATGTAGTTGACCCCTTCTGCTCATTTTGCCCACCCCTGTCCTCTAGCTGACTCCTCCCCTGCAGCATCTCGTTGGATTGTAGGGATTAAGAGTCTATTTTTGTTGATGTAGTTCATTTGCTGATTTGTTTTTTTAATCTACCACATGTGAGTGAAATCAAATGATGTCTTTCTCCTTCTGACTTACCTCATTACACATACTACAGGGTAGAAATTTCAAGTTAAATATTTTCTCCCCTGGGAACATTTTTAGTGCCTCTAGAAGATAATTGCTTTTATTTTCAAAACATTTAAAAATTAATTTTTATTTTTTTCAAGGAAAGTTGCAGGCAGGAATGAAGGTGAGCAGGCAGACAGGAAGAGAGAGGAGGAAGTGCTCTGTTTTTTATTTAGTTGTTCCCATTGGTTGTTCCTCCCCCAGCCCAGGATCTTGAACCCAGGATCTTGGGATGAGAACTGGCTATTAGCCTCTGTTTGGGACCTCTCCATGGTTTGAGAATGGATGCTTCTTTAAAGCGTCTTTTAAACTGTTTTAAAGGAGGCAATTTGTGGATCCTTTGTAGAATTGGCTGAAAACTGTAGCCACTTCTCTCCAGAAAAATATGTCCACCATTTATGCGATTGGTGGATTTATGGAATTTTACTTTACTCATTGCACTTAGTGCATCTTATTCATGCATGGATGAAGGATATTTTCCAGAAGGTAGCTTTCATGTTGTTCTTTCCAAAGGTAATCATCACACCATCTTGATTAAACTTCAGGTCTTGTATCTGAAGATTTTCACATGAAGGCATTTGAAAGACTGCTGGTAGGGAACTAATTCTGATTGATGCAGCTGTAAAGACAGGTATTAGACTAAACAGCCTAACTTCCCTAAGGTACCTACATTTCTAGAGAAAACAACCAAGACATGTTGATTAAAAACTTAATATATCCCCTCCCCTGGAACACTTCTCAAGAAACACTTCACACAGGGGAAAGGGTTCTTTTTAAGAGAGATTCAGAGGATCTACTTCAAACCTCTGTTTCAAAACACTACCCCCTAAGAGTTGTCAGATAATCAATTTCTGCATTTTCCTTAACTAAGCATAAAAGGGTTGTGTGGCCGAAGTCTTAACTGAGTTGTTCCTAATTGCTTTCAACAAAATAGTGGCGTAAAAGGAAGGTACATACCAAGAGTAGAGTGATAAACTGTGTTGTTGGAGAGACTTTTCCCAAGAAGGCACAGTTGTCGTGTTTCAGCATCTGACTCCATGTGTATCTGAAACTTTTCTGTTCAGTCACTAATGAGTTGATGTCTCCACACTTGCTATAATTTTCAAAAGCTATCATTTTTTACATTCTAAATCCTTGCCAGCAGGCCATGAGCCTTAAAAATTAAATCCCCCAACAAACTCTAGTTACGAGTTTGAATATTAATACACATCTTTCTACATTTATTTTGCTTATCAGTCAGTTGCATTGGGTATGTATGACCTAGTTGGCAGTCTGTTCTAGAGAAATTAAGATGTAAAAAAACATGGTGGAATTATTTCATGGCATTATGAAGATCACAGTTTTCCTCAATCTTATGACTATTTTGAAGCATGCATTTATCAAAGCCTAGAATGATTTGGACTGTGTGTATAGAGAGAAGTTTTTGGTGCACACTGTGTGTTAGATGGTGACCTACAACTTGGTGGAAGACAAGATACTGCTTTGTTGAAACAATGAGCAGCAGTGAGTGAGCCCAAGCCAAACTGTGGCCAGCTGAGGGAGGCTGAGGACAAGGTTCCGGGGGGACCGGGGTTGTTGGTGGCTGACTTTATTCTTCCCTGCCCAGCATCGCCATGTGATAGGACAGCCAGAGAGAAAAGCAACTGGGCCAGAGGATTAGAGCCCAGGGAGGATTTAGGTTTAATAGGATTTATTAGACTCGAAGTAGAGGTTGTCTGAGGTAGTTTGACCCAAAATGAATTCCCCCCACTGCTATTAGTTATAATCGAGGGCACAAAGTTCCCCTCTTTTCAAGTTTCCCAATATCTGAAGAGCCTGCACCCTTCGTTGGAATTTCAGATGATAAGCATATTTGCAGTAATAGGCTTTTTATATTAGTGGTAGCCAACTCAGGGCATTCCAAAGTATATTCTAAAACTTTGGGTTTTTCTGCTGGTAGTCACTCTGGAAAAACCCAACAAGCCAATCACGAATTATATTCAGGAGGGTTGACTCTCGTGCTTTGGATTTAAGTGAAATATGCTTTAATCATGAAAAGAATATGGATAGAATTCCATTCATAACCAGACCTCTCACAGGTTTTTATTGTCTAATGCGCCATACTCTTCCTTCACGATTACAGTTCACCTTCCCTGATCAGCATAAAAGTTGCAGTGGAGTACTTAAATAGTGACCTTTGAGCTGGAAGAGAACTAAGAAATAGTCTTTTTATCCTAAATACTCACCTAAGTGAGATTTCAAGCTAAGAGCTCTGTATTTTATTCAAGTCTCACAGATGGTTAGCTAAACCTGTAATGAGAGTTTGGGGGCCCCATCTCCCAGTTGCTGGCTTTAGTCCCACATTGAGACTTCAATTTTTCCAACTTCCAAGCTTGGAGAACTGAGCTGAAAACTCTTAGGCCTTACCTTTAACCCATTAAAACTCTCAAACCCTGTCCACAAACTATTTAGAGAGAAATATTAGAAGGTCAGAGGAAGGCAAGGTGCGTCAAGACCCTGCTTTCCACCAAGTTGAAGACACCGATTCTGATCTGATAACTCACTCTGCAAAGACTTAGCTCCTTTTCTCTTGTCTCCAGGCCTCTCCTGCCTGTGTTGTTGACCACCTTTCTTCAGCTTCTCTTGCTCTGTCAGATTCTTTTTTCTGTATCTTCACATTCTCCATATTCATTGGTTCCTTTCCATTAGACTATATGATCACTTTTTCCTTAATAAAAATGTTCCTTTGACTCTGTCTCCCTTTAAGCTGCTGGCCATCTATTTCTTTCCCTTAAGGAAGATGTTACACACACACACACACACACACACACACACACACACACACACACACACACACAACATATATATATATTTATATATATTTAATTAGATAAAAGAATTGAAGATGATATGAAATAATATATTAAAAAATGACAAAATGTTTTTAAGTTTAGCCTGATAGTAGAAGAGGGATATATTAAAATCTAGTCATTGGTAGTTCATGAAAACAATGCGCTTTTGATACATTTATCACTTTCCTAAGTATTGTAGTTTTCAAAAGAGTATGAAATTGGATAAGATGTGGAATTATCTGATGTGAATGTGTATATGCTTAAACTTTTTTCATAGTTCAATGAAAGACACTGTATTCTGGGGACAACCTGCTGACCTCGTGGGTAAGGCCACTGGGCCTAGTGCACATACATCCCAGTGACCTGGGTTCGAGACCCTGGACCAGGGGAGCAGCCAGGATGAACAGCTCTGCCTGCCTGCCTGCTTGTCTTCCTTCCTGCTGCACCTTTCCTTTGAAAAAAAAAAAAAGAAATTACGTTCTTTCAAAAAAGGGCACATGAAAATATTTACAATTCTTACATGAGTTATCTCTGTCTCCAGCAAAATTTAATCAAATTTTTCTTTCACTGATGGAAAGTATTTTATATATAATATTCATATACATAAATGTGACCTCAGTAATGTCTTCGGAAATAATAGAACCTTTGCAGTATAGCATCTGTAGCAGAAATACCTGACTGTCCTGCCTGTATTTTGGTAACTTAACTCTTCATGACCTCATCCCCACCCCCAAATGCCAAAAACACTCAAAAGACCACACCATGATATCACATGTGACCACTCTTGGAAAAAGAGTCCTTTGGGTATTTTGTTTTGTTTTGTTTTTTGGTTGTGATGGTTTGTTTGAAGAAAGAAAAAAAAAATCACTTGTTAGGGTCTAAATGATTTATAGAGCTCTCTTTCAGGCATGAAATTTGAATTGATGTGCATGTGTGTATTCACAGGAAGAACAGGCTGAGGATGTGCCCAGGGTGGCAAGCTTTGCTCTAAACATTTCCCAGTGTCAGTTACCTGAGGCTGAAGAGAACAGAAGGCAAGGCACAGGGAAAACACCACGCTGATGCCACATTCATGACACAAATAAACCTAGTGACTGCAGCCTTCTGGACCCACTCATGGCCTTTTGCTTAGTTTTGTCCTTACCTCTTTGCTTGGGACTTTTAGCTGTGAGGATAAAGCTTGGAATGGAATAAAAGCAAAAAAGGGAAGGCTGATAACAGGAAGATACAAAAATGTGTTGAAAACCTTGGTGCTAGAGGAAATATGCCCATTAACATCTCATAAATGTGGAGACATCTCCTCTCAGTTTGCTCCTGCCCTGGGGCTTGCCAGAGCTTTAATGCTCTGTGTGGCATGGGATTAAGAGAGACAGGAATTGTCAGCTCTTGGGTGCATTCGGCATCTTCTGGCATGGTTTCCCTTCTCAAACACGTTTTGCTTGAATCGCCTGACACTCCTTTCTCTCCCAAGTTTTCTTGATGTTGTTACACTTTGAACACATTTAGATTCTTCAGGTGTCTGCCTTCAAAGTGATGGGATAAGCACCCACCAAATGCATTTGTATTTTCCTTAGAGAAATACAGGCTCCTTAGAGAATAGAGATGATTGCCAGGAGAAAGGAGACTAGAATGTTCTAGAAAGAACATCGGACTGGAATTAAGAGACTTACATTCTGTTTCCATCAAAACTCACTTGGAAGTTTATAACGGTGGCTCAGAGAGGTCTCCTTCGTATTGCAGTCTCACCACCTAAGATATGGTTTGTCAAGTCTCTGTGAGAACTAGACAGATCTGAGAGAGCGTGTTTCTAGTTTTTATTTAAGGACAATTGCCATAGCTTATGTTCCCCTCACAGCTTTGAAGAAGAATCTAAGAATCCTTGAACAGGAGGGAATCTCAAGGAATCTTCTACTTTTTCAACCTCGGGTTTAAACCAAGCCACTCTGATTTCCTCGTTATTCTCCATGACATCAGTTGAAATATAAAAGGCCTGACATTTTCACAGAGTGTTTAGAGCAATGAGGAGGCTGAGTCAGAACTTGTTTTATCTCATCACTTCAGAGGCGGTAGGATCACAGAGTGGTGGGGTCTGTTGGGACTGGGAATTGATATCCTGTGTGCAAGGGGTGGCCATGGTAGGTGGCCCCATAAAATACCTTCTGCAGCAGAAGGCCGCAGCTGGCAGTGGACCACGTCTTGCTGAAAACAGCAAGTGTGTATTATTAAGAATTACATGTTAGAGGATACATCAGTTTAATAAAATAGAGTCATAGAAGATAAGACACAGGTAGTTTCCCTCAGATATGCATCTGCAGTTCTTCTGACAGCCCTTCCTCTTTCTACACACTTTCATCCTCTTCTGTGCTCCCTCAGATATTTCTTTCTTCACAATGATTGATTCTTGCAAGTTTTCTGTCCTTAAGTCCTACTTTTTCTAAAAAAGAACTTTTAACGTTGAGTGGTTAGCCTCCCCCCAGTGCTTGTTTTAAGTATTCTTTAATATTTGCATTAATAGGAAATAGTCTTCTTTCCCAGTGTTTCATTCCTCTTCCTACAAAGAACTTGACCCACAATCTTACGCCCCATTTCTCACATATTATTGTAGAGGGATGATTGATCGGTGTTGTTTTTATAATATCCTTTATATTACTCAGTTGAAAAAGGATTTTTTGTTTTTGTTTTTGTTTTTCTTTTGGCAAAACCAGTGTGGAAATTTCATATGGATTTCTTTTTCCAGTGCTCTGATAATTATAGCACGATTGCTTTTCTCTGAATTCTCTTCAGCATGTACACCCGAAAAACAATATTTTGAACTATTCCCAACCCCGCTCCTTTTAGCGATCAAACAGATAAGATAATACTGCCATCTTGTTGCTCCTTTCAGAGACTGGATACCACACAGATGGGTCATATTCTCTGTACACTCTGTGACCTCAATATCCAATTTCTCCCTACTGGCTCTGCTGTAGTTGGACTTTCTCCATATTTTACTCACATCATTCATTTTTCATCTGTAAGTGTTCTGCCTTGTACTCACAGCTGGCAAGTACCATCTTATTTTCGACGGATCATTGCTTTCTCTGATGTGGTAAGGTTACTTGGAATTCTATTTTTCGGGAAAGCTAAAAATCTTACCTTAGTTTGTAGCCACAAAATTCTGAGAGTGCTTTCAATTCCATTATGACAATCAGTCATTGATTAAAAAACAAACAAAAGCAACCAATAGTATTGGGTCCCGCTTTATTCCTACTCTAAAATGTACCAAGACATTTATTTCTGTCGCTTGTTGACTAGTGGTTTTCCTGTTTCTGGGAGTTTCTAAACTTCATAGACATTGGCCTCATAATTTTTTGCTTGATTATAGAAACTCGATTTGAATGATTTGTAATTATTATCTAGGGGTTTGTGGTTGGTGGTGGTAGAATAAACTCTGTGTAATTGTTTCATTTGCTATGCATGTAGTTTTGGTAACATATGTCTTGTATGAATTTAATATCAAGGTGAGAGAAAAGAGGAAAAGCTTTAGGTTGAGGAGAAACTCCTATTTCATATATAATTTGTTTTGTGTTAGATTTTGAGAACGTCTCTGCTTTGATTTTAATTTAATAGTCAGTGTCCTCTTTAATATGTGATTATAATGAGATGCATTTTTTTGTTATTGTCCTTGCAGATCTCGAGAGATGACAATGAGATGTGAAGAAGTGACTTTCCTAATGAGACACTGAAAGTTAGTGTCTGCTTGCCAAATGTTTGTGAACTTTCAGCATGACTTAGAAGCATTGATTTATGAAGGTTTATGATGTCATCAGTTGCGACAGAAAGCAAACTCCAGCAGGCTGTGAGCCTGCAGGGGGTTGACCCAGAAACATGCATGATTGTCTTTAAAAACCACTGGGCACAGGTAATGTATGAGTTCCACCTTCTCTGCTGGTCCAAGTGGGCCTAACGACTTCTGAACCAGGGTTTCCTGCCTCTGTGGCAGTTAACGAGGTTTCTAGAAACATAGGAAAACCCTTTCAGCCGAGGAAGGGAAGCAGCTTTCTCCTTTTGCTTTCCTTGAATAGGTATCTGGTGAGAAATAATGATTTTCACAGATGTGGTTAGGGAAAGCACATGTTCTGAAGACTGATGTCAAAGAATAGCAGTTGGCCTTAAATTGACTTCTACGTCTTTGCTATAGACTTGACCACGGTTGCCTCCTCTTTCTCTCCCTGCTGTTTTCCATCCAGTCCTTAAGCTTTAAGAACACCACCATCCACATTTATTAAATATTTACCAAGTGCTGCGCTGAGTTCTTCAGCTGCCCTATATCCTTTAATCTTCTCCATTAACCCAGAAGGCTGTTAGTATTAGCCTCCTTCTTTTACAGATGAGGCCCTGGAACATTATAGAGGTTAAATAACTTGCTGGAGGTTATTCAACTAGTGAATTTCCAAGCAGGTACTTCAGACCTTGGTCCCATGACTTGAAGGCCTGGGTATTTACCCTCTCTGCTCTACTGTTTGGGGCCTGGTAGGCTGGTAATCTAGGAAAAGAAGATGCCTGGTAGTATCTGACCTCATTGCAAAGCTACTTATAAAATTTAAAAAATTAAACTTTTTCATTTGACTTCTCTGTGATCTTCTGGTGTAGATAATTAGAGGTTGAATGTTCAGAAAATATACCAGCTTCGCCCTTTCTGCAGGGAGTTTCCAAGTCGGGAAATAAATAAAATTGGCATTCTTTACAACTTGTTCCACTTTATACTCCCCAGGTGAGCTGGTAAGTGGCTCTTTATGTGGCAATTTTTTAATGACAACCCAGTTCCTTCCTGGGACCGGAAATAGCACATGGGTGAAAGCACTGAGCCTGTAAATCACAACAATTAGAGGGGACACAGGCTAGATCAAAACCCAGATCAATTCTGCTTCTGAGTCATTTATACTTGTCGCTTCTTGTCACTCTGCAGTGTAAAGCTTCCGAGAGTTTTATGCATTGTCTAACTTTTTTTACTGTTAGAATCTTAATGGCTTTGCTCTTAGTATTGCGGGCACATCTGCTTCAGCAAAGGGAAGAAAGTCATTCAGGAGTTTTTGAGATAATTGCTACAGTAATTACCTGCAGCTTTGTACTTCTGTAAGCATTTTAAAGCCAAAGTTCCAGAGTGACGTGCTGAATCTGAAGGGTCGTGGCTGTGTCTATCTAGTGTAGGAAGAATATTTGAGAAGGCCACTTCTACCTTTGTCTTTTAAAAATCTTTTGTATTTCGTGTTTACAATGTACAGAATATATTTTCTATTAGAACATGTATACTACTGTATTTAATTAGTTGTGCTCATTTTTTTTTTTTAACTACTAGAAGTGCACAAATGAATGCTTTATGTTGAGAATGTTTTCAGCCTCAGTCATTATTTCTGGCTGAAGAAGTCTGTCCTTCTAATTTGTATACTTTGCTCCAGGTCCCATTTTATTTGCTGGTGTATGATACCTTTGATTGTAATCACCCCTGATGGGGTAAGTGGTATAAGCCACTGGGTATTCAGTATTTAGTCCCTTTAGATAGGCGGGTCCTATGCCCAGTCAAGTTCTGCCCCCTCCAAAGCTGTTGGAGTGCTCTTAGAATATCTTCATTCAGGGATGTGTAAATACTCTTTCACATTGGTGAAGGAGGAAGTATAGGCCCTTCAATCACATCATTTATTTCTGTATCCAGTAAAAATGACATCAGCATTATCTTGGTCTCTTTGGAGTTTAGTGACCTTCTTTAGTGCTGATACGTTGCCTCACCCTTTTAGTGCAGAGAAACACTGAGTTGTGGGTAAGGATCACTTTGTCAGAGAGAGTGCTGTGCAGTTATTAAATACTTCCTTTCGTAAAGCGGAGACTGTTTTTGATCCAGCCATTTCTGAACCTTTGGGCAAGTTTCTTTCCTCATTAGTCGTGACTTCTTCCATGTAAATCTGGAAGTGCCATCTGACTCTACTACCTCTAGAGTCTGTTGGAGGCCATTCTGTTACTTTTATGAACTACTGGTTGAAGAAATTTGTGCGGATGCCCGCATGCTTGTTGTTACCTGGAGATTTTCTGAGCCCACTCAGACTCCAGAGCCATCGCTTGCAGGCGTCACAGGTAGGACACAGGATGTGTAAACCTGGGTCTGAGCTTCTAAAGAATGTGTAAGCTGGGGGTTCCTTTGTGACTCAGTGGGGAACAAGTAAAGTCCAAAGACCAGGATTTGCAACATGGGGCCGAGTGAAAAACTACAACAGATGGAGAGAGAGAAAGATAGATAACAGATAACTATGCTCCTTCTTGCAAAATACGCGGCCTCCTCTCCCTTCCTTTCTTCCTTCCTCTCTTAAAAAAAAAGAAAGTATAAGCTAATTTAGATGACTGAGAGATGCATTACTACAAAATGAATAATAACAGTTACAGGAATTAAGTCAGGAGTGGAGTAGGATGGAGGCAAGTTGTCTGGGAAACAGTGAGGCGTTGCCAGCTTGAGTATGGAGAAAAGAAGATGGCAGAGAGGGACAGAACATCTTAGAGAAGGAGTACTGGCAACAAATACTAAACTTTGACTTTTTGCATGTTTCAGAAAGGTGAGATGTGTGGGGCTGAGTGTGAGGTCGGAAAGGAGACCTTAGGTCGGGTTGGTAGGATGTTGCTGTGTCACCATTTCAGGGTTTTAAGCGTCAGAGCGGTGAGTTGTTTAGGCCAGGGCGGCACGGGGCGGGTGGGTGAAGGGCAGAGGATTTGGAAATGAGCTAAAATCTGACAAACTTTCAGGACTGTTGCCCCCGCGCTCCCCTGAGGCAACCCAAGAGAATCTTGTAAGGCTGGTAAGAAATAGAACCACGGGGTGATAACACTATTTATGGTAGTATCACATTTGCTGGCACGAACAGTGCTTTTTGTGTGTTGGATTAGGGAGAATGGAGGGAACAAGGGTCTGTGTTACCCTGAGTTTTTTGTAAGGATACTTCAGAGCAGGTTCAGCATAATTAGCAGATATTCGATGGGGTCTGTTCTACTGTTTGCAGTAGCTTCTGTTCCAGACCTGGAGGTAAAAAGCAAACTTCTGGGGAAGATGAATCTGCTTGCCTGCTGCACCTTGCATCTGATGGCTCGTTACCACCCCCAGCTCATCCTGCGCAGCGTGAGATCTGGATAGGTCGCCGGGGAAGAGACCGCAGGCGGCCCAGTGGCGAGTTTGCAGACGGTCCGCTGGACACAGTGACCTCGTGACATTCCGGGAGTAGCTCTAGAGTAGGCCTTCCGGGATACCTGCAGTTCTGACAGAGACACAGGAGCATCCAGGCGATGGCACGTGGCCCCTGGCCTGTGCTTCCTTTCAGCTTCTGAGATGCCAGCTTGCTCATCACTTACTGATTGCCCGGACATTCCTCCAGTTGGGTGATTCATCTGGCCACCAACAGGCCAGGATGATACATAGGTCCTGGCTGCTTCACGGCTCATCTCTCACCAAGTTTCTGGAAACGCAAAATTACTTAGCGCTCCTAGCCACCCCCACCCCTGGGTGTCCATCGTACTGTTTCATGCCTCCTCCTCTTTCTGCCTGGCATAGCCCTCTCCCTAGTGACGGGCTCGCCTTCTACAGGCCTCCTTCAGGCATCGTTCCCTCTAGGAGACCTCCCCCGACCTCCTCACGCTTCTGCTCTGCTCCACCGGCCCCTGAGTGCTTTTTCCCTGCTACTCCAACCAGCTTTACTCAGGTGACGTGCTGTCTTCCCAACCTCAGCACGAGCTTCTCATGAGGCCATTTGATTTGTAATTTATCCCCATCTCCAGTGCCAAGAACAGTGGCAGACATTGTGGATGCTCAATACATTCTTCAGCGGAAAGACAAGAAATATTGACTAGAACTCTAGGAGTGCTAGGCAGCTTAGAAAATATCTTTGAACACAGGCTAATTTTAAAAGTCTAATTTGTTTTGGCTGCCAGTAAGATCTTTGGGTTTTTATTGGGAATTTATCATTCGATCATTAATTTGGAGGGGAGAGCGAGCGAGAGCGCTGAGTTCTCCCAGTCATCTGGAAAAGCAGTTTATAGTCCACTCGGCTGTTGTTTTCCCTTCTGCCTGCACTGCTCTACCTTTTCTGAATGGAAGGGAGAGGAAGCATGGTCAGGAGCAGTGTGATGCTTGTGAGCATTTTAAAACTTTGTGTCTCTCTTCTCAGCTCTTCAAGTAGCCATAAACTGACAGGAGAAAGCACACAGAGCAAAAGCTCTGCTGCTTTACCAAGTCAGGCCATTAACTTCTGCTTCTGATAGACTCTGAAGTGGAGGACGGTGTTCAAGGGTCTGCAGCTCCACCCACTCGGTGATGTGTTTATTTTTGCTGCGGTTGAAAATGCAGTGTTCTCTGGGGTCTTATTACACGATCTTGACTCCTAAGTCCTTGCGTATATTCCTAAATGTAAAAAATATCCTACCTAAGTGTTCGTTTATCACGTTTTTAAACTGATGGATGCTCCAACCAGGTTTCTCTATTGCAGTGATTACAAGGCTCTTGTTGGTCCCAAGTTGCTATGGCAGATAGACATTTATCCTGTTTTATCCCAGATTTGCCCAGGTGTTCAGGATGGGAGTTGACATTAGCCACCTTGTGCACAGATAGGATTAGGCTGTCATCTTAATCTATGAAGAAATGACTCAGTAAAGATCTCCCATAGGAATAGGTGAATACCCCCAAGTGACAGACACAACTGTTAAGTAATGAACAAGAATTGGATGGAAACTTAATTTTGTTGTAGTTATTTGGTATGTTTAGTAAAATTTGGCTTAACATCACTAAACCTGCCCTTCTCTGTGATGGAAAATGTTGCTTAGTAACTTCTTTTCACCCCCATAATGCCACTTTAAATTAGCAAATTCCAAAGGGCTTGGAAGTATGGAAGTATGCATGTGACTTTCTTGAAATAGCTAGGCTCTAATGAAGGTAGCAGAAGTAATCATCTATTGATATATGCATGTATAAAAGACGTAGAACAGTATATTAAGTTGAAGTCAGAGCTAATCTCCTGACAGAGAAAAACATTTGTGTTTATCATGAAGAATAATCGTCTGTTAGCTTGAGATGTGAGTATGTGACTTATGTAGACCTATCATTCTGAAAGCATTTCAGCTTAGTGTTTAGATTTGTGAATATTTGAAATTTAGGTCCATTATTGCTGACTGAATGGGGCCATCATTAGAGCTAAATATGGAAAGAAGTAGTTGATATTCACTAGTGAAAGAAGTATGTAGTTTATTCATCTTATTTAGTTCCAATAATTCCCAAACTTACGGAGCAAGTAACTTTGAAGTCAGGTTAAAATGTTCTATTTTTAGAATTGTGATATTTTATATTATATGTCATCTGGGCTCATGATACACACACACATTTGTATTTGTTAAAGTGTGTAGATCAACAAATACTTAGGATCAGCGAAATATTTATAGTGCTATTTCTAATTTTAGCTGATTTACTTAATGAGCATGGGTTTTATCAGGGATTGATTACTTTACTAAATGGTATTTTCAGCCCACTGAAGTGAACTTGTTTAGTAAAACAAATATTTGCAAAGCTATTTTGCTTGCTTTCCCTCTCTTCTCTACTTTAACGTCTCCAGCATCCTTAACTATATGTTTTCCCACTGAATGGAATCCCAAAGATGGATAGTATATGACTGAGAAGAAGCCAGGGCTGGGAAGTCTGACGCAAGGTTGAGAATATGAGGTGGGTATTACGCAGGAACGGCCCGGTCTGGGGAAGCCCTTGTGAGCAGCACGGGACCACTGGCCCCTAGGACTGGAGTCAGAGTTGGCTAGTAGGTGAAATTAGTCAGTGAGCAGAAATCAGGGATGCAGGAATATTGGAATTTGATGGGAGTGATGAGAGAGCTCAGAGGGAAAAATAAGGAAAAGTCCAGGTCACACCACCTACAGAAACTAAAAGGACCTGACACCATCTGGGCAGCAGACTCAGGACAGCAGACCAGAGGTTCTTTGATGTTTTTATGCAAACTGTGCTCTGGCCAAGAAATTTCGTATACTTTCCCAGTTGGCATTGGAGCAGGCCCAGGGTGTGGGCCTCCAGAGCCCACTTGTAGAAGCAGGTCAGGGGTGTGTCTGCCTGGAAGGAAAGGGAGGTGGCCTGGGAGGGGTCTGACACCTCAGGGCGACACAGGCATGATCTGCACTTTGCTGAGCAGTGTGTCCGTGACTCACAGGCCCTGGCTGTAACACAGCTACCTTCCCGGCAGTAAAAGGGGCTCGGTGAGTGAAGACTCTGCAGGCGTCTGCTGCATCTAGGCACTCATGAAGCTTCATCTCCAGGGGCTGGTACAGCTTTGTTCTCAGGTTTCTCGGCCCAGCAACCCAGAAGATAGTGTCACGGAGCTGCTAGAACGAGGCTAAAGACACTTACATTTAAAAGATGCTAAATCATTTGCATTCTGTATAAAACTCCCAGTTCTCTTTTTCTGATTTTCCGTAGCAAAAGAAGTAGGTCTCTTTGCAAAGGAATGCTTAGGCATAAATAGCATAAGCGAAGATTCATTCATGAGAGGACTCACATGTGATTGTGTCATTCGGTTTGCCGTATATGACATATGAACTCTTTTTTCCAATTTAAAGAGATTTATTGAAGAGCATTGCATCATAGCATATGTAGGTTCAAGGTGTGCCCGTCATCGTAAATTAACATCTGTAAGTTCAGCACCACCAGTCCAGTTCTTTCAACCATGTCATTGACTCCTTTTACCCGATTTACCCATCCCCTCCTCTTGCCCTTCTGGTAACCTCTAACTTTTTTTTTAAAGGAAAGTTGCAGGCAGGAATGAAGGCCAGTAGGCAGGCAGACAGGAAAATAGAGGAGGATGTAGGGCTTCATTTTTATTTAGTGATTCACACTGGTTCTCCCCGGCGCTGGGTCTTGAACTGGGGACTTGGGATGTATGTGGGACTGCATCCGGGTCTACTAGACCACTAGGCCAGCAGGGCGCACCCTGGTGACCTCTAATTTGATTCTAGAGACGAAAAGTCTTATTTTTGTTCGATTTACTTCATTTGTTTGTTCTTTTCTCTATATACCATGTGTGAGTCAAATTCTACAAGGTTTGTATTTCATACACATGAACACTTAAAAAAAATAAACTGAGACATGCTAAATACTTTGAAGAGTGTGTTTGGGCCAAAATCTATTTGCATCAGGCAGAGAAAGTGGTTAAGGAAATCCAAGAGCTTAGAGATTAATACAGTGCACAGACTGAAGCAAAGCAAGGAAGTGATTGATTGACTATAGCTTAAAGCTTAGTTGGCTGTTTGAGATTGGTTGTCCTTCGGTTTCGATTTCATAACCTTGAGGATTTACAGGTGCTGGTTTTGCTTTGCTCTGTGGTGCGCTGTCTCCGCGTTACAGCTCCGCAGTTCAGTGGTCTCCTCGTTGCATTAAGTTAATATGTTGCGATATGTCACTTACATGTGTGCACATAGATGAATGCATATGCATATGTATACATGCAATATTGCTTAGGGATGTCTACGAATTAGGAGATTTCTGATTATTGTTCTTAACTCTGTTTTGGTCCTTTTTATAGACATTAGTACAAAATTACCTGTCTGCCTTAAATATTATATTATTCAATTAGCTCAATTTACAGGAAACAAAATTTTATCCTATATATCTTCAAACTCACTTCTAATCATGCATCTGTTTGTCAAAATAGCTACTAAAATAATTTTATGGATCCATTTGCATGTAATGCATCAGTGTTTGTTATTGACAACTTTTTTGTATGGTGATGTGATAATTTGATTATAGTTCTCTAATTCTCAGCCATTGAGTTATTAATGGTTTTCATTATTGAAAATATCGTTGGTGTGAACATTGTTTAACAGATTATTTGGGGGTTGTTTG
The DNA here is from genome assembly GCA_004363575.1 of Solenodon paradoxus. Classification (NCBI taxonomy): domain Eukaryota; kingdom Metazoa; phylum Chordata; class Mammalia; order Eulipotyphla; family Solenodontidae; genus Solenodon; species Solenodon paradoxus. The sequence continues at coordinate 618,606 of RJWH01000272.1, read as the reverse complement.
CTTGGGGTGTTTTCCCCAAAGTGAGATGAGCAAATCAAAAGGTAGTAGTAACCTTAGAGCTTCTATGACATATCGCTAGTTGTTTTCCAGAAAGACGGAGCTGATTTGCTGCACTGTCAGTGTCTAAGGCACAGCCCCAGTTTCCAACAGTCTGAGCACACAGGAGAAGTATAATTACATTCCTACCCCGAGGCCTCGCTGTGAAGACAGCTCTCATAAGTAAACCCAATATGTGAACTTTGAAATTATAGAACTGATAAAACATACAGTTAATTTGTTCTTCAGAATGTGGAGCCTTTTTAGAGCTTTGGGGCTGGAGAGCTTGTGGTGCTGAGGTGGAGCCCCCTGTTGGACAAGTATGGAACTGTGTTCCAGTCTGAGATGGCAAGGCCAGCAGAGGTGGACAGCCAGGTCCCAGCATTTGTGCCAGGCCTACCAGGAGTTCTGGAGGGCTTCCGGAGGGGGGCACTTGGGTACTCTGGAGACCAGTGTGCAGCCAAGGAGACAGGGTATCTAGTGGGTGCCCTGGCCACCAGCGCTGGAGCCACGTCCCTCTCGGGCAGCTGCCTTCCTCGTTGAAAACGTCAACTCCAGAGTGTTGGGTGATCTTTTCCTGTAAGACAGCATTATTAATTTTGTAATGCAGTGATAGAGATTAGAGTCTCTGGAAATCTGTTCATTCTGTAAGGAAATTATTGCCTGGTCTCTCGAGGTTCCTTTGCCCTGCTTCTGGCAGGAGAAAAACTTACCTTTCCCTAGGAAATAAATTCCCCGCATTACTCATGCCTGCTGACATAGCACTACACCTGTGCCAGCTTCCCTAGTGACTTGCAAAAATTCTATAACCTAAATACAGCACTCGCATCAGTGCATCACAGAACTGGGCCAGGAGGCTACTAACTGCCCACGACTGGAATATTGCCCCGGAAGGCAAAAAGGACAGACAGTCATTGATGTTATGTTTGCTTGTTTAAAAATCCTCATGTGTATACATTTAAAGGAAGTAAATTTAATGGATATTTTAACAGAAATTCCAACTCATGGTGATAGGGAAGTCGAGATATAAAAATGTTTTAATTTTTAGATCCCCCAAATAGAAGAAAGTATCAGTGGGCAGGAGACTTAGGAAGCATTCAGATGCGGGAGTCGTAAGGAGAGGAAAATAAGGGCTGTCATGTGACTTAAGTTAGGGAGCTATTGATTTTTGGTTTTGTTTCGGTGGTAAAATATGTATAGCAGTTGGCCCTCTTAACTGTTTTCAAGTATATCCTTCAATGACATTAAGTACATATTGTTGTGCGATGATATTTCCAAAACAGTTTCCATTACCCCTAACAGAGACTTGGCCTTAAGGGATTTCTCTTGTAATTGGTTATCTCAGAATATTTTTTCTGGCTTCAAGAAACACAGAGTTCAAACCCTTCCTATTTTTAGTTTCATTTTATGCCTGTGTTAGGGACGAGTCTGCTGGGGAGTTTCTCTGATTCATCAGCTTCCTTTTATTGCCTGCTGGGTGGAGCGGTTGCCTGGGCAAGCAGAGGAGGAGGGAATATTGTCCTCTCAAGGGCAAATGAGGAGCTGGGTTCCCTGCTAAGATCTCCAGCCCACTTGGGAAGAGAACACAGGTAGTCTTACTTATGTAATGTATTTTAAAATTAAAAAAAGCAGGATTCTTGGCAGTTTAGAAAAAAAACCTGAAGAACTTATCATCACGTTGAACATAAAAACTTCCATTTTTCGTACTTCTTTTGTCTTTTTCACATACATGTTTTCGATCTTGTCGATGACTATAGATCTAGCCATGTGCAGGTAACTTACTTTTTCATAGAACACATCACTTACTGTTTTTCATTTTGTGCATAGTCTTTATCACGCCAGACGTAGGCATACATGCACCTTCCTTTATCTAAGCACCCTACTTTACTTTTTCATTTTTTGACACTTAGGTGGTCAACACTTGTAACTGTCATAAATGAACATCCTCAAGTATCTTTCTGTAGAGGAACCCATTTGTTTTAGTCTATGGAGACACACGTACACACAGGGCTTCCGATGGGCCCCAACCCCGCATTTGCCATGAAGATTTTGTGGAGCCAATGATAATGTGTTTTTGTGACTGTGATAAAGCCTCACACTCATGACTCATGTTTGATTTGGTGACAGGTTGTGAAAATATTAGAGAAGCATGACCCCTTAAAGAACACCCATGCAAAATATGGATCCATTCCTCCAGACGAGGCCAGTGCTGTACAGAATTATGTAGAACACATGCTCTTCTTGCTGATTGAAGAGCAAGCCAAGGATGCCGCCATGGGGCCAATTCTGGAATTTGTGGTGTCTGAGAACATCATGGAGAAACTCTTCCTTTGGAGCTTGAGACGGGAGTTTACCGATGAGACTAAAATCGAGCAGCTAAAGATGTATGAGATGCTGGTCACCCAGTCGCACCAGCCTCTGCTGCACCACAAGCCCATTCTCAAGCCCCTGATGATGCTGCTGAGTTCCTGCTCGGGGACCACCACCCCCGCTGTGGAGGGGAAGCTGGTCGTCCTGCTCAATCAGCTCTGTTGCATCCTCGCCAAAGACCCATCCATTCTGGAACTCTTCTTTCACACTAGTGAGGACCAGGGGGCCGCCAACTTCCTCATCTTCTCCCTCCTAATTCCGTTCATTCACCGCGAGGGGGCTGTAGGCCAGCAAGCCCGCGATGCTCTGCTGTTCATCATGTCTCTCTCTGCTGAGAACAGCGTGGTGGCCCATCACATCGTGGACAGCACCTACTTCTGTCCGGTAAGTCCCTCTCGTTGGCACGTGTCCCCTCCTGTGCGACACTGATACGTACTTTCTACTGCTTTTCAGCGAGTTGTCCTTGGCGCTGTCGGAAAGATGCTCGGAGGGGCTGTTTGGGCCGGGAGCAGAGGGAGCCAAGCCGACACGCCATTTGGCTGAGGAATGCCAGCAGCTCAGAATAAGCCAGCAGTGGCGATGTCGCTGCCTCCACTTCTACCTTCGTTTCCGTTGGTTTAGGAATCGTGTTAGTGTTTTCCAGAGTGTATCCTGAGTGACTGTTAAAACCTGCGCTTTCTAGGTTTTTAGCTTTTCAGGTTGATGTTGTGCCAGGACCCCTCGCAGCTGGCTTCACAAATGAATTTGTTTCTTAGCAAGATAATGGCCAGAATTGTAGATCCAAAGCACTGATTTCGTTTTTAAAAAATACACATTTACTATTTGAGGTTACAAGAAAAATTCTACTCTGTGGTAAGAAATAAAGTGTGAGGTCTTTTGCAGATGTTGAATTAGCTCGGATGCCATCATGTTTCTAGATAAATAACGGGCAGTCTCTGGGACTTTTAAGATGCCTTAGGGTTTGATTATTTTTTGGTGTTAGTATTGTCTTTGGAAGAGGGATTTCAATGGTAGATTTGAAGATTTCTATCTTCTTTTAGTTTTTCAGATATGTTGAGCAAAAGGTATTTTTATTTTCCTAATTCAGTGAACATTTCCAGTTTATTTCCACTCTTTTTTTTTTTTTTTTTTGCCAGCTATCTCATACTTCTTAATAATGATACATTTAAAAAATATGTCTGATTCTAACATGGATGGATCTAGAGAGGATTATGCTAAGTGAAATGCATCCACTGAAGAAAGATAGATACCAGATAACCTCACTCATAGGTGGAACGTGAATAGACCAAACAAAGGAACAGATGAAACAAAACCAACCCTTGGACACTTGCAGTAAAACTGAGGTTACCAGTAGGGAATGGGAGGGAGGGGACAGTGGTGGAGGAGCCCACTGGACAATGGTGAATGCTTGGTGATTTGGTGGAGGGCAGGGTGTGTTGACATATCTAAGGAGTGGCGAATCTATACATATGAGGTTATTTTAATGTGCAGACTAATTACTATAATAAAATATATAAAAATATGCCTGACTCTATTGGAATAATGTGTAAGACTATTGGTGAGAGTTACTGGAACAGGCCAGGCAAGTTGCCATAAGTAGATTAGATCATTGTTAACACTGTATGGTTAGCATTTGATCAGGGGAAAGGGCATTTAGAGGGCATTTAATAATGTATGAGAGACGTGTTTGGTTGTCCTAGGGACCAGGGATGGACAGGAGGGAGGTCCAAGGGCATTAGGGTTCAGGGGCGAGGGAGGCTGAATATTTTGCAGTTTGTGGCATGGTTTTCCACGGTAAAGAGTCTGCCTGCTCAGAATGCGTGTAGCTGCGCTAGTAGCTTCGTGTATTTTCAGTTTTCTTTATGCGACTAAATTCCTTTTTATGACTATACCGGGGTTTCCTAGTGTCTGGTGAATATTTCAAGACACAAAAATGAGTAAAAAATTTGAAAAATAGAATTTGAATTAAAAAATTCAGAGTTCCACATGTCTCTTCTCTTCTGACCACTGAACTAAGAAATTGTACAAAGATTGGCACTCAGATGGGATGCGAAGAGCCAACTCCGCTCATCTGTGCCAACAACTCTCCCTGCCTTGTCTCCTCCAGCTGTGCATAGTTGCTTACAAACTCTCTTTAAAGAATCTCTGTAGAAGTGGTGCTTCCCACTCTGAATCTAAGCATCTTGGGAATACATTGCTGGATTCGTTTTTGATCGCTGCTATAACGAATTGCTGAGAACCAGTGGCTTTAACCAGTGCAATGTATGATCTGACAGTGGGGTTATCCCCGGTAGAAGTCTGACAGGTTGAACTGCAGGGCTGAACTTTCTGCAGGCTTTCCCAGTGAGTCATTTCCTTGCCTTTTGCTGTGTTCAGGGGCCGCCCAGTCCCTGGTTCCTGGAGCCTTTCTTCCATTTTCACAGCACAACTGGGGCCCCTCCCTGACAGCTCTTCCAGTCACGTCTCCTCTGCCCGCTCTTGTGCTTTTAGGGACCCTTCTGATTACGTTGGGTTTACTCATATCATCCAGGATAATCTCCCTATTTTAATAATCAGGTGATTAGCAACCACAATTCTCCTTTGCCACTGAATCTAAACTATTTACAGGTCCGTGACCAGGATGCAGATAGCTGGCCGTGTGTGTGTGTGTGTGTGTGTGTGTGTGTGTTCAGTCTGTCCACCGAAATTGGTACATCCAGTTTGCAGAGCTGTTAAAGAAATTTGAGTAAGAACACAGCACAATTAGAATTCTCAATTGTCTTTTAAAATCGGTATTTATCAAATCTTTCATTCACAATGCTACATTCATTTTTTAATATTGACATTGTCTCTCAATCTATATTTCACACCACACTTTCCACCCAAGTTCCAGTGTCCTTTATTCCCACCTTTCCCCCTCTTTCCATCTCTCCCCCTTCCCACTACCCTGGCAGTCATCATCTTGTATCCTGAGAGTTTTTGCTGGGGCTTTTCTGTTTATATGTTTAATTTCATTATATTCCACATGTGAGTGAAATCATCTTCTCCTTCTCTTTTTACATTTACATTCCCACCAACAGTGTAAGAGGGTTTCTTTTTCTCCTCAATCCCCCCAACACCTACTATTTCCAGGTTGTTTATATATATATATGTATATATGTATATATATTTATATATATGTATATATAGGCCACTTTCACTGGTGTGAGGTGGTATCTAATTGTAGTTTTTGTTTGCATTTCTCTGATGATGAGTGATGTAGAACATTTTTCCAGATGTCTATAGGCCATCTGTGTGTCTTCTACAGGTAAGTGTCTATTCAGGTTTTTTTTTTTTTTTGCTCATTTTTTGAGTGGGTTATTTGCTTTTTTTTATTGTTGAGGTGTGTGAGCTCTTTATATATTTTGGATATTAAGCTCTTATCTGATATAAGCTATGTGACTATCTTCTCCAATTCTGTGGGTTGTCTTTTTGTTTTAGTGGGGGGTTTCTTTTGCTGTGCAGAAGCTCTTCAGTTTGATGTGACCCAAACTGCTTAGTTTTACTTTGGACTCTTTTGCTATAGCTGTTTCTTCCCCAAAGATCTATTTGAGGTTGAGTTCATGGAGCGCTTTCCCCACATTGTCTTGTAGATATTTTATGGTTCTTATGTTCAGGTCTTTGATCCATATTAGGTTAACTTTTGTATATGGTGATAATGAGTAATCTAGTTTCTTTTCTTGCAGATTTGCTTCCAGTTTTTACAGCACCATTTGTGAAATAGACTTTCCTTACTCAATTGTATGCTGTTGACACCTTTGTCATGATTAACTGTCCATATATGTGTGGCTTTATTGCTGAGCTCTCAGTATGATTCCACTTATCAGTGTGTCTGTTTTTGTTCCAGAACCAAACTGTTTTGATGATGGTTGCTCTGTAGTATAGTTTGGAATCAGGGTGTGTGATTCCCCCACTCTTCTTTTTTTTCTCTTAATATAGCTTTGGCCCTTTGAGGACTTTTGTGATTCCATACAAACTCCAGTATTGTTTGCTCTATTTCCTTAAAGAATGTTCCTGGAATTTTGATGGAAATTGCATTAAACCTATATATTGCTTTCGGTAGAATGGCCATTTTCACTATGTTAATTCTTCCAATCCATGAACATGGAATGTTTTTCCATCTCTTTGTTTTCTATTTCTTTTGTTAAGATCCTGCAGTTTTTATCATAGAGGTCTTTCACCTCCTTTGTTAAGTTTATTCTCAGGTATTTGATCTTTCTTGATGCTATTGTGAAAGAAATTGCTTTCTTAATTTCTTTTTCCTCTACTTCATTGTTTGTATATAAGAATGCTACTAATTTTTGTGTGTTGATTTTATAACCTGCCACTTTACTGTATTCATCTATTGTTTCAAGCAGTTTTTTCATGGAGTCGTTAGGGTTTTTGAGGTATAATGTCATATCATCTGCAAGTAATGATAATTTTATTTCTTCTTTTCCACTTTGGATTTCTTTAATATGCTTTCTTGCCTTACTGTTCTGGCCAAGACTTATAGAGCTATGTTGAATTGTGGTGGTGACAGTGGGTAACCTTGTCTTGTTCCAGATCTCAGGGGCAAGGGCCTCAGTTTTTTCACCATTGATTATGATGTTGGTTTGTCATATATTATTACTCATTATGTTGAGGGATTTCTGTTCCTATTCTGGTGAGGGTCTTAATTATGAATGGGTGTTGAGTCTTGTTAAGTGCTTTTTCTGCATCTGTTGAGATGATCATATGGTTTTTCATTTTCAGTTTGTTAATGTGTTCTACTACATTGATTGATTTGTGTATGTTAGACCATCCCTGGAATAAAACCCACTTGATCGTGATGTGTATATATATATATATATATATATATATATATATATATATGTTTTTTTTTTTTTTTTGATGTGTTGTTGAATTCTGTTTACCAGGAATTTGTTGAAGATTTTTACATCTATATTCATCAGTGATGTTGGTCTGTAGTTTTCCTTTTCGGTGCTGTTTTTGTCTAATTTTGGAGTCAGGGTAATATTGGCCTCATAGAATGTATTTGGGATTCTCCCTCCTCTTCAACTTCGTGGAAAAGTTCAAGGAGGAGGGTGATTAGCTCTTCTTTGAATGTTTGATAGAATTCATTATTGAAGCCATCTGGACATGAATTTTTTTTAAGATATTTTTAAAAAATTACTGCTTCAATTTATGTACTTTATTGGTCTCTTTAAGTTGTGTGTGTTCTCCTGGTTCAGTCTTGGTAAGTTGTAGGACCCTAGAAATCTGTCCATTTCTTCAATAGTGACAAACTTGTTAGCATGTAAGTGTTCATGATAGTCTCTCATGATCCTTTGTATTTCTGTGGTATCAGATGTCATCTCACCTCTTTCATTTCTGGTTTTTGTTATTAGGATTTTCACTGTCTTTTTCTTAGTGATTCTAGCTAGGAGTGTATCAATTTTGTTTAGTTTTTCAATGAACCAGCTCTTAGATTCATTGATAATTTGGTTGGGCATTTTGTTTTCAATTTCGTTTATTTCTACTCTAATTTTTTTTTAAAGTACTCTTTTATTTTCGTTCATCTTGGCTGTTCTCCACAGCCCCAGTTATGAACTGGGGACTTGGGGTGTGTGTGGACTGCACCGAGCCTCTGCTCCACCAGCCCCCACCTCTGCTCTGATTTTTATAATTTCCTTCCTTCTGCTGATTCTTGGTTTATTTGTTCTTCCCTTTCTGGTTCCCTCAGGTGTGAGGGTAGGGATTTAATTTGACCTCTGTCTTTGTTTTTGATATGTACCTACATGGCTATAAACTTCCCTCTCAGAATTGCTTTGCCACATCCCATATGTTATGGAAGCTCGTCTCTGAATTTTCATTTGTTACCAGATAAGCCTGAATTTCATCTATGATCCAGGGGTTGTTCAGAAGCGTGTAGTTCAGGCTCCACATCTTTGTGGTTCTTCCAGTTCTGTTCTTTTGGTTCGTTTATATTTTCACCCACTTGTGGTCAGAGAAGATTTCTAGGATTTCAGTCTTGTTAAATTTGCAGAGTCTTGCTTTGTGTCCTAAATATGGTCTGTCCTTGAGAATGTTCTGTGTACCCTTGAGAGCAATGTGTATTCTTTTTGTTGGGGTAGAACACCCTGCATGTGTCTGTTAGGTCGATGTGATTTGTTGTTTCAATTAGGGCCCTTTTTTTTGTTGTTGTTGATTTTCTACCTGGATGATCGATCTGTTGGAGTGTTGAAGTCCCCCATTATTATTATTGTGTTACTGTCAGTGTCTACCTTTAGGTCTGTCAGTATTTGTTTTATGTATTTGGGTGTTCCTGAATTGGGCACATAAATGCTGGTGATAGCTGTTTCCTCTAGATGGCTTACTCCCTTGACTATAATGCAGTGTCCATTCTCGCCTCTTGATACACTTTTTGGTTGGAAATTTGTTTTGTCAGATATTAGTTTTGCAGTTACGGATTTCCTTTAATCGCTGTTGCTTTGACATATTTTTCCATAGCTGTTGGCTTTCAACCCGCTTGTCTTTGGATCTGATATGTGTTTCTTGTAGGCATGATATTGATGGGTCCTGTTTTTTGATCCATCCAGCAGCTCTTATCTATTGACTGGAGAGTTTGTTCCATTCACGTTTAGGGTAATGATTGAAATGTAGGGCTTTTTTCTTTTTTACTGTTACTTGAGCCTTTGTTCTCTGTTGGTTTTCTCTGCCTGTTGCTTTGTTTCTTGTTTTAAGTTTATTTTTTTCCTTTGGATGGTTTTAAATGTCTGTTTTGTCAGTATTGTCTACTTCCTGGTTATGTATTTCTTTTGAATTGAGTTTTGTGCCTGTCCCGTGGGTTGTCTCTAGCTGTACTTCTCTATGATAGAATTTTGTGAGCTAATGTCATGTCATACATTTGTATGGTTACCCGTTTCTCTTTACCCTTTTAGTATTTTTGTATTCTTTTCTGTTGATATCATCTTTGTGTCTTCTTTCCCTATCCTGTTTATCATCATTCGTAAGGCTTGGTGAGTGTTTGTTTTAATTTTCCCCATGGTAGTGCCCCTTTCAAGATTTCTTGAATGGCAAACTTTGTCCAATCATTTTAGTTTGTCATTTAAGACCTTTATTTCTCCATCATATTTAAATGACAGTTTTTCAGGATAGAATATTCTTGGCTGATAGTATTTGTCTTTTAGTATTTTGAATATGTCTTTCCACTCCTAGTCTGTAGTGTTTCTGTTGAGACAGCTGCGATGGCCTGATGGGTGTGCCTTTGTAGGTTATGTTTTTCTTTTCTCTAGCAGCCTTGAATAGTTTTTCTTTGTCATTCACCTTTGTTAGTTTTACTATTATGTATCTGGGAGAAGGTTTATTTACATTTAGAATTTTTGGTGTTCTCTCTGCTTCTTGAACATCCATGGTTACTTTTGTAACAGATTTGGGAAATTCTCTGCTATTACTTCTTTAAATAGTTTTTCTTCCCCTTTCTCCCTCGCCTCACCTTCTGGGACATTTATTATCCTTATGTTTATTCTTTTCAAAGTGTCTGACATTTCTCATAGTTTCTTCATTTTTCATCGGTCTTGTTTCTCCCTCCACTTCCATGAGGGTTGCCTCTGTTAACTCATCTTCAGTATCTGATATGCATTCCTCTGCATGATTGAGTCTTTTTATGGAAATTTTCAAGTTCATCTGCAATTCCTTGGCTGTATCTTTCGTCTGTAGCATTTCTGCTGGGACTTTCTTTATGGTCTCGGTCTCCTTGGTGAAGTGATCCTTTTGATCTAACAAGGTCTGAGGTCTTCCAATTGCCTTTGGGTGTTTGCGTGAGCTTCCTGCATCTCATTCAGCTTTTTAATGACTGTCCGCTTGAATTCTTTATCTTTTAGGTTGTCCTAATCCATGTTGATGGGGTTCTGTTAAAGGAGGATTGCAAGTATTGACACAAACCATCAGCATAGTTTCTTGTGTGTTTGCCTTGTCCCTATTCCCCGAATTTCCTGCAAATTAGAAGTTAGATCTGAGTGCTCAGTTATATTTAGGTGAAATAAATTTGATGAGTATATAGGTGATGCTGTATTCTTCCTGCATTATGTCAAGAAGCTGGGGTTTGGTTTTCTCACTCTTGGTGATATTACTACCACGAGATGTCTATACCATAAAGGAAAAATTCCTCCTTTGTAATGTAGGGTGTAATTTCTAAGGTTTTAATGCTACTTAAATCAAAATTCCAATTGAGTTTTTTGTAGAATGTGATGAATTGCTGCTAAAAGTCATAGAAATGTGTGTAAAAGACCAAGAGTGACTGAGAGAATTATGAGTAATAGTAACATTGGTTTGTTTGTTAAGAGCTTACTGTATACCAAACATTGCTCTTAGTGTTTTACATGTATTATTTCATCTAATCCTCAAGACTGTATGTATTTGTCTAACTTTTTATAGATTACAAAATTGAGGCAGTGTCATTAAGTAAATTTATATACGACTACATGGCTAGTATGAGGTGAGTCAGGATTTGTACCTGAGCCACTGACTCAAGACCCCGTGTACCTAACCGCTGCTTTACATGAAGTAATAAGTATCAAGACCTCCTGTAAAACACCAACCATAAAGAAAAAACTGTAACTAAGAGGGAAGAAACTTGCAACACACGTAACTAAAAATGATTGGTACCTCAAATATACAAAAATATTTGTATTGCTACAAAATAATAAGATAACAATGAGGTTTTTGCCTTGTTGCTCAGTTGATTGACATCTGGGGTGTGGACCATGTAAAATCCAAGGACCCGGGTTCAAGATCCGGGGCAAGTGGGAGGGACAAAAATAAACATTTAAATAAATTTTAGAAATGCTTCTCTTTCCCTTCTTTCCCTCCCTCCCTCCCTCCCTCCCTCCCTCCCTCCCTTCCTTCCTCAAAACAAAAATGATGAAACAACCCATTAGAAAAATGGGTGAGTCTCATGAAAGGACATGTTCTAGAAAATACCCAAAGTGAATTAGATGTACAAAATATGCTCATTTTCATAAAGCAGGGAAATTTGAATTGAACACACAATGAGACACCAGGCTATACTCATCAGAGTGGCTAACCTCTAGACATCTAATAACAACAAGTGTTGTTGAGGGTGTGAAGAAGCTGGAACTCTTGAGAAAATAAATGAGTACAGTCACAGGAAAACAAAATGGCAGCTCTTAATATAATTAAATATTTGTATACCAGCAGGTCCTGTAATTTCACTTGTAGATATCTGTCAAGGAAATCCTGTGCGTGCTCATGAGGATATGTGCACGAGCTACTCAACTGTACAGTGATTTGAGTCAAAGAACGATAGAAATGCATTAAAGGGAAGATAAAATTTTATTTCTGTATCAGTGGAATATTACTAAGCATTCAAAAGGGAATGGATCACATGTATTAGCATGTAACTAAAACTGCATGTATGAATACCAGTAAATCCAAAAACTTGTGTGAAATAGAGTAGTAAAAGGTCATATGTAGTCTGTATTTGCATAAAGTATGTTAAGCTTTCAAACACAAATTCTTGGTGCATACCGTCAGGACATTTGAAAATAGGCTTGTTTGGTTATCTCTCTCTCTGCCTATATCTGTATGCATTTATGTACCATAAAGTATAAAAACCTGCACAGGAATTATATGAACTAAGTTCAAGACTTGTTACTTTTACTTTTGGAGGTGAAAGGAGAGGGGTGGATGGTAATGGGATTGGACTAGGGTTTAGTTCTATTTGTAATGTTTTATTTTTTGAAAAACAGAGTGCTCTGAAGAAATTATGGCAAAATACGAAAGCCTACTAAATTATGGGGATGGTTTCCTCTATTAGTAACCTTTCAACTTAAATTTAAATATATTAGACAAGAACTAAGCACATTTTTAATTTTTAGATTCCCACTTATAAGCACATTCCACTGGGTAATTGTTGCTTTTATAAAAACGTGTTCTAAAACACTATACCGTTCACTAAAATTAGAGAGAAATGACGTCTCCAGCTGACCTTATTTGCTAGACGGGAACACAGAGCTTTGTTGTGTTAAGTTGCCCCTCAGGAGAGATCCCATAATCTCATTTGTACCCAGTTTTCTCTAATTACATCTGACAACATTGTTTTTTTAAAAAAGGACCTCTTTATGTTGAAGATAAAAGCATACTCTATTACCCACCCAGCGAAGCATCACAATTGACAAAAAGCTTTCTCTAATTAGTATGATTGTCAAAGTGTGTTAGCATCAGGCTTTTGGAAGAGTAATGACTCCTTCAGGAACTGGGACCACTTCTGGAAACTGGTTGGAGTTGATCGGAAGAGTTTGCTGGTTCCAGTGCCTTCTAACACAAGACGCATTTCCCCCCAAAAGGAGGAGAATGTTACAGATACTCTAGGGGAACTGTTCAGTGCCAAATGGGCGGAGACTCTATGACCTTGTCTCCATTTGATTGTTTTAAAACAAATATTAACAGGTAAGTCCCTGCCATGTACTTCATGTTGGCAAAAGAAAAAGGCAGCCAATATGTAAATAAAAAAATGCATATTGAAATAAGGTACATAGCCGCAGGTAGAAAGTTATTCATCCCATATCCAAAATTTATGAGGCTTTTCATTTTGGCGAGTTATAGCAAATGGTCCCTACCAGGTGTTTTGCTGCGAGCTTCAGACTGAAGCCATCTGCTTGAAATCTTTTTGTTTTTTTGTTGAAATTAACTGGGCATCGTTAGATGTTTAAAGCGAATGATGGACCTCCCCAGACTTGTGCAGTCCTGTCTGCTTGGCGTCTTTCTTCCCTCCATCAGAAACAGTGCTGTGTGTAAAAACCTTGGTGCCAGTCTCTTTTTGGGCGTTATTTTCTTTAATCCTTGCAACAGCTCGAGGAAAAACACTTGAGGGAACTTTAATAACTGCCTGTAAATGACAGACTCTGGAGGAAAACCACCGGAGTCTGTTACTAAAATCCTTGGTTCCAGCAACAGCCAGGCCACACTGCTGCCCACTGTCAAAGCTGTGTCTCCTGTCCTTAGGCTTGGATGCAGCAGAAAGTGTCTTTTAAGGAGAGTTGGTGGTTTAAAAAAAATATCGAGGTGTACTTGACATAGAACATTACATTCATGTGAGGTGTTCAACATAGTGCTTGAGAAGATGGAGGGTAAATTTGAGGTTTGTCCTTACGGTCTGAGAAATGCATGTTTTGAAACTGCTTTTGAGTTAGGTGAGTAGTTTCTGAAGTCAGGTTCGACAAGAGAGTAAAAGAGCAGGTAGGCGCTGTTATTTTTAAGTGGCCATTGAATATGTCTATGTATTTGTATTTTTTTTTTGAGAGGACAGAAGGCAGGCAAGCAGGAAGCAGGAAGAAGCAGCATTTTATGTATTATTTATTTGTTCGCTTTAATTGTTCCCCTGGTCCTGGACTGTGAACCCGGGTCCTTGCGCTTTACAGTGGTCTGGGGCTCAGCTGCCAGCTTAGCGTCTAAGCCACTAGGGTACACATCTTGAAAAAAATTTTGTATTAAAAATAGATTGTGGGTGCGCCCTGGTGGCCAGCGGTCTAGTACACCCCAGAGCAGTCCCACGTACATTCCAAGGTCCCGGGTTTAAGACCCAGGGCTGGGGTGACCAACCGCGTGAAAAACTAATTCCTCCTCGTCTCCCTTCTTTCCTGTTTGCCTAGTAACCTTCATTCCTGCCTGTACCTTTCCTTAAAACAAAACAAAACAAAACAAAACAAAACAAAAAAAGGATTGTGCCATTAAGCTCCTGGAAAAAAAAATAATCTGTAAATCTATCGCTGCCCATGTACCCTTCCTTTGTCTTGTTTCCACAACACCTTCTGGTTCCCTGTGTGGCACTCGTCGTTCTTGCATTTTTTAGTGGGTTAGCTGCCTGTCCATCTCTGCCGGACTGACTCTCACTGCCCTTTCCTCAGCACCAGCTCGCGCAGCCTGCGTCTAGAGATCTGTGGGGACGGGCTGAAGCTGAACGCGCAACAGAACCCTGGAAGGGGGCATATACGTATCTGGCAGGAAAGATTGGAGTTTTGTTCTTAAGACTGTTTTATATCTTAATACTCCTTGTTGTGTGGACTCTTTTCTTCCCTGTTTCTCCATTCCCAAGAACAGAGCAGAGACATCCTCTGACTCCTCTTTCTAGTGGCTGGAATATGGGGGGCTGTGCAGCTGTCCTGCTGTCCCTGCTCTGTCCCAACAGGCAGGCTTCTGAGCCCATAGCAGCCATGCCTTTTCCATAATCCTCTTAAAAAAGTGAATATTAGGTATGTGTTATTTTTAATTACTGTCACCGATGTATGTAATTTGAAAATTAATGTTGCTGTAATTATATTGATATACTCAATACTTATTCCCAGCTTTTTAGTCAGACAAATTAAGCCTGTCTTTATGAATTCATCTTCAAAGCCTCAAAGTGGTTAAGGAATTGGGAGTATGCAGAATTAAAGCTTTTGTTCTGTGGTTAATTTAGCATGAGTTAGCAAATGTAATTGATTTAAAAAAATGTGGCATCAAGATTAGATTTCCCTTCAAGGAGAACTTTGGGTCTCTGTTCTCTGTTGCCAGAGGTTTCTAATTTATAATAGGCATCTCACTCGGGTCACATTCAAAGCTGGAATTAAAGTGATTTGTTTGGGGATGCTGACAAGGAGTTAAATACTTTAAATGGGGACATTCTCCTTTGGGACCACAAACGCCCTGATTCTGAAGAAGATCCAAGGTGCCGTCTTGTTTATGGTTGCATTTCCTGCAGTTAGCATAGTATCTGGCCTGAAGTAGGTGCTCAGAATTTTTTTTTAAATATGTATTTTAATTGAAGTAATATTTCATTACAACATTGTACAAGTTTCAGGTGGGTCTATAAGAAAAGCTTCATGAATTTGCTTGTCATCCTTGTGCAGGGCCTTGCTAATCTAGTCTCTCGATGGCTCTAATTTTAGTAATTTTTCTTTTTAATAAGTGAATGCATGAGTGAATAAATAAAGGCTACTAGGAAACAGAACAAAGAAACTTATCTAGTCTTTTGATTTCTCCAGTATTGAAATGGTTCGTCTGTTTTTCTCACTGCCCTTGATACACCTTTGTGGGCTCCATCTTACCCCTGCCCTCATCCCTCCCATGACTTCCTCTGGTTTCTCTGAGTTAAGACCTTCAGGTTCTCAATCCCAAGTCTGTATTCTGTTGTTGAGTTGGCTGTGTAACTCATGGGCAGCACTGCTGGGACCTGAAACACAGCATACCTGACGGGACAAGTCATCCACACCGCCTGTGTGGACAGGAGTGAAGGAGTGTCCAGATGAGATGGAGGAGACAGCCCATAAAGTTAAATATGTAGGACAGGGAATTGCTACACACAGGGAGACAGAAGGTGCTGTGGGAACAGGTCAGTGGAAAAAGGGAGGCAGTAATGAGTCTGTAGGTGATTTTTCCAAGTTCAACATATATGAATCTACACCTCTTTTGACTCTCTGTTCCTGATGCCAGAAACTGTGGATCCTTTTTTCATGTCCCATCTGTCTAAATCTCCCTTTCCTTCTTTCTGGTCTCTATATCCATATTCTTATGGATGGGTCCGGATCCCTATCCTTATCCCAAATCCCTCCTGTAAGCTTCAGAGCTAACACATCAGTTTACTGGGTTCCCCATTTGCATGTAACACAAACTCTCTCCTCTAACCTACAAAGGCCTTAACATATGTCTACTGCTTACCTTTGCCAGATTCTTTCCACCTCAATCGATTCTCTGATAATACTGTCTTTCTCTTAGTTCCAGGAGGATGCCATCTCTTCCTTCTCTTTTAGCATTTGTACATGCTGTTTCCTCTGCTTGGAAAATTCTTCTTTCCAACTCTTCTTTTCTGGTTAATTGTCATTTATTCTTTAGCAGCTTGAGCATCCTTTCTTTCAAGAACATTTCCTGTTCCCAGCACCCCCAGTATGAGTTAAGGGCCTTTTGTATATCCACAGCACCATTTATTTTCTATTATGTATTTAGAGCATTCCTAACATGATTATAATTACCTGTTCATCCTTTTTGAGACGGAGCTCAATGAATACTTTGCCATTTCAAACTCAGAATGGAACATTTTCTTGAAAGGTTCCATCTTACTGGAAGTCCTCAGTGCCCAGGATTTAAGCTAGAGCAACGCCCTTTACAGAAACTTCCTTGCTCTTGTTATTCCTGCCCATCCTTTGCACGCCTGCCAAATCGGAATTACTCAGGTGCTCTCTGACCAGCTGCAAGGCCTCCAGTATCGGGAAATTTGCCGTTTCCCCTTGTTTTATGTCTGTAAGATAAAACCAGCAGGCGCTCAGCTTAAGTGCGTTTCTTTGTCTACATTTCTATCTCGACTGAAGTATCGTAAAGTATTTTCTTACTGACCACTGGATAACTTGGCGGTGAGTTCTCCCTCACCCTTACATACTAGGCCCAAATGTTTACTTTCATTTTGGAAACAGCACTGAGGGAGGAAATGAACGCCGGGAGCTTTAGATTAATACTAGAGTGATAGACAGATGACCTCACATCCGCCTTACATGTGAGACTCAACTTTATTTCCTTCTTTCTTTGTCTCTTTCTGATGCTTCAGTAAATGAGACTCTTTCAGCTGTGTTTGAGGGGTCACCATCACGTCCCACTGACCTGTGGACCCCAGTTCTTTCTCCTTGCTGTAATATGTGAAGATGAGTGGAGAGAATAGACATGAATGTGCTTTCTGAGCTGTTGTTTACAAGTGTCCATCATAACCCTTAGGTGCTCCCGGGGAGTCTTTGTCATAAAGATCCACCTAGCCCATCCTGGGAGACCGCCTGTCCCAGACCCCTCAGTCCACCCTCCCATTCCTGGCGTGTGCCTTCTCTGCATCTGCACTCACCACACTGCGCTAGACTGACCACATGTACTGTTTGAAACAGCACAGGACCGTTTGTTTTCATATTTCCCAGCCGTCAGTTTCGTCCGGTTTTTAGTAAACCGGGGCGTGTGTAACGCGGGGGGTAAGGGGCAGCTCAGCTGCCCGGGGCGGGTCTGTTGGGGCGGCCAGAAGGCCCGTCCCGTTTTAGTCTCTAAGAAATGTGGTCAGCCTGCCCTGCACTGTAGTGCTGCCCGGAGTCTGCCCCTTTCCCAACCTTCTTTTAGGAGCTGTTCTTCATCTTTGCCTGTGTGCCCCTCATATCCCAAATCCACAGCCCCTCGTAGGCTAGGACCCTTAAGAGAAACAACCAAGATCTCCCAAGTCCTCGTCAAATATCGCTGATGCCATTGGCTCTCTGCTGGGGCGGGCGGGCCCTCCCCCTCCCTCCCCTCCCTCCCCCTCCCACCTAGCCAGCCCTTCCTAGCTAGCCAACTTCCTCTGATACCTTTTGCACCTAACGGTTACCTGCCTAACGGTTACCTAAGTTTGGATCAGCGGCATTGGCATCATCTGGGAGCTGTTAGTTGTAGGTGGGGGACTTGACAAAACAGTTTCTGACATTTTGATTTCTGAACACAGGTACTTGCAACTGGGCTGAGCGGTCTCTACTCTTCCCTGCCGACAAAGCTGGAAGAGAAGGGTGAGGAGTGGCACTGCCTTCTGAAGGATGACTGGCTCCTGCTCCCTTCCCTTGTCCAGTTCATGAATTCCCTGGAGTTTTGCAACGCTGTCATCCAGGTATCCGGGCACAGCAAGGGACACGGGAGGCGGTGGCCGTGGAGAATGTGAGCCTCGGAAGGGTTCCTTTAGAAATGGGCCTGCTGAAGACACATTTTAATAAACCTTTCTGGACTGTTGGCGCTTTCGAGTATACTGAATGTCCTTGAGTGAGTGAAAATGTTAGTTTATAGGTTTCTGGGAAGTTTTAACTGAGGCAAAAAATAAGTAGATTTTCTTTATCTTCTTTATAAAAAGTGTTAATTCTCTTTTGATTATCCACTTACCCATCAAAAATAAGTTCAATGCCTGACTCATTAAATAGATATTTTTAGACTTCTAAGTACTCCAAATTATACCACTTTTTACTTCAAGGTCTTCTTGGGACTCTACAAAGGAAAACACTTTATTTTGTTTAATGGTGCATACTACATAAAGAATATTGTTATCCCGATTGAATTTAGAAGAAGTTAAACATCTTCTTAGCAACACAAATTAAATTTGCTTTGAAATTGGCCTGCTTCAGGGAAAAAAAACCCACCAAGCACTGAACTCTGGTATATTTGGCTTCTTGATTAGATTTTTACCTTTAGATTCCTTGTTACTGTTTTCAATAAAGATCAGATTTTATATATATTTAAGGATGTACTGGCTTTTTATCCAAAAATGTCTTATTTCTATACATCATAAATATTGCCTTCCTGTTGGATTTATTAAGAAATCACATTTTCTTTATAGTGATTGTAAGGTGAAAAATGTGAGTTATTATCTCTTTATCTACCAACTAAAGAAATAGCTTCTGGAAGGAAATGCAAGTAAAATTACTTTAGTTCCCATCTCATTTTTATTGCTAAGTCAAAGGAAGTTTTATTTATATATAAGATAAATGGATTACAGCTGAAGTTATGTTTTTCTTTCATATACAGTCTATCAACAATTTCTTGTAGAAGTGTGTGGAAATAAAAAAAAAAAAAAATTAAACTATTAGTTCTTCCCCAAATGTACACACAGAGATTATCAGTAATTTAAAGATCTAGCCTCACTTCCCGAGAAATTGCTTTTTATATTGTAGTTTTACCTTTTTTTTTAAAGAGAAGCAGAGTTGATATGGTTAAGAATAGAAAATGATCCATTTCATACTTTATTTTGAAATTAAGGCTATATACTTTTAAAATTATTTTGTTTGGGGTTAGTAGCAAAAAGATAATTTGCAAAAGATATTGGTAAATAAAAATAAATACATAAATAAAAATATATCAAAATATATTTTGAAAATAAAATGTAGGAAGTGAACCTCTGATAATGTTTTCTGCTTTTGAACAGCACCCTTTTTTAATGAAAATATTTTCTAAATGCTGCCCTTGACAATATAAAGGATTATCAGAAAATACAGCTCCAAAGTGGGAAATTCTTTCTGCAAAATAAGTGCATTTAATTGTCTATTTTGACAGTTATACTCTTAAAAAATTAGTCACATATTGAGATGGGACATTAAATGATAGGGCCAAAAATGCTTTCAGTTTGTTTTAATTTATGAGTCCCTATACATATTCAGTGCATGTATTTTCTGTTTTTTCAACTAGAAAGTTAAAAGTTGTCATTTTTCAAATTTAAAAATCCAAACTGTTGATGCTGAATTCAACCACGTGGAAAAATTACATGGCATTTGGAAGTCTGAATTTTTGTTTAACTGTGGCATAAATGGCCCACATTTGGTTTTACTTTTGAGTTCAGGATATTTATGGAGATGGTGATTTTAAGAAGACAGGTTAGGATTTTAAGTATTAAACTTTCTCTCTTTATCAGAATTACCTGTTTCTCTCCTAGGTGGCTCATCCCTTGATTCGCAGTCAGCTTGTCAATTACATTTATAACGGATTCTTGGTGCCAGTCTTGGCTCCTGCCCTCCATAAGGTTGGTGATTAGATGACAGAATCTCTCATCAGTTTGCAGTACACCCTATGCAAACTGGGCAAAGTCAACATCATAAATCCACTTAATGTGCCACGTTAACCTTATTTCCCTTCTCCTTCCATCCACATTTCTTCGATGGTTCTAACAGTTTGCATCCGATGGGGTCCATTTGTGGTCCTAGAATACCGCACTGTGAATGTCAGGTGAGAGTCTAAATGAGGACTGGCAGGCGGACCAACTCATGGGCCAGTTCACAGATAGTGACTCCTTGGAACTCTGCTACATTGACCTCTGAGGCCAAGTGCCACAGAGATCAAGGTTGACTGCAGATGTGACATGTTGATGTGTGGTGGTCGCGCAAGTGCTGGGGCTTTGACATCTCCTTAATTGAACATATTTTTTTTATTATAACAGTTGTGACAACAAAAATAAAGTGAAGGCCAGTTAAGGTTCCATCAAAGACTGGCTGTGTCTTGTTAGCACCATTCTGAATTTCTCCTGATGCTCTCTCTTTGTCTAATATATCAACTGATATCATTTCCCTGGTGAGCTGTCAGGAGACACATCCATGGACCTAGAATTCTAATTTAAGCAGTTTTTTCTTCACTAAGAAAAAAGACATGCAAGTATTTGGTTCAGAGGATCTTTGTCAAGTTATTAGAATTGCCAGCGCTGGCAGGGAGAGAAGAGAGGATCAGCATAGCACATGTTTTTTGATGGAATGCCCACCTTTCTACATTGGGAATTTCCGTTTCCAAGGACTCCCATTTTCCAGAATCCAGGAACCCTTGATTATGGTCTTAGTGGAAGATACTTACCTCCTACCACCTAATGCCCTTTAAACATAGTGATACTATTTCCCCAAACAGGGAACTTGGTCTGGCTAGGGTTCTTGTGGTACTTCTAGGTTTAAGAGATATTCTTGGATATAGTTTAAACATCAACATATTGGACTTTATAGATTATTTGAGTGGTTATGGACACAAGGGGCTATCTCTTCGAAATTGTCTGTCTTAGAAAATATGGGATACCTCTGTGGAAAATGTAAGCCTGTATTTGTTTCCAGGTCGTCCTTCTGTTGGTCTCTTGCTGTTCTGGAGGCTGGTGGCGGGGTGGCTGTCCTGTATGGAAAGTCTCTAAGCCTCCACAGGGAGGAATTTTTCTCTTTGGAGGAATACAACAGCGCCATGGAGATTCTTTGGCAGTCATTATCCATATACTCTCACATGTTTAGACTTCCTCCCTCATTTAATCCCTTGCTTTTCCTCATTGACCAGTTAATATAAAATAATTTCCCAAGTCCTTGTTACAGCAGTGACAGTTATAGTTGTTATTTGTTCAGGATATTTTATGTTACTGTGATTAGCATACCTTGATGTTGCGAAGATGGCTGAGAACTCCTACCCCTGAGCTCCACCTCGGAGCTGTCAGGAGGTGTGGCCGGCCACTCTGCACTCCTGCACGGGTGGAAGGAAGCCATTAAATGTGCAGCAGCTCGCTAATGTGTCTCCAGAATGGCACGCCCGCTTCGTAGGGGTGAGCTCACACGATTTTGGTCACAGGGCTACTACCTTCAGTGCCAAGTCCAGTTTCTTACACTTAGGAGGCTGAACAAACAGTCCACAAATATAATGATGTTTGTTGAGGTGCCAAGCAGACGACATTCCCAGACAGCAGTTCAGCGGGAAAAATAGTTACACTTTACATGGAGTAACTAATATCCTTCTCAATTATGCCCGTAACGAAAACAGGAATTTTTTTTAGATCACCGAGTTATTAAGGTAGGTTTATTGGAAAAAATAGTGATTCTATAAAATGCAAAGGGAGTGTTGCTGTATTAGATTTGAATTTCCAGTTCCTAATTAAAATACCTTAACTTTTATCCATTGCAGACGGTCTCTCCCAGGGCTATTTAAGTGACTAGGGAGACTATTTACTCCATAACTGATTTTTCTCCCTGTTCCCTATTTTTATTATGTTGGTTTGTGTCTGTGTCATTCAGAATTAGGAGGTTAAGGGAGAAAGCAGGGAAAGGAGTCGGGGAGTGAGCACTTTCTCCTCTGGCTCCTGGCTCTGGCTCCCTAAGTGGCTGATGAAGAAAACAGCTTTTTCTGAGGGAGGGCAGAGGAAAGAGTCCAGAACTGGGTGAGTCTCAAGTTGCTCCTTGTGGGATCTGCCACCTCCTACAGTCTCTGTCCTCTCCTTTGATGTGGGAAGGGTTGCCTGGAAGTCTCAGCTCTGCTGAATGCACTGCTGTTCCCATTTTTCCTATTCTGCATGCCTTGCCTTGACACAGGAGTCTTATTTGATATCCTAAATGCATTTCCTCTGTGGGTGCTATCTCGGCCCCCAATTTGTACATCCCATTTTCATTACCTGCCATCAGTAGGCGGAGGTGAAATTGCTCTGTCTCCTAAATAGCATACCCGATCCATACTTAACATTTTTCCCACGCCACCATCCATACTCGTAAGCAAGGTTTCCTCGGCCTGTCTCAAGCAGAGGTGAAGTCATGACTGTGGGTGATGAAAGGTGGGTGCTTGACAAGTAAGCATTGTCTCTACCTCTCTCCGCCCACTCTGACAGGTGTAACACAGCACTGCCTCTCCTTTCAGCACTGTGGGACGGCCACGCACTCTTCTGTGTTAGACCCGAGGCATATCTGATATTGAAAAGGATGGCCTCGTTTCCTGGGCATCCGTACAGCTTCGCCATCTCTTATCCATGACTCAAAAATTCAAAAACTCCCCAAACAAGACTTTTTATACTTTATAGGGTGCTACAACGTTTCCTTTGCCAAACTCATGTTGGTAAACCCACACCTGAATGGTCTCAGAGCTGTTTTTACTCCACTGTGTTCATATTTGTATGTTTAGAGGAGCAATAATAATATACTTGATTCCGGGCCGCTGCCCTGGAACCACTGGGTTGTTTAGTAAATCAAGTGGATAGATGTTCCCTTTCTGAAGATGAAAAGTTTTGATTTCCAAAATGTACATGGTCGTCAGGATTTTGGATAAGGGATTGGAAGCCTGTTTGGGTCATTTAGGAAAGGACACATTTTTGGAGATAAGTTAAAAATCATACTTTGTAAAAGTCATGTTAGAGGAAATGCTGCCATGTTTATAATCTAAGTCATTAGGAAATTGGATCAGGCCACAGATAAGGCTAGATCATTTGACCAGATATGGCCACAGATACAGCCACATCGTGTTTTATAAAACTGGTTATTTGTGGCTTAAATGGGACAATCCTGACCCAGAAAGAGTTATTTCTGTTGTTTCTGTGTGTTTAACTTACCAAAACTAAATTTTTAAGGCTGAGTTGTCATTGGTGTGGTTGTGTCAGTCCAAGAAATAATTGCCAAAATAGGATTAAGTATGCAAGGATTTTATCAGAGAAATGATTATGAGACAGAAAATAGGCAGCAAGATGGGGAAGGCTTGGAGAAGTATCAGACTGCAGTACAAATCTGACAGCAAGTGATGGAGAGCTTGGCGGGGACTGTTCTGGGCTGCTGTGCAGTCTGAGAAAGGCCATCAGGAGTGTCTCCCAGGCGTGGTCTATCGTAGGGCCCTGCCGCACTCAGTCACTGGCCGGAGCAGCCTGTGGAGGGGTGTCAGGGATTTGAGATAGTAGCCGCAGGCGCCCTCGGTCAGTACCTCTGCTGTAGTTACAGGTCTAAGAGGCACGTTTTGCATGGTTCCACATGGCTGACCAGCTTTCATAGTTCCTATTTGTTAGAAGTAAAAAAGATGGACCTATATTTGTATAATTCTTAGTGCTCCTTCGTTGTGTGCAGAATATTCAATATTTAAGAATTTCAGATGATCTCCTCATACAGGCGTCATGTTGGTCAGAGTTAGCTGGAGGACAGCGCTTACTGCATCAGACTGAGGCATGCGGCAGTCATAGACAGCACTGGTACTTCAGAGGAAACAGCAATGCCTGTCCGTCTTTGGGTGTGGCACGAGCAGTTTGTAGGTGGGTTTTCCCCACCAAGGGCCAAGTTGATAGACCCTTCACCAGCTGGAATTGGTATCACTGGTCATGTCAGAGAGAGAAGTATGTATTAAATGGCCCACTGGCTTTTGAAGTTCTTCTCTAGAAGTGACAAGTAATTTCTGTTCACATTTCACAAACAAACCAAGTCGCCAGGCCTTGCCTGATCTCAAAGGGAAGTCTGGTGCCACCATTCCCCAGAAGAGAAGTCTCGAATGTGATTATCTGTCCCAGTGAATGTCACATGTGTTTTTGTCAGTCAGGGCCCCAGAAGAAACAGATGGCATTCCAGTTGGGTAGGGAAGGGCCTAGTTATAAGTATGGTGTTTCAGTGAGCTCCACTGCAAACTTAGTGACTTAAAACAACCAGTTGTAATTTGTACGACGTACTACTGCTTCTGTCTCAGGAATTCAGGCAGACCGCTGAGTGGGAGGACTCATGAGCTCTGTCGTCTGATGTCTGGAGCCCCAGTGGGATGCGTACAATGGCTGGGGCCTGAATAACTTGGACTGACTGCGTCTCACATCCCCACTTCCCTTTTTCCACACAGCCTCTTCGCAGGGCTCTTTGGGTTTCCTCACAGCATGGCAGCCTCTGGTAATTGCACTTCTCCTGTGGTGGTTGAGGGCTCCAAGAGACAGGAAGTAGAAGCTGCCCGTCTGGGAACCGAAACGGTATCACGTCTGTCATGTTTTATTGTTCATAGTAGTCACAGAGCTCCTCTCATGTTCCTTCAAGGGAAGAGGGTATAGTACCCCATCTCTTGACGGTAGGAATATCA
Organism: Solenodon paradoxus; assembly: GCA_004363575.1. NCBI lineage: Eukaryota > Metazoa > Chordata > Mammalia > Eulipotyphla > Solenodontidae > Solenodon > Solenodon paradoxus. The sequence goes on along the minus strand of RJWH01000272.1, from coordinate 593,886 downwards.
AAGAATTTGTGACCATACTTGGGGCAGTTTTACTATGGTTGCCATCCCTGGGCCCAAATCTGTGTGTGAAGGGTCAGAGCGCTACGTGGAGATTGCCACTTGACAAGAACAAGGAACGTCCATCCTGGGTCTCAACCCAACTGAGGCAGTTCCTCAGAGAGGTGGGTGAACAACCAAGCGGTCTTTCTCCTCCTTTCCTCCCACTGCCTGCTGGACTCCTGTGGGTGAACAGAGTGACAACTAGATGACGAAGAAGCTGTGTTTAAAATGTGGTTAATATGGGCCTACTGGGGCTCAGAGCAGGTGAAAGATGGACACTAGACAGAGGGGGCTGTTCTTAATACCAACGCTTTAGAGAGTTAGTTAGGAGCACAGTTGGCTCCTGTACGGTGTTTGGGTTTCCTGCCTAAGTAAAAATATGTCGCTGGGCATTTAGGCTGTTTACATGTTTTGTCTGTGGTGAACTGTGCTGCTCTGCAGATCAGGGCACAGAAACTTTTTCTGACTGGAGATTTCATATCTTCTGGGTATACACCCAAGAGTGGGATTACTGGAGCGAATGGTAGATCCGTCTTTATTTTGGAAGCCTGTTTGGGTCATTTAGGAAAGGACACCTTTTTGGAGATAAGTTAAAAATCATACTTTGTAAAGTATGGGCCCCAGAAGAAACAGATGGCATTCCAGTTGGGTAGGGAAGGGCCTAGTTATAAGTATGGTTATAAGTTATAAGTATGGTTACTTTGTAAAGTATCCGTCTTTATTTATTTGGGAAATCTCCATACTGTTTTCCAAAGAGGTTGTGCCAATTTACATTCCCACCAATAGTGTAGGATGTCCCTTTTTCTCCACACTCACTCCGACACCTGCTGTTTCCAGTCTTTTTGATGTAGACCATTCTCACTGGTGTGAGGTGTGCTATCTCATTGTAGTTTCTTTTTTGCATTTCTCTAATGATAAGTGATGTGGAACATTTTTCGGGTGTCTGTAGGCCTCCTGTATGTCTTCTTTCGATAGTATTGTGAACAAAAAGATAATAAATATTAAACATAAAAAAGGAAACAATGGCAGCTTAAACTTTTCTAGAACTACATTAGGAAAGTCTACTTTTTATTTAACTTATAATTACTGTTGAATTCTACGTGTTAGTCCTTGCTCTCTGGCACCTAAGATCATAGCTATATAGCGGGTATGCTAACAACATACTAAATATGAATAAACAAAGAAGAAACATCCAAGGCATAGGTAACCGTCAACCAAGTCAGGCTTATCGTGACTGAGATTCACGCAGAGGCAGGTCGGGCAGTGGAAGAGTCCTGGGCCGTCGGTCGGAAGAGCTGTGTTCTAGCTGGCTCTTGTGTTCATGGCGGTGTGGCTTTGTGCAAGCTTGCACCCTCTCTGAGTCTCGGCTTCCTCAGCTGCACAGAGGGGTTAATAGGAGACCAAACAGCACAGTTCGAACATCACACTCGGTTATATGCAAAGGTAGCGCCATTGTCCAGGACATTCGGCCCTCTCATGCAGTAAAAAGATAACATCGTTTTTCAGAAACCATTTAGTGATTGTGCGCCAGGTACCACGCCCCCCACCAGACCTGCGGGGGTAGTGAAGGGGCCTGAAAAATGCTCTTGTCTGCATGAAGTTTATAATATGGGACCCAGGAGGCTGGCATGTTAGCGACAAAAATAATCTAAATAAGCCCAGTAAGGCTAAAATAAGGGCTGTAGCAGGGAGGAGCCAGCACTGTGGGAGGCTGTGAGGGTCACAGTGGACTGAGCAGGCAGGGGGAGGGTAACAAGTGCAGAGCTGGAAGGTGAGCAGGTGGGGCAGGTCAGGGGAGCCGCAGCACAGCCAGGCTGGCATGACATGGCATGATACGGGGCAGGGAGGCCCAAGAAAAGACCCTAATTTGACTCCCAGACAGATGCGCATTCCTGGCTAGCAAGCAGGTTCTGTGCAGTGGGCGTCAGATGATAAGACCTCAGAACAATTTGGTGGTGACAGAACAGGATAGCTCATGTGGACTGGCATCGTGGGAAGTGAAATGGAAAGGATTTCAATGGCGGGGAAGGACTGGGGGGCAGGGGCCCAGGAAAACGGGGACAGGAGAACACAGAGATTCCAAAGAGCGGGAGGTAAGTCACTCACCAGCCCTAACACCCTCCCAAATACCTCTGAGAGACTCCGGCTTGACCCTCAGGTGCCATCACTAGCCCTTTCCTCACCAGTCCATTAAATGCACTTAAATACTTGCTTTCAAATGTTGGGAGTGTAAAGAATGGTTCTGTCAGTGAGCTGATGGCTTCTGACTCCCAAAACCAGAGTTTCCCAGAATGTGGGGACATCCTCATTCCAGAGTCTCCAGGAGGAGTTCGTTCAGTTGTTAGGACTCAGCTCCACATGAAGTTGTTTGGATTTCAGTCATAAATGTGCTGGTCTGGTATTTCTTTTGGTTTCGGGGTACTGGGAAAGAATGACGGGTAGACTTCAGGTGCCACGACTGAGAACATTTTCAAACCTCTGTTCTTTATCGTAGGCTTTTTCATACCTCAGGAGCAAGGTTTGGCCACTGAGATCTGTGGGCCAAATCTGGCCTGTGGCCTATTTTTTGATATGTCAGTTAAGCATGTTTTCAATAGCCATCTCTGGATGAGTAGAAAAAATAGGATATGTGTGTGTGTGTTTGGAAGACATGGTTGTAAAACCAATGGTCTCTGTGGTGGCTTTTAGGAACCCAGCACACATGTCACTCAGGAAATGGCTGGAACTCATCTACCCGTTGTTATCGTTCAAGCAGTGTGTCAGCACGCCAGCGGTGGTGGGAAAATCGGTTTTCTGGTAGATATTTTATGTCTGTTGTTCAGCCTTAAAAGAGAAGGAACTTCCAGGGCATGCCGCTGTATCTGAAGACCTTGAGGCCACTATGCAAGTGAAATCAGCCACAAGAAGGCAGACTGTTCCACACTGCAGGTGTGAGGTACCTAGAGGAGTCAAGTTCATGGAAACAGAAAATGGAAAAGTGGCTGGCAGGGGCCAAGGGGCGGGAGTGTGGGGAGCTTCCTGGGTCCTTCGCCCTTCAGAGTGGTTAGGGGAGTCCATTTCATGTTCTGGGTGTTTTACTACAGTTAAAGAGAAAGTTCTTTTACATTTAAAAATACGTATTTAAAAGCGTATATGATAGGAACTGTATGTGACTCATAAAACCTCCAACATTTCTCCTCCGGCCTGTGACAGAAAAGTTTGTCCATCCCTGTGCGAGGAGTTAGCATGGCGTCCTGTGTATTTTAATCAGTGCATGTTGGAAGATGGTGATTGTAGCAGAAGAAGGTCCTCAGATGGATAGAACTATCCTGTTGAAGGATCAGCAAGTCTATAAAAGAATGAAAAAAACTGTAATGCAGTCACCAGGCTGAGGGCGTCACAGTCACAAGCGGAAGTGAAACCGGTTCTTGGCTCTGTCAATAGCTTGCAGGGATCTTTGTCCAGGTATTTGTTTGGGGGTCGGTAGCTGGCAAAGATGACATCACTGCTTGCCCTGATGCCAGCAGGCTTAGAAGGAGGGGCTGGCAGGCCATTAGGAGGGGGAAGGGTGACGCATACCCGGGCACTGTCCTGTGGTTTCTGTCAAGTGTCTTGTGAACCAGAATGTTCTTCCCTTGTGTGGGTTGTTTTGACTCGTTTATTTGGAGACTGTTAGGCAGTGAGAGCAGGAGTTTGGAGCTCTCTGTAGTCACTGGAGGTGTGAACTTGAGGCGAGTGTGCTGCTGTGGAGGATGGATGGAAGCAGAAATAATTATACACCATCCTTTTCCGCAGGCAGCTCACAGACATTAGCAGTAATAGCTGTGACCTCAAAGAAGCCTACACCTGTTTCATTCGGCAAATGATTCCATACAAGTGCGCTTGAACAGCAGAAGTAAAATATCTACCAGAAAACCGATTTTCCCACCGTTGCCGGTGTGCCGACGCCCTGCTTGAACAATATACCATGGGTAGAATAATTCTAGACATTTCCTGAGTGACAAGTGTGCTGGTTCCTAAAAGCCACCGTGGAGACCATTTGTTTTACCATCGTGTCTTCCAAACACGCACATACATATTCATGATCTGTACCCTGTGAGCTCAATAATTCATGGTTTATTGACTTAGGTTGATGGATGGAAGTTTTGGGGGGACTAGAGAAGAAAAGATGGAAAATTTGTGCTGCTAGGAGCAGCCATGTATGTGTGTCTCCCAGATGCTGTTACTGTGTCTGGGGCGGAGTGCCCTGGGACTCCCTGAGAGCAAGGGGTGTTTTGACTTTTATACCCCATGAAACTAGTGAAGATTTTTTAGAGCAATTAAATAGCACCTTCTACTTCACACCACGAATAAATGCTAGTGAGTTATAACTGGGTGCTGGGTCTACGGGAGAAAACACGCTGGTTTTAGTCTCCAGCAAGGCGGGCAGTGCAGCCTGTCACTGAGCCGTCACTTAGTCCCACCTCTTGTCACCCTTCCTCATGCAACTCCAGGCTGGGAGGCGGTGGAGGGCGTCCATCTTTTCTGGCAGACGCCCCATTGCATTTTGGGTACTCAGCATGGTGTCCCTCTATCCCTCTACTGTCACCTATGTCACTTCCTGATGGAGAAACAGCTTCACGTTTGACATCTGGTTTCCAGATGGCATCCATCAGGTCCTACTTTTCAGTGGGAAATCGAAAGGAGGAATCAAAAGCATGGATTCAGAGGCGATCTTGGCCCTGGGACTTGGAGATTTTTATATTTCAAGTTTGGTGATTCTTTGCTAAATCTTTTATCATTTCCCTTGAGCCCAAACTAGACTCCAGTTCTGGGGTGAACCAAACTAAAAACTGGTGTGATAATGTTTTGGTCTATGTCATCTTTCTATTCATGCATTTGTTTTAACATTTTTGTATTTTATTGCAGTCACTTTGTTTTTACAAATTAAAATAAACTCATATGTGTAGGTCTCCACATGTACAGTTTCCCATTCCTCAGATACATGTCAGCACACCCTGCCCTCCACCACATCACCATTGCCCACCATTGTCCAGTGGGCTCCGCCACCATTTGCCCCTGCCTCCTGGAGATTCCCTGTTGGTCACCTCAGTTCTGTTGCAAATGTTCCAGGGTTGATTATGTTTTATCTGTTCCTTTGTTTTGTCTATTCACATTCCGCCCATGAGTGAGGTCATCTGGTATCTAACTTTCTTCTCTCTGCATGTTTTAAAAATCGCTGTCGACATTATTGACCCAGGTTCCATCACTGAGGCTCCGCACATTGTCCTGTGTTTGCCAGCTCTTTCTTCCTCCTTCTGTAATGATGGTGAGCACCTCTCTTCCCTGCAGAAGTTGGCTTCTCATCATGTCTGGAGTAAAAGCCCAGTTACGAACACGGGCCTGCCCTCCACTGCACTGAAACATAGCTGTGAGCCCGCCCGGGCGTAGGCTCCTGCTCTGGGGAAGGATGGGATCACCAGCACGTCCTGGGGACGTGAGTGACCTCCTGGAAGTTGCTGCTGTCCTGCAGCCTCTCAGGTAGGCTCCTGCAGGCTCCAGTATTTCCTTTAGGCCCTGCTGGCATCTGGGGACTGGTTGAGCTCAGCAGGAAAGCTTGACACACCTGGTGCCTTCTCAGGCACATGTTATGCTGGGGTCCCTGTCTGATGCTGGGGTGATCAGGAACCTGGGATGGCTGTGGTGGGGCCCAAAGAATCATTCAGTCCCCTCAGCTACCCTGGACTCACACAGAAGAGCGCCCGGGAGCAGCAAGGACCGATGTAACTTGTCACTGGAGTCTGTCCGTAATGGCCGTGGAACGAGGTAATTAAAAGTGCAGTCCTGCCGTGGACCCGCAGCTATGTAACACGGACCCGCACAGCACCATTAAATGTGGATGGAGAAAATCGTATTAAACAGGCCAGCTCCAGACAGCCTAAATTAATAAGTGCCCCAGCCAATGAGCTCCTGCTGTTAAATAAACCTAGAAGATTTCAGTGATGGTCATGAGAGGCTTGGACTGGGAAGTAGCTTGATTATTAATTGAAAACTGCAAGTTTAGTGGTGCCGTCTAATCGTTCCATTAATGCATTCTATTCTGTTCGTACAGTTTTGGGAGGCAGTCTAGCGTCACAGATCGAAAAATGGCTTTTCAGGTCGGAGAGACCTTGACTTGAGTTCCGGCTCTTTCGTGCTGAACTCACAACGTGACTGGGGCAGGTGCTTTCATCTGTACGTATGTTGGCTCCAGATGACAGTACCATCTGACTGCATTCTCGTGAAGAATAAATAAAATACTGCATTTAAAGTGCTTTTCGTCTCTGGCACTTAGTAGTAAGTACATGTTACCTGTAACCAGCGGAACCTCTAAAATGAGCATCTGTCACACCAGGTGCTGCTGGACAGTGATCCTGGACCATTTTCAGTCACTGTAGTGATTTGATTTTAGATAATATGTTCCTTAAAACGTTTTTGTGTTATTTCACAGCTAGCACAACTTTGGATTTGTTTTCCATATTTCCCTGAGGACATGTCCGCTCTGTCATTCTTAGAATTATCTTCCTGTTCTGCTTCAGTGCTGTCGGTTCTCAACTTAAATGTGCAAAGACAGTGACCCTGACCCGGGAATTTCTCACATGCAGACTCCTGGGCACCGGAGACCTGACTTAATAGGCGGGGCTGAGTCCCGGCAAAGCCCCTTCAGCCAGCACCCAGGCGTCTGAGTGCCACCTGGCGTGACCACCTTCATCTCTTCTGCTGGCACTTTGGCTGTTTATGTGCTTTCATTAGACAGGGCTTCTCGTTTTATGTGTGATCTCAAGTGTCTTCACCCAGTTAAAGGTTCACGTTTTTCATCTGCAGTGACCCCCACCCTGCCAGCCTCCCAACAAAGTGGTGTTCATCAGCCGAGGTGGATAGAGTGTACTTTGGGAAGCTATGGAGTCTTTTCCAGATGAACAAGATGTTAATATGGCAGCTGGATCTGCCCTGCCTCCCTCTGGAGCTGTTTTAGCCATCGAAACAAATCCAGGTCAAAGTACTTTGCATAATTTAAGGACTTAGTAGTGGTAGTGTCCAAAGGTGAGAGGCGATTGTTGGGTTCTGAAGTGTTTCTGCTCCCTGATGTGTATCTAGTGTTTGATTGAGAGAAGTATCGCCCATTGTGCTGGAGCTGGGGCAAGTGCTCTGAAGTCAGCTCTGCTCTCTGTGTGCTGCCATTCAGCTACGTGAACGATGAGATCAAGACCGTAAGAATGACTTTCAAATGGAAATGGGTCAGTTTGGCCAGGGCCAACGCTGGACGCACACTGATAGCATGTATACCCCAGAATATTCTAAGGCATCTTGTTCCACTGCTGATGCTCTCCTACCTGATGCCTTGGTGCCTGTGGGCAAAGGGAAACTGAGTGCCCCTTGTAACAGTAAAGATAGAATTAGAAGGGTTTAGAGGGAAAATGGTGGCTGTAAGGGACACTGGAGCTCTGGTGGTGGGTGTGGTGTGAGACATAGACTGAGATGCAATTTCCGTATCTTAAATGGAATTGAGCACTGTGAGCTAAAGAGATAAGAAATATTACTAAAAAAAAATTTTCACATCCATATTCTAGGTTAGGTGGGAAGATGATGTACACAGACATTTAGACCTAGATGCCGCTATAACTTTTGTCTTCATCAATATGTAGAAAAGTCCAAGAGACTCCCTTGTTTACCCAGAGCTATCACTTGGACCTCTGTGGAACGTAATGAAATGTTAAGTATTTATTATGCAAAGTCTCTGAGAATGTGGAAATAGGTTACAACAAAGGTTATTGGAACATTTACTTCCTCTTCTTTTCCAAAAATATCTTGTAATCAATATCTAAGGCCTTGTGCTAAGTTTCCATCCTACTTCAACACTGAGCATTTGAGTATTTTGTAGACCCGGAGCCTTCAGGTAAGGCACGTGGTATGTGTTCCTCTGAGACCTGGCCATATAGTCATATACATGGAAGCCCACATCGCTCCCCTCATTTTGCATATTCTCGGAACAGATAGTGAACTAAATGCCCCCGGGACCCACGACAACATCACCTGGGCCCAAGGGCAGCTTCGTGTGTCCTGGGGACATTTTGTCTCCATGACACTAGACTAAACACCGCTCAGGTAAATAGACTTGGCGATCAAAGAGTAAAGGCAAGTTCGTTGACAGAAACCTTAACGTGTGCTGGTATCTAGTGAGTAGGTTTTTATTGAGGCTATCGTGTCATGTAAATTTTGGAGTAAATTCTACCTCGGTTGTTGTTCCAACCCTCTTACTTGCTGGGTGTGTGCCTTTGGGCAGAACCTTCAGGCTCTCTGAGTCATTTTCCTCATTTGTTAAATGGAACTTAGAATATTAGTGCCTGCCTTGTAGGATTTGTGTTAAATGGTACTTTAAAAATGACACCTGGCACTTCCTAGGTGCCATGCATGTATTAACTAATTTAATACTGTTTTTGTTCGTATTTTGTGCTTGTTGGAAAATCGTACTTTTAGATGACTCAGAGGTCCTTTCATTGACCTGTAATGTATGAAAATTGGCATATGGACAGGAGAAAATAGAGACCTGTAGATATCAAGGCAGTAAGAGAAGTAACTCAGAGACAAATAAGATTCAGAGTTCCCTGGGCGCACATCCAGCTTCATGGTGTAGTGCGGACGTTTGAGTCTTATGTTGGCTTGTCCGTCCACCCAGCTCGCTCTCCACAGACTCACCTCACATCTGACCCATATGCTGTACACGAGGGCGAATCGGTCTTCCAGTGGATGCCTCTGCGCGTGCCTTCCCTCTACTGAGACACTTTTCTGCAGCTGCACTTACCCATACTTTCCTCCTCCTCCAGTGTCCGGACTACATGCCACTTCCTTCTGAAAGTCTTCTTGTCAAATCACGTGAGGCATTCACTTTTCTCTAGATTTCCTTGGTATCACTCATGTGGCCCTTTGAGGTGATCTTGTATAATCTTTATGGGCTTAATATGGCTTTTACCAGGAGGTAAGCCTCATGACAATAGAGACCCATGTATGTTTGTTTAGTCTTCCATTCACCGAAGAAATACTACGGAAGTTATGTAGCACATTGTCTTGTACCTAATAGGCACTTTGGTGTTCTCTAAATAAATACACGAATTTGAGAATCTAGATATGGTCACTAGGGTGTGGGTGTGTGTAGCAAGTGTGAGTGAGAGGAGAAAGCAAAGGAGAGGTTAGATTAGTGCTGTTGGGTCAAGTCAGGTTGATGAACTGATGTTTGACCGATGGCTGACATTCTGGGGTGGCCTGTGGTGGGAAAAAAGTGATTAAAAAAAGGACTAGAAATGACTGGTCCTGAAAGATAGGTAATTCTTCATGTTTCTAGGTGTCCAAAAGGGAAATAACCAGATTTGAGACACTTATTACTGGAAAAATAGAGATATTTTATAAAAAGAAAAATACACAAAAGCATTTATGAAGCATTATGACTCTAGATTCATGGTGGAAACATGCTCTCCACATGTAGCAATGAAGTCAGGAAGGGACACACTTTTCTTTACTGTTCTTGGAGTGAGCTGCTTATGACCTAGCAAGTTAAAAATAATTGGCGATGTTTCATTGCCGTGGTTGGCGATCAAGACGTCACACACTCTGGGGAGCACATGTGATATTTATAGCAAGAATAACTGGAGTAGCGGTCCAGGTTCTTTCTTTGATGATAACATTCTGTCTGACAGCATGTAGAGTTTTAGAACTTTGAAATCCATTAGATCTCAATTTCATAGAGGAGCAGTGTGTGGAGCAAAGGTGAGGGACGCTCGTTTAGCTCGTGTCCTTGGCATATGGCTCTCCCAGTGCCTGGCACCCAAAAAGTGAGTGCCATTTATTTCATGGAGCTTGTCAATCTCTATTGAAGGACAGCAAAGGTGTCATTTGGAAGTAAGCTTCAGAAACTTCACTTATTCAACTGGATAGAAGAATACTGAACATTATTGAATAAGTTAATTGCCCAGATGAGCACTAGAGGATTTCCCAGGAATCACAGCAGGGTTGGACTAATTCCCAACTCTCTAAATGTTTTCTTATAACCCCATAAATGTTTTTCTGTAAATAAGTGAATAACATCCCAGTTTAAAAAAATTCACAGACTGAATGGATTTCAGGAAACATACTGTTTGTTTTTAGCATTCTTGCCAAATCTAGATGGAAAGACTACATTGGAGATAGAAACATAGTGCATTATGTATGTATACTCATAGAATTTCAGTATTAGACGTAGTTTTGAAGATTGTCTAGTCCAGCTTCTCAGCTTTCAGATCAAGATATTGAGGACCAGCGAGGTTAAGTGACTTGTTCAGGTTCCCACAGTGAATTACTGACTGAGCTTGAACCAAATCAGATCTTCAGGTCTTGAGGCTGCACTATCATCTCTTTCTATTACCCCTCTGAAGTAAATCTTAGTTCCATGCTTCTTCCATGGACTGCGTTAACTTGTGAGCTTCTGGTACAGAATTTGGAAAAAGAATTCTTCTGCTTTTGTTAGTTGCAAGGTAGAGAGATTTCTTTGAAAGCACTTGCCCTCCTTTCAAGGTGACTGAGCAATTCAGGGACCGCTGGATGCACCCATATTCATTTTTAGTGTGGTCCTTGAGTGCCTCCTCCTGGTAAGTCTGCTCGGAAAGGAGAGCTTGCGCCATCTAGTGGATCTACGAAGAGGCTCTAGGGTTTGATTATTTGGTTGGCCTTTCTTTCAAAAGAAGAATGGAACAATATTTCTACCTAATTAATCTGCAGATTCTCACATGGAATCTTTTGTTCATACCATCAGAGTGAGATTAACAGCCTAGATGTTGGTAGGGTAACTTTATCTCTCAGAGTCAGAAAAATGTTATTGACCTACCCTTCTCTTCTTACTGGTGGAAAGAGGATAAGAAGGTGGGTTTTCAACCAGTACTTGGATTCTTTTATATTAATTCAAAACATTAACTCTTCTGTAATGGGCCCTCTCATCATAGTTGGGAGTTAGTCCAATCTGTTATGATTCCCAGGAAATCCTCTAGTGCACGTTTTGGACAATTACTCAATAATGCTTAGTATTCTACTACCCAGTTGGATAAATGGAGTTTTTGGAAGCCTCCAAATAATGCCTTAGTTTTCTTTCAATAGAGGTATTTTAATTTTTATATTTTTAAAGGAAAGTTGCAGGAAGGAATGAAGGTGAGTAGGCAGGTAGGAAGGAAGAGTCGGTGGGGGGGAGGGGTGGGGGGAGAAGCATCTTTATTTTTATTCAGTTGTGCACACTGATTGTTCCCTCTGGACCCAGGACTCGAACCCGGGGGTATGTGGCCTGTGCTCCTTCAGAGGTGATTGATCTAATTGCTGCTTCACCAGGGCGCACCTCAAGCAAGGTTCAAAATGCTTTCACAAGCTCTGCAAAAATACGTATCTCTTGGACTGGTGGCAGAAGATGGTATCTGTCCAACAGGATAACTTGATGACTGAGTGGATGACAGACACAGGGCAGGGGAGTCTCACCTTGCTCTGTGATCTGAAGTGCTTGGTCACCAGCTGGAGCTGAGTGTGCTTTTAGACAGACTGTAGCTGGTCATCTTTATATTGACAACATACTGCTCAGCAAACACAGGATTCTTTTGTTTGTTTGCTTTTGCTACTCTGTCAGCTGAAGTATCTTAAAAACAGCTTAGCACCTGTGTAGTACGGTCGTCCGTGGTGACAGCGACCCTCACCTGAGTGCACTTCGGAATCAGCAGGGAAGCCAGCCCCACCCCTGGGGATGCGATGTAGCTGGGTCCAGGATGGCGTGATTGTGAGTATTCCTCAAAGTTCCCAGGCGATTCTAACCTGGAGCCAGGGCTGACTACCCTGCTGTGTGATATTCCTGGATGTGTGTTGTGAATTTGAACATGGAAGTCCATACTTGAAAACCAGTATTCTCCGGGACCGGAAATTATACTGCCTTGTGATTGGAGGAATGATGTTATCGAAACATCATCCAAATCACTCTCTGGTTTGCATTCTAGTTGGTGCTAGTCGCATCAGTCCTGGTGCACGGTCCAGGGCTGAGGAATGGAAGTCCCTTCAGGAACAGCCAGGAGCACTGAGGCCCAGAGGCTAATGTTTCTGTGACAGTTGATTGTGGTATTATAATTGCCCTCAATTGTCCAGTTACCTGATTTGATTATGTATCATTGACACTTGTTTCAGTGACAGGAAAGTTAACATCTCATGTTAAATTACTTTTTCTCTTATTGGTTTTGAGAGCATTCCCCTCCCCCACCTTGACTTACTGATGAATTTCACATGTGTGTGTGGGGTGTGTGTATGGAGTGTGTGGAGTGTGTGTATGTGTGTGTGTCTTCCAGAGTAACGTGTTCAATGAATTTTTTGGAGAAAAGTCTCAAGAGCAGCTTCCTTCTGAGTTGGCTGGAGAAGGGGTTGGGAACAGAAAGGGTAGGAATGCGTTAAATCTTCCCAAAGTTGTTACTTGAACTCTTCTCATGGGAGACAATGTCTTTGACCTTAATCAGTCCACACAGTTGACAGAGCTATTCAGTTTCAAAGTATTTCTGCTCTGTTTTCAGAGGGCAGGAGATGAGAGCATCAGGAATTGCTAGAATTCTTGTCTCTACTTTTTTTATCAAGATAGTATAAAGAACACAAAATTTGCTCTCAGGAAGACCTGACGTCTGATGCATCTGGTCTCTGCCGCTTCTTAGGTAATTTGGGGCCAAGTATTGAGCCTCAGCGTTCTTCTCTGTAGGATCAGAACCCTAAAAAGTGAGTGAACTTCTCTGTCAGAAGAGAACCCTAAAAAGTGAGTGAACTCAGGTAACGTATGAGAAACACCTAAAACAGTGTGCGACACAGAGTGGAGACTCCGGCAGCAGCAGCTTTGACTGGAATTATTACAAACTGTAGTAATAATTAGTGAAAATGGTCATCAGAAAGCCTTCTCCCCCCTCCTTTGGAAATCATGTCTGAGCTATGATTGACTTCGTGGTCCGTGTGTCCAGGTGTCCTTCCAGCGGACTGAGCATGGGACGGCAAAGGGCTGTTGACAGAGGCCCCAGCTGGAAAACATGTCCTCAGAATTTTCACTGTCACGCAGTCAGCAAGTTAAAAGTTAGTCTCGTTACATATGAATCGCTTCATATGTAGTTGTTCCCTCAAAGAGTTCATTTCACTAATCTTTCATCGGTGTAAATCCTGCTTGTTTACTTCAGAGGGACGGATGCAGGTTTTTATTGAAACAGTGTGGAAGGGGCCTTAGTAGTGGAGAAAGGAAAGCATGACTTTTGGGGGTCTAGACGTGAAACCAGGGGGTGGTGTGGGCTTCAGCTGTGGGCTGTGTAGAAAATGGGGGACCGTGGGGAGACGGGGGAGGAACTGCGCAGTCGCAGGGCAGGCAGCCCAGACACGACAGCCCGCAATTTTGAGTTGCTGTACTGAGTTCCTTGTTGGGACTGCCTGTGTCTTAGGGCCACCTCTGTCATTTGCTGGAAGGTGGCAGTGTACAGGAGACAGTGCCCTTTCATCTCGGCACTGGGCCTAGATAGAAAGCATGTGGAGGAGACAGCGTAAACAGGCTCTGCACAGCTCAGCGACATACCTGTGCAGCAGTTTCAGAAACGTCTAATTGAGGGGTGAAGGGCTGTCTTCCCTGTAGAGGTTCTGACAAGTTGAGAAATAGGAGAAGTGTAGGAGGCAGATGGAAGACCAAGATGGCACCTTTACTGCCAGCTGACTGGAGAGCAGGATTTCTTGATTTTGAATCCGGAATTAGACTCACTCAGATGCACCACAGAACCTGGGGTGGAAAGAGCAGAGAGGGCGGTGTCCCTCCTCCTGGCCGCAGAGAGGGGAAGGCAAGAGTTCCTAGGGGCCGGAGGTCCTGCATGGAGGTGAACATTAGGATCGGAGGCCTCATTTTCTTGGTTAGGACTACAAAATCCAACATCTCTAAATTCCAGCAAATTTATAAGTGTTGATTCCTTTTTTTTTTTTTTTTTAAAAGAAGCATTTCCTGTTATTTGTATTTAGTTATGCACATTGGTTGTTCTCCTAGCCCTAGGCTGAGAATCCAGGCTCTTGGGATGTATGTGGACTGCATTGGACCAGAGGCAGTGGATCAAATCACTACTCCACCATGGCCTGCCAGCAAGTCGTAATTCTTTTTTAAAATAGTGAAACAACACAGATGGGGTGGTTTAAATGTCATTCCCATGCCCAAGAACCTAGCATGTCTCTACTACCTGCAGAATATAATCTGGACGTCTTCACAGGTTTCTTTGAAAACCCCCCCTGATCTGGCCCCATTCTGCCTGTTAACCTCCCCGGCTTCTCCCCAATTTCAAAGGCAATTTGAAGTCAGAGCTGTATCTTCGTCGTTTTCCATAATGACTACCATGTTCCAGCTGCATTATTTCCCTACTTCCTGTGTGTTTGTCCGAAATACATTCATGTGGGAGGTCTCAGCACAGGCACCCATTTCAGGCCTGGCTCAAGCACACGCCGATCTCTCTCTTCTCTAAACTGCCACTGTGCTCGCAGCGGGGACACACCGTTCAGCGCTCGTCTCATCACGAGCATTTACCAGCCAACTCTGTAAGTGCCGAGAGGGACAGGATGTTTCTTAAACATCTTTTGTGTATTCTCAGCTATAGCACATTGTACACATGAAAAACGCTCAGTAAATATGCCGTTGGTTAAATGAATGTATCAAAAGAAAGTGGCTAGCACCCCGATCACTGCATTAGAATAGAGTTATGTGGTGCTTATGCTGGAAGATAAAACTGCCAATGCAAAAGAAATGAAATTAGTTCTTATTTCATGTCACTGATGGGATCAAAGGACCTCAGATTTTTGTAACTGAAAGGATAGATCATTTGATTTAACACCATTATTTTACAGCTGCGAACACAAGGCTGGCGACTTGAAAAGAAATATTCAGGGTCTATGAGCTTAATATTTGTGGAAGGAATAGAAGATGCAAAGCAGATGATTTTACAATTCTTTAACATTAGATGATCAACAGAAGGGTTATGTGGCAGCTTTTTATTTGCTTTAGGGAGCCCTTTAAGTGTTCCAGAGTGCTGTTCTATTATCTTGTAAAGCCTCACTTCTTTATTCCTCACCAAAGTCTGCAGAGGAAGGCACTTTTCATAGAAGCTGTCATGAGAACTCACGGCTCGCCTCCTTTGTTGACATGCGTGAACCTAGCACGCAGGTCCGAGGCTTGCTTTACGTAAAAGCCACACAGTGACATACAGCAAGGTTATGTGACTTGTCCGGGCCACCGGAGACGGAGGATTAAAATGAAATCCCAGGCCATTTACTACAATCACATCTCTCTCTCCTTGAAATTATTATCTGTGGCCTCTCAGAGAATTCCGTCTCGGAAAGGGAGTCCATTTTTGGTTCCCATACCAGCAAAGAGAAAGAACAGCCAGTACAAGTACTTAACCACCAGGGTAGAAAGTTAGGAATCAAGTCTAGAGAAAGGACAGCCTGGCTTTCACAAGTACCCGTTACCAACGTATAAGAGAAGTAGGAGGGCATGCAGGGAGGACAGGTCTACCATTTCTCTTAGCTCTTGTACAAGCCGGGCCGGCTGCCCCAGTCTCGTGCTGCAGAGCGCCTAGACATCAGTGACCACATTTAACTATTGCACAGAAGTATCAAGCACCATGTTTTGGTTATTTCTACCACTGTTTCTTTTCATTAAATTGAAAATATTTTAGATTTTTTATTAAAAAATGGGACTTTAGTATTGACTTTTGTTCATTTAGGAATGAACAGAAAAGTTAACTGATAAGTATATACAATTTTTAAATAAAGTTTTTATACACTGAGTCAGAGTCAATTTGGCAAGTCATAGCACTTATAAATAGTATGCAGTCGGAAATGCCAGAGGGCATTGTATTAGTAAGACTGTGTTACATATTGTAAAATATAATTCTGTGATGGGTCATGGTGAAAAAAAGTTTGAATAACACTCTTCATGCTTTGGAGTACTATTTGGAGAACAGGTTATGAGATTAGTTTTGCTATTCCATTTCTCCTTTATCATGAACAGAAATATTGGTCTTCTCTTGGTATAAAGTATTCATTTATTAATTCATTCACTCAACAGATATATTTTGAGCTCCCATTAAAGGCTCAGTGTTATTCTGTGAGGGATAAGACCTCTATAGTAATTTATTTGCAGAGCAAATCATCTTATTTTCTGGGAAAGCACTGTGTCGATTTGTATAAACTTTAGCTGTAGATAGCAGAAAAATCCCTTTAGTGACCTTTTCCTTGCTCTGTATATTAAGCAACAGTTTGTTTTCACCTCACTGGCCGGCACAGATACAGCCACACCTAGATGCAAAGGAAGAAGGGAAATACAGTTTTTTGCTTATATTTTAAAATTGTTTTTAGAGGAAGGCAGGAAGGCAGCAGGCTGGAACGATGAGAAAGAAGGAAAAAACATTTTATTTATTTCCTTGTTCATTTTAGTTCTTACCCGCTGCTCCGGACCGAGAACCTGGGTCCTTGGGCTGTATGTGGACTGTAACCCGGGCCTGGGCTTAACACCTCAGCCACCAGGGTATGCTGGGAAATCGTTTTTTAGCTGTAAAATTAGGATATAGTCCTAAGGAAGAAGCAAACCTCAAGATTCTTACATACAACCAGATGTTTTGTTTCTTTTGATGGGAAGCTGGAAGTCTAACATTCTAACTATTGAAAAAGCCTGGGCTGGGCAGGCACAGGGGGTTGCAGGTTGTCAGCTGCACAGAGATACTCTGCTGAGAGAGCAGACAGAGATGACGTTCACTTCTGCCTGCCTGCCAGCGTGCGCCTGCGGGGTCTGTGCCATCTGCAGGAAGAGCTGCCTTGGTGGAATGGGCAGTCACCACTTTCTGCTTTGACCAAGCCGTCTGCTTACTGGCTTGTGGACCCAGCGGCAGAAATGCACTGGTGGGCTGGTTTGGGCTCAGGACTGGGGCCTGGGGAGTCTAGAGGTGGCCTTCGGCCTTTGACGGAGACAGGCCTGCAGCTCTGCCCCTTCTCCTGGCATAGCTCGTCTCACCTCGTTTCACTACTTCACAGATTATAGAAGTTAGGTGACAACCCAACCTTAGCACACGCGTACACGCACTGCATGTTTTCAGAGCCTGAACCAATCTCAGGTCCCTTCAAGCCCCCTCACCTCTTACCTCTTCGTAGTGCTTCATGTCACTTCGCTTCCATTGTGTGGGAGGAAAATGAGGGCTATATAAACTAAGCTTACTTTTACTTTGATTTGAAACGGAAAATTAGATTTCCTTCGTTCTTTTTCATTTCAACAAGTGCTTGAGGGAGATAAAACTGTACCAATGGATTCAGTTCCTAAGCATCAGAATTATGAAAAGATAGGAAGGGTCCTATCCTCCCTACATAGGGAAATATGAAAAACACTCACACAGCAACCCCCTTATCTAAGGCAGCCAGGAGGTGCTTGTCTTGGAGACCCACGTGGAGTGGGCGGGGTGGGAATCTAATCTGGTCTGAAAGTGAATCTTTTATTCTTGGCCTGCACTCTCCTAAGAGAGTTTTAAAAATGTATCAGCAGCAAATGCCCTGCAAGTTTTTCTTCAGGTATTCAAAGAAAACCAACCAACAAAACATGGGAAACAGAAGTGTAGAGTCTGCTGATTTTACCTTCCTGTATAATTTTCTTTTGCCACCCACCACCCAGCCCCCCAACTTTTTTCAAGGGCTGGCTCTGTGCACATTTGTATGTCTGACTTGCATCTCAGGTGAGAGAGGGAAAGAAGAGTCTGACAGGAGGCCCTCTGGTGCCGGATGATGAGCAGGTTTGGGATAACAAAGGAAAACAACCAGAAAGGCTAGAATTATTGAATTTGCTCGGGCAGACACCTGTGTGTTTCCTAAGGCTTCTATTGTGTTGAGTTCTTTCCAGTTCTTGTGGAAAATAAACCAGGAGTGAAATCTGTCTTTTATCATCAGAGCTTGCCTTTGTTACAGTTTTGGTGTCTAGGAAAATTGGTCTGTATGACATTCTACCCCCAAATGATACATTTAACCCAACAGGCAGATATCAAGGACTGGGTGTGGGGGCTGGGGAGGCCCGGGGAGGCCCGGGGAGCAGGCCTCAGATGCCACCTTTTTGTCACTGTTCTCAGACACATCATTCACAATAGACTGCTGGGTGGGACACTAGCTAATGAGCTGTTTCCTTTTACTGTTGAGTTTAAAGGCAGTCTCATCAGAATTCAATAGTATTGTCTTATGAATCAAGAAGAGAAATTTAAGGAACCCCAAGGAAGCATTTCTTTTTGCCCAATATATCATTTTTCTAGGTTTGTCATAATTCAAGAGCATGACGTGAGTTAGACTCTGTTTTCAATGAAGTGTTGCTCGCTATCAAAGGAAACATTCCTCTCCTGTTCACATGTTGTCAAATTAATCTAACTATCTTGCTAATAACAAAGGTCTCCCGATGTGGACTGTGAAAGCTGAGGGTTTTTCTGTTTGTTTCTTTTTTTTTTTGCCTTTAATGGGTAACAGCTCTGCTGACTTCAATCTTGACACTTATTGATTAGCCTTTGAGACTGTTGGTTGCCGGGCACCTCGAGAATTCACACTGTAGGTCAGTACAGTCGCTTCTGGGGTAAGTTTACCATCTTTAAAGGATGGATAAATGCATTAAGAAAACTGAGAAAGGAATGGACTCAGCTCAGAAAAGAGGAAACTGAGAGATTTAGAAAGAATTCCAGAATAGGAGAAGCTGAGTTTGGGGGGATAGTGTTTCCCCACCACTTCTTCAGGGTGGGCAGGAGAAGGCATGACATAAATTAGCGTGGAGTCTTCCATCAGCCTGGAGAGCTTTCTGCCTGGGGAGACCCCCAGAGCCCCGCTGCTGAAGAAAGTGCTGAAGATGCCTGTCAGTTTAGAAGAAGGGTCTGGGGTCTCTGCGTCTGACTACTGGCACCTTCCCTCCCTTTCTTTCTCAGCTGCTTCTCCAGGCTCTGCTGAGGCCCTGAGCCTGCTCCGGTGCCCTTTCAACAACCACCTTTTCTGCCACAGTGTCTCAGGTCTCCTAAGATTATGTGGCCTCAAGAACTGAAACAATATGCTGAGCGTGGTCCTAATTTCACAGTAGGTGCTCAGTGATTTGGGGGTGGTCTTTATGTTTTATGATTGTAGGAAGACTGGAACAATTAGTCATCGGGAAAGGGATGTCTCTCCTGACCTTTGAAATACTCCTTAGAGCTTTGCTGCGGACCTGAAACACCCTAGTATTTCCCTGCTGATCTTGACCTGGGAGCCGGCTATGAAATGCCTTCTCTGTGATATCTGGAGTATTTCAGTAGCTCAGCTCTGTTGAATGAGCTTTCAAATGTAATGGTTACGTGGCAAGTTCTGTAAGGAAGTAGTGAGGCACCGTTGTGCAGGGGAAGGGGGGCTTTAGACTCGTCCTTTCCTGGCTCCTCCAGGGAGAGGTTAGGATAGGCAAGAGGAAGTTTGTTATATTTAACACGTTATAGTTGCTGTATTGCAGATACATAGAAGAAATGTGGGCAGAGGGCAGAGACTGGCTTTCTTCTTAACTCTTTGCTTCAAAATACATTGCCGAAGTCCTTAGTGTAGCCATCATTTTAATGTCTTCCTTCCTCAAATAATTTAGGAAGAAATAGCCAAACTTACAGACTTTGGATGCCACCTGCCTTGACCTCCTAGCCTGCCCTGGGTGGTCGTGTCAGCCAATTGTGTGACCTGGGGTGGAGGGAGAAGGGGGGCTGGGGGCGTGGGGTCCTGCGCTGTCAACTGCAGGCTCCTTTCTGACTGGACAGGGCTGAAGTTTTCTCTCCTGAAATTTCGGCTGTAGCAGTGGGACCACTTGCGAGAGCCTGGGGTCTGTCTTCCCTTCCGCACTTGAATGCTGTTTTCTGAGTTTTGTGTCCTTGGAGGGAAGAAAATGGCTGTTGGGAGCCCATCTGCCTCCTGCCTGTGGCTGCACTCGGGTGGACATGCCTCTCGCCTGTCCACTCACTGGTCTCTGGGGCAGCAGCCTTTGCCATCCTCGTTTCATGCCTTCCAGCCTCCGCAGCCCTTCCCGGCTGCTTTCAGTGGCTTTGCCCGGGTCCCCTGGTGCCCTGAATCTCTAGCTGGAGTTGCTGGGGCTGAGGGCTCACAGCTGACCCAGAGGAGCTTTCTCCTCCTGTCAAAGGGGAAGCCAACGAAGGGTGGCTTGTAACCGGGAGAGGGTGTGGCAGCCACCTGACCCCACTGCCTGCCACCTGCCTGAGTGACAGACCGTGAGACCCATCTGTTTGTTCCAATGTGACTAGATCATAAAAAGACAATGAGCAGGTGGGAGATTTGTTTTTTAGGAGGTGCATAAACCTGCCTTTACAGGGAGGATTCTGCTGCTAATTTAGATGCAAATGGAATTGCCCAACTAGAGCTAAAGGTCAGAACGTCTGTAAGCTCCGTTTCACTCCAAGCTCACATTAGTGCGTGTGTGGGCGTGGGCTTGATAGCTGAGCTACGTTCTGGCCTGCAGTTCCGGGGATGTTTTGACTTTATGGAAGCAGAATGTGAGACTTGGTGTCAACTCCTCCCTTCCCATCCACCCCCTTTTAGAGAAAGAAAACAGATACTCTATTTTGTCCATTTCTGAGAAGTTTGAAATTAAAAAGCCCCAAAAGTGCACACACTGGAGTGCTTAGGTTAAGATCCAAAGGAACAGCTGGACCCTAACTTCAGTTGCCACCTCATTCCAAGAGCTGGTGTCAGCTGGGCGTGCACCTCTTCCAGAGCAGGCTTTTTTTGGGGAGCCGCCTGGAGCCTAGGGGACTAGTGGCTGGAACGGTGGAGAGGAGCTCGCAGAAAGGGCCGCAGGTTGCCTGGGCTGTTTAAGTGCTGTCGTGTTTTTCACGTGTTCTGCAAACATTTGTAATACACAGCCAGAAATTCATTTCGTACATTAGCGAATATAGCCGTGTGCTGTACAGTGGCAGTGTTACCATGTGCTGTCTAATGACACTGGTAACCTGTAGTGGCCTGGATATCTGTGGCGTCCCCAGATTCCTCTTGCTGAGTGACATCTCAGCCATTGTAGCATTAGAACTTTTTTCACTGACAGCAGCTTCATACTCCGAGCTTCATACCTCTGTCCGTGTGTTACCGTGTCTCTTGATAGTGCCCTTTTCCCTTGTGCTTGAGTTAATCAGTGCTGTTTTGTTCGTTGTGGTCCCTAACTGTACACGATCTGCCGCTAGCGTTGTGTGTTCCTAACGATGCATTTCTTAGCGCGCATCCCTGCTATTCAAAGGGACGCGTGACTAGAGGAAATCGTGCATGTGCCCACATACACACGTGCAAATGCATTTTCCTGAAGAGTCAGCAAAGCACAGATAAATGATTGGTTATATTACATATAATTTCACAAAAATATGTTTACAAAGATTTCACGGAATAGTACTTCCCCTTCCTAGGTGCTCTGATTCTATTATTTCCTATTTGAATCGATATAAAACATTAGTGAATCAATATGTTGATTTCACTGTCCACTTTGGGTTTCAATTATCGCTTGAAAAACACCAGTTTAAGAGTGGGGTCTGTGGCATAAAGGAGAGGTGCGGGCTAGCGGAGGGTGGGGAAGGTGGGTGAAGAACATGATTTATTTCAGAAGGGTGACTATGCTGGTCTTGGGAGTAGAGTAAAGTACCTGCGTTTAGAATGTGGGTGGAATTAAGCACAGAAGAGCGCCTGCGTGGGGAGATTGGGTTCATGGCTGTCCTTACCTTGTCAGGGTGATTGTTTGTGGGCACTAAGTTTTCCTTAGGTTATTGCAGTCAGTTTTGGTGTCCATTTGGGGTCTGCCTTTAGTAGGAAATAAGCTTTTTAGGCATTAGCATCCTTAAACTTTACCATGTATTATATGGTAGTGAGGGAGAACCTCGTTTATCCTTTCTCCTGGAATTGCTCTGTAAATTTGTAGCTACCTGCAGTCCTGTGTAGAGCAAGGTAAGTACATGTGGCCAGGTGTTGACAAGGCAACCACCAACTGATCGCTCCTCGAAATGGACCCTGAGAGGAGGCTGCTTTCCTGTTTGCTGATCCTTCCCCTTTGGGGCCTCATTGGGAGTTGGTTTTACACTCTGCTGTCTCGGCAGAGCTGCCATCCCACAGAGCTGCCATCCCCTGTGGGCTCCTCCTTCCCTCTCAAGTGATCATACTTAGCCCTGGTCTCATCTGCATTAAGCAGGTTGCCTATTTGGGGGATTAGAGGAAGGTTTTGAAAAGTAAGATAATGAGGCAGGAGAAGATTTTCTGGGATAAAAGACTTCTAAGTGCTCTGAGAATATGGAGGAGGGAAGAGGCGGAACAAGAAGGGAACCCGATTTTCCTGTTGGGGTTATTAGTTGACAGTGAGTGTGACCTCGATTTAAAAAGTTAGCCACTTGATGCTTAATAAAATTGAGGTTTTAGTATTTATAGCACGTTATGTAAATGCTGCCCCTCAGAGTGCTTTTGTAAATCCTCTTAGCTTAATAAATGACAACTTAAAAAAAAACAAAAAACCTTTTCATTTGTCCAGCTTAAGAGTAGTAAACAATAGATGCTTAATGCCCTCCTTTCATGCCAGCCCCCAAAGACTCAGACTTAGACCCTAAAGAGTTTATTGCCATAGTTTGGAGCTTATTAAGTTCATGTGTATGTTAAGGAGAGACAAGCTGATGCTGCATTATTGCTGCAGAGGCAGCTTCGGGGATCCTGTGTGATGGTTCTGTGTGACTCGTGGGCTCAGTGATGCTCAGCAGAGGTGGAAATGCATCGCTGCAGAACTGCATGCACGACCCATTTGAGATCATTCGTGCTGCTTTTTAGTGCTCAAGACTGTTAAGGAATTAGACTTTCTCCTAAATGTTCTTGGGTTAAGTGTCTGCTAGAGAACCGTGAGATTGCAGGGGTGGGATGGGCCTAAGCTCATGGAACTATGTGCTTGGTGTTAGGATGAGTCATTTCTCCCCAGCTCTCAATTCTTAGACATCAGGTATTTTATGGGTCTTTATTAAAAAAAGTTCCCAATTTTCTGGGGTCTTCACATGCAAGGAAGACGTTAACAACGTAAACCAGTAGGTCTTCGGAGACTGTCATTGATTCAGAAAATGTTTATTCCGTACCTTCTAAGCCAGACTCTGCACTTGCACTGAATACTAAAGAAAAAGACACACTGCGTGTCCTAGGGCAGCCCTGCAGTGCCATGTCCCAGGGACCAGAGGCCTCATCTCAGTGAGGCAGTGTGTTTCAGACACAGGGACAGCCCAAGAGTAGCTGTCTTCTCAGGGTGGACGCCTGCCTGTTTCCTCTGCTGTGCTCAGGCCACAGGCTACCCTTGAAATGGCCAGTGACACGGGGGTGCCTTGAATGTCTGAGAGCTCGCAGCCCGGGCGCTGGGCTGGAGCAGGAAGGGAGTTTACACTTGCTGCCAGGCTCATCCACAGATCCTCAGGGAGGAGACTGAATGTCACTGTGGGCAGGCCTCTGAGGGTAAGCGAAACAGACAAGCGGGTATGGAGGTAGCTTGTCCACCTGGGCCCCTCGGTCTATACCAGACCTAAGAACCAAGACATCGGTGAGCAGTTTCAGCCTCTGTGTGTGGAGGCATCCACGCAGGTCCTGTCTACACCCAGACCGCGGACTCGGAGACCTGATTTCTAAACCGATGTGTGGGTTTTGAAAGCAGAACATAGAAGGTGAAGAGGAATCTATTATAACAGGAATGATCCAGTACAGTGTGATCAAGTGACAGTTGACACTTTTAACAAGAGAAAGAAAGATGATGGAAAACTGAAAAAGAGAAAGCGTGCCTCAAAAAGTATCCATTTCATTTAGCATCACGTGTTTCAGCGGATGGCAGAGATTTCTGCACTCTCTAGGGCATAGTGTTGGATTCTGAAATTTTAACTGTTTCCCTGGTGACTTTTTTGCATTCCAGTTTGAGTTTTGTGTCCTACAGACATTAGGTAATTGATGACCCCCCATTCATCAAGATGTGTTATATTCTGCTTTTAGGAAGACAAACACATGCAGCCCAGCTTCTAAGATACTCCCAGTCAAAAAATTTCAGGTTAAGGTTCTGACGCTTTAAATATCAAGTCCGCAGCTCTTTGAAAAACTCACCTCTTTCAAGTTTTCTGTGGGCTGAAAGGTTGGCATTTAGTGCACAGGGAAATCTCACCACAGAAAATATTAGTCTGTGTTATTAAAAAAAAGGCACAGTTACTTTATTAGTAGTAAACTCTCACAGCACTTTATAAATAACACTTCCTATTATTCTGCTATAGAAATTTGACTTGCGACTTTCCAGAAACATATCTGAACATCTGCAGTGCTTTTGTCGATACCTCTCAGTTGCCATCTGTTATATTATCATTTTAGTTGTTAGATCATATATTTATACCCCATCTTCCTGGATAGGAAATATGTTCTGCTGTTTCTAGCTCCTTGTACATAGCAGGGTCCCATAAATATTTATTGAATGACTAATCATGAAACAAGTCGTATTGAGCTTCTTAATTAATCCCTTACTGACCGTGTAAATACTGTCCATTATCCTCCCCCCCCCGCCCTCTGTGCTGATGTACTAAAATCTCAGTGGCATTTGAAGTGCATTTGATGATCAGCGTTGTGGGGACACTTTGCTGAATGAGCGGGTGGCCGCAGCAGGAGGTGCTGGGAATGTGAGGGCTCAGACGTTTCAGCTGAGGCTCTGAAGTGTGCTCGTGGGGCAGGCGTGTGCATGCCTTCAGGGGGTCACTGCAGCCAGGCCCGGGCCCCGTGGGAGGGTTGTCTGGGGGTGCCTGGAGGACCCTGACCTGCTCCCTCTGTCGTCGTCCCAGGTGACGGTGGAGGAGGTCATGACCACAACCGCGTATTTGGACCTCTTTCTGCGGAGCATCTCCGAGCCAGCCCTGCTTGAGATCTTCCTCCGCTTCATCCTGCTGCACCAGCATGAGAATGTCCACATCCTAGACACTCTCACCAGCCGCATCAACACCCCGTTTCGGGTAAGGAGAGCCCCCCAGGGCGGCACGTCAGGCCCTGAACTCAGGAGCCTTTGTTTGTGGAGTGAAAGTATGTTTTTTTCTCTCTCCTCTTTCTTCCTCTCTTTTTGTTTTATTTATTATTATTATTATTATTTATCCCTTGCAGACATCACCTTCTTGGTGTTGGAGGAGATAAATGGGATAATGAATGTGTTTTGCTCTCAGGAACCCTTCTGTCAAGGAAGTGGCAGTGATGGCCTTTCCTGGGGCATTTTTCTCAGTGTGTTTGGTTTGGCACTTCTGTAGAACTAGCAGAAGAGGCATGGTGCCGCGAACATACAGGCTTGAGTGCAGGTGGAAGCGAGGGGCGGCATCTGGCGAGCAGGTCATAGTTCTGTCCACGGTGCTGTCAGTGTCCAGTCTGCGCGGTTGTGAATTTAGGTAGTCATTCTTTAGTTTGGAGCTCTCATTAACCTTGAAAGCCTTCTTTTTTTTTTTTTTTTTTTTAAAGGAAAGGTATAGACAAGAATGAAGGCGAGTAGGCACACGCCTTATTTAGTTGTTCACATTGATTGTTTCCGTCCAGCCCTGGGCCTTGAACCTGGGACCTTGGGATGTATGTGGGACTGCCTGCAGGTGTACTAGGCTGCTAAGCCACCAGAGCATGCCCAAAAGCTTTCTTTTAAGTGCCATCCTTTGCAATCCCTTCCTCCAAAGCTGTCTCCATTTAGTTACGATTATCATTTGAAATGCAAAGGGATAATTTAGCAATGTAGTACCTATTTTGTAACATATATAAATGTAATATAACATGTATAACAACAATAGCACAAAAGGGAGGTCAGAAGAAGCAGCACTATATAGGAGAATATTTCGGTATTTCACTGGAACTAATTTAGTGGACTCCAAAGTAGAGCTGATAAGATGTATATGCCTGTGCATGTGTATATGTATATCTATATGTATGTGCATATCTGTGCATAGTAAATCCTAGAGCAACCACTAATAACATAAGTAATATAATGATAAAACCATTAGAGGAATAAGAAATGTTATGCTAATTCAAAAGGAGACAGTAAAAGAGGAATCGTAGAACCAAAAACCCCGCAGACATACAGAAAACAAAAAGTACAGTGGCAGGATAAATCCAGTTCTATCAATAATATTAAATGTGAAGAGATGAAGGCATTCTGTCAAAAGGCAGACATTGCCAGGCTGCATAGAAAAACTCAGACCCAACTCTGCTCTATAGGAGATAAAGTTAGATTCACAGAGAACAACAGGGTGAAAGTTAAAGGGTGGGAAAAGATTTCGTGTGAACAGTAACCAAAACAAAGCTGGAGTGATTATACCCATAATCAACAGAGTAGATGTTGAAATAAGAGATGTTGCTAGAGAGTAACATATGTAATTTGTAATGATAGAGGCCAACCCATCAGGAAGATAGAACAATTATAAATATATATGTATGTAAAAATAGAGCCAGATGCTTGAAGCAGAAACTGATGGGATTTGCAGAACAGAAGATTCAACAAGAATTATCGAGTATTTCAGTACCTTACTTTCTATAATGTTAGAATGAGGCAGAATATCACAAGGACACAAGAAGCTTGAACACTATAAACAGACGAGATCCAACAGACATCTCTAGAACCCAGCATCCAACATCTCTAGAACCCAGCATCCAACAGATAGAGAATATACTTCCTTCAATTGCACATGATTATTCTCCAAGATAGAGCATACGATACACTACAAAACAAGTGTCAATGAATTTAAAAGGATTAAAATAATATAAAGCATGTTTTCTGATCACCATGTGATGAAACTGAAAATTGCTGACCGAAGACAAATTCACAATTACCTGGAAATTAAGCAGTACTCCCGAATAACCAACAGATCAAAGAAGTCACAAGGGAAAAGAGAATGTACTTTGAGATAAATGGGAATGAAGACACGCCATCCCCAAGCTTGGGAAGCAGTGATAATGGCTTAGCGGGAAACAGCTGGTAACATGTGCATTAAAAAGGAAGAGGGCTCTCAAATCAGGAACCCAACCTTCCACTTGAGACGCTGGCAAAAGGAAGCGCAAACTCAACCCAAAGAGAAGGAAAGACATCATAAGAATCAACAGAAACGAATGAACTAGAAAATAGACAATTAGAGAAAGTCAACAAAACCAAAAGTTGCTATTTTGAAGACTGACAAAACTCACAGACCTGTAGCTAGACTGACCAAAAAAAAAAAGTGTTAACTAAAGTCTAGAGTGAAAGAGGGGAGATCACCATTGACCTTACAAAAATAAAAGGAATTAGAAAGGAAATACTAGAAACAACTGTGTGCCCAAATATTGGAAGAGTGAGATGAAATAGAAAAATTCTAGAAAGGCTCAACTGTTTGAAACAGATTCAAGACAATATCAGAAATCCATAAACAAGTAAACATGTTTGTGCTTTAAGGGACACCATCAAGAACTTGGAAAGACAACCCACAAAATGGGAGGTAATTTTTGAAAATCTCTTGTCTAATAAGGTTTTCATAAATAGAATAAAGAACTCCTGCAACTCAGTAACAAAGAGACAAATAGGTGGAGTTGAGTACTCTTGTCATTGGTTAGCATGGAAAGGACAGCTCACTGATACTGGGGGCAGGAGATGAATTGGTAACACTGGGGAAAAAGCGAAGAAAAGATTTCCTAGGGGAGGCAATGCCTGCCTAAGTCTTTGGGAAGAAGGATTAGCTAGTGGAGAGGAGAAGGACACTCGAGTTCAAGAACAACTATTCCTTGTGACCCATTATGGATTGTTTTTAAAGAAAAGGTGCAGGCAGGCAGGACTAGAGAGGAGGAAGAAGCATTTTATTTTTATTTGATTGCCCACATTGCTTGTTCCCCCCCAGCCCTGGGTCTTGAACCCAGACCTTGGGATGTGTGTGGACTGCACCAAGGGCGTACTAGACCGCTAGGCCACCAGGGCCTAAACTCCACTGTGGATCTTACTGACCAGGTTTTGAGCCCGTCCTCCCTGATGGCAGACTGGCACTTACTCTCCTGTACAAAGAAAGAGAACTGAAATTGCTTCACTGCTCCGACAGGACGACAAAAGCTTACTCCCCAAAGAGCACAGTGATTTCATAGTACACGTTTGGGCATCTTTGCTGTTTGACTGTTTATCTTACCTTTGTGGAAAGCTGAGATAGAAAAAATTTTGATTTTTTTTTTTTTTAGTGAGCTTCTTAGAAAAGTATATGGTCACATCCTCAGCTCTCTGGGAAATGGAGTCAAAGAGATTTTTTGCTCCGATGCTAAGAGTGTTCCTGAAGCTTGGGGCCAGGAACTGTACAGGCCGTGGCCAGGGAATGTGCTGTGTTCTGTCAGCCCTCTCATAGATAACAAAGTCATATTTGAAAATAAATGACAGAGAGGAAGACAGACAGACAGACAGACATGTACTTATTGGAGAATTGTACAGGGTGTGGTTATGTGAATATATAAAATTGGAAACATTGATACAGACATTTTTTTAGACTAGTTCTTCATAATGGCGTAATATTAGGACTAAGTTTTTGAATCCAATCCTATAGAACTGATAGCCTGAATATACATTCTCTCTGGCATAGTTGTTTTTTTTTTTTTAATCAACATTGCTTTAAAAAATAAAGAGTCTGTTTCATTTTGCCATTTTGAGTTGCTCATCGTGTGTGGGGAGAGCTGTTTCCAGTACCTGAAGCAGAGTGTGTTTCTGTTGCTTCCCAGCTCTGTGTGGTGTCACTGGCGTTGTTCAGAACCCTCATTGGTTTCCACTGTGAGGATGTGATGCTGCAGCTAGTTCTAAGGTGAGTTGTCATCTTTCGTTCCCTTGAAAGCAAAACTCAGTCTGTACCATCGTGACTCTATTTTCTCTTTGATAATTGAAGCTAAATGGGGGCCATGTTTCTCAGGAAGAAAATCACCAAGGAAATCAATTTAATTTCTGCACAGGTATCGTAAGATTTATTTTAGTTTTTCTATTGAAAGATTTTAGGGAGTCCAGTGCATTATAAACATACTCCTGGAAATAACAGAATGCGTCTGCATTTTCAGAAGTCTTACCAAAGCTCTCCTGGTCCAAGGATGCTTGTCTTTCTCCTGAAGTACATGTCTAGGGGACCTGTGTTGGTGAAAACAACTTTCCCAACTACGAAGCGCTATTGATGTACAATGTTTATGACTCTGGCTTTGGTAATGGTGTACATACAGAGTGCACTCCCTGACCCCCTGAGCAGGTTTCAATTAGATTCAGTAAATATTTCATGAGGACTCCGTGTATCCTGCTCAGAAGGGCGGAAAGGCTGGCTGGGCCCGATGAATGAAAATGGCTTACATACAGGGAAGAGAAGGCATATGCTTCAGAAGTACAGGTCGGAAAGGTTTTATGAAGTGAAAACAGGTCGAGGGGTTTTGGGAACACCGAACCCAGCTGTCCCCTATCCTTTGGGGGGTCCGCCAGGGAAGCATCTGCTGCTGTAAAGGAAGAGAGGGGAGTTGGCTAAGGCTGTGCTCCACACTTTCTCTGGTGGCGAGAAGCAAAGAGCAAAAGACAAGCAGTCTCTTCCTGCACACACGCCACTCCCTCCTTCCTTAGTGGCTTTCTGACCTTCCTTTGACCTGTCCTTGGGTAGAAGGCTGGAAGAAGGGAGAGGAGGGGAGAGAGGGGAGACTCGGCTGCCCTGTCTACCTTGGGATTTTGACTTGGCATTAGCTGTGGGGTGGGTGGAGCTGCGTTTCTGAAGGAGGACTGGGTGGGACAGGAAGGGGACACAGAGCGGACCCTACGAAGCAGTGGAGGCAGCACCTGGAACGAGGTGGAAATGCAGATTCTTGGCCTTCTCTCATGTGCCAAATCAGAAACTCGGGGGAAGAGCAGAGGGGACACCCTGTGAGAGGGAAGGATGGAAAAACCAGGCTGGAAAAGTTATGGCCTAAGGTAGAGGACTTACTGAGTCACTGTTTTAGGGGAGAGTATCACTGATTAATTTTCTAGGTTTAAAAAATGTATTTGGGCTTGTTAGGAGTTTAAACCAGGTCATCAGTAACTAAGCTTCAGGAATTAGCAGAATAAATGTGATTATAAAGAAATACAGCGAAAATTTGGGAAAAGTATTAGTTTATCTGCTCTAAAAGGATTGCTTCAGCTCCCCATCCAGTCTACTGACAGGACAGAAACATTAGCAAGACCTGACTGGAATCCATCCTCATTAAAACCTTCTTTATTGCCAAAAACCAGACTTTGCCTCCAACAAGAGAAAGACCTGATTGTATTTGAATGCTAAATTCTTGACAACTGCTTCTTTGATGGCATGCAAAGCAACTGTCTCCTCACCGTAGCTGGAAGTCTGGCAGAGCTTCCCAACTGTGGATCACTAGGTCACATTTAACCTAGGTGCTGGGAGCGGGTTATTCATTGACCTTTACAAGGTAAACTCTCATCACCTTTTGTCTGCCCCAAAGCCTGGTCTGTTAAAGACTGACCTCAGAGGTGTGTCCTGATAGCTTGGGTGGTAAGCCTGTGCCTGGGGAGCAGTCCACATACAGTCCAAGGACCTGAGTGTGCAGCCAGGAGGGGGCTGTGCATGATGAGGGGCAGGGGAGGTGGAAAAACTAAAACGAACAGCTAACTGAATCAAAATGCTTCTTCCTCCTTTCTCTTCCTGCCTGCTGCCTGCCTGCCTTCATTCCTGCCTGCTTTCATCTTAAATAACAAAAACCAAAAGTATCCTCACAATGTTAGTTAAGCTTTCTTTTGAGATCCAAATCTCTCCTCTCTGAAAGTGAAGAAATTAGCTGGTGGTTGAAAAGATGGATGTGTCCAAGCCAGGGCTAGTTATTTCCAGGATGAGTAAGGACTAGTCATTTCCCAGGCAAGTGCCTGAATGATATGCTATCACAGGCTCTTAATGGAATAATCGGAAGACTCCAGGCATAACCTAGGCGCTCTGAGTTTCTTCTTCATTTCTTTAATGAGTCTGTTGATGATAATAAAATAATGATAACTATTGAATACTTTCTCTATTGCTAATTCTCCCACATTGCCTGCGGGAATCCTTGAGAAGAGGGAATGGGAAGACTGACAGAGAAGCAGGGGCATGTGGTTGATACTCACGAAACCTGGAGGTAAAACTTGACTTCGTGGTCTCTGTCCTCTGAGGTGACGATTTTATTCCCACTGAAAAATGATGTTTAAATTGTTGTGAAATACACGTCATAGAAAATCTTCCCTCCTAGTCGTATGATTCAGTGGTCCTAAGTACATTCTCATTGTCCTGCAGGACTATCTTCATCTTGTAAAACTGACACTTCACCCATTGAACAGTAACCCCACGTTTCTCCCCAGCCTCTGGCAGCTGTGACTGTCTGCTCTAGGCTCCGTGTATAAATAGAATAGTAGCATGTTTGCCTTTCTGCGCCTGACTCATTTCACTTGGCTTCCTGGCTTCAAGATTCAACCAGGTGATAGCCTGTGTCAGAATTTCAGGATTTTTAAAGGTTGAATAATATTCCACTGTTTAGACCACATTTTGTGTGTCCATTTATGTGAATGGACATCTTGGGGTGCTTCTAAGTTTTTGCCAATTGTGTATACTGCTGTTATGAACATGGGTATACAAATATCTCTCTTCAGAGCATTGCTTTCAAGTCTTTTGGCTACATAACCAAAGATGGAATTGTCAGACCATGTGATAATTCTTTTTCATTGTTTCCTGTCACAGCTGCCTCATTCTGCATCCCCACCCACAGTGCCCAAAGGTTCCAGCTTCTCCACAGCTTCACCAACACTTGTTATCTTCTGCTAGCAAAATGGATATTTTAATAACCAAGCAAACATGACAGGCAGATTTGAAGAATCCACTAGAGTTCTTTAGAAAAGTATAATTATTAAAATGGAAAACCGAGTGTTAGGGGACAAATAGCATTTAAGGCACAGCTAGGAGAATGAGCTCGGAGAGGGATTGAAGAAATGACTAAGTTTGTAGCAGATAATGACATAATAATGGAGAATGGAGGCTAGGATGATAAGGTGTCACATACTCAACTCACTTATCCTGGTTTGGGTTTTGGAGAGGGTTGACTGTGCTGACTGAAAATGTTTGAATGCTCTAACATATATGACATAAATATAAGCGAGGAGAATTTTCTAGAAAGTCTACTTTAATGAAAACCTTGTCTTTTGACTTGAAATCTGTGCCCAAAGAAAGAAAACATCAAAAAAAATTCCTTTATTCTAACTGCATATATGGGGAACCTCTCCATATGAGCTTATATTAATGTGTGGAATAAGTTACTGCAATTAAAAATAAACACCCTTATTCTAGTCATTTGAACTTTATTCTAAGGGGCATAGACTAAATGATAACTCGGTGTGCCCTGGTGGAGTCGCAGTAGGTCAGTTGCCTCGGAAGGAATGCAGGCCACATACCTGTGGGTTCAAGTCCCGGGTCTGGGAAGCAACAAGTGTGAACCTCTTAAGATAAAATGCTCTTTTCCTCTCTCTTCCTGCCTGCCTGCCTGCACATTTCCTTTAAAAGCAAAAAAAAAAAAAGAATAAATGCCAGCCCATCCTTGTGGTTGTTGCCGCTGGAGGCATTTGAGGAGACATGATCCATTCGTAGAGCGGAGAGGCCGTGGAGAAGAGGACGTGGATCCTTTTAATGAAGTTATTTGTTTTGTGACCAATAATAGCTATGCATCCATTTTAATTGCCACCCAAGTACACTTAAATATTGACATTTCTAAGTCATCATCCATTTGTAACTGAGAGTGTCCAAAGAGGGGCTGTTTCAACAAGCAGAAAATCGAGGAGAAATTGTCGGCCTCCAAGGACGTGACAAATGAGAGCCAAAAGAGGGCAGAGATGCTGACAAGCAGACGTGCCAGATGACCCTGTGCCTGGCGCGTCCCAGGTTGGGCAGCATTTAGCTGCTGACTCCCCTGTGAGCCGTTTCAGGTTGGGATGCTCCTTTTCAGGGGAGCCGCCCATTGTGGGGTTGAGGCCCCCGCATTGCCTGTGTGCTCAGACAGGCTGCTTGGCTCGGAGAGAAGCTGTGTTACGTCTCAGGGACATTTCCGCCTTGTACAGGAGTTCGGTGTCTGAAGGAGAGACAGACAGAAAAGGCAAGTCAGGGAAGATGGAGGAAGACACAGGCCCGGCACGCCTTTGAGAAGCAAACGAGCACTGGAAACGCGTAGCGGTGCTTTGCAGATTTTGTGCGCATTGGTGCTTCCTTCAGGTTCTTATCTCACTAGAAGCGCTTTACTTCTCTTGCTTTATTTTCCTTGCTTTTATCATCAGTATTATCGATTGGGTGTCACTGAATTGCCTCAGAATCGATGATTTATTTTAATGAGTGATATCAGGAAAAGAGCAAACAGCCAGGGCTGTAGAGGTTTGGAGAAATAGTGAAAAAAACGGAGGACAGCACGTGCGCATGCGTGCACACGCACCCATACACGCTACACAAGCACACGCTGCACATGCACACATAACACGCTACACACCTGCACACATAACACACGTTACACACATGCAGACACTTCACATTACACACACAAGGCACACCTGCACACACAACACACTACACACATGCACTCATACACTACACATGCACAGACACATAACACTACACACATACACACTACACAATACACACCTGCACACCTGCACACACTACACATATACACACATGCACCTGCACACACACTCATAACACACAAATACTACATTTTTTTTCTGTATTGTGGGATGACTTCTGGAGTTCTAACATATGTTTTTTTAGTTTCTGGTTATTTTTACTGTTTGCTGGACTTCAATAAGATGCCCAAGCAAATAAGTTTAGTGTAATTGAAAAGGGAGTTTGATGATGAATACCTGTACTGAGTCCTAAAAGGTTTTTGCTTTGCCAGCCACTTTATTTGATATTCGACATGTAGGGGAGCTTCTGACATTCATTCTGTTCCTAATCTTTTCCTGTAAATGATGGGAAGACAGAGGGTCAATGTAGGCTTTTCCCTTTCTTCCCTCTGGGATAATCCTTCATTTTCAGTCACAGTGAAGTGCTTTGATCATAGGGGGCATTATTCATTTGAACTGGCTCCCCAATTTCCAATTTCATAGAACCTCTCCTTCCACCTTTATTGGATTCCCTTTATTGGATTTACTCGGGGGAAAATTCTTCGTTTCTACTGAAAACATGTGTTTGCCAAGTTGCAAATTTGCAGTCATTCTTAATTCTGAAATAATTCCAAGCTGCCCACTGGTGATATTTGATAAATAGCTTTATTAGGTTTGAGCCAGTGTGCCATTTTTTAATACTCCAGGACAGAGAAATCTATGGAGATCATGCAATACGCTTGGCCTGAGCTGTGAGTCGACACTGGGTCTCTGTAGTCTATAAAAGCACTGAAGCGGTTTCTTTCTTAAATAATTAATGATCAAAATAAGGACAAAGTAAATCCAGGGTAATCTGAATTTCCCCAGGCCGCACCAGCTAGGAGAACAGACGAGAACACAGCCACGGCCACATCATAGGTTTCCTTGGCTTCCACCCCGTCCTCCCTATGACCTTGGCCCCAGAGAAGCATCAGTCTTCTGGGGGCCCCAGCTTGGTGCTTCCTGAGAGTGGAGAAGCTGAGATTCTGGAGCAGCCCTGCATTCCCCTGTGCCCGGGGCTGGAACTGCTGTGTGTAGGCGCCGGCGGAGACCTCAGCCTGCATCCTTCTTGGTCTCCAGTGCATCTGTGCTCACTGAGGTCCTTGTGAAAAGATCCCCTCTGTTTTTCTAACTACAGCATGTGTTTCTCCTCCAGCACAGCTTGGGTACAGGTCCCCAAAGAGGGGCCCAGAATTAGGCCAGCCCTGCCCCTTTCCCATGCTACCATCCTCTGTCCTTTCCTTTTTGTTCTTAGAACCTGCAGTTTTCACACAATTCAGTGTATGAAAATAGAGGCCCCCCCTCAGTTGGGGTGCGTTGATCTTAGTGATAGCAGTTTAGGCTTCTGGTGTAAGTGTGTCTGTGGGTGGGACAGAGAAGACGAGGACCCCCTTACCCAGCTGTCTAGAGAGAGGACTTGAGGAATGATTTGATTGGGGGCAGTACCAGAGTTTAAGGGGCAAGTTTGTCATTTCATCCTGTGAAAATTATGAAGACCTTTCGTGTAGAATACCACGAAGACAAAAATAAATCTTCATTCCCTTTTTCCTCAGGCTCTCGTAGTGGGTCAGTCATTAATATAAATGTGGGTTCTTGTTTACTGAAAGATGTGCATTTACCATTTCCAGGGAATCCTTACTTAATCAGTGCTCATTCCTCTGCTCAGCCTCTTTCTCATAAGCCGCATACGGGGGTGCGGACACTCTGGTCTCCTGGCGGCTGTGCTGGTTCTCAGCAGGGCTCAAGCTCCCACACCCATGACACGTGGCTCTGAGGCCTCTGTCCTACTCGCTACATCTTTGTCAAATAAACAGCAGTCCTTCTCTCAAGATTGTAAACCGTTTACGCACAGGTGATTATACCCGTGAAGCGCAGTGATGTGTCAAGTTTTTTAACAGTGTTTTGTGTGGAAGGAGCCCAGTGCTTCTTACCACCCGGGAGAATATGACAGGAGGTTTGCACAATAGACTGGTTCTTGGCCTTTCTGAGCAGCTGCTTTCATATGGTACCCACCGCGAGCCTGAGATTCTGGGACTGAAGGAGGTCATTGCTCCATAATACATCGTATTGCGGAGACAAACACTGAATTAATGGGAGTAGCGCTCTCTTGGAGTAGGGGTGGGAAACCCACCCAGAGAAGGTGGCACTGACGAGGACTTTCAGATGACAGCATGTGTCAGGCAGGGCGGGGGAAAGCCCAGTCCAGGTGAAGGTTACGGCGGCTGCCCCGGTACCAGACAGAGGAAGAGCAGATCATGAGGAAATTCGTGGGAGTTAACTTGTGATCAGCAAAGAGTTTGTGCTGCTAGAATAATGAAAGCTTGGACAAGTGTTAAGCAAGAGATTGACCCCCGGGGGCCGGTGGGATGGCTGGCTGGGGCCTGGGGAGTGGATGAGTTCACCACCAGCCCGCCGAGTCCTGATGACGAGTCCCCATGAAGGTGTAGGAGGTGCTGACGACAAGGGAATGCAGAGATGAAGGCGGTTCTGTTGTTCCAGGTACCTGATCCCCTGCAATCACATGATGCTGAGCCAGAGGTGGGCAGTGAAGGAGAGAGACTGTTACTCTGTGTCTGCAGCCAAGCTGCTCGCCCTGACCCCTGTCTGCTGCTCCAGTGGCATCGCCCTGACGCTCGGGAACCAGGAGAGGGATTATATTCTCTGGTCAAAGTGTATGCACGATACTTCAGGTAGGACCTTTCTAGTGATGATCTTTACACAGAAGGATGCCAAATCCCACCTCTGCCTGGCCTATTGTCCCTTTGGTGGACATGGAATGGAGTCCTGTTTCTTTTATAAATGACTAGTTGGGGATCCTTCCCTGCTTCTTAGGAGCCTGGACACTGTGTGATCAGTGTTTATTGATGCCCCCAGCCATCACCTGGTCAGTGTTCCCAGATCTTCATTTGAACGAGGCTTTCTAGTGGCACCCTCAGTCCAGTGTGACACATATACCAGCATGTCTTCTAGAACAAAACGGGGCTGGGAGAGGTGGGAATGGATATCACTAAGATAGCATTTACCTTAAATTTCCCTGTGGCCCATTGTGAATTAAGATATCATTATACAATTTGAAATTTGTGATGTGGCTGCAGTATCTGACTCACTGGGTTGACTATGAATGGTTTTCCAGAAATGCCCAGTTTCTAAAGGAGTTATAGGATTCATGTGGTACTGCCAGCCACAGGCCACTGAGTGCACTCAGTTTAAATGACCACCTGTGCCAACCATGCAGGAGCTGAGACAAAGCGTGTGCCTGTGTCTTTGGCGGTCAGAGACTGGGTCAGTCTAGGATTCTGCCTGCCCTGAGTCAGATATCTATCATTCAATCCAAGATTATTGGCACCAAACTAGCTGGCAAGGCAAAGGCCTGGCAGCTGGATGAGTCCCAGCTCCGCCCACCCGCGTGGCCCCGCCCACCCGCGTGGCCCCGCCCCACCCGCGTGGCCCCGCCCCACAGTGGCCCCGCCTCCCCGCGTGGCCCCGCCCCTCCCTGGCCCTGCCCGCTCCTGGCGGTCCGAAGGGCCTGGTTCTGACTTCTCTGCCTCCTGTGCCAGGGCCCCGGGAGGAGCTGCTCCCCGAGGCCTTCTTGCCTTCGGCGTGCATCGTGGAGTACGGGAAAGCCCTGGACATCAGCTACCTGCAGTACCTCTGGGAGGCCCACAGCAGCATCCTCCACTGCATGAGGGACTGCCGCGTGTGGTCTGCGCTGTACGACGGAGACTCTCCCGACCCTGAGACGTTTCTCAGGAACCTGCGCGAGGAGAGCGCGGCCGCCTCGGCCTACCCTGCCCTCAGGCTCCCGCAGCAGCTCCCCAGCAGGACAGGGCCGCCGCCGGCTCCCAGAAAGGAGAAGAACCAGACGGAGCTGGAGTGGGACGACAGCTACGACACCGGCATCTCCTCGGGGGCTGACGTGGGCTCCCCCGGGCCTGACGACGACCTGGAGCAGCCCGGCCCGCCAGCGCCCCAGGACCCCCCCCGACATATCCAAGAGATGAAGAAGAGCGCCATCCTGCTCTTCCAGGGGCCCTACATCGAGGAGTCCGACTTTCAGGATGACGTCGTTGTGTACCGGCTGTGCGCGCACAGGGACTCCGACGACGCCGGGCCCTCGCAGCAGGGGCTGGCCGGGCCCCCCGGCGCAGCCCAGCCCAAGGCCCAGGGTCCTGCCGTGAGGAACGGCCCCCTGCCTGGCCCGCAGCCAGCAGCGGAGGCCGAGGAGGCGCCAGGTAGGGACAACTCGGACCTGTTGCCAAATGTGGCCAAGGACCCCAAACAAGAGGAGTGCGAAGTGGCCCCAGAGTTGAACTCGCAGCTGGCGGCCCCGCTTTCTGGGGCAGACGACAGTCCCACTGCTGTCACTGCAGAGGGCGAAGATTTTATTGCCCAGTATGATGAGATCATCAAAGAGCTGGACTCTGGCTCCGAGGGCTTGGGAGAACGCAGTTTCTCCTCCCCTGGTCCCTTGCTTCTCACAGAAGAGCAAGAGGGGAAGCAAGAGGAGAGCAAAGAAGAGCAGGAGCGAGAGGAAGAGGGGAGAAAAGGACTCACCGACGACGAGGAAGAGGATGACGACTTTGACTCTTTTATAGCGGAAACGCCTGCCATGGAGACCTTGCCATCCCCTTTTGGGATGAGAGATGAGGTGGCCTTTGCCAGTCACCAGCCCATAAGGACTCAGAGCACCCCATTCACAGGTGATGCCCTTAAATTGTTTTGCGATTTCTGCTTTTGAAAGTATTGTATGGCAAGAGGAAAGTAAGGTAGG
Organism: Solenodon paradoxus; assembly: GCA_004363575.1. Classification (NCBI taxonomy): domain Eukaryota; kingdom Metazoa; phylum Chordata; class Mammalia; order Eulipotyphla; family Solenodontidae; genus Solenodon; species Solenodon paradoxus. The sequence continues at coordinate 555,373 of RJWH01000272.1, read as the reverse complement.
TGAAGGTAAGGAGATACCTATTTACCTGAAATGGGTGAAAGACAATGTTTTTGCAAAGAGCAGAGGGGGTGGTTTCTTTTTCTTGTCACCCTTGCGCGAATGCTGTTGTTTGTTCCCCCGACACTTTAGAGGGTGAATCTTACTATGTAGTAACTTTCCGTGACATGATAGTGATATTCACAGGACTGGTTAAACCTCACCAGAAATCCAGCCTCATTATGTAATAGTGTCATTTCCTTTAGTCAGATTCATTTTTCTCCTTAGCATTTCTTTTCTTGTGTATTAAAAAACATGCCAGTTTCCCTTCTGCCTGGCTTGTGCCGTGAGGGCACAGGTGTTGGCTCCTCTCTGCTCCGTCCACACGACCTGCGTGGGCAGCCTGCTGTGCAGTAGGTGCTCCGAATACTTGTGGATGAATGCAGCTGTGTGCGCACAGCAGCGGCCTTCAGGAGGTCATGGCTGTGCCAGGGAGCTTGTTTCAGATAATCACAAAATATCCAACACTAAGTAGAGTGGATCCCCATCAACTTAAAATTTGCCAAAGAAGGAATGTGTTCCAAGGATACACCTTTAACTGCTGCTAGAAATCATGTAAGAGGCAAAGGCTCATATACGCTCATTTAGTTGTTCATCTTGGTTGTTACCTCCGGTCCTGGGGTCCTTGAGATGTATGTGGACTGTGCCAGTCCAAGGCAGCTGACTTACTAGCACCAGGGTGTGCCTATTGTTACTGTTTTTACAGGCGGCCCCTGGCAGCCCCAGCCAAAGCAAGAGGGAGCAGCTTGGTGAGGGGAGACCGTCTTCCACCTCCTTGGGTTCCCCCCGGATCGGTAAAATCACATGCCCTCTGGTTAAGTCAAGTAGACCTAATGTGCTCTCCCTCCCTCCTCCTCCAATATTTATTCACCTACTTACTGACGCCTGATTATCTTAAAGAGGGAGAGAGCTTTTCATTCCACAGCTAAAAAGACTTGAGGTCCTCGTTGTGATAACATTTCATAGAAAATGGGTTTTAATTAAAATCCAATCAGTCAAGCAGAAGTGAAAAGGATTAGATAATCTTGCTCTTCCTGTAGATAAGGGGGTGGGGGATCTGGAGCAGGAGGGCTCTGGCATTGAAGGAGGGGCTGGGGTAGGGGCATAAGTAACGGGGCACCCAGCAGTCTCTGGGGGCCTGCCCTGGTCACTCTCACGCGGCAGAAACCCAGTGTGCAGTGTTCTCTGGGGCATAGGGTCACCCATTACTGGTGAAGACTGTGCTTGAACTTAGTATATAATTAGTTTGCATATGATATACCTGAGAACCAACAGAACACAGGTGAGTTTTGGATGTATAATTTTTTTTTTTTAAGGAGAGGTGCAGGCAGGAATGAAGGTGAGTAGGCAGACAGGCAGGGAGGATGAAGAAGCACTTTATTTTATTTATTCGTCTTTAGTTGTTTCCCTGGTCCTGGGTCTTGAACCAGGGATCTTGGGATGTATGTGGACTATGTTTGGTGAACTAAACCCCTGGGCCACCAGGACATGCCAAAGATACATGTAATTTTAACCAAGTGCTCGTCTTTTTCGTTTGAAGATTGTGTGCGGTTTCAGAAAGCATCTTTTTTCTCTGCACTTGCGTGAACTCTGTACTCTCCAACCTTCTGAGTGTTCCGTAGCACTGGGCTTAACTTCCTCCTCTCCATGGGCGCCTGATTCCAGTGAAATAAATTGGCTTATTAGCAACATCGCAGCATTCCATCTATCTAATTAACTCTACTATTTGTGCATTCAGCAATCTTTACTGATCTCCTAATGTTTGGCAGGTCCCATGCTAACTACTAAGGACGCAAAAATGAAGGCATTTGCAGACTTTCAGAGGAGACATCAGCAAAGTCTGTGCTCTCTTAATGTCTGTCAGGTCCTACTGGTAGGGTTGCAGCGTCCCGGTGTAACTGGGATTGTCTTAGTTTTAACACTGTTGACCACTCTCCCATCCCATGTCTAGTGATACTCCAGTTGGTCTGTTTCAGTCATGGTACGTCTGTCTACAGGAGCCAGAGGATGGAGTGAGGCTGCACAGAGGAGGTGCACAGGGAACAGGGCGCAGTGCCTGAGCACCCGCGACCAGGAGGAAGAAGGAGTAGGCTGATGTGATGGGGTGTGGCAGCATGGGTCATGTGCGGCAAAGGTGAGGGAGGGAGGGAGCCGGAGAGCTTAATGATACCCACTTATAGGGAGCCTGGGGGCTCAGCTGAGGAATGGGGCCTGTGCCTGGCACTGAAGGTGCCCCAGAAGTGTGAAAGTGGGCAAGTGATATGGTTGGTTCTGTGCTGGAAAAGGCCATCTGTGCGGTGGAGAGAGCGCTGGGGTGGAATGGGCTTGGAAGGTCGGTCCTTGTCATGGTATCAGAATTAAGAGTGCACCAGTGCTTTGACTCACTCGTTCTGAGGCATTTTCACAGCTGCACTTACATGCACATACAAATGATACAGGTGAGAGGGAGCCGAAACAATACTCCTGAGATGCGGGGTCCATCCAGAAAGAATTTGTGGGGAGAGCCTTTTGGTTAGGATCACTCAGCAAGTTTATTAAAAGCAGTAACAGCGACTTTAAGCTCCCTGAAGGCCAGGAAAGTTACATCAGGGGAATGCACACGTGTGTGTACCACACCTGTTGCTCACATCTCACACTCAAAGGCAATGTGGGTTCTTTGTATATCTTGTGTATATGGGGGCTTCTTCCTTTGTGGGTGTGTTCAGGTTACCTGGAATAAAAATGGCACGAGAATTTAGGGGTATGTCCTAGACCCAAATTGTTAAGGTGGAGTCCTTGCTCTTAGAAGTCTCAGGATAGTTAATTTTCCACTCATGCATATGTATACTGCTCTATAGATTTTAAGCTATGCTGTCCTCGCATCCTTCCCCCCGATGAAATAGGGCCAAAAATCTTTTTTGGTGATGAAGGATGAAGGTCATCTCCTCTGTAACTGCTTCCAGCTGTACATGGTTGGAGTGCTTCTCCTACCTAGGGCCTAGCTTGTTCTATTCTTAGATATTATGAGGGGAGGGTTATGGGGGGCCAGTAGGCAGGGTTATGGGATGCAGAACCCAGCAGCTGTGGCCTTTGTTCCAAAGGATCACAGGCTTCCAGAAATAGCTGTAACTTAACTGACTAGATGAAAAGAAACAAATTTTTCCAACAGGTTGAAAAGGCAGTTTAAATATGAGTAGGGGTCCTGAAAAGGGCTGAGTCAGGAAAGGTCTGAGTGGAGACTCTAGGGACATTGCCATCCCTTTCAGAGAAAATGCAGGGTAGAAAGTTGTTTGTTTTTGTTTTTTTTTTTTTCTACATTAGAAATGGCTAGAACTGGTATGATAATGAGTTTAGTTTTAAAAGTTTGAAAGACTGAGTCGATAACTTTATATTTAGGCATATTTAGGCCTTAAGGAAGAAGACAGTAGTTATAGTAGTAAATATAAGATGAAAACACAGAGGGTTTTCTTTTCATAGAGATAATGATAAAGATATTAGCAAATTTTGGAAAGTTTTATAGTGGTGGGTGAGATTTATACCAAATAGAGGTAGAATAGAGATTTTCCTGGTGTGGATTAGCTTTCAGAGGCAGAGGACCAGGAAAATAATAAAGATTTACTTACATTAACTACATGTGCTTACCCAAAGGGATTCCTTTGAAGAGGAGTTTAAAGCCTTCTGTTGGCTCGCAGCTATCTGGTTCTTCACCTGAAACACAGACTTCCTTCTGGATTTGTGTACATAATTCACTGTCCTCATTTTATTACAGTAGGCAAAAACATTTAAATGGAGGATCAACTTCTGGATGGTGACTTGATAGGGTGCACTTTCGGGTCACTCCCCACAGACACCAAAAAAAAAAAACCACCACAGAAAATCACCTATTTTCCCAAGACACCAAGAAACAACTGGCCCTTCAGCTGGAAACAGAACATCTGACAACTAACAGTGGGTGAGAGCACCCGGCAGCGTTCTCTGCTAAGCTGCAGATTTGGATTTGAGACAGAGCTCAGGAGTCTCCAGATGTGGGGCAGCGGGTAGGGATTTCAGAACCAGCTGAGGTGGCAGCGAGAGGTGACCCCAGTGGGCCTGAGACTGGAGCCACGGAGGGCCCACTGGGGATGGTGTGAAAAGAGAGCCAGTGCACCGGGAGCTGAGCTGAGCTGGAGCCCACAGTGAAACTGCGCTAGGTGCTGCCATAAGCAGAAATCAGTCAAATCAAGCTCCTCCCACAACTATTTCATGCCAGAGCCTGGGATTCACTGAGCAGAAATCCCGCCCACTGCACATCCACCCACCGGAAACTCTGCCCATCAGGTGCCCCACCCCCTAGATTACAGTGAGAAGGAAGGACCAAACCTCAATGCTGCCCACTGCTGCCCAATGCTGCAAAACTGCAGCCCGATTGCCAATCCAGGGTAAGTCAAACCTACCCAACGCCAGGGACACTGAACCCTCAGAAATATAAACAGAACGCCGAATAGAGCAAAGGCACAGAGAAATATATGTGAAATGATGGAGCCAATCAAAAACCCAAGGGAAAATCTGAATACAGCAGATGTATGTAAATTACCTGATGAGGAATTTAGGATAACGGTGATTAACATACCCGTGGGAATCCAGAAATCAGTAGAGGCAGTAAACAGGAATGTCTGGAAACAAAGAGAAGAATTAAAACAAGACATCAAACAGAGACATGATGCCTGAATTAAAGAACTCAGTCAAGGGACTGAACAGTAGGATGGATGAAGCTTCCAATAGAATCAGTGATTGGGAAGATAGGACAGAGGAACTCAATCAAGCAAACCAGCAAAGTGATCAAAAAATTCAGAGAACTGAAGACAGTATTCGAGACCTCTGGGATAGCCTCAAAAGGAACAAACATTTGCATCATAGCGTTCCCAGAGGAAGAGAGAGAATAGGGGGCAGAAAACATATTTGAAGAAATAATAAATGAGAACTTCCCCAGTTTGAAGAATGAAACAAGCCTCCAGCTCCAAAAAGCTCAAAGAGTGCCTTCCTAATAAAAGAAACCCAAACAGAAATACATCTAGACACATCATCATAAAAATGTCAAAAAAAACAAGATAAAGAAAGACTGTTAAAAGCAGCCAGAGGAAAACGGCATATAGAGGAGCTCCCATAAGATGGTCAGCGGACTTCTCAAATGGAACTCTACAGGCCCGAAGGGAATGGCATCATATATTCACAGTGCTGAAAGAAAAGGAGTTTTAACCTAGGATACTGTATCTGGCAAGATTGTCATTCAGAACTGAAGGAATGATAAAAACCTTTTCTGACAAGCAAAAGTTAAAGGAGTTTATCACCACAAAACCAGCTTTGCAAAAAATATTAAAGGATGCTCTATAAAGCATAAAGAAACCACACAGAAAAACAGTAAGACAGCAAATACACCATAGGAGGTGTCGTCTGCCAGCTTTGGTCAAATTAAAACCTCCAGCATAGTTTCTTGCTTCCAGTCCTTGCTCATCAGTATAACTCATCAACAACCCTGTGGAAGTGTCCCTTTCTTGCCTGCCAGCATCTGTGGACTTTCCATGAACTAGTCCTGATCCAAGACAACACAGTGAATTTCTTCACCACCAGTGGACAACAACTACACTTTCTCCAGATGACAAGAATCCCAACCTTAGGGAGAGGTTCCATCTTTTCAACGTGTTCCCTCCTTCGATACTCAGCTCTCATTCCCAGGGTATATTTAGAGTACTCAACCGCTTTATAGTTAGTGCCCTGCTGTAATTCACAATTAAATGCAAACTTTCCATGTTCCCATTAAAAAAAATCTTGTTAAAAATAAACCCAATTAATAAAAAAAAGTTTACCTACCTTAACTGGAGGAAGATTTCCAGCAGCTGTGATTTAACTGGTAAAAAAGCATCCAAAATGATTTGCTGCTAGCATGACAGCCTTACAACTTTAAAAAAATAGACGAATACATGGACAAATAATTCCAAAAACAATTTAAATGACCATGATTAAATCCTTTTCAGAGAAGACCAACTGTGGGCTGAAAATGTTTACAGGGTGAGAGCGGGCTCTTGGAAGAAACTAATTTTATTTTTTTTCCTTCTGTGTAATAGTGTGTAGTTCAAATGATGAACTGAAGACATTTTAAGATTACTGTTTAGACTTAAGGTAATTCACAAAGCCAGGTACATTCAGAGTAATTTCCCTTTTCTGTTACTTATGTTAAGAAAATTGCAGAGACTACAGTAAGAGCTAGAGAGCCAGAGTAAACTAGTGGGAGAACCTTGCATTTATGTTAATAATCTTATGTGAAAAATAAGTTGGGGTTTAGAGTGCTGGGTGCAGACAAAATGACTCTTCCATAAATAAGAAAAAGTTCTTACCTCCAACGTTAAGTTAGCTGAGGCTCAACCATTGAGATGAACAATTGGAAGTCAGATCGCTCATTGGGGTCATCATTTGATCTTTGTTCCTTGATGCATGGGCTGGGCTATGAAAAGGGTGGTCCCTTCTCTAGAGACCACAGCACTCTTTTCTTAGGTCCCTCCTTTTGCATTAGAACATGACCCATGTGGTTTCCTGGTTTGAGAGCACATTAGTGCTCAAGTGGCTGACTTTGTCACAGTGTTAGCTGGGGGCTTTTTATTCAGTGATGTCATCGTCTTAGATGATGCCTGGGTAAGCTGACGGGAGATGCCGACAAAGGCAGCAATTAAAAAATTTTGAACCTATTTGTTCCTGACCCCAGACACCTCTATTTCTTTCCTATTCTTTGTCACATTTTGGCTATTAAAAACCTTTAAAGGAATTAAGGATTGAAGTAGCAATAAGATTGGTAAGAAAGGAAAAGGCATTCCTGTTAAGTGAAACTGTAAAAAGCGAACACCAGGTTAATATTATTCTTTAAATTTAATAGGAAGAGAGGATGAGGTTCCCAAGGGTACAGGGTATAGCTCGGGCAGAGAAGTGTATTTCAGGGATCAGTGACTTTGGGAAGGGGGCATGGCTCCGCCTTCAAGGTCATTAGTAGTCTAAAACCAGTGTGGCTTACTAGAGAGAAAAAATTACTTTCGTGATTTGGTAAAACATGAGAACTTGTTTTTAAGTCTTTCCACAAATTTTTGAACTTGAAAACATCGGCAAACAATTGTTTCTATAAATAGTAAAGAGTGAAATAGCCGTGGTTAAAGATTTGGTTATAGCACAATTGACAATATTTGCTCGATTTTGCAGTGTATAGTATTTTAAAATAGTAAATAGAATAGTAACTAAATACATTAGACCTTTTAGGAGTTTTATCTAACCCTTATAACATGTCAGTTATTAGACTTTCACAGACACATATGCGAGGGTGGTCGATCATTACTTTTTATTTTGACAGTGCTTCCCAAGCTATTTTACCATACTGAATGAGCCAAATTTGTTTACTACCTCTTTTTACAAAGAGAAAATAATTTCTTGATATGGGATATCTTAGGAGCTCTCAAAGATTTTCTGTATTTTTCTTTACAAAAACAGTAAAAATTAACTTTTTGTTCAGAATTTGATTTTTAGGAAGTTCTGTGAAGTTAAGTCTTAAAACATATTACAAAAATATACCACTGCTTGTTTTGCCAAAGGCATATATACTTTTAATGGAACCCTGTTTTTATTTTTCCCTTTAGTAGACACTTGATAGGGATAACTTGCTTTGAGGTATAAATTCTTCGTAGGTAGACATTATAGTTTATTAAAATTGACCATAGTTTAGGAATATTTTTTGTCCTCTTAGCAGATGAACACAGCTTAGTCAAGCTTTTTATAGTTGTAAGTTACTGAGCATATTTTAGAAACTTATCAGATTCAGTGCTAAAGATTTCTTAAGTAATTCCTTTCTGACCAGGACGGTCTGGAGGAACATTTGAAATTAAACAATTTAACCAAAACCGTCTTATCAAAATTTCCCATCCCAGCTGAACTCAAAGAAACATCCAGATTAGTCTGTTGTCCCCTGAATTTAGGGACGAGCATAAAGGTGTCTTTCACGATTCATGACAGACAGACAACTTTTAGCAACATGCGCTTTTACAGCACATAGACAAATACAGGAGCTGCAGTTTTCACTTAGAATGATAGTCGTGTGCTGGGAAAATTTCTATATGCCTTTAAACGACCATTACGTAAGAGATAGATCTTGTAATGGCAGACTAGGATCAGCTGATAGGTTTATATATATTTTATGCTTGCCAAAAAGCTAGATCGGGAGCTCTCAAGATACATATAATATATATATTATATATATATCTCCAACTTAGAGGCAAAATTACCTTTGTTACAAAAATGTGCACATTGCCCGATTTTATTTTCCTATGAAGAAAATTTTAATATGAGGGTGGAGAATAAGTCCCAAGAGTAAAGTCATGACAGAAAGAATAACCTTTTAAGATGAAGGGCTGTTAGAGAAAGACAGAAATTTGTCAAACAAATTGCACCTTTTACGCAAAATCAATGTCCTTAAACCAAAATGAGTTATTCACATTCAAGAAGCTAGTTTTCCGTTTTTTCCAGGTTCTTAACAGGCTGGACAATGAACAGATTAACATTAGGGGTAAGACTAGTCAGACGTATTTTAGTGGGGAATCATCAGGAACAGAGTGGGTGCTCCCATGCCTCCAACCTGTCATGGAAAGTGATTGTGGGTGTTGCAGGTCTAGAGCGTGACCTGAGATTCTTGTGACAGTCCTACAAGAACCAGCTGTTCCTGGGCTTGAGCCAGGAGCTTGAGAGTTACCGTGTCAGAGAACCGACTTCTCCTCCACCTTCCCAGATGTAGAGTCCCTGCTGATAGACCTGCGAGGTCTGTGACCACCACGTCCCTTGTAGCATCCTAGAGGACTGAGATATTCCTTGGTTGGATGTGTCCAGACTGAGGGTCTTTGCCTGAGCCTTTGGCCTCAGGACCCCAAGAAGGTTCAGACAGTTGTCTCCCCGCTTCTCCTCTGCCTGTGCAGAAGGTGTCTGCCAACAGGACTTAGGAACTCAAAACTGTAGTTGGGAAGCTGAGGTGTAGGCCTCACTTGGCATTTACATCCAGTAGGCTGTATCCCGTTTTTGATATTTGAGTCTGCCTTCTACGTGGCGGACTATAACCTGGCATATAAGGAGAGAATTTTGAGGTTTGGTTTTCTTCTGGTGTTTCAAGACATCGGTTTTGATCACTATAGTGAAAACAAGTAGCAAGATTTCTTTTACTACTTTTTTTCTTTAGACAATTGCAGGGAGAATGAGATCAAGGAGTCCTAATGTGGTAAAAATATTTACCAGTTTCTTTTGCTGGCATTATTAGGAGCCCCAGCTCTCAGACATCTGCACTTATCATGAGAATAAGCAGTTCTTAAGATGGTTGGGGTAAAATTTTTCTTGTAAAGGAGGCCTTAGAAATCCATTATCCCATAGAAAGGACAATTTAGATTAGACTTTTCAGTGCCTGCCTCCCATTCCAGCCAGTCTCCTGGCCTGAGGATGCAGTTAGTTTAACAGTGAGTCCCACAGTAACCCTGTTGTCAAATAAAATTTTGCCGCCATTCATGAGTGGATAAACCTTGGTTCCTGTCTTGAGTGAAAGAATTTGAAAAATGCCGGACAGGAGAAGTCAAGGAAGAACTTACTAGGAAACAGGAAAGTACCTTTGGACAGATTCTAAAAGGCAGCGTCCTTTGCTCACGGGTTGGAGAAGATGCCCACGACCAGTGCTCTAGGGCAGGGGCTTATCAAGACCACCCACCCAGTTATTTTGCAGAACTGTGAGTCGTTTCAAAGTCCCCTTTCTTCTGTTTCCTTCTGCCTCTTGCAGAAGTTCTTTTGTGCCCCTTTGGCCATTACCATTTTGTTAGTTACTCAGACATGTCCTGGGTCACTTGTAGTTACCTAACTGTCTGCCCTACCAATAGGATGGTGAAGAGATCAGGATATAAACACTGAGTTTTTAACAAATTTGGTATGAGGAAATAAGGGGATACCTATAAGAAGGAACTGGAAAAAAATTGGGCAGTTATTGTATAGATTTAAAAGGTAGAGAGAGGCTGGGAACAACGGTGTGGCTTTGGAAGAGGGGATTTGGCTCCCTCTCCCAGACAGCTAATTGAAGTAATTTGAAGCCGCATGATTTAGTAGGAAGGCTGCAGAAGCAGAAGCTGGGGCAGGCCAGCTACATCTCGGTGCTGCAGAACAAAGCCATCAGAATTCGCCAGGGCACAGTGGGGCTGTGGCCCCACAGTCCGGATTAGCTCTCCCGGTGTGGGGTGGAGACCGCTGCACTGACAGACCAGGCAGGAGTTGGGAAGCCGAAAACCGTGTCTGGCAGCCACGATGCTGGCAACTTCTGAAGCAGGTACGAGGGAGGGCCGCCTACCACTGCAGCAACCAAGCCCCTTGTGCCCATGGAGTGCAGGTGGCTGAGGCAGCTCTGCCTCATACTCTGAGTCCGTGCACGGTGGCATTGACACCTGGCAGTGACACTGCAAGCAATTACTACCCAGTGCTTCCAGTCATTCCTGGGGTTAGGGGCACAGGTAGAGGAAATGCTCTCGTGAGGTTGCCAATTCTGGAATCTGTGCAAGAAACAGGAGTCTTAGCCTGAAAATGGTGGCTCCAGATAGAGAAAGGCAAGTGAAAGCAGAAGAAATGAGAGAAAGGCAACGAGAGTAAGGAGAAATTTGGGGGTGCCAGACTATTTTACCCTGGGTGGCCTGACACCATTCATTCGTTCCAGCCAGAAGGGTTACCCAGGTCCCTTAGTCCCCAAATAAGTGCCACAGCTTTCTCCGTAGAAGTAACGAGTCCAGCCTACAGCAGGCCTTGTTCGCCAGAGCTGGCAAATAGCACTGGACCAGGTAGAAAGAGAAAGAGGGAGCGGACCGACTCACCCCATGCTGGGCGCCAGAATGATGCAGGCGAGGGTTTGCTGAGGCACACTGATGAGACGCTGGGTCCGTGCAGAAAGAATTCGTGGAGAGAGCCTTTCGGTCAGGAACACACAGCAAGTTCATTAAAAGCAGTAACGGTGAGTTTAAGTTACAACAAGGGAGCGTACACGTGTGTGCCTCCCTGCTGCCTGCATCTCACACAGGCACGATGGCTTCTCATATACATCTGAGGGATGGGGTTTTCTTCCTTTGTGGGTATGTCCAGGGCACCTGGAGTAAAAGTGGCGCGAGTATCTTGGGGTGTGGCTTGGACCCAAGTTGATAAGGTCTCGTGTTTTGCCACTTAGTTAATTTTCCACTCATATATCCACATACTGCCTTGTAGATTTTAAGCTATGCTGTCCCCGCATCACAAAGATGTGCAGTGAAGCATGATTTATAATAGAGAAGACTGGAAACGGCCCACATGTCCACCAGTAGGACGTTGCTTTACTCATGCAGTCCCCCTGCAGTGGGTGTCTGGTCCTGAGATGCATGAGACAGTGTGTGGATATGGGACCGTCTCCAGGATACAGTGTTAAGTGGAGAAGCAAGCTGGAGAATGCTGTCACTTGCTTAAAGAAAAACAAACCTGCCAGGAGACACACACACACACCCTTGAAAGCAAGATAGTGTGTTGGTTAAGGGTACAGGCATTGGAGTCAGATGGTGTGAATTAAAATCGTGACTCATTTGCTGGCTTTGTGCACTTAGCATTCTGCCTCATCTTTAAATGGGGACAAATAACATACTTCACAGGGTTGTGTTTTAGCAAGTTGATATGTGAAAAGTGCTTAAAACACTTTCTGGCACATAGTAAGTAATTAAAATTTTAACAATTCAATTATTTTATTATAGACATAAAACATTTCTGGAAGAATGCACTAGAACCTATTTAGCTGGGATTGTCTGCCTTATGGTGGTGGGCCAGTACTTTATTGTACACTCCTTACTGTTTCTAGAAAAAAAAAATCTCTCACATTAGAACAAGTGCTGCTGGATTTCAGAGAGTGGAACGATGGGCCCTGGCCTTGGGCAGTGCAGGCCGGGGAGGTGGAGGTGTGGAGGTCACGTTTAAGACACAGCTGGGGTGGGCTGCAGAGAGCTGAGGCACAGCGTTGGAGCAGCCGAGTTAGTACTGGAGGGAGGGGCTCGACTGCGGTGGAGAGAAGTGGATGCGGGGAGGGGTAGAGACAGTCATTCTGAAAATTAAGTACTTAATTGGTGGGGTTTTATTTGTCCTCCTAAAGAAGAGGGAGGAAAAATAGACCTGTCACCCTCCATATACACCTGTGGCTTTCTGAATTGTGGTCGCGTTTCCAGATTTTCCTGAGCTTACCAGTTTCCCCTAGCAACTGTGTTTTGCTAACATCCAGGATGTTGGATTTTTTTTTTTTTTTTTTTTTTTTTGAGGTGCGAGAAATCAACTAAGAATAAAACAGGAATTTGAAAAGGCTTTATCTGTATATGTATATTTGCACTTGCTTACGGAGGGGTAATTGATGTCATAGTGGATTCTGCTGATAGTCTGTCAGTCTGAATCTGGTATTGTCATTGAAAAGGGACGATGATGCCCCTCTGAGGATTTAGGGGTCAGGCTGGATTTTTTCCTCCTTTCTGGAGTGAGGAGCTGTAGATGGTCCTCCTGCACTGGTCACTGTATGGTAGTGATTTTCATGCTTGTAGGAGGGTTGGTTAGATGAGGCCAAGGTCATACTGGGACCACAGAAGGGAAATTGCTGGTTCACACGTGGGACACATGAATTACAGGAAACTACCTGCTAAACATGACTTTAGCACCTGTATTTCTCCCTCTGGAAAGAAAGGCTCCTGAGCTGAGCTTGTGAGCAGGGCTGGGGAAGGACTGGGTTCGGAGTTGGGCAGGTGAGGACAGCTGCTTTCTCCTTAGAGCTCTACCTGGAAAGGTGCAGTTGTGTTGTGACACCTTACTGGCGCCATTTCTGGGGCTCTCAGTGGAGCCCCATCAAGTTGCTTTTAAAGTTGCTTTTAGAGTTTCTGAACGTGCTGGCAGCCTTGCTCAGTTTTGTGCCGTAAGTTAAGGTTCTCCAGAAGTTCTCCATTCCTGGAGTTCATGGAACGCCCGGTCCCGGTCAGAGCTCTGCCCGACCTGAGGGTTAAAGTCCAGGCGAGGGGACAGCGCCTCGTCTGTGTTCAGACACCCGTGTGGCCCAGGGACGAGAGCATGGCAGGGTCACTGCACCCGCCTGCCTGGGCGAAGGCCACCACTTCTCACAGAGAGCTTCTGTGTTCCTGCGTTTTCTCCTCCCACAGACCAGGGCCTTGACGACGCTCTGTGACGAAGACTGCTTCAGCTCATGCCCGGCTTCTGCAGGCGCGCGTCGCCTTTGTTATAAAGATGCCGTGGGTTGCAGCATCCTCGGTTACGCCACGTGGGAGGCTCGGCATTCTCTCTGATTTTGCTCAGTGGATTGTGTTTATGCTCACAGTGGAAAACATCTTCAGGTGATTTTATTCATTCAGATGTATTTTCCTGTCTTCAGTCCACTTGAACATAAAGGACGTTAATTTTCTAGCGACCCAAACTAGTCACAGCGCATTTTTGCCTAATGTTTCGTGAACAGCTTTTGCATCAGATGGAACTTCTTCTTCAAGGACCCTGTGGCATAGCAAACCCACGCTCACTCATCTGAAAGTTAAACACGGCTAGCCGGCCGCTCTTTTCTCCCTGCTCCCTTCCTCCCACGCTGCGGCATTTGACAAAGCACCGTCTCTCATATGCTTTCGGGGGCCGGACAGTCCTGGTTCATAATTTTGCTGTTTGGTAAACACAGTTCTACCTGTTTGGTGTTCTTGAATCAGAGAGACTTTTTCTGTCGCCCAAAGCTCCGGCGGCCTCTGCTGCTGGCCTGCAGCCCTGTCGCAGTCGGCGTGATGAGATCATGGCTGTCCTGTGTGTGAGCACTGGCAGCCCCAAGAAACACAGAACCGTGGAGAAGCACAGTTTAGTTTTTAAAATTATGTGTATCAGACTTTGTTTTTTTTTCAACGTTTTAGATCATTTTCAAATTAACAAAGGCTGTTCAAGGAGCCACAGCACTGACTCCTGAGCGTCTTTCCCTGCTGGCTTTCGTGGCGGCGGCCTGTGTGTGGTTGGGGGGCGAGGGCGCGTCGGGGGTTGGGGTTGTGTGCAGTGGGGGTGGGGGGGCCTGGGCACTCTGGGAGCCGCGACTCCAGCGGCTCTGTCGTGGTGGGGAAAGCAGGCCCTGGTGCCCACTGTCCCTGAAGCCCGGCGCTCTTCCTGCAGGTCCCTTCATCAGCGTGGTCCTGTCCAAGCTGGAGAACATGCTGGAGAACTCGCTGCACGTGAACTTGCTGCTGATCGGGATCATCACGCAGCTCGCCAGCTACCCACAGCCTCTGCTGCGCTCCTTCCTGCTCAGCACCAACATGGTCTTCCAGCCCAGCGTCCGCTCGCTCTACCAGGCAGGCCAGCAGCGGCCGCCCTGTCCCTCCCGTGGCTCCAGGGACAGCCAGCCACCTTCTCTCTTCCCCTGGCTCTTCTCTTGTCTTCAGAGAATCCCTCTGTTCTGGTTCCCTGGCTTCCTTGCCCTGTCCTGTCATGCTAGTGGTGTAGATTCTTCTAGACGACCTGCAAAGCTTCACTAGTTGGATGTTTGCGGGGCCATACCAAGAACACCCAGGCAGCTAAAAATACACACACGCCTAATATCATCGGTCCCACCACGAGGGCGGTGCCTGAATGACACATTGATAAGAGAGGGTGGAATTCCCTTGTGCACACTGACAGTGTTAATGCTCTCTTCGGCAGGTCCTGGCATCTGTGAAAAACAAGATTGAACAGTTTGCTTCGGTGGAGAGGGACTTCCCAGGACTCCTCATACAAGCTCAGCAATACCTGCTTTTCCGTGTGGACATGTCCGACGTGAGCCCTGAGTCACTAACCAAAGGTCAGCTGAGTTTCTCTGCCGTGTCTCTGCTTCGTGGTTCCACATTTGGCTTCACAGATGGTGCATCATCTCTGGGGCCCTAAAAATATCGAAATATATTTTCCTTTTTACCCAGCAGAGGGGAGCCTCCTTGGAGCATTCCTACACCTAAGAAAGGTCACCAGCCCACACCTGGCCTGGTCCCAGTTTGGAAGGGTGTAGCCGGGCATTTGTTTCCTCACTGACAGGGTTTTGGGGAAGGAGTGACGTGTGGGTTGTCACCAGACAAGAATAGCTCTCAGCACATATGGGCCAGAAAAGCAGTATGTGAATACCCTGAGCCAGTTTTTGGCCTGCCCTACCCTGAGGAGAGCATCCGTTCTCTTTGTTATGTTTTCAGAGACTCTTAGGCTAAAAATAAATGCACTTTAGGGCTCTAGAAGGTAAAAGCTCTCCATTTGGACTGGGGAAGTAAATTTTATGCTCAAGTTCAAATTGCCGAGGTTGCCTTTTGCCACCTCTGGAGGGTGAGCGGGCCCCGGGTTGGGCAGAGTGGGCCGGAGTGGACGGGTGCGCCCTCTGCCTTTTCTGCGCTCTGATTAGACAGGTGACCCCAGCGATCTGAGCTGTGACATCAGCCTTGGGGGTGGGGGTGGAGGTGTCAAACTGGGAAACGCCCCATCTCACACTGACTTTCCTTTATGTCCACACGGACAGAGACAAGTCAGGTTTCTCGGGGGCAGATAAGCCAGGAAGAGATGGGGCCCTCAGTCCTGGGCAGACCGAGGCAGGTGACCAGACACAGGATTGAGAGCGAGAGGCAGAAATGTAACTCAGCAAATTTTAAGCCTTTAATTAAAGGAACCCAGAAAGGTCCCAGAGCTCTGCGGGCTTGACCTTGCCTCTGTGTGGCATTTAGTCTTGGTCACTGTGCCTTGTGTTTCTTAACTCTTTAATGAGGCATTTGTTTTCATTCCTCAAGTCCTTTCGGGCTGGGGATTTCGGGTGCAAAGCAACTTTAAGGCCCCTGCAAGGCAGATTTTGATGGAAAGGTGGGCCTTGTACTGTAGAATGCGGGCCTGGCTTCAGAGTTCAGATCCTGAGAAGAGGCTGTTGTGGAGGAAAGGAGGCCCCACTTTTCTGTGGGGAGGTGGGCTGCAGGGCCCACATGCCCTCTCCTAGCCATGTGCAGGGTCCGTCAGCTGTGTTTCTCCAGAACGAGGGGCATGTGCTCGCGCTCCCCATGAGAAGGCGTGCCAGTGAGCCTGGTGTGTAGCAAGCCAGTGCAAACTTCATTGGCCAAAGCACCACCATTTACGAGTGGCTGGCTGATGCTGATGATCTGGGTCAGGCTCAGCCAACTTTTGCTGGACTTCCTCGTGCCATTGTAGGTGGCTGGATATTGGGGGTGTCCCTCCTCACATTGTGGCTGCTGGCTGCGGGCTGTGTTTCTCATCATCCAGCGGGTTAGCCCTGCTTGTCAGCATCACAGCTCTAGGACTGTGAGAGCAGACCTGTACACAGTCTTCTGAGGCTCCAGCTCAGAACTGGTCAAGCCTGCATTCTGTCAGCCAGTGCAGGTCACCAGATCTACCCAGTCAGGAATGGAGCAAACCTTCCTTTCCCGCTCAGTGGGAAGAGCTGCAAAAAATTTATGGCTGCTTCTGCAATCTACTAGACAGAAGGCAACTTCAGTCTTCTGATGTTACTTCAATCCTGGTCTTTATTTCATCTTTTACAGTTTGTAAAGTGCTTTCCCAGACAGTCAATTTTTATTTTCAACCAGCACTGGGAAATGGGCAAGAAAGGCACTCTTGAGCTTCGTTTTCAGATAAGGGAGTTGAAATTAGAGGCCCTGGCTGGTCTGTCGGGATCAGCAAGCTCACAGCCCTCCTCATTCACGGTGCCGAGGGCGCATGCACTGACTGGCTTCTTTGCTTCTCTACAAGAGGCACCTGGGACTTTAACCCACAGGTGCCGGGTCGGGGATGGTGGGGTGGGGAGTGCTGGGGTCACTCACACTGTGTGCTCTGTCCTGGCTTCAGACTGTCTGATGGTCACATCTGCCAGATATGTGCCCGGGAACTTGTTCCGACTGCCTAAAGTTGTCACATTAGTCAGCAATGATTGATGCTTTTTTAAGGTCTGTGACACTCGGGGACATTGACTTGCAGGAAGCTTTTCTTGGAGTATGACTTTCCTTTAATGGAGCTCTTCAGATGAATGTTCTGACTTCCTTCAGATTAGCTGAGTGACACCCTTTCCTCCACTTCAACATCTCTAAACTCAGGAGGAGAAAGGTTCTGGGCTCCTGTACACAGCTGACTCCTGAAGCACTGAGCGTGATGCAACCGTCTGCGGACGAATTGAATGTGGGATCTCTATTCTCATGGGGACACTGTGTAATTTATAATTATAATGCAGTCAATTATGAATTGCACCTGTATTAAGCGGATATTGGGGTTCCAGTGTCTGCAGCGATGCCTTTCCAACCCTGCTGACAGGGAGATGAGCTTGTCATGAATTCCTCCACAAACTTCTAAAATCTTTCCTGCATCAGTCTTGGAAACACTCTCTTGCAGCTTTTTAGGCCCAGGGCAAGGTTTCAGAAAACCGCTTCTGCTTCTGACAGTCACTGATGCCCCCCATCCTCATGCCTTTTCTCTCAGGACCATGCAGCTCCCCCAGCTCTTTCATAGGAGCAGAGCTGGCTGCCCGCTACAGGTCCTCTGCCCTCTGGAGTGCCCGTGGCCTCCTCACTTGTGCTTCAGACCGAAGCCAGAGTCTGGGGACTGCTGCCACCGAGCCTTGTATGTCATGTGCCCATGGTCATGTTGTCTTTCCGAGGCTGCTGGCCTCTGAGGCTCAGCCCCTTGCCAGGCTTTTCATTTTCCCCCTCAAAGCCTTGCCAGCCATGGCAGTTGTATTTGCGTATATTCAGAGTCCTTTCTCTGATCCCTAGGTCTGGAAGGTAGGGTTAACTTCACCTACAGGAAAGGAAATGGAAACGTTAGAGCTGGTGGCCAGGTAGAGACCATCACTCGAGTCTCCTCTGTGGGGTCGAGAGCGCTGTGACACTCTGAAATGCCGCTCCGTGCTGATACGATGCAGGCCTGTCATGGTGGGCACTCCCCGGCTGGGCTGGTCTCCTTCCCTGGATGCTCTCCCGCTGGCATTCCTGAAGAGTTCAAGCTGGGGAAGTGAGCCCGATCAACGACCCTTTGTAAATTCATGGATCAAGCTAGATAAATGAGACTGTAAGCCCTATTTGGGGAAAAAAAGGAATGGATTTGAAAGAAAAATGGAGATAAGAAACACGCACCAGCTCCAGGCAGGTCAAATGTAGGGAAGATGTGATGTCAGTTCCTTCCCTCATTCATTCAGCAAATGGGTATTAGCTTTTACTCTGAATAAGGGAGTGTGTTGGGGCTTTGCTCTCAAATCTCAAAGTCTAGTAAAGGAGAGCAAACATGAACCAGAAGGCAGGGCTAAAAGACATAGGAGGTCCTAGTTGGTAAATAAAACGGGTCAAGAGGCTAGAACAGGGGCAGGAAGCAAGGAAGTGCTTGTGAGAACCGGTGAAGAGAAGCTGGTCGCCGTGTTGTCTCAGTTAGCTGTTGACTCACTGAACCCTTGCAGCATCTCTGTGAGCTTTGCCATGAGGATATTAAAATACAGAGAAGTACAGCCATTTGTCCCATGTCAGCAGCCAGTAAGTGGCAGTCTTATGGTTCCTCTTACAGGTAGTAAGATCCGCGCGCTCTATGTGTGGGGATATGGAGAGCGAGTTCTGGGCGGCGGAGCCAGCGTGAACAGCTTGGGTCTGGGTCTGGGATTAGTGCCCACGAGGGTCCCAGTCCCCATGCCGCCCAGGTCAGCTGCCTTCGTGAGCCCGGCTGGCTCGCTGGAGGTCTGCAGTGTGGGGGCTCGGGGGAGTGGGGGGCCACCAGGCCGGGGAGGGTCTCGAGGTTGGCTGTGGACCCCAGTGATGTCGACATTTCAGTCCTCACGGCTGAAAAGACATTTTGGCGTTTCTCCTGAGAGGGAGCAGACAGATTCCCTACAACTTTTCCAGTTCTTTATGGCACAAACTGTGATAAGCTTTCATCTAAAAGGATATTTAAAGCAGTAAAGTGGAGGAATTTTTTTTAACACTAAAGAATATAGTAGTGAGATGTGGAAAGTACTATAAATGTCAAGAACTTTTAGACTGTAGTTAAGCAACACTCTGGGAAGAGTGTTGAAAAATGGGATTGAATTCTAAAAAGCAGCCAAAATAATGAAGAGCTGGAATATAATGATTTATAAGGAGTAATGAGGGCTGAGTAGGGGGCAAAAGATGACCTAAATAAATCCGATAAATATAGGAAGGCTAGTTACACTCAGGAATTAAAAGTCAGGGCCTTTGAATCATTTTAATGAGTAAAACTGATTGGATATGAGCATGCAAATCACTTGCCTAAGTTAAAATTTGGGCTTTTATCATCTTAGACCTATAGCATTGAATCAGATAGGAAATCTTGGAAATTTCCCTTAAATGGAAGCTTCCAAGCCACGTTCTGCCCTAGGTTATGGGAAGACCCCTGCTTGGTCTTACCAGCACCCAACATCCTTTCCATTGTTTCCAGCCTCCAAAAGGCTTCTGCTCTGTTCTTCCCAAAAGGCTGGAGCTCCTGGCCAGAAGGAGCTGGGGTTCCCCAGGGAACCCCAAAGACTGAAGCGGGAGCTACAAAGAGCTGGGAGTATCTGGTAAACCCAGTTTTCCTGCTGCTGCTCCACTTATGATGGGGCTTACCTGTCACCCCAACACTGGGAGGACGGGAGGGCAGATAGAACCTCTGTGCATCTCCAAGTAACCAGCTTGGGGGCTAAGTCTTCACTTGGGTTGATCCAGTGGCAGGAGACACCTTTGTTATGAAACAGGGAATTGGAAGAAAGTACAGACTTTTATGTACTGAGTCACTCTTATCTCACAAGCCAGCCTGGAGGTCCCCCGAAATAAGAAAGTTCAGTTAGGCAATCAGTCTTGAGATAATTGTGCAGTCCAGTTTGTGCACAAAACCCCGGCACACCTGGGGGCTCAAGGGCGAGCCCTTCTGTTCCTGGTGCCTCCCCGGATGAATCGGACATGCAGAATGAGAATTTTACATAACGGAAAATGTCAAACATGTTACTATGGAAACCTGTAACAACCATAGTTGAAGATTATCAACTGCCTTTGTTCCCTGCGCCTCTCTGTGTGTCTATATAAACCCTGAGTTGCTTTCACAGATCACTGGATGATTTGGGTGAAACCCCATACAGTCGCCGGCAGGAATAAATCTCCTCTTAAAATTCTGGCATGTCTCTTTGATCTCGTTGGTCACTTTGTTACAGTTATTCCCCCATTTCTCATCCTGCCCTGGGCATGGAGGGGTCTTGATAAATCTCTGTTCTTGACACAATTTCTACAGGGTTTTGGATGAAACTCCCAGATCTGCACACCCTGTGCTGGAGGTTACGTGCTGGCAAGTGCGCCTGCCCGAGAGGAAGGCGTGTGTGCAGGGCTGTGCTCAGGACCCAACCACAGCCAGATACGCTTCCCCCAGCTGCCTTCCCCAGACACACCTCCCCCAGAGGAGCGGGCTCCTGAGGGCTGTCAGGGTCCCATGATGGTCTTCTTTCTGGTTTCAGATCTCCTTCAGGATGCTTCCAGGACGGGAAGTGGCAAGAGCCTTTTGGATGGTCCCCCACGGGTGCTTCAGCCTTTCCTGACGAACAGAGCCAAGGTGGCCGGCGCGCCTCCCAGCCTGCCCCTGCCTGTGAGGAACGCCATGCTGGCTGCAGCCCTCTTCCCGGAGTTCCTGAAGGAACTGGCGGCCTTGGCGCAGGAGCACTCCATTCTGTGCTACAAGATCCTGGGGGACTTTGAGGACTCCTGCTGTTAGTTCCTTGTTGTTGTCATCGTTTTTAATAGAGGTTCCTGTTTTTTTAAGGTTTTAGCTGCTTGACTGTTAAATGCAAAGCTGCTCACAAAAGGTCTACTTTCATATTTCCTGACAATACTTGATTTGTGGGGAGGGGGACTTTGTTGGGTCTTTCCACCTGACAGAGAGTGTCAGTCTCAGAAGCGGGTTGCTCAGTTGCTCCTCCTTGCAGTTTTCAGTGGTTGTTCTTCTGTCCCTTTGAGTCACTCATCTTGCAGTTCAGGTCACACCAGGCGAATACTGGGGCTCGGTGGTTTCTGCAAGTGGACCCCATGTCAGAGGCTGGCTCGTGGCCAGCACGTGCAGACTGCCTGTGCCGCTGCTCTGGAGAACTCTTGCATCCGGCTTCCACTTTATAAAAGAGAGAGTAAAGATGAGAGCCCTCAGCCCACAAGCCCACGTCACCTGTCCCTCTGAGTTCTATTTCCGTCGAGAACTTGTGTTCTGCTCAGTGTGTATTGACTCGTGCCTCGTGCTGCCGGCAAATCCATCGGACTCAGCTGTCTGCCTGGAAGTCAGATATAGCTGGGGAGAACTTTGAATGCCGGGAAATTTTCTTGTTGCTTCAGAGCTTTCTTTAATCAGTATGTTACCTAAATACTGAAAATAGCCTTATTTTAATAGACTTGCATAAAATGATATCTACCTATGCAAACTGTTACTTTGGTTTTTAGAAGCTGGAGCAGATGAAGAAAGCAAGGTCTCCTATCCTGATGTAAGAAGACAAGGATCATTATTTTTTAAGTGTTTTATGGAAAGCAGTCACAGTTTGATCTGTGATGCTGTTTCATAATGTTTTTTATGGGGGTGGGGGTGGGGAGTAAGGAATGGGGGAAATGGATGAAGGTAAGCTAAAGGCAATCTCTAAAAACACTGGTAATGACTTAAAATTCTGTTTTTCTACTATGTTGCACTTTGCAGAGAAACAGGGCCTGCACAGCCACTTTGGGGACTTGGGGGTGAATGGAAGCAGGTCACAGGAAGCCCTGCAATGCCAAGTGCCCGCTGGGGGTTGCCCGCACAGAAATGCTGCCTTCTGAGTAATGGGGTTCATTAGAAGTCTCAATGTGATGTATTAGCGCATCTCTGCTGTTTTTTAGCCTGCTCCAAGAGGTTTAATGATATTTAGAGTCAACAGACTCCTTACGCTACCACCCCGAGCGGGTAAGACACCACAAAGAAACTGTAGGCTAAAATGAGACCATAAAGCAACTGAGATCGTGGCTTTTCAGTTCCACTCCTCTTTGTTTTGGGCATGGGAGAAGCATGCCACGAGGATGGGACTCCCTGTTTGGAGGGACACTGGAAGCCCCAGCCTTCTCTGTCCTCTCTGAGGAAATCACAGGGAGCCTTGGGGGGGTCCCAGGCCAGAGGTTAGGTTTTAATCAGGCCCCCAGCCAGGAGACGAGTGGAGGAAGGAGTCTCATCTGACACCCTGAAGAGTGGAGGCTGCGCATGTGTTTCAGGGATCTTGAAGGAGCTTTGTATTGAGAACGAGCGAGAGCGGGCCGTCATGAGGTCTGGCCTGGGTCGCGTCGCTCTAAGGAGCCAGCCTTGCTCTGTTTCCACATCCAAGCACGAAGCCAAAGATGCCGATTCATTTTACATTTATGGCTTCCAGTTTTTTCTGTCTTGACACCTGGTTTGCCCAGCAGTGGTGCAGCAGCCAGAATGCATGAGGCCCCATAGACTGACCTGCTCTGAATGTATTTGCATAACCCAGAGTCTCCACTAGAAAAGTGACTTAAGAGAGCGAGAACGAGGAACAGAAAGATGGAATCTAAGCTGTAATATGTTATCCTCTCGTGTGGTTTTGCACAAGTATTTATCTTCCAGTGTGGACATACCAGGTATATACAAAGTTAGTCACATTTGGAAACTGTAGCTTATAGTATGATCTACACTTTTCTCCATTATTTGGTGATGGTGTTGCTTTATTATAGACTGCCATAGTGCTTTTTGTGGAAGGTGCTCTGGGAGGTTGGTTTTGTGCCTTCAGTTTAGTTTTTTCTTTTTAAAATAGGTACTGAATTAGGACAGAGGTGGCTAGTGTCTGGAGTGAGACAGGAGTGTCTGAATCCCACAGTGGGGCGCTGGGAGCAAACTCAGACGGTAACCCTCCCTAACTCCTATTTGGAATTGGAAACTACTCCATGTTTCTGGATGCGTTGCAATGCGCCTTCGAAATCAAGTTAGAAAGTTGAACTGGAAATACATTTTAGAGAACCAGAATGAAATATCTGGATGGGGTGGTAAGGATGGCTCTCAGGTGGGCTTGTCAGGGACACGCCGCAGAGACCTAAGGTGACAAAGAGGAAGGTATAAGTGCTGATGAACACAGATGGAGGTGGGTAAGATGGGGACTCCTTAGTGGGTGAAACATTCCTTGTACTGAAGTAGAATATTTTGATCATAAAAGCAGTAATCGCGGTCCTTGGAATGTCTTTTAAATAATAATTTGGGGCAATTCTTCAAAAGCTATTTGGCATGCTTTAGAATGTCTGAAAGTGTGCACTTTCCATGTGACAGGCCCATGACAGCCACCGTGTTCCTTGTTGGAAGACAGCATGGGCATCAACCCCTTGGTGCAGCCTGAGGTGGGCGTCACCGTGTCTGGTGGCCCCATGATCTTGGCAGTAAAGGCAAGTCAGGTGTTCCCGGAACAACATGGCAATGTGACCGCCAGTTCACAAGGCTGAGGTAGAGTCCCAGATGGAGCGATTTCTGTGGTTCAAAGCATATGTGAGCTCGGAGCCAGTTAACGATTTTTGAAAATAGCCAAGTAAATTTTTTCAAAATTTTAAACACAAATTTCAGGTTGTTTCGCCCAAAATTCAAGCTTATGGGGGTAAATTAGCCCTTTCCCCGGAATGAAATGGGGTGCTGGAGCCACCCAATGGGGTGTACTTTCTCAATAGATCGTATCTGTCCCTGGTATTTTTCTAATTAAAAAAAAATTTTAAGGAAAGATGTAGGCAGCAATGAAGGTGAGTAGACAGACAGGAAGACAGAGAGAAGCGCCATTTTGTTTTTATTTAGTTGCTGACTTTGGTTGATCTTCCTGGATCCCAGGTCTTGAACCCAGGACCCTGGGATGTAGGTGGGATTGCTCCCAGGTGCACTAGACCGCTGGGCCACCAGGGTGCACCCTGTCTCTGGTATTTAGAGGAATTATGAAATCGCCCCCATTTTACTCAGTATTATTCTGGAAACCACCCTGCTCTGCTGCGGTTGGAACTGATGCCTCGGTGCCGTGTGCGGAGGGGACGTGTATGTCTTTCACGCGTCCTCACGTCAACCTTTTCCTTAACAAGTGGCTTCTATTTAGATCAGAGGCAGTTGTAGATTTTCAATCCATGCAGCCATCATGGGACCGAGGTGTTGTCAGGAGAGCGTCCTCTGAATAGACTGGAGAGGAGACATGGGGACTCTGGGGGTGCCTGCCTATTTCGTGCGGCCCTCGGAGCCCAGGACTGACTGTTCTTTGACGTCTCTGAATCTCGGCAGCAGAGGCCGTGAGGGTCCATTTCCAGACCCCTTTGGAGGTTCAGAGTGTGGAAGGGCTGCCATCTGCATGTGGATCAGTGTGTCTAGATGGCTTTCAGGATGGACGTGCCGGCCCCGCCAGGCAGGACGTGTCATGGGTGTGGCGGTGGAGCGCAGCGCACGCGCCAGTCCTCATGTAAGGGCCGCTCCGTCTAACCGGTGACCCACCCGTGTTTACGGAAACGGCTGTCGTGCTTGCCTCTGTCATGAAACACTATGACAGGACAGCTGTCGCTGCACGTGCTACCTGAAGCCACCGGCCGGGCCGCTGCTGTGGTCTGGGCTCCGTGTGCCGGCCGCCGCTGGTCACTCGAGACTCGGGCCTCGTCGCGCTTCAGCCGTCCGCGTGTGACTCACACTAATTCTCTGCCAAGCAGCAGCCTCAGGTCGAACACACGTCAGGCTGGCTTTTCCTCCGTTCTGCAGTCACGTCGCTGGGGAAAAGCGCGGAGAGAATAGGTTGACTCTTTTTTTCCCTTCGAATGACCGTCATAACCTCATCTTTGGAAAGACCGCTCAGAAGACTGAGGATTGTTTTCGGGATAATTTTGCCTCAGTAAATCCTGTTTTCAGTCATTAGCTGTTACGGAGGACAGATTGTCCTGGCTGCTCATTAGCTGGATAAGCAGGGCTTCGTGAAAGATTTTTGCTGAGGTTCTGCAGGAGCGGACAGGTCCGTGCGTGCGTGCGTGTGCGTGCGTGTGCGTGCGTGCGTGCTCGCACTTAGAATCCTGGCGCGGATGACGATGCCCACGAGGACTGACCCAGTCCCCTCGGGTCCTTGTGAGTCTTGTGCCCGTCGTACAGCATGCGAGTAAACCTCACTCACCCACCCACACACACACCTAACAAGAGGGCTAGCAGGCCGTCGGCATGAGCGCAGGTCTCCTCCGGGAAGTGAGATTTACTGTCATCTCAGAACCTGCCCGGGGAGGTGGACGCTGAGGTCAGAGTAAATTTCAGAGCTGAGACTGCAGCGGTCTTGGTGCATCAGCCAACTTTGCTGCGACAGCTACAAAAGGCTCACCTATTAAAAGGCCCCTTTTTGCTCTGGGAATACTTTAAGAGAAGGAATTTTTGCTGAGTCATTTGGCTAAGGGAGAAAATGCGAGGACAGGAACGAGATGCTTCAGTCCAGTCGGGTCAGCTGTTCGCAGCTAACCGTCAAGTCTTAAGGCTGAAATGTGCTGAAGGAGCGGGCGGTCACTTCCAAGACGCTTTCGGTGATGGGCCAATAGCATGGCCTTTCACATTGAGTCAGTGGTTTTCACAAACCGCCATAATGTAGGAATGATGCTGCTGAATTAAGAGAAGTAAAGAATAGAAATTGTAGGGCATGGCTGTAAATTATGTATTGAATTGATCAAGCACTCATTGCAAGCTCTGGAAGGGCGTGTCTCTTCACAGACTTCGTGGCCTCCTTTCAGAGAAGCAAGTTACAGCAGCGAAGCAGGAAGCGCAGTAAACACATGCTCACTTCGGTGTCAAAACGGCCTAGTCTTTCTCCCAGGCTGTCACCTCCCCGAAAGACAGGAACTGAGGTCACCCTGCTGCATAAGCCTGGACCTCCTGGAGCTACTTCCTAGATCCAGAAATCAGAACTTAAAAGCCTACTAGTTGCCGGCAGCAGCCTCACACCAGCATCCAGAAGAGGCCACCCATTAATTTGTTGTATAAATAAGATTTTTACTGAAGACTTCCTGTGTAAGGCAGATGGCCAGGGCTAAGGCTCACCTCCCACCCCGCTACCAGCTCCCACCTCAGCAACAGACCTCGCGGTCTGGGCCAGACCAGGCAGAGCTGTTCGGGCAACCCCAGGAGAGGCAGCTTTCTAGCACGTTCCCCTCCCAGCCTACAGGTTGTGCGGATCTCAGTGACAGACGGCTATGCTTCACCTATGGCGCCAACTTATACATTTTTTAAAAACCCAAAATTTTACACATTGAAATTAACTCATGTGTGTAAGTTCCCCATTCCTCATACATGTCAACACACCCTGCCTCCTACCAAATCAACTTCCACATTTTGATGGGCTTCCCCCCTGAATAGCCATGACTCAAAGTCCACACATGCAGAAATAGAGCCAAGACTGTATTTCACCCAGTCGAGCCCTACTTCCTTCAACTTTGTGAGGGTGTTAGGTAAACATATCTCTGAATGACCTAGTCAGGGCCCAACGAAGATATCTGAGCTTTGCTCCCCACCCATTAGCAGTTATAGCAACATAAAAGTCTGATTTTCAGGACTTCAGAAGTGGCCACTGAAGACAACAGACGCTTGTCAGAACTGGATGACAGTACAGGTCAGTGTCGTAATGAAGATACTTTTCTCCGGAAATGATCAGTCGGTTATATTTATTCCTGACATGACAGTTTGTGTAAGCCGTCTTCACCTTATCCTTAACACCCCCCCAATAAGTGAGCCCGATTCTAAATGGTCTGGAAAGATCGAATGCTTTCTATCGTTTGATCAAGAAGCCAGACTTCTGGTGAGAAACCGAGTCTGTAAAACAAAAGGGAACCTTCCTATTTCTTACAAAATAATGACTCTGCCAGGTTCCATCTCAGACTGCCTTCACCCGCCTGTAATTCAGAGACCTGTGGAGCGAGTGCGGACTCAGCCTTTCTCTCAAAAAGAGGTTTATTCAAATTGGTTGCCTTTTAGGCTTAAGTGTTCAGTATTGCACAGAATGTAGGACACGTGGCTTTCTGGGCGATGTGACACTCAGCGTTCGAGGTCACTCATTTTAATTATTTTATTTTTAAACCTGACCTCATCATGTGTGTCTAAAATAACCACAGCCAGTTTTCCTTCTGTCCCTGCTTTTTCACCGGGACAGAGGGACACGTCATTGGTGATGGGACCCTCCTTTTCTCCACTTCCCTGTTGCCACTTGACACCATTTGCCGCGGATGTGTCTCTTCAGCGGGCAGCGGAGTCAGAGTGAAATAGGGGCCTCCGAAGACTGTGTGCTTATGTTATACTGTTGAGATATGCTTTTAAAGATCATTTGCAAGACTGGCCCATATTGAGTGTCAGCAGTCACACGGCAGAGAGGGAAGAAGGGACCTGGGTGACTGAGAACTAGTATTACTGCGTGAGAACACAGCGTGACGAGCACACAGCCTCCGTGGAGACTCAGCTGCAGCAGTTACTGTCAAAGGTCACAGCTCTGATTTACTAGTCTATCATCTTATCCGTTCCAGGCAGAGAAAAATCAACGTTACAGCTCTTTTCTTTTTATGAGGGGTGGGGGGAGTTGTCGACTGCACAATCTTTGAAGTGTAAGTTAATTTTTAATGTGATATTTCAGTATATTTTATTAAATTTATTTGAAAACTTTTGCCTTTACAAAAAATTTTCATTTATTCTCAGACCTCTGCGATCCCTGGGGTGTTGAACATGGAACATGGCTGGTGGAACGTTAGTACAATCTAATTTAATGACGAGGAACAGCCTTTCCCCACCCTCTTGAGATGGTCTAAACAAAAGGTCACACTCTATCAATTGACCGATTTTATTGTGTTTCATCTTCATTAACCTGTTTTTAAGTTTAAAATACTATGTTCAAATTGCAGTCTCTTGGACTGCTCATCGCCAGCATCTAGAACACTGTCTGGCTCGTAGGATGCTGACAAACATTTGTGGAAGGAATGCATGAGGTTTGCGCAGACCGCTAACACAGTACTGGCACCCACTGTCTCATTTAGCTCCCTAAGCCCTAGAAGATGTGTTTCCTAACCGCTGCTGCAGCTCTCATGAAAACACTTCATTCCAAGGAAGCAAACAGGCGAGGCTGCTGGCCTCGCATGGAGGTGGCATCCCCAGGCACCGGGCCAGCGTGCCGTCGGCCCTGGCTGGTCAGGGAGGCGCCAGCATGCAGTACGCAGCCACACCGGTCTCCAGGCTCCGACTCCAGTCCTGCGCGGTCCCCACAGGCAGAGGGACCGCAGCATCTCACGATGACAGCTTCTCTTCCAGTATCTCCTTTATCACCGTTGGATCTGCTCGGTTGAGAGCTGCTTTTCGGACCAACCCAATCAGTTTGTTTATAGCTCTGGGGTTTCCCGTCTTCACATCCATTACCTTTAAAAGACAGTTTAGAGGAAAAAATGGAGACTCAGAGCTAAAAATCCCAAACTAAGATTCATGTCGGTTGAAAAGTAAATTGTTTCTCTTTCCTGTTGGTTAGAAATAAAATGAGAAAAGGGGCGGGGTGTGGCCGAGGTGATTTCTAGGCTCCTGTCACAGGAGATGTTTGCTGCAAGTCAGTGCAGACCACAGCTGGACAGCAGGACGGGGACACAGGGACACGGTGCTTCCAGGCCTTGCAACTGGGTGACTTCTCCCAGCGGAAGGTCAAGTGCAACCAGTGACTGCCCCCCACCCCAAACCAAGTCACAAAATGGCCTCTCTCCAGGGCATTTGGTGTGGTGGGCAGGTTGGGGGTGAAAGAGGCAAGGGACAGTGAATGCTCGTCACCTAGCCACTGCCTGTCTAGGCCACAGGGTGGCCCACACAAGTTGTGTCTTTACTGTGGTGCAGATGAGATCTGCGCAGGCTCATTTTCTTTGTCAAGAGCTCTTTACAGAGCTGATGGGTGGGTGGGAGGGTGTTATTCTGCAGAAGCTGCCAGCAATTTTCCCCCCACTGAAAAAGTATCTCTAGACACTGATTCGCTCAGGGAGGGAGAGATGCAACTCACTTTACCTTTTGTATTTTGTTCTATGCTCAGAACACAAAATCACTTGCTTTTCAGCTATGCTCCTGTCAAGGATTTTCTCCATAATTTACCAATAATTTTCCTTTCTGCTTTTTCCTCTTACCTCTTAAAGGCATGAAGCTGGTGTCTCCCTATCTCTGCCCCCGTGCAGTCGTGCCTGCCGGTTTATTATTTAGCGGCCCTCCTTACAGTCACGCTCACAGATTCCAGGGGCCAACCCAGGGCAGGCAGAGCTGGGCTCTGGGGAACGGGACGGCGCCCCATCACATGGCACCTCCGGGCTGGAGCCTCCTTACAAAGCTGTTTTTCCAATATTTACCTAATTGCCTTTTTTCACATTAGCTAGAAACTGACAGAGTGATTAGGGGGTGATTGATGAAACCCGGCCGTTACTCAGAAGTGGGAGCAGTGTCCTGGGGCCGCCCGCAGCCACCCTGGTGCCCTCGCTCCGGCAGCACACGACCTCGTGGCCCCGCGGGTGATGCTCACCACTTGGGGGTGCCCCTCCATCGTGGCGTGGCAGAGCCGTTCCAAGGCCTCTCGATCCTGTATCAGTTCAAGCTGCTTTTCTGACACGATCTGCGCTGGAGTCTTCCCTTTGTGCCTCCACATGTCCTCAAACACCTGTGGGAGGGACAGAGACAGAGAAGCCAGGGGTCAGCTCGTTAGCCAGCTCCCTCTGCTACTTACTACAGACAAGCAGAGGTGGGGCGGAACCAGTCAATGAGCTGTAGCTGTGGCCTGGCCCACGGGGCACTGTGTGTCTCTGGGAGCCTTTATGGAAGCCTCAGACACCCATGGGTCTCCCCACACCAAGATGCTCCCTCAGACCAGACTGTGCCTGCGAGGTGAGCGCCCTCCCCGTCGCTGCTGAAACCCTGCACGACAGGGAGGGCTTGGGCGGCCCGGAGAAGATGACCGGCTTGGCCCCTGCTGAGGGAGGCAGAGGGCCAGAACGGCTCTGCCTCCCACCCACGGATGAACCGAGGGGTCATTTCGGTGAACGATAGGCCCCCACACGCGGAGCAACCATACACTTGATGAAGTCTGGAAAACTCGGCCTGCTGGGAAACAGCATTTTAGGGAGGCGAGATGAAGACACAAAATGGAAAATAACAAACAACATAAATCACCATCTAGAGGGACCCACCACAGTTCTGACAGGTGCTGAGGGAGCTGGACCTGAATCTGGGCAGGATGGTGACGTTAATGGTACATTTTTCTATTTAGAGAAAATGGTAACATCCCCACATTTACCAAATAGGAAAAAAAGGGTAACATTGTTAAAGGTGTTTCCTAGGCTAGTTTTCCTCAAGGGTGCCGCTGAGTCCCTGCCCACCTTCCTCACCCAGAATAGGCCAGTCAGCAGCCACTGCTCCAGAAAAACAGCTGGTCTGGACCCAAACCACCCGCGGGCGTTGCCTGGCCGGAGGGGCAGCGGGCCTCAGCGCAGCTGACTGTGGCCTGGGCTGCGCTTGGGTCCTTCCCGAAGCTCCTGGGGGCACAGACACCTCTCCGGTGACTCTGGGAAAGCCTGTCCCTGCTCTCAGAAAACGACTGAATATACATATATGCCCCCAACGCAATTCTCCAAGTCCCCCATTCAGCCCGACAGGGAGGCTGAGGGAGAGGGGTGCAAGAGCAGACAAGAACTCTGCCCGCTCCCAGAAACGTATCCCAGGGTGTGGGCTGCGTAGGACCTGGAGAAAACAACATTCCGTCATAAAGAACATTCTGTTATTCCGTTACCTCTGGGAGCTGCCAGAACGCATGTGATGCTTCTCTGCCCCCACTCCCTGATATATTTATTCTCCTGGAATCAAGACTTACATTTTCAACGCTGTTTCTAATTATAGATGTTAATACATGTTCACTGAAAAAGTAAGGAAATACAGAAGATAAGAAATCGCCAGTATTCCCACCCCCTTCTAGGGAACCGCAGTTAGTATTTTGGGATTTTTCCTTCCCATGTTTTTGTTTTGTTAGCATTCATCATCATGAACTAACTCTAATTTGTGTCCTGCTTTTGTTTCATGTATCACAGGACTTGCTTCTATTAATAAAACAAATCTAATGCCCGTCACAGGTCCCGGTCAGGATCAGACTCAGAGCTGTGTGAATTCTGTTCATCTGCATAGTTCCCTGAAGCTGTTCCTCGTCAGAAATGGCCAGGTTCCCTCAGACCCCCACCAGCAATTCCTGCTTGCGGAGGTTGGCGCTGCGATTCTTTAGGCAGAGACGCACCCCAGACACCCCCTCACCCACCCAGCAGGGCCCAGCCGGGCTGGAGCTCTGGTAAGTGCGCCTGTGCGGAGACAGCAGCGTGGAGGCCATGGGAGGCCCGGGACCCTGCCAGGAGCGCCATTCGGAAGGACAAGCAGGACGACGCTAGGATGGATGCTTTAGACGGAGTCTCGGGGTTCCCCAAGAATGGGGTGGGCGGGGTAAGAAGCAACGATGCTAGAGAAACATTCCCGAGGCCTCCGGGGACAGTGGAGACCTGGTGGCTGCAGTCCTTGACTCCAGAGTTAGAACGTGTCCGCTTATTAACCACCCCAGTCACATGGGCACGAGGCGCGGACCCACTTCCACTCCCGGCTGACCTGGTGGCCCCCCGTTGTCGGGCGCTCTGCTCCTGCCTCAAGGATGCTGACTGTGCACTCCTGGCCCCAGCCCCGCAGGGTGGGAGCCACTGAAGGGGCACCTGGATTCCAGGCTCCCCTGGGCCTCTTGCTGCAAACACTGGCCTCTGTGGTTGCTGGCCTCGTGCTGCAGCAAAATCCTCAGCTTTGTCTGTTACTCAGCAGCCTGGAACGTGCTACCCAAGTGCAATTGTTTCTGGCTGGTGTGCAACACCCAGGCCCTGCTGCCGCCCACCAAGACAGACATCCAGGCCCAGGATTCCGAGCAGCGTGTCCTGTGAAAGTGCAGGGCTGTGCAAATGGGAGCCCCGGTCACATGCCAACCACCGGGGCCAGCTCTGGCACAAGCAGCAGAAACGCAGCAAGTTCACACACCTTCGGAAGGCTACCTGCCTGCTTTTCTTGCTAAAGCTAGTTTTAAAGAGGGAGGGAAGGTGGAAGGGCGGGAGGGAGATTTCTCCCGGGTTCCAGGACCTCCAAGGTCAGAGTGTGGAGGAAAGATCTGTTCAAGGGAGACGTCAGGCAGGGAGCTGTGACAGTCACAGTGAGGGGCGCCCTCCCTGGCAAAAGGCAAACAGGAAAGATCATTCTTCTGGAAAGGCACATGCATCAATATCAAGTCCAAATAGAAGCAGGATATGGTAAAATGTGTAAGAACTGATGTACGGAGCAAAATAAGTTATCATTTGTAACACAGTTTTATACTGCATGGCATCTAACGTTTTCATTGACAAGCTGGGCTTTTTTCCTGTGAGTTCTGTTTAAAGCAGATCCCTAAGCACACAAGAAGAAACTGGTGAAACGGCGCACTTGCATGTCAAAGTGCAATTTCCATCTCTCTGGAACCTACCTGGCCTGGTCTCACTGGAAACATGAACTGGACAATCCTGGGAGAGACTGGGTTACCTAACCCACTTCAGGGGGCACGAGGAGACATGTCCTACATGATTTTCCCTGGGGACCTGCCTGGCCAGCAGTCTACGGCTTCGACAGGTAGCGCAGATCTTACGAGAGGAGCCCTGATGCTCTGTCTACAGTGGGCAGGGTAACTGCTCAGGACGACGTGCAATCTGTGAGGTTCCCTTTCCATTTCTGAAAAGTCACGCTGCGTCATGGAGCAAGCTCTTAAATCCCCCGGCCCCCAGGTGCTGAAAGGCTGAGGTGCGTCCATCTCAGAGGCTCTGTGAGGATGCCTGGGAGGCCCAGCAAAGTGCTGAAGGGATGACAATAATGGGCGACAAGTGAGCAAGAGAAAGGTGGAGAGAAATGGATCACTAACAAATAAGGTGGGAGAGCTGCTGGAACTGAGTATGTTCCTTGGACAGGATAACTGCGCAAGTCATCCTTGGGAGTCGGCTACTCGACCACCAATGCTCTTCCCCAGCCTGGGTCACCGAATCGCAGAACTTCTTCCAAGTCTGTCAGAGGAAACACCAATAACAAGCAGAACCAGAGGGTCTTTTTGTTCTGCTTGAATCCCCCTCTGGTTCACAGGGTTTCTAAAAGCCGAGGCCTGCTTGGAGGCCTCTCTAAATTCAGTAAAAATTAATTGCAATACATTTTTCCCTTAAAAGTACACTATAAAAATAAGATACAAAACGATGCTCAATTGGGCCCTAGGGAAATGCCAGTCAAACTCACAGTGAAATCACTTTCCGCCTATTAGGATGGCGGACAAGAACAGTGCTGGCTAGAGTGGGGGAACTGGAGCCCTCATGGGAACATAAAATGGTGCAGCCAGTTTGGGGAAAAAAAAAGGTGGTTCCTCAAAATGTTAGACATAAATCACCATATAATACAGAAATTCCATTCTTATAGAAATGTACTCAAGAAATTAAAAAAAACCCTTAAACACAAATGTTCAAAGCAGCGTATTCGTAACAGTCCCGAACCAGAAATAACTCAGATGTCCACTTAATGATGAATGTATCGACAAAATGAAGTCTACCCATACTGTGGAACATTCTTCAGCCGTAAAAAGGAACGAAGTACTGACACGCTATGTGGACGGATTCTGAAAACATCATGCTAAGTGAAAGAAGCCAGACATGAAATGCTACGCATTGCATGAGCCCATTTTTGCGAGATGACCGGAACAGGCAAATCCACACAGACGGCAGATCAGTGGTTACCTAGGGCGAGGAGTTGATGCAGAGTGACTGCTAGTGGGTGCAGAGTTTGTTGTGGGGGTGATGAAAACGTTCTGGAATTAGATAGTGATGATAGCAGTACAACTGTAAATATATTAAGAGCCAATGAACTATACGCTTAGTAAAAACAAAGAAAACTAAAAATGTACAGTATAATCTCTTATTTTTAAAGTCATTATTTCTCTAACCTCGTGTGCACTCCTCCCGCCCACCCACCCTTCCAACAGTACATCTAGGTGGTCCCGTGTCGGGAGGATGCTCACCCAATATTTTTCCAAGTGGTTGAGGCTGGAAATCTTTATGCTTTCCTGCATTAAATTCTTTATGATGAATCCATGCCAACTAACAAATAAATGATTTTCTTAAAAACAGAAAAGTAAAAAAGGAAAACCCCCAAGGCAATAGGTAGATGAAGATCTGGTTTAGGTACAACACATACGAGACCCTGCTGGGCAGTTCGGCAGCCTCACAGGAGCTGGGACTCACCCCTCCTCTCCTTGAGCACATCCAAGTGTCTCTGTCTATACATCTGAACCCAGCTGTCACCTCTTCCACCAGTTCACCTCTTTCCACTGAAATGAAACTGTTCCCTGCATAAGGTTTTGTTCATTTGTTCCTTTTTCTTTTTGGTGGGGCAGGATGGAAGGCGAGGAAGATATTTTCCTCTTTCATTTTGAATGTTACACTTCATCTGCTCTTGTAATATATCTATCTACACATCTGCTCTTATGTGTATCTAGCGACACAAAGTTTTTTCTGCCCTTGGGCCACTGAGTCTTTGTTATTTCAGAATATTGTCGCAAACATTTGTATTCCTCTGACATCCAGACAACCCTAGCCCTTTCCTAATGTGGTGAGGTGTCTGCAGCTGACAGCCTCACGCCGTGGCGGGTAAACAGAGCCTTTATTAGTCCCTGTCTCCAGTGTGAGAGCACAGAGTTGCGTGTATGCTCCACGGCGTCTCGCAATTAGCCAAAAGCAGCGGCTTTTCCAGAGCCTCACTTAGTAACTTGCCACTACTGTCAGTGTGTATAAATATTAAATGCAAAAGGCACCATTAAAATAACATTAAGTTTCGGGCTGGAGCACTGACAGCTGTGAAGTCGAGATCAGGCAGCTGCCTTGGTGTTCATCGTTCTGGGTACTTATTTGTAAGGGCTTGTTGAGTTCCAGGCATCTTTCAGCCCCCTAAGACTGCCAGTGGAGCGGGAGAGGAGGCAGAAGCCACTTGTGATGACGATGCTATTTTTCTGAGTTTCTGTGCACTGGGCATGTGCATAACATTTTGTCAACCAGGTTCAAGGCAATCTCACCAACTTCACCCTCCTTGCTGGAAGGCTGACTTTTAGCAGGCAGCCACTTGGCAAAGGCAGACGGGACCCTGATATTGGCTGGGAGGCTTCAGAGAACGGAGAGGGAGACCAGCCGGCCCAGCAGCTCAGCGGCTACAGTGGGTCATGTGAGGCACAGGAGACATGTAGGCCTTGGAAGCCCCCATGGGTGGCAGGAACAGCTCTTTCTTGTAGACCAATGTTTGGGAAACATTCTGGACAAAGTCAAACAAAAGCTATGCGTTCTGGGTAGCAAAGATGAGAAGCAAATTACCTGTGTTGCACGAAATGGCTTTATATCATTCGCTAAATGAAATGTTTCCGCCTTTAAATGGAGAAATAGCACTTACAAGCATTTAATACTTCAATTATGAAATTCACTTAGTGATGGCATGTAAGTTTCACATGACAAATGCACCAGGATAGCAGAGTGGTCAGAAGCATTAGAGAGAACGGACACACCTGTTTAGCTGCTGACGATGAAATGGCCTTCCGGTCCAGAAGGTTGAGCAGCTCGGCCAGCGCGAAAGGGGTGATGGGACTAGCAGCCGCCATGGAAGAGAGAAGACACTTATTTACATTTTAACCTGTGCCAGCATATCCACTATTGGTTATTCCGAATCAGGACACTTCATTTTGTAGGTTTAAATAATTAAACCCAGGAATGAAAATAACAGGCTATTTGGGGGCCATTTTATTTATTTATTTTGCATTTTAGGATAGAACCAGTTTTTGTGCCTCGTGTTGTTTTTCTTTATTTTACCACCCAACAATAACAGCTGTTTGGCAGAAGTTGCAGCAACAGACAACTGCTCAGTTTAATTAGTCAAAAAAAGGAAGTAGGCTGCAAAATTCATGAACCATGAAAAGGAAAGGAGAAAAAAAATACCCTAAGACACCCCAGTAATTAAATATTTTTGACTGGAAAATCAGCCTAAAAATTACTTAATACCAAACAGTCCACAAAGCCACTTTTTCTGAGTGTTGTTTTTGCAAAACTATTCTTTTTAACTGTAAGAGTGTCTTATGATGAATACCAATCACGCCTCTACTTGCTCTCCTGGGCAGACCCACATCCTCTGTTCTCTCTGCAGGCTCACAACAGCTTTCTGAACACAGAAGGGCCCACAGATCGTTCCATCTAAACTTCTAGGACATGAATTATTTGCCAAGGTTCCATGATATAGAAGGCCAAGGGGGTAAACAAACACGTAAAAAGTGTCATTAATTCACATTCGGGGTAGGGCTGGGGATAAGTACCTAGATTAATGAGCAGACAAGACTGAATCACAGACTATCTCTTTTAAAATGTGTGGTTTTGCTCATCTTAAACACATACAGCATCTGGGCTGATGAAATGATGTCTATCTGAGGTCATTGGGGCACTAGTTTTAAATAGACGGGGATGATTTAAATCTACTATATTAGCGTGTCTATAAATAAAAGCTTCTGAGATGTTTAATGCTGCTGGAAAACACCTTCTGTTTAGGTGTTTTCTCTGCAAGCTTTTAGATCATAAAAAATAAACTATCACTTAGCCCCTCGGCCAATTTCCATGCATTTTAACCCAACTGACTACAAGTTCACCAGGCTGGATTACTACGCCCTGGTTGAAGTACGGCGAGACTGTTCGTCCCAAGCAGCAGACACACGGAGGTAGCCCATCGTCCTTAGCATTTGTTTATCCCAAAGTATGGATAAAGGTGGTTCCAAGTGGAAATCAGGTTTGGAGTGTGTCTGGTGCTATGACGCTGGTGTTTGGAACATCTGTGAAGCATCCTGATTAAATTTCAGCAGGAAGAGGGGCAGAGCTGGGAAATCAACTCGGTCTTTTCCTAACCTGTCACCCCGACAAATAAAAAGGAATGAGGTTTTGAAAGAAGTTCAGGTTTCTTGGATGCTCTGCGAATGCAGAAAATAGCCAATTAGAGTGTAAATTGTATGTAAAAACACTAACGAGCACTGAGGTTGAGCTGGATTTCTAGAGCATGTAAAGCGGGTGCGGGCCCAGACAGGTCAGAAGCAGAACACAAGCAGCTCCCGGTATGCAGTCCTTCATCTGAGCCCATCGGTCTTCAGTGAGGTCTTACATTTCCACTGCAGATGACTGTCACTGACCTAAGAGCTCCACTGACACCTCGCAGGTTGGTATTTGTGCAGGGAATTCCTCCCACCGCAGAGATATCTGGCACCTACATACACTACTTCCAGCTATGCCAGGGCTATGCCACCTCAGTAAGGCGATGACGAAGGTCAGTTCCTGTCACAATGACCCTGACAGCCCCCACTCATCGCAGTACACACACCAGCACATCTGGGACAGTGTAGACTAAAGCCAAAGCTGCGAACCTGCCACTGTCTGGTAACGCTGCTTCCGGACAGTGGCTATGTCTCCACGGTGGAGGAGTCTGGCCCGAGGCCTGAGCTGTGCGCGAGCTTCGGAACCCAAGGCCCGCGTGTCCACAGAGGCGGGGAAATGGGATCTTCGCTCCCAACTTCATCCAGCCCCTTAGGTCACAACTGTTGGATCACAACTCCACCTCCAGCCTGGATTCTGGGAGCAGACACCCTAACTTCTTTACAATTGTGCACCCCGTGCCCCCGGTTCCTGTGAAGAGTGCTGCCCTCTTAGTCCCCAAGGCCACCTTCTCTGCTTCAGTCGCAACAGGACGCAAGCTGCTTCTGGACAAAGACACTGGGACTGGACATCTAGGAGGCTCTTGCTGCTCAGTAAGCCTTCTGTCATCTCGATAATTTCCTGGTGCCCCCACCAGGTCCCCACACCCCAAGCAACTGTTCCAGACAGTCTGCTTCCACCTCCCTTCTCAGCACACCTGCACCTCCCGCCTGTAAGGACATCAGTCTGTGCCAGACTCAGAATCTTCTGATGCCTTCTATTCCAGTAAACAAAGCCCTTGACCTGTGCTTTTAATCTAATCCTTTCCACACCTTAAACCCCACTCAGATGCTATTTCCTGTCTCTGCAGCTTTCATCTCACACCCTTGCAAATGCTGAGCTTCCCTATCTTGAAAGTGTCCTCACCTGATCTTGCGGTCACCTGTTTCTACTTGCTTGATCTCAGTTTTTCTATAAAGATCTAAGAGGCCACTGAACACAGGTCAAACCTGGGAGGACAGGAATGAAAGACAAAAAGACACAGATGCCACCAGAGTTCAGAGGCTGGAAGGTGGCCGTGGTCCTGGTCCTTAATATACCCTCGTGGCCAAGGGCCCACTGAGGCGACACGCATTTCCTCTCAAACACGCTTGGGGGCAGGTACTATCATTTTCTCTTTACAGTGAAGAAATGGGGGGTCAGAGAAGGGGACTCATCTTGCCTTATGATATTTTCAGTCAGCAATGGGTAAGCTGAGGAAGAGCAGTACTCGCTCATTTCTCCTCTGCTCGTGCTTCTCAGTTGAAGTCCAGAGTCTCAGGCTCCTTCCTCAGCCACCTTAGGCTGGATCCTCCCTGACATTCTCATCTGCTTCAGTGACGTCATGGACCGTGTGGACGCTGCTAAGTCCATGAACCCATTCACTAGACTTTGTGCCTACCTGTGTCATGCCCAGACTCGCCTCAGTGATTTCACAGGTGCTCTTCCCTCCACCTGGACACTTTACCACTGGCCTTCAGCCCGACTGACACTACTCACCCTTCACTCAGGTTCAGCCTCACCTGTCACCTTCCCCTTCTCAGAGCACCTCTCTCATGGCCAGCTTCTAGACTGTCAGCTCTAAGAGCAGGACTCCGTTATGTTGACTGGTTTTCCCATGCAGAATGCGCATAAAACGAGTGCTGAATAACAAACAGGTGAGAACTCTCAGATCTACACCTTCCAGTTACCTTGTTAGTTGCAGACCCATATACCTGGCTGCCTGTTATTTCCCTGCAGGGGCATCTTCCTACAGGTCTCTCACTCTCAGCATGTCCAAAATGGAACATGGCGTCCTTCTTGCCCCCATCTCTTCTAAATGTGTTCTCTTCCTTTACCTCCTGGTAGACTGAAAAAGACTCCACTCTACTCCGATGCCCAAGCCAGAAACTTGGAAGTTGTCTTGCTGTGAGGTAACTGCTCCAGCTCAGGCTAGCTTGCTTCAGCCCTGTTAGGGTCATAGCGCCCCCAGCCTGGGGCACGTCTCACAGGCACTTCTGTAAGATTTCTCAACTGGACACATAATCTATTCTTACACCCCATTCCCCAAAGGGAAACTGTAGTGTGCTGGGATCTGTGGCTCTCCAGGGCTGTTGATAAAAGCGCACGCAGCCCTCAGGTGACCTTTGGCATTGTTGCAGCTCTCCCTTTCTAGCCTGCCTGCCCGAGAACCTGCAATCCTCTGGTCCCTGAGGACAGGTCCCCTGGGGGAATGCCTCTCTGCCCCACCCCCTCCACGTCACAACTCCCATGGGCCCTGAAGGGCTTGGCTTAAGCCTGCATCACCCCTGGGGGGGATCGTTGGGCCATTTCCCGAGGCTCAGCTCCCCTGTTGTGCACTCCAAGGCCCACCTCCAGGGTAACGCAATCACCCTGGATCACAGCGCCTGTCTGTCGTCCTCCAAGGGCTGGTGAACTCATTTGTCTTCCAGGCCCATCTCGAGGCACAGTACAAAGGACACAGTGGACAGGAAGAGTCTTGAACAAGCAGAGGAGACGGGATGGAGGATGGCTTCGGAGGTTGGAATTACAGGGCATGTTTGTGGCAGAGATGGTGAAGGGGCTCCGGGGCAGCAAAACAGAGCT
Organism: Solenodon paradoxus; assembly: GCA_004363575.1. Taxonomy (NCBI): domain Eukaryota; kingdom Metazoa; phylum Chordata; class Mammalia; order Eulipotyphla; family Solenodontidae; genus Solenodon; species Solenodon paradoxus. The sequence continues at coordinate 515,399 of RJWH01000272.1, read as the reverse complement.
CTTCCCCATGTCGGTTGCATCTGCAGAGCTCACCTCACTCACCTCTCACTGACAGCGAGGCTCTGTCGTTTTAAAGCTCCCAGAAAGGTGTTGAGAACCCAACTGGTCACCTTCCTTGGCTCTGCTCTCGTTTCTTTGATGACACTGTGGAAGAACTCCAGAAGGCCAACTTCATTCTGAAAAGAAAAAAAAAAAACCAGTATATAACGCCGAGCTGTCCTGTTCACTCTGCAACTCAGCCAGGTCACTGCTGGGCCGTGACAGCTGCTAGAGTCTCAGTGGGGTGAATCAATGTCTCCTATCCCCACGTGCATGTCTGTAAAACCACACGAGTGCTCACCTTTAATAGAATGGTCACCAGTACGCATCAGAGGGACCCCATGCACTATTAAGTCATGCACTGGCACTCACAGTCAACTCACATCGGCAGAATCAAGAAATTCAGTCAAGTTTTCCCTTCGTGTTTTCACTACGAAAAATAAGTTCCACTAACACAGGGAACTAAAATTTCCAGATGCAGAGAACACACTATAAGGAGAAGACTTCCTCTACCAGCTGCAATTCAAATCAAACCATGCTTTCCTTGAAATATTCCTTTTTAAGATCATATTACAGGTAAAGTTCTCACCCTTGTCTGAGACTATTCATTAACTGAAAAGAACTTTCTGGAAATATAAGATACTGGGAAGAAGCAGCAAGACATACCAACAGAAGCGCTCCGAAAATTTAGCTACTGGAGATGTCATAAACACACAGGTACATAGTTGCTGAAGTAGAAAAGCCATAATGCAAAAAAAAAAAATCTACATGCCCTTTGTCACAGATAAATTCTCTGGCAACAAGCCTCCTGAATAATCCTATAATCATCTCTTGAATCTCTTTTCAAACCAATGCGACTATTCTGGCTCACATTAAACCAGGGCAAAGGCTACTTCCGCAGCCCACGCTTGACTACAGATAAAGGCAAATCCAGGCAACACGAAGAGGAAGTTCTGCTTAACTTATGGAAAAGTATTCAGACTTCCACAGTGCATGCAAACCACAGGGGATGCCGAAAACTGCTATCTGGCCCAAATCAGGTGGGCCGAATTCTCTTTGTTTTAACCCAGACAGGCTGGCCCACTGGTGAAAAGAGCTGTGAGGAGGCGCATTCCTTGCTTTGCCAAGGAAAGGCTTTCTAAACCCACCTAGAAATATTGCACTTGAACTCACAGGCTTGGCTGAGTTCACAGGGTTGGCTGGGACATGATGAATATCTATTTCTTCCTCTACCCTTGGGTGGTTTTTTCATTGGATAGATACCACGGCAAGTCGGAGTTCTCTTTGTCTTTTTGTGTCAGGCGGAGATGAAGCCGCTCTGAGCTGCAAACAGCACCCCACAAGGGGACACACGGTTTCAGCACAGTCTGAAGCGGACGTGAAAATCTGCCATGGGGCTGGGGTGAGCCGCCGGGAGCGAGGCGGAAGGCGGCTGAGCTGCGTCGGCCCAGAGAATGACAATCAATGAACAGTCACATGCGGCCTGCCTGCTCAGGCTCTTTAGATCAGGAGGCTGCTTTTCAGGAAGAAAAACAAACCACGCAGCATTCTAGGTAAGGTCGTCTTCATTTGTTATGAGATTGGCAAATACGAATCAGCTTGGCACCGGTCTCCAAAGTCCCTGGTGACCATGGCAGTGTCGCCATCTGGTTTTCTCAGGGAAACAGGAGGTTGGTAATTCCGACACAAAAACCATAATAAGAGCTACACAGAAAGGCCACCGCTTTCGGGCACCGTTCTCAAAGGCAACAAGTGAGTGCTGACTCAGCACTAATCTACCCTGCGCGCCAGTGGAAACCAGCTAGTGTGGCCGGTCTCCCAGCCAACTGTCACTCTGAGAGAGCTCGCTAGAGCAGCCGGGACAATGGGTCCTGTCTTTTGTAGAACACCAGTCACGACAGCGCTGTGGCCAGGGAGCATCTTTTCCACATTTTTATCACATTTCCCAAAGCGTTCAATTACACACCAGCCCAAGCCAGGCCTGCCTCCTGGACACTATCAGAAAGCCTCCGTGGCTAATGGATTCGCCAGCAGGTCACTGCTGGGGTGAGGCAGGGAGAGAGGTCATGTGGCTGTCACCGCCTGCCCTGGGGAGGAAACCCGATTTACCCTTGCACGGGGCCCTGGAAACAACGTGCCCGGGGCTGTCTTTGGCTTTCTACCTTTGGAGATAAATGTTGGAAGACTCTCCAGTTGGAATAGGATGAAGGCTGATTTCTCAAAGGCCATTCTTGCTCTAGGTCACACACCCTGGGAACCTGACGCCAGGGCAGAAAGGAGGCAGGGATATATTTAGAAGGAGAAAGAAACTGGAGCCAGATGCTGTCAGCGGCAGGGTCAGAAGGAAAAAATCTAACAAGTCCAAAAAGTTGAGGGACAGCTGGTTACATGACAGGGGTGATCTGGCAGCTCCAGGGACCCTAGATTAGCAGTCTGGGACTAGTTAGGTCCTAGTATTTCTAGAACACCCGTGAAACATGGAGACTAGCAGTCAGTCCTGCAGGACGCTGCCCATGGCCGCTATTGTTATTATTAATGATATTAATACTAACTTCTTCTTTTTGAACGAAAGGTGCAGGCAGGAATGAAGGAGAGACAGGCAGGCAGGAAAAAAGAGGAGGAAAAGTATTTTTACATTTATTTGTTCATCTTGGGGACGCAATCCCAGGTCCCTGGGATGTATGTGGACTGTGTCCAGCAGATTTACCTGTTCAGCCACCCGGACATGCCAATACTAATAGTGTAACAACAGGTGCCATGTCTAAGTGCTTTCTCTACATTAACTTGATTCCAACACTGACCCTCTGAATGAGGTTCCATCAGAACTTCCTTTTAAGCAGGACACTGAGGCACTAACTTACTTGTGGTCACACAGCAAGAAAGCAGTAGAGCTAGGATTCGAACCCCTGCAGTCTGAGTACCCCATCTTCTTGCCGTGCTGCCTCCGATGAAGAGACGTCTGTCCCTGCTTCCTGGGGACTGAAACTGAGTACCTACTCATGCCGGGTTTGACGCGGAATACCCAGCTCATCAGAATGATGCGCCTTCCCCCCACTTCCGTTATTTCATCTGATAGCTGACAGCTGGTCTAAGTTTTGGAGCCTATTAAAAATGTTGCAAAGGCCCTCAGCAATTAGCTCAGAAATGAGAAGGAGAAAATGGCAAGCTCACTTTCTGCCTTTGCCAAGGTACCCCTGGACCATGTGGCGCTCTCTGTGGTAAGCACAACACATGGCTGTTCCCGATCAGGGAGGAAGACAGTGGTACACCAGGGTCTTCCAGAGGATGAGAGGGTGCCACCATGCCCTGGGCCTCTCTTCTGTGTCCCCTCCACAGCCTCACCTGGGAGAAGTTACAATGAGCACGCCCACATGAAGACGTGGCCTAATTCTGAAGTGCCTTCTGACACTGCAAACGAACTCCCATGATGACTCAGCGAACTTCGGTCTGAGCACGCTGTTTCGCTGCCTTCTGACTCCTCTCACAGGGGCGTGTCGGCGTGGCATGCATCGAATGGGCAGTCCCGCCTCTGGTGGGAGTGGCTGACTGCAGAGGACAGGCATTTGCAGATGGAATGACGCCTGCTTCAATGGGGCAAGGCTCTCGCATGTCACAAGGAACCCTTTTGTAGAGGTACACACTGGAATCGCGTCCCTTACCAAACGGCAGGGCAGTTGGGGTGAGCGCCATGCTGCATTTCTGCAGACAGCCTAAGAGGACCCACACCTGCATATAGATGGTGGTTGTTCATTCCCTCTTCTCTGAATCTGCTCAGACTTATGAAGTGAGAAAACAGAATGCAGATCCGACAACTTTATGAAAAGTGGCCCTGGGCATTAACAGCCCATGCCGGTGTGGCTGGAAATGGAGCTTAGGTAAGGAGGCCCAAGAAAGTGGTAGCTCCAGGGCAGAGAGCAGCAGGTATGGAGATAAAGGCTGGGAGCATTGATTTGGAAAGAACCCTCCCTTTGCGTCTTATGGAAATAAGTGGCTATGTAAATCTTTCCATGAGTGATTCCCATAAAAAGAGCAAAAACAACAACAAAGTAATCTAAGCAAACAAACAAAATAGCCAAACAACTAGGGTTCATCCAGAGAAGTCTACAGTCTACAAGAAAACAGCAAAAGGTCCTGAACTGGTGGTGTGAGGCTGCAGAAGAGACAGCACCCTACCTGAGCGTGTCGGGAGTAAGCCCGCACTCCCAAACGCCGCCACTTTCAAGAGTCTGGGGTCTGCACAGGCTCTGAAAGCCACCCAGGAAAGCCACGGGTATGCCCTCTGGTCTGCTCAGACCTCAGAGGTCTTTAGTCCTATTTTGGGCCCCACAATGTTCACCTCTGGGTCATGTTCCCAGCAGAGCTTGGAAGACACTAATACCGAGCACAACTCTGATCCCAGCGTCACTGCTGCTACATTCCTAGCAAAGCCAGCAAGCATATGCATCTGAGTTCAACTCAGGGTACCGGTTCAATCCAGGGAGCGTTCTCACTGACTGTGGGCTTAGACTAATGTGCAAATGAGTTTACATTCTCTCAGATACTCTAAGGATAGATGTTGATGGAAACCAATTTGGGAATAAAACTTTCCCTAGGACAATAAAAATTCAAATACTTCAGGTAATAAATGTTGACAGCAGACAGGCATAATGAGAAAACTCTATTTGCAAGAATGGGACACAAAAACTATGTTGTCAAGAAATCGATTCTCATTATAATCCCATTTCAAATGTGCCTAAAGCCTCTGCTGTCCAAGGGACCCAAGTGGAGGGAACCGTGTTACTCGAGAAGAACTCCATGGGTGGAGCTAGAAAGTGTGTGCTCGTCTCCTCCAAGATCCAACGGAAACCTGAGACAACATATTTTCATTGTCTCCAAAAGGAAATATATTCCACAAATAGGAAATCAGGTGTCAGGATGAATTAGGGCAGAATCCCTGTGCGTCCTCAAGGCTGAGCACTTAGGACTTGACTTTTCCCTGCACTTTTGCCCGTCCAGAGGACCCCCAACTCCTAAAGTCCCCCATCACCGTGCATTTGAAATAAATGAACTGGCAGTTTTGCAACAGGAGATGTATCGTTTTTATCCAACTGGACCAAAACAAAGTATTGGTTATTTTCCCAGTGCAGAGACTTGTTGGGAAAGCACCTTTAAGCTGGCCAGCACTGAGTGCAATTTTGCAAAAAGAAGAATAAAATCAATTTTGAAAATTGCATGGAGCTGAAATATGGTGAGCAACAATGCTGATCAAGTGGATTTTCCTTCAGCAGTTCGTAGGTGAATGCTTTGCTCCTTGGTAAGTCTAAACCAGTCAATACAATTTCAGATGCCTTTTCAAACTATTAGCTTTAAAGTAGTATCACTGATGGGATATACAGACATTTATCATGGGAAATTATTTTATAGACAATTCATCCAGAAAGAAAACAAGGCCATTTCAAATCTGCTAGAGACTCAAAACAAACCTCTTGGAAAACAACCCATTTACAACCAACCACAGTCATGGTATCTTTTCCATTTCTTTGTCCCTTGGAGACACCTTAACTTTTTCCGTGTTAGAAACAAAGGATTATGACTTTAAATGGGGAATAACCAGCAGAGGAAAATGAAGTTGTTCACACAAGATTACAGGTGAGTCGAAGACAAAGACAGACACAGATGACAACGGGGGACACTGACTGGGCAGGGGAGGGTCACATTTTCCGACTGTCTCACTGGCGCTATGCTGGATTTCTGCCTTGTGAGCCGCTCAGCGTGTTAGCAGCTGTTTGGTGCCAAAGCTCTTCTCCCTGGCAGAATATTCCTGGGAGTCTGCTTGGCTGTATTTAGAACTTTTTTCAGATTCAGTGAAGATTCTGTCTATCCTCTCTGAGGGAAGTACATCATTCCCGTCTTCCTTCAGCCTGGGGGCATACCAAGGCCGCTCCCCCTGCCTCCCAGCCCCTACCTGTGAGAGGTGACACTGGAATCCAAAGTGTCCGTCTCTTGTCAGCGTTTTAACCCACTCCCCTGTAGGGCTAACTCAGGAGTGTTAAATACAACATGGAAAAGATAAAATGTGTGCATTTGAAAACAACACAGGGCACTGTGGCCAGAACAACAGGCCCTCAAGAAACACTGAGCTGGAGATGCTATACCATTCCTCCGTGGACATCTTGAGATGGAAATCTTCCCACCAACTGACTCTATACTCAGCCAGGTGCCAGTGAGCTCACATTTGTTCCTTCCCAAGTGCCTACAAGCTGGGCCTACCATATGCCGGATATGAGGCACTGGGAAAAATCACCCCACAAAACCCACAAACTCTACCCTTTGTGGAGACCCCTCTCAATGATTTGCTCAGAAGGAGTCATGTACCCAAGGCAGAAGGTTTAAAAAACAAAATAAAAACAGTTGCAGAGAAAAATGTGTATTTCTTTGACTTCAATTTTCTACTTGGAAAATGGACATAATTTCTGCTTTTCACTGGAGTTGGCTGATTTTCACTAAATTTAGTAGACAGTATTTTCTGTTTCTTTAAAGGGCAGTCTGGTATCATAAAAACCAAGAGGAGTGGTCAAAGTTTTAAATGGGCACACCCTGGTGGCTTCACAGTTAAGTCTGCTGGAGGCAGTTCATGTACATCCTGAACCTAGGTTCAAGTCCCAGAGCTGAGGATGAACACTTTAAAATCAATAAAGTGCTTCTTTTTCCCCTCTCTTCCTGCCTGCCTGCCTCTGCTCACCTTCGTTTCTGCCTGCAACTTTCCTGTAGAAACAAAAAGTTTTAAATGAGCCAATGTTCTCTGATCAAAGCATTAGTATTAGTATAAAGCATTCATATTAACCCAAGTAAAATTCTGTTTTCTCTATGAAGTGATCTTCAACAGCAATGAACTTGAAAAATAACATTTGGCACTGAGGCACATTATCTGTGCAGGAGAGCATATGAAGAGCATTCCTACAGGCTTGCACAGTTCCTTTAATGTCTGAGACTCGACCATAGTTTCCCTCACCTGGCAAACGGGGAGAGTGACAATACCTCTTGCAGAGGATTGTCTGCAAATAGGGATAAATTAAAAATCAGTTCACTGCAAATCACAGAGCATGCTGTAAGCAGACTTTTCTTTTTGTGCTTAGGCAAATTCATTTGCATTCCCTGAGTCAGATAAGGCAGAATTTAGGAAGAGATATCCCCAGCAGATATCATCTTGGGATTATTTGCCAAGAAAAATGCACATGCATGTAACTGTGATCATTCTCATCATGGCGCCTAGACACGCTGACTCGGAGAAGGACTGGCTATGCCATCAGCCTCTCATTTTTCCAAATCCTGGCACTCGAGTCTTAGTTTCCATATTTCCATTCCTTCATGCTTACCAATGAGGTCAGAAATTGTGACAATTTGATGTAAGACAGAGTAGCAAGGTTAGCTAAATAGGTTGAAGTTTCAGCCAGAGCAAGATACTTTTATGTGGCCACAGGAAAAAAAAGTAAGAGATTTTATGTTGGGAGAGGATTATCAGGAGGGTTTAAGAGAGAAAATCAAGAATGTAGGTTTGATTTAATGTCCTAATAAAGTCAGCTTGAAAATCAAGAGCCAAAGAGACCAGACTTGCATCTGATCATGGCATGTGGGGGGTTTGAGGTCACAAGCCAGGGCTTCTCACACGAGGCTCAAGGACACGTGTCTCAACCCATGATTGCTGGGTTGACACAAGGGTGGTTTAATAATCTGATCACTGCTCCCAGGACTTTCAGATATCATGACACGTGTCATGCAGCCACTCACCTGCTCGCCCACCGAACAAACACTGTGTTTATCTGATCCTAGGCTGCACCCCAACTTCTCAAGAGGTTTCCACAAAAAATAAAAAGTAATATATTTTATGTACAAAGTTCAAAAAGTGAAAACAGAGAAGTAACAAGGAGCGAAGAATTTAAAAAAAATCTTCAATACATAATAAGGGATTAACGAAATGAACAGAACTTTAAGAATTAATAAGGGCTCTACTATACTTAGCAGTATCTTTTTAGGTGAAGCCCAGCCACCTTCAAATGTAAGCCACATCCAATTCTGGGGGACATTAAAATGGCAACCCCACCCCCTCCAAAAAAAAAACCCTGCAGTTTACAATACAGTATTCACTGAGTGACTATGTGGTAGAAATCATGGTAGATAAGATAAAACATTAGAGTTCTGAAAATATCAAGGATAAATGAACAATACATAATTCAGAGCTTACTGCTCCATAATAAGATGACAAGATAAATGAAAGACTTAAGAGTTAAATTCTGAAGTTTTTCTTATTTGTGGGTAAGGCATGTGTGTGGGGGAGGGTATGTGCTTAATGCTTAATTTAATAAGCAATCCAAAGGCACGGAGCAGGGAGTCGAAGCTCTGCAAAGCACACCTCCACCACTGCTATTTATTTAATGAATACTCCTGGGCACTCTTTAAATTGAAAGATGGTTCATTAGATTTGTACATCTGCCCTTCTCAGCAATCTGTTGTGTTTCTGATGAAGGCAGGAAAAACATGAACATATCATTTTGGGTATGTTATCAGTAACTCAGCTTCTAATGATTACAAAGTCATAAAGAGCTCAGGATGCCTAATTTCAGGAAAACAATTTGTCTGATTCACTTTCTTTCCATTCCTGTGGAGTTCTTGTCTCACTTGTCTTGGAAATTTCAAGCCCTAGTCTTTAAAAAACAACAACAACAACAACAAATTATCTAATACATTATCTGAAAGATAAAATAAAAACATATTTTTGAGATATCAAAAAAATACTTAAAAACTGGCTGAAAAATCACATCCTTCTCGAAGTTTCCCTCTTTTGTCCCAATACAGTCAATCACCCCTTTCCCTGGGTGCCCATCCTATGTTAGACATCTCAGGGCTGGTGGGGGTGTGTGCAGGTGTGTGTGTGTGTGTGGGGGGGGGTGTGCTTGTGTAAAAACTCTTGGAAAGCAAAGAAAAATTTCTTTCTCAGTCTCAGTACCTATTAATGAAAGTGTTGAACCAAACAGATCACGGGTAGCATCACTTGAGGGCCTTGAACTATGAAAACAGACTCACTCCAAGTTCTCACTCACTTGCACACCTCAGAAAACATTTACCCAAAACCTCTTAGGCTTTGGTCCCGTGAAGGACACATGAATGGAGCCCAGGACACACACACAAATCTGCACATATCCTGCCCTTAGAGAATGTCCTCTCAGAGAAGCAAGTGAAGGGAGCATGTATTTTTAGACAGTGCCTTGATGAGAAACAGTCACATTCTTCAGAGATTCTGAAAGGTCTTTTCACTTCTTTTCTGAGGAGAGCTAATATATAAACTAATTGTTTATTTTTATAGGATTTGTCTTTGAGTCTACTAAATTCTCAGTCTTAAGTAAAGAAGTGGCTAAGAAGCCTAGATTCATTATTCCCTACCTCCAAGGGTTGCCCCGTCTGGTAATAGACCGCCAAGTGGGAGATGAGCCCGAGGCTTCAGCCTTGGCCCCTCCTCCCATTCCCTATAGAACTTGGCAAATACCCTGGAATTTAGCATTTAGTATTTAGTCTGGAATTTATTTTAAGTGGGCTCAAAATTCAAGATGGTGGAAAAAACATGCAAGACTGAAACTCAGTATTGTTAAATCCACGTAGGAAAAATGCATGAGATGTGGGAGGTTAAGATGTGCTCTGTGTGAGAGGCTGACCTACTGATCCATATAAAGATCTGGCATTAAGCACTGCTGCCATGCTAATCTGAGCTGAGAAGACAAGATACACCAAGAAATAAGTTAGAGACAGAATCATCACAGAGATATGAATAAGACAGAATGGCAATCCCTAGAAAGTGGGATCATCTCTGCCTAAAGTATGAGAAAACTTATTGTGTCTAATCATTACTGGTAGAAAAAGAATTTCACTTGACACTTTCTGGATGCTTCTTAAATCAGCTAATGTACAGATGATAAAGAGAAAACTCGTTCATCCAACAGCTCGCCTACCTTGTACCAGGACTGACTGGCTTGCTGTTACTGAAGTGTGAAAACGTACACATAATATATATATTCTAGCGTCCCTATGTTAATTATTGGTCAATTAAAATACAGACACACACATTTCATAGCTTTTGTTGCTCCAGAAGATGAGTGCTAGTCTCTAAACCATGCAGCAGCTGAGCATCCATTCCCCTCAGCAGACAAGCAGAAGACAACTGTGACAGGGTGCTCCGCTCACTGCCGCCGCTGTATTTTGGGGTTGCCATGACAAAGAACACTGGAAAGCCCCAAGCAGCTTGGAAAGGGGTGGGAAATTCTTAAGCAGATCTCAGTGGTGTCAGATTCTCCAATGGCCCCTTTAGATGAATCCCGAGCCTCAAAGGACCCATCCTTGTCAGTTTCTGGCATTTGCCTGGAATCACTGTTTTCTGCAACAATTGGTAAAACAACTAGCTGACTTTTGAGAACCTAACTTCCTGCCAGATCCTGTCAAGGTTCGATACTGTGAGACATCTAGAAACTCTATACATTAATTTTCTTTTGCCACAAAGACACATGGGAAAACATTCATCTCTTAACATTTGAACTGTCTTCCAGAAGTCTCCACGCCTGCTGTGAGCAGCTGCTCCAGTCAACAGAAGGAAGGATGGGCAGGAGGCTCTGCTTCCTCTTCTGGATTTCGGAGGCACCTTTACCAGAAAGGGTCATGAGCAAATGTTATCATGCCTTGCTCTTCTCAGAAGCCTCTCCTGCCCCAACTCTGAGCCCCTACAGTGCAGTGCCCACCAGAGCTGGGCTTGTGTCTGCCTCTGCCCAGTGCCTACCAGCAGGGCGAGGCTGTGCTCCGGCAGCATCCCGTACTGCTGCACCAGCTTCTTGCGGCTCACACTGGGGAGCTCGGGGAGCTGTTCCCGAAGGCGGTCAATGTTGATCACTTGCTGCGGATCTGCGCCGATGGGCAGGGACGCCGCGTCGTAGAGCACCAGGGGAGGCAGGTTGGGTTCGGGCATAAACCTAGGCAGAGAGAAGAGACGGGCTGATGTTGAAGTATCTGGCTTGAGAAGAAATCAATCTCTCACTCACAGGGCAGTTTCTGTGTTTAGATGTCAGGTTACTAGTACATATTTTCCAAGATCGCAGAATGTCAACCCTCCCCGTTTCTCAGAGGCGAGACTCAGTGTAAGGTAAACTATAGGTCAGACCACCAAAGCCACCAGGCTCCATGCTTGTCAACCAGCGAGGAGAGAAAAAGCTCTGCAGAGACTGCTGCCTACTGTGTTTCATATACACAGGCTGGAGGACACAGGACCGGGTGGGAATAATGTGCCTATTAGGGAGAAAGATGATTTCCCTCATTATTTTATTTCTACTATTTTTAGCAGCATTTGTATAATAAATGAAGACAAAGGAAAAACCAACTTACTTTCTTGAGAAGCATGTGAATGGATTTTGCCTAAATGAAATGTAGGGGTGGGGTGGGGACTGAACAAGGGGACACAGGGAATCTGTAGGACGATGATAGATACTATCGTGTATGACACTGTAATGGTGGATAGATGTTACACATGTCATAGTGACTCCTAATGTAAACTATGGGCTTTATTTAATAGGAAAGTATCACGACTGGTTCCTCAACTAATAAACGTACCACACTCATACAAGATGTCAGGAAAGGAAACTGTAGGTTGGGGGAGAGAGGGAGGGAATATATGGGAGCTCTCTGTAATTTCCACTCAATCTCACTATAACCTAAAACTGCTCTGAAAAATAAAGTTGATCGTTATAAAAGGTGGAAGCTGCACCACTGCACGTAATCTTATAAAGCAAGATGTCCTTCCCTCGGCTGCATTCTAGCACTAATGCCTTCCCTCTATCTGTTCTTGTAAAAGCCGGGTAAAGCAAAACCAAGAATAGCTCTGATGCAAGAGTTTAGAAGTGCAAGCAATCCAGCACCTTAATGCCAATCTGTGCCATGAATCAGTCTGACTTCTGAAGGCAAGAGGAAACCTGAAAGCGGAGGCCTATTAACTGGAATAATGGGGCTGAAGCTGCTGGCTGAGTGGCTGAAGCTGCTGGCTGAGTTAACAGCCAGACTCCATGCTCAGTAGGAAAACAGCTGAAACAGAGTAGGGGCAACACTGAAGAAGCCAGAAGTTCTTAGGAAGAACAGAGTGAATCTAGGAGATCAAAGTAATTAACACTATTTCGACTTTGCTAAGACACCAGAGGAGTCCTTGCATGACATTCCCTCTGAGCGTTTATGAGCTTTTCCTTTCCCCCATACTGGTGCTATAATTGTTCCTCATTGACAGCAATAGCTACATTTATAGCGTACTGCACTTTGGGACACCCTCAATAACTCCATTGCTTAAAACCCTCATCTTTGTAATCTGCTAAACACAATGGAGACAAAATGAAAGCTGTTTATCTTCAGTCTATTACTTATTATCTGTAGGCTTCATAGTAAGTCCAGATCGTTTAATTCATCAAATGAACAGCATCGCCTGAGGTTTAAAGGAACATGCCATTAACATATGCATCTCTTTTTCATTTCTTCTCATGGAACGTCTGGGTATTACTGAATTTGTTATTGAATATAAGCATAACAAGAGCCAAGTTTCCAATCTCAACTGCCACTCTTAGCTCCACTGTAACAACTCTGATACAGAGGTTCAGTGTGTAAGTGTTCCAATAAGTGAATTTGGTCAAATACGGCACACCAAGGTACCCAATCAGGAAAGCATTCTTTCTCTCCGGAGACACATAAAATAGGAAGTCTAGATTTTCCATCATGCAGCAACAACAAAAAGTGGTTCTTAAAAACTATCCAGGCCATTACCTTAATCTGTAAGTAAAATATGCCCTAATCCCAAAACGGAAAGGTATAAAGAGTAACCACCTGTAGTCTTGTCTTCCTTCTTTGTCTCTCATCGACACAGTGCACCTATAATAGTTGATAAAAAAGCATTAAACAAACACTGAATGCAGCATTGGCAAGAGTACAGGCAGAGAGGAGATTTCCCCTACCAATATGGGACACACATAAACTCAAACTCTTCAGTCTTCCTGGGGCGACAGTTACATAAACACAGTTAAAAATAAGATTAAGAGAAATGTTCAGAATGATAATTAAAATTTTTTTTGCTTCAATGGTTCTAGCTTTTAACCAGCTCAAATCCAGGCTTTTGAGTTTTTCCCCAGTCTTTTGCTGAAAGTAAAAAATCTTTAAAATTTAGCCAGAAAATGAGGATCAAAGTTATCTTCACAGACACACAAAAGGCATCTCTATAACCACCTCTAAGCTCTTTTCTAACTCTGTATTTTAAGTTGGTAGAGCTTAAGTTTGATCAAAGTTAAGAAAGTAAAAATTCTGGCTGTAAAGTAGATAAGCTGGAAGGAAGCAAGGGAAGTATTGGGACATAAGACTAAGCACTTAGGTACAAGTCTGGGTCAGTTTCTACTTCCTAGCAGAACTACAGGGTAATATAACAAACAGTATGTTCCTAATGTTATTAACGGCAAAACTCAAGTGCACAGAAGTTAAGTACCTCCTCAGGGTCACATGACTGAGCCCACATATAGTCAAGATGCTTGTCAATGCAAACTCACCCCAGCTTGTAATCAAATGAGCGAGTTTCATTCAGAATCTCACCTCCATTCTCAAGTTCACTGATTTGTCTTTGAATTTCATAGTCTAAGAAAAACATTAAAAAATTAGTATATTTTGATTCAACCAGTCAAGCCATAACTTGAAATCTTTTTTGATCTTTGAGTTAGAAAATAATCACCATCCTCCCCTTAATGTGCTGGATTTTCTTCTCGTTGCCATTACAGAATAATGGTGCTAGAAAGGGCCTTTTAGGAAGCGCTATTATTCCTGCATTTTTTGAGAAAACTCAGGTTCAGGAAAATTCAAGATTATACAACTTGGCTACAGAAGAACTGAACCAATATCTAGGTTGAATGACCCCAGATCTATGATTTATTCCTATCAGGAGTTCTCATGCCCAGGATCCATGGATGGGCTGACTTCAAGGTGTTCTGGTATCTCCTGAAATTATATATGAAATGTGGGTGTGGGCATATGTACTTTTTTTGGAAGAGAGGGTACAGAATTTTCATTATTTTTCAAAGGGATGAATGAACCCAAGTAATTATCTATATAATTATCACCAGCAAACAAGGCAGCATGACTGCTAAGCTTATGAAAACAGCATTAACCTCTCATCTCACCAGGTACCATCTCTTCTTGCCCAAATCCAAACTCTTGTCTGAGCTCCTAAGCAGCAGAATCAACATTGTTTTTTTTTTTTTTTCTCCTTGTCTCCCCCACCCTAATACTCTGATTGACATGAGATGATGACTAAATGTCCAGATGTCTGAGAAAAATGTGATGACAAACCACAGGCTTGGAGAAGTAAGCTGGTAAAGCTTAATCTGAGTCAGACCATAGGTAGAATTCTGATTCACATCCTTGCTCCAAAGTGTACTTCATAGGACATCAGCAGGTTAGGGACAGTTGAACATGTGCAGGTGTCTCCATAATTCTTGGATGAATCCACCTAAAATCTTGTTGCTTCTTTGTTTTTTAGATGATCATTGCCACCTCTTAGAATAACGAGTCCTAGAACACTTACTACCTAGAAGGTGAAGTGGATTTTTGCTTCCATTTGTTCCAAGCTTCTTTTTCATAAATTTGGGTTCCACAGATTTTTCCTGGTCTAAACCTTTCATGGTTATTAAAAAACACAGATTATGAGTCAAGTCCACCCTATTTAGTTGTTTTCATATTGAAGACCTTGTCTAACCCTTTCCGCTTCCATAATCAAGCTCCTTGACCACCTCACTGTCTTTTTCCTGAAAATGTAGAGCCAGGGTATCTTCACTGAGATGGGTGATTGTTTCTGGTTCCAGTAATAAGGTTTTATACAAAGATGAGAAAAATTTCTCTGCACAGTTTACTGTATAATACTTCTCTTGACAAGACCCAGGCTCTTACAAACATTTTGGCTACAGCAACACATTCATTGTCTGAGCTCTGTGCACTCAAAACTCCACCCCTCCTGCTACCTTCTCCCTTCCTCTCTAGATGCCTCTGGTTTTAAGTAATATTTTTCATTCCTCTGAGATATCTTCCACTCAGATTCACAGTCACCCATTCCTATGGGACTGGCCCAGATGCTTATCTTGCTCCACTGTTCTTTTTAAATTTCCATGTACATTTGTCAACACTGACACACCCACAGCTGTGCTCCCGTCAGTCAATACCCAAGATTACTCAGACACAGGCAGTTGATGAGTAACAACAGTAAAATGTAGAGGCACATATTGTCCAATTAGGTCAAATGGTGACTAATATACAATGAACAAATGTGACTTCGTAAAGTTCAAGCTGGTCAGAAAGAATGTGGTAATGGAAAAAGTATTCCAGCATTTTTGAGATCCTCCCATAAAGAGGTGGAAACCATTTTCCCTCCCTTGATCTGCTGCTAATAGAATGGGCTGGAAGAGACTTGTGTGAGTTCCAGAGCTGAGGACTCAAGAGAGGCTTCCCCCTGCTTTCTCCTAGAATGGCCCATTGACAAGGAAGCAGTAACTCAAGGAAGGGCATGTGGCCCCAGTGCATCAGAGAGATCATCTCACACCCTAAGCTTTGCCTGAGCTGCCCACTTCCGAAGTCACTTGAAGAGCAGAGGCAGGACCAGCAGAAAACCACCCAATCCACAGAACTGTGAAAACAAGAATGGTTATTATGCAAGCCACTAAAGCTTGGAATGGCCCGTGATGCAGCAGTGGATAACCAATACAAAGAGGTGCTTTAAGAGGGACAGCTGACATTCACCTATAGCTTTGGCCAAGAACCTGGCACTGTTGAGATTCTTCACTTCAGTTCGAACGCCCAAAGGCTCCCCAGGGCGATGCACAGATATATTGGCATCCACTCTCAACTGGCCCTCTGGAGAGAGAGAAAAAAGACAACTCTGTCGACAATTTTTAAGGCAACGTGGTCTGTTTTTCAGTAAGAGTGTCCAAGCGAGAAACATCTAGCTTCATATGGTTAGAGAAGGTATGGCAGGTCCTGAAGCACACGGCTGGTACTTCTATCCACTTTAGAAAATTAGAATCTGAAGGCATCTGCAGAGACAGAGACAGTGAGACAGAAAGAGACACACAGAGACAGAGAGAGACACAGGGTCGGGGGAGAGAGAGAGATTAGAGAGAGAGGAGGGAGAGAGAGAGAGAGAGAGAGAGAGAGAGAGAGAGAGAGAGAGAGAGAGACAGAAATTTGTATGTACTTACACACAAGCAGGAGAGAGGAGAAATTTGGGCTTTACTAGCTGGGGAAATCTAATTTCTTCTGTGCTACATAAGAAAACCCATCGTTAAAATGGAGATTTACTCTGCTGTTTTTTTTTATTTTTTCCGAAGTTTTCTTCCAAGTGTCAGAGCTGAGTTGGGGGGAAGTTCTCAGGAATGATTATTGATAACACGGCACTGCTCCCCTATGGAACGTGGATTTCTCAGTGATTCCTGGAGATTTATAAGAGAGTCCTTGAGAATTTACAGCTCAAGGGCACGAGCCAGGAACCTGGGCATGTCCCTCTTCCTTCCTCTGGGTTCTGTAATAATCTCTTGCTTCCACAAAGATGACTCTGATCCTTCCTGACTGCGCTAAGGATTTGCAGCACAAGACAGGGTTGTGATGAAGGGAAGACTCTGCGGCGGGGCTCAGAAGGGGCCTCCCCATCTTGGGGGGCCGTCTCTGACACTGAGAACCCCTGCAGCTTGGGAGCAGGTGGTCGGTGGGAGGGAGGCAACATCCCAAGACAAATAGGAAGGTGACAATAAATAATCACATCTTACACCTACAAAATAAAGCTCAACTTCTCTATTCTCCAGCTTCATTTACAAGACTTAAAACATAACAGAATGAGAAGACTAAATGCTGGAATTTCATTTTCCTAGGCAGGTTTCTAAATTAAAAAAGCATTCACCAAACCTGAGTGTTCTGATGGGCTGAATAACGAAATGATTAATCTCCCAAGGTTCCATAGCAGAAGCACAAGAAAATAGTAAAATTGTATAAACAAAAGTCTCTGCCAAGAGTAAGCAGCCCTTGAAGGGGTCCTGACATTTCCCCAAAGCTGAGTGGTGGGGCTCCATCCTCACCCAGCTCCAAGGCCAAGTCAGGGAAAGGTGTCCCTCAGCTCAGAAATCACTCTAACTTTGCCCCCAGTGCGGACTGCGCAACCTTTTTATAAACTCCTGTAGGCCCTCCCTTGGATAATTTGTGCTTACTTAAATCTCAGGAAGCCCCAACTCTTCCTGATACCACCAGATGCTAGAACACTGAGGTCATCAACTGTTTCTTTGTTTTCTTTCACCTTTACATGCAAACTGACAGCCAGGTCCTATCAGTTCTTCCCCAAAATACCCCTCAGGTGGGTCACTTCTTCTCAGTTTCTACTGTTGCCACCCTCACCTGAGGACCGAAGCTCAGACTCGGGTTACAGAATCACAGAATACTGAATTTCAACACACTCCTCTTGTCAGGATTTCCGTCCCTTCTTCAACCTCTGTTCACCCTTCAAAGTTCCATTTAAGTGTTAACACCTTCTAGAAACGCTCCTCATTAGGCTAGCCTCCACTGGAGGCATGTCTGAATATCGGACTAGCCAGTCAATACCACACAGTTTAGCATGTGACTAGCCCATTTTGAATCAGTCTTATCTTTAGGACCAGAATGTCAGGCTCTGAAACCAGATTTAAATCCCCATTCCCCTAGTCTTCCCAAGGACATGCTCTTTCAGTTATCTCCTCCTATAAAAGCCACTAATCTCTCTTACACAGCTTTCTCTCTGATATGTAAATACGCAACAGCATTTCTTGAAAAACAAACAAAAATCAAAACCCTACTCCCTTAACCCAATCTCTCTCTACTGATCATTCAACTCTTGTTTCTCGGCTTTCCTTTTCAGCAAATCCTCTCAAACAAGTTTTATGAGTTTGCTGCACATCTTGTCTCCAGGACTCACTCCCCACTTACTGGTAAATCCACTTTGGCCTAATTTCCTTTCCCCTGGAAATGTCTTATCAAAGTGATCAACCTCCTCTGGGCTGCCAAATCTCATGTACACTGGACACATTCAGTCTTCACCTTCCCAGGCACTTCAGCAGTGTGACAAACCAACTAATTGCTCCTTCCTGAAATAACTTGTCTCTCAGCTGCTGTGACCTGGCGCTCGCTGCGTTTCCTTCCTACCTCCTTGGACACGCCCATTCACTTGCTGGTACTTTCCTTTCCCTCAGCAGTCAGCCTGGCTTCTTCACTTGAACTCTCTCCATATAAAGATAAAATATAATGATTATATATATATAATATATACACTATATACACTATATATATATATATATAAAATGTTGATGAGAACAAAACAATCCCAGGTGATGTTGAACAAAACGGACTTTCTCTCTAAGTTTCTTCCACCAATAGACAGTGGTGAGGATGTACTGCACGTGGCTTTAAGCGCCATCCATGAGCTGAACACTCCCACGATTCTCTCTTCAGACCAGACTTCTACTCTGAGCTCTACACTGATTCCAATGTCTGCTTGACGCCTCCACTTGGAGGCCTCAGGCATTTCATTTTCCAAACCAAATCCCCATGTCTGCCTCCAGAAACTAACCCTTCAAGTCTTTCCATTGAAGGTAAACAGCACTACCGCGTGCATCCTAGCGCTTTCTCCATGGCTCCTGGATTCCTTCCTGCCCATCGCCTGCCTGCCTCCCACACCCACCTGTTAACCAATCCTGTGGATGCCCCGTCCACAACAGTGTCCTCCTCCATTTAAACTACTACCAACGCTTAGCTAGCCTCCTTGCGTCTACTCTAACCTACTGGAATCCATTCCATGGACTGGTTTT
Source organism: Solenodon paradoxus (assembly GCA_004363575.1). Taxonomy (NCBI): domain Eukaryota; kingdom Metazoa; phylum Chordata; class Mammalia; order Eulipotyphla; family Solenodontidae; genus Solenodon; species Solenodon paradoxus. The sequence goes on along the minus strand of RJWH01000272.1, from coordinate 496,461 downwards.
CTATGAATCAGACTACGCTTCTTCCTTGCTTAAACGTTTTGCAGTGACTTCCCACTGCACTTGGAATGAAATCCAAACTTTCCCCATTATCAGTGACCTAGCCTTCGCCTATCTGCAGCCTGATGTGATGCCACACTCCCCTGGTCCTTCTGCTTCCCCGACACAGCCTGCGCTACCTCAGCATATTCTGAGAACTAGGAGCTCCCTGGAGGCTCAACCCCTGATCTATGCTGGCTGGGGCCTAACAGCCATTCTTCAGTCTTACATAACGTTTCCCTTTTTATTTTATTTGTTAATAGAGGTAACTTTGATTTACACAATAATGACCGTATGTGTAGGTTAACCATCGTCAAATACATGACAACATACCACACCCACCACCAAATTACCAAACGTTCTCCCCCACTGTCCACTGGAACCCCCAAAGTTATTCTTTATCATGGCACCCTCTTTATTTCTTCAATGCACTTATCACTGTTTTATTTTTAATGTATGTTTCCCTTGTGAATATAAGCTCCATGTATCAGAAACAATGTATTTTTCTCACTGCTATATTCAGAACCTAGAGCTGGGTCTATTCTTTCAATCAAAACCTTGTTGGGTGAGTCGGAATCCTAGTATTTTCCTGAGCACAGAATAAGCACATTACTTACTCTCACAGTAGCTTCCTGATAAATTAAAAAAAGTTCTGTCTGAATAAGACTATTCTACAGCTGGAATTATCTGAAGGGCGCATTCAAGTCAAGGGGAAACGTCCCAAGTATGCTGAGCTCTGCTCATCCGCATCTCAATACTTGCCAGACGACTTTTCTTTGAATTCAAAGAACCCTGAATTGGACCTCAGCTGCTTTTAAAGACAAAATCATTTTTCATGATTTAGAATTCTAATCTAGAAAAGGAATAAAAGAATGAATTTCAGTCTCTCCCAGAGAAGGTCATACTGCATAAGTGCCTGAGAGGAATCACTTAGAATCCTGCAGTGCTGAGAGTTCACTAGCCAGGATTCAAATACAGTATCAACCATTAACAAAAGACATTCTCTCCAGTGAAGACAAAATATCTTATAAACAAATTACGTTCAATTGCCTCTAGCACACAAAAGCCTTACCAGTCAGGTTTACTTCAGCGCACTCGGCAGCGCTGAGGGAGGGCCTTCATTCACACATCATGAGAATGTTATCCAGCTCAATTTCTACCATCTAGAAGCAGAGATTTATAACAGCAAAACTAAAAAACTATACCACTGAGCACAGTGATATAGTGCTGGGCATATTTTTTTTCTAAAATACATTCACATATCAGAAATATAACATCAGGACAGAAAACTGTTTCTGTAAACAGCAGGGGACTGAGGATTTAGTGAGAAAGTCTGTTAAGCTATCGCATTCTGATCACTGAATACACTCTCTAGAACTTAAATAACAAGGTTTGGCAAAAAAAGAAAAAGTAACCACATTTTTTTTTGAACATAGCTCACAAAGCTTATTCATCCAAAATGAGTGATGATTCTGTAAAGTGAAACTATGTGTCACTGTTAATAAGAGTACCTACTATTGACTTGCTGCTTGTTGGGACCTGTGATAGCTGTACACACGTTATCACATTCATTCCCTACAATATGGCTTTAATGACAAAGTCAGTCAGACGACCTTTTGGCATTTTAAGTTTAACATATTCAAAATGGAATTTCAGATTTTATCCTATAAAACCATCCCTCGTTCCACCTTCCTTACCTCCCTCAGCACATGGAGACACCCCCAGGTGCCCAACCCTGTCGGAAAACCTGGTTGGCTTCCTTTCTCATAACACAATTATTGAGGGGCTTGGTTTAGAAGGGTGGAAAGTGAGGCTCAGAGAAATCAAACTCCTGGCCCAGAAGTGCTAAGACAGGATTCCAACCAGGTCTGGACTCTCAGCATCACGCTATGTTCATCCTGATACCAATAGGGGATTGCTTCCAGGACCCCTTCAGACCAAAATCTGAGAATGCTCAAGACCCTTGTGTAAAATGACATAGTATTTGCATATAACCTACTGCACATTCTCCTGTATACTTTAAATCATCTTTAGATTACCTGTAAATCTAAACAATACAAATCTACGTAAATAGTTACTTTTAAAATCATGCAGATATACTGAATGGATTTTTTTTTGCTTATTTCACTGAAGCAATATTCATTGCATTATAACATCGCAATATAGAGTACATATAGAGGTTAAAGGTATACATCATTGTAAATCTACATGTAAATCGTTATTAGACCAGACTATTTAGGAAAGAATGACAAGGAAAACGTCTGTACATGTTTAACATAGAGGTGACCAGTGCAGCCCTAACTACAATCACTGGGACTTTGCATCTGCGGCCGGTTGAATCGAAGGACGCAGAACCTGTGGATACAGAGGTCAAAGGTACTTCCTCTGTGTATCGCTGGCAGTTACGGCCCTGTCCCAAGCTACCAGGGAGCACGTGACAGCACTCAGAGAAAGGACTCCTGGAGTCAGACACACCTGGGTTCAAATCCCAGCTCAGCCCCTTCTTGCGCACCCTGGGCAAATAACCCAAGCCCTCTAAGCCGTTTTCCTCACCTGTACAACAGGCAGCCAGCAGTATCCCTCAGGAATGTCAAAAAGTTTAAATGAAACGACACATTTGAAAAATGCTTAGTGAACTGATGAACAGTGTTCGAACTCCTAGTTCGCCACCGGAATATTTTGCATGTCTAGACTTCGGTCCACTGTCAACTCCACAGAGTGCTCTGGGGAATCTCGACAGCGGCGAATGTCCACTGAGCAGATGACTTTTGGAACCCAGGCTGGGCTGGTCCCTGCTCATGAGCAAAATGATCAGAAGCTCATTGAATCACAGTCCAGAGCAATTTATATTTCATTCTATAAGCAACCTGCCGTCCACTGGTCCTCTCTCGGGTGGCCCTGCTCCCAGGCTGCGGTCTCCAGTGCTGACAGTGGTCCCATGGTGGTGGGTCACAAGAGTGAGCAGACGGATCGGGCTGATAAAACGCTAACGGCACGGAAAGCCTCACCTGCAGACATGAGGCAGAACTTCGCTCCTGACTGTACTTCGCTGAACTGGTGGACACTTACTAGGTGTTCAACTGTCCCCACAGTCCTTCACAAACTTTGCTGCCTGCAGCCACTGTGCTGCTCTTCTGGGACAAAATTGCTGGATTTGTATTTAAAAGCCACAGAAAGTTTCCCAACAAGTGGGAGTTAATGAATCGCCTTTTAAGCTGTCACTGATGGTTGAGTTCTTGCCACCATAGTTTCTCTCTTGGCAAGGACCCAGGTGGGTCTATTGCTCAGCTAACAAGTGGCTTGTTGATTATTCCACAGTTTGGTAAGAATCAGGGTTATCTGGGGGAAGAATGGAAAAATAACTTCTTTTTTTTGAGGCAAGAGAAAATCAACCCTTAGTGCATAATGGATAACCACCCAACCTGCCCATATTTCATTTATGTTCTGTGGGTAAAAAAAGCAGCAAGAACCATAAATCTAAAACGGAAAGTGTGCTCACTCTAAAGCAAAGACAAAGGTACGCAGCTAGCCTTTATGCCACGTGAACTGAGGCGGCTGCGTTCTTCCAGTCTGTAACTTAAAAAAGCAAGCCAACTGCTGAGTTCTGTTTTCAGATTCAACTTGTATCAGGGCTTTGATGTTGTTATTTATTGTCTTTAAGATGGCCTATGTCACCAATATGGCACTGCACTTCAGATATGCCCTGTAACATGCAAATATATTAGGTGATGGAAAGAGGTTGATAAATAGCACAAATTGCCAGTGAGAGGAGTCATCGTCAGAGGTATTTACTGGCACCCACTGTGACTGCTTGTGACGGCTATTTCTATGTGTCGGTTGGAATGGCCGAGATGTTTGGTTAAACATTACACTGGGTATGTCGATGAGTTTCTGGCTGAGATTAAGATTAGAATCAACATGACTAAGAAGAGCAGATTGCCTTTCCCCCTGTGGGTGGGCCTCCTTCAGCCTGTAGCATACCTGAGGCGAGCAAAAGGCTGGGGGGAGTGGGTGCCATCTGCTCTCTAGCTGTCTCTCCGCCTGAGTTGGGACATCATAATTCTCCAGCCTGTGATCAACAATTCAAATGGAACTAGACTATTAGTTCTGCAGCTTCTGCAGCTTGCTGACTAGAGATCATGGAACTTCTTAAGTTTCCATAATCAAATCAATTCCTTATAATACATATTTTTATAAATATTTACACACACACACACACATATATATATATACATATATACACTATGTATATACATATGTGTATACACTCACACTATTGGTTTTGCCTCCCTGCTGAATCCTGACTAAAACACCACGGTACCGAGCTATAGAAGAATGCAGAATCTGCACCTTCTCTGTCAAGGAGTGCTCTGTGGGTGGCAGAAAGTTTTATAAAGCCTCTGGGAGCAGAAACTAGGGGAAAGCCATGGGAGAATAGCTTTCAGTGACTTCAGGGATGGCAATACAGAGCCAGGAGGAGCAAAGGGAGTGAGCCATGAAGAAACTGACCACACTTTGTAATCTCTGTAACCAACTGCAAACACTTAAGTGGAGACTTGGCTGGGCCCCACGGGTACACGTGTTTCTTTTGTGTACTTTCCTAGTTTGATCTCAAAGTCAAAGATTTGCGAAATGATAACCATGGCTCAGGATCCATATAATTTGGACTCAGCTGTCCATGGTGAAAATTCTACAGGAGGAGGAAAGGAAAGAGACCCCGAGGAAGAACACTGAGTGCTATCTGTACAGAACCCACAAGCTAAGAATGATTGTGGAGCAAAGTGACCTCCTGCTGAGAAAGTCAGAACTGTTCAAACCCATGATTTTACTAATCCTCACAACACTTTGATGCACTTAGCCAGGAGAAAGCACCTCGACCCCTGACTTCTCGTCTCACAAGTTTCGGCTCAGTGCCTCTCCATCATTGCTGCTTGACTGCTTAGTTTGCGCTGGGCTCAGAAAAGAATCCCAGGAAAATTCTAAGAGGTAAAAAAAAGGTCTCAAGTGCAAAAGGTGAGAAGAGGATTACATAAGCCCAAAGTAGCTGATACAGAGACTAAAACTCAAAGAGATAAGAGGTGAAGGAGGTGGAAGAGGAGAAAGTAAAGATGGTGGGATGCAGCTCCGCGGTCCTACCGGCCATGTTTGCCTGGCTGGTCCCCAGGGCTTGAAGTATCAGCTGCAGCTCCCTGACAGCTGTTGCCGCTTCTTCTCCACAGGACATGTCTGGCTCCAGGACCACTTCCAGAAGGCCAACTCCTACCACAGACAGGCAGAGTCAGGCTGACTGGGCTCTCCAATCCAATCAGAAGATAAGTTAGGCCGAAATCTCAGGAAAACCCCGCCTCACGGAAGTTCTCACAAAATCGGGGTTAGCCTCTGGATTGTTTCTCTGTCCTACTTTTTGATGTTTTAACTTTGGTTCTTTTCTTTTAATGTCTGCTTGAAGAGATCAAGCTGGTGGGTCGGTGACTAGGTGGCAACATGTGTTTCGTTCTAGGGGCGGGTTAGGGTTATTAGGGACTTGGATAGTAATCACAGTTCCGGCCAACACCAACACAGCGAAGCCAATACCACTGTGATAGTTTGCTCTCCACCCGTCAGGGCCTGTTTCTTCGATTGGTTTGGGAAAGCTTGATAGGGAGAGAGGTGGCTGGAAGGACACATAACGAAAATCTCTACGCCTACCCGCCCTGTTCAGGTCAATGAGCGTCTGAGACCGCAGGTCGTCGTGAAGACTCTTGCCGCTGTCTTGCTCCAGCTGGATCTGCTTGATCCTCACTGTCTTGGTGACCAAGGGACTCTGCTTGGTCCCCACACAGACGCCGTAGGCCAAGCTCCCGTTCACGGCAATGGGGAGCCGCTGCTGGGTAATCTGGTAGCCCGCCTGCGCACAAACATTCAGTCCATAAATACATGCTGGAATCCAGTGTTCTATGCCTTTTCCTGTCACAATATACAGGTTTACTTAAACACACAACCACAAAGAAAGGAAAAAAGATGAGGATTTAAGATAGACTCTTCTGGCTTCTTCCATCCCACCTTACCTTCTGTTCATCTCCCTCCCCCGGCCCTAATAACGATGGAATAAGCAGCACAAAGCCCACCCTCCCTACCAAAGTACTATTTTGGGGAGTAACAATAATCTCATTGTCAGAGGCCCCTAAGACAAGAATTTATTGTTTCCACTTAGCTCATTAGCCTAAACCTGCATCTGATTACTGGGCTCCTGACAGACCCTTCTTCTTGGAAAGTGCTGGCAAAGCATTTTGCCATCTACTCTTAGCACTGCAAACAGCAGTTGGTAATATGCTTCAGCTTGTTTACTCCTGCTCTTTAAGCCAACCAATCGTGCCAGCTGCCCTCCCTGACCCAACTTCCCTTCTCCTCTAGCCAGCAAATGCTGTGACACTGACTTGGCTAATGGAAAGCACGGTGTCTTGAAATTCTGATGGATATGGTGGGGACTCCCTCATCTCCTTCTAAGTGGAGAGAAAGAATTGCTTTCAAATGCACACAGGAATCAACACACACTAAAGAGACAGCAGGTCAATACGGAGAACTTGAGCAGGACAGAGAATAACCACTCAAGTGTCTGCAGTCCTGGCGGGTGCCAGACACTATCTCAGTCCTTGGGACCATTTCATCAACCTCCTCGAATAACCCTACGAGAGAGGGAGGTACGGGCCACCGAGGGTGAAGGGCCTTCCCCAAAGCCACAGAGCTTGCAAGTTCCAGTGTCGGGATCTGACCTCACACGGTCTAGCTGACTCTGGGTTCCCAGCCACCAGAACTTTAGTTCTATCAGATGCACAGACTGCTCTCCTCCTCCGCCCACAGACTTTGATTCTGCAGGTCTTGGGTGGCATCTAAGGATTTATATTTCTAACAAATTCCCAGGAGATGCTATGCCAGTGGCCGGGGACCACTCTCTGAGAACCACCGCGTTAGGGCAACTTGTTCTGTGCTGAAACAAAGTCTCGACTTATAAAAATTAAACTTGGAAAAGCGTTGCCAAATAAAATACAGGACACTCAGTTAAATGTGAATGTGACTAATTTGAATAAATTGCTTATTCAGAAAAACAACGAATACTTTCCTAGTCCAAGTAAGCGCCGGGGCAACGTTGGCCCTGGGTTATCTGCGCCAGAAAGAACGGAGCCACAGGTAATCAGAACATCTTATTTTAGTCACATGCTGCTAAGCCTGTCACCTTATCTCAACAGGTTATCATTCTTAGAAGATGAAAAAATGCCCTGCCATGCAGTAGAATGTACCACAGGGCTGGTCGCCAGAGGGGACAGCAGCATCTGCAGTGGTCAGGTTCCAGTTGTGTCATCACATCCCCTCCCTTCCTACCGCCTGAAAACTCGCCCCGATCTTCTTTTCAAGAGGAACAGCATGAGAGAGCGTCCTCACTGCCATTTTCCAGACCTGGAGGAAGGTCGTAGTACAGCAGGTATGTGAATGTTTTTTGCTCAACATCATTTCATTATAATACTGATGGTAAAAGACAAAATCCCAGCTCACCTTGAATGAATCAATGTTAATCGAGGACCTGGTTTTGCTAGACATTGTTTTGCTTAAAAAAGTCACAGCTTCCATGAACCTGAACCTATCGGTGACTTACTGTTCTTACTCTCAGAAGCTTGACCCAGATGAAACATGGTTTTGGGAGACCCATTCACCAGTTCCGTTTTGAGTCTGCTCAGCATTTTGAAATATTGGCTCTAGTTCACCCTGGCTTCTCGTAAAGAAAAAAAAATTAATTTTCAGGAAAAAAACAAGTTAGGACAGGTTTACAGCTCAGTCAATTACTGATGCTGGGCCAGGCTTCCAGTCCGCATTTCTGTTGTCTATTGTCCATGTACTTGCTCCCTGTGAGATGACAGAAATGTCTCCAGAAGAGACAGTCCTATTATTGGGAATTTCAACTTAAAAGAGGGATGCTCTCATGACATCTACAGAGCTCCTACCGGCATTCACTATTGCATTAGCCACGGATTAGCTTTTGTCCTAACAGGCAATTAGCACCAAGAACCATGGCTGGGCTGAGCTTGAGAACATAGGCTTTGACTCCCTGTTCAATTATGAGCGAGCCACCAGAAGCATGAGGCTAAGCAAGGAGTCAGCAATCAAGGCAATTGCATTCAATCTAGTAAACATCGGGGGGCACCTGACTTCATCAGGGCTGGGGAGAGCTGCCTGCTGAGATGGACAGTGCTCTGGCTGGAGACATGAGAGGGACAGCCCCTCCCTGGCTCCAAAGCCTCAGCTCTGAGAACTCACAGAGGACGGATCACAAAGCATACTTACAGGGAGGTCTGCATAGAAGTAGTGCTTCCTGTCAAACAAGGACTTCTTGTTGATGTGGCAGTTCAGTGCCAGGCCTGTCATCACGGCCGCTTCTACACACCTCCTGTTGAGAACCTATGGAAACAAGACACACAGCTCCTCTCAGATCAGCAGTCTGAACAAATGCGTCTCCCACACACTGACATCCTCCCTGAATATTCAATTGGGCTCCTCAACGGGCATTATCTCTGCTTCTCAGTGTGGGCAGCTCCAGTTCACAAGCCGACTGGAATCGGGGAAAGTTTCTTAAAAAAAAGGAAGCGCATGCAGTGATGCGTCCCACTGGGCACTTCATAAACTGTCCCACAAGGGGCCCTTTCCCCAAAAACTTGGCATCAAAGAGTATAGGGAGGGTCCCAGGAAAGCTTGAAAGAGTGGTTACTACCTGGAATAGACAATCTCACTCTGCAAGCAGGACCAGAGTGGGTCAGTGCAGGTGGAGGCACTTAGGCCTGAGAGATGGGGAGCATCTCTCCAAGCCAGCCCGGTGAGACAGGAAACAGGGAGGAACATGCAGGACCCACGAGGCTGGTGGGATGCTTCAGAGTGACAGAAAAGAACAAAGTTCTGCAAGTTTTGGGGCTGTAGCTGTAGCCTGAAGGACTGGCTGGAAACATGAGAGGCACAGACCCTCATTTGAGCGTGATGGCTGACTGGCTTTGAGTTCAGGCCTGGCCACCTCCTGAAACATGAGGTAAGAGAGGGTCCTTCCTGACTGTCCTTCAGAGGCTGTTTCTCCAGGGCATCCTGGCGCTGAGGAAGTTCCTTCTGGGCGGCCCCCTTACGGGACTGAGTGACTAGAAATGCTAGGCGACCCTCCAGGCATGGCAGCCCTTAAGAATTCCGAGAGGTTTGGAATCAGGGAAACAGCTGGAGATAAGATGAGCATTCAGTTCTGGAGTCAGGACCAAATCCCACTTCCTCAGCTGTGTAACCAGAAGCCGCAGAGTCCTCTTCCCTGAAATGACTGAATTCATCCCCTCCGTAAGGTAGAGAGTAACAGCCAGGAAATCTAATCTGTAGTAGGAATTAAATAAATAGTACATTTCCCCTGTATTTTGGAGGACACTGAAGATGTTGTGTATGTTGATGAAACCTGTTTATTTTTATCAGAATGTTTATCCTATTTAGTAGATTATTCCTTATCTAGGGCTTTCTATCGTTAATCATTTTCACATCCACTATTTTATTTCTCCCTCACAGCTACCCTGCACAGAAGGAATTGTGCTCACTATTGTAATATTTCAGAAAAGGAAAAACGAAGACCCAGAGATACTGCGCGACTTGCCCAAATCAGAGTGAACGAATGGTAGCGCAGCTCCTGCGTCCCCATGTGGCTTCACCTAAGGGTAGCAAAGGCATTCCTGTGGTCTGGGGACTGGCTCTCGGGGCCCAGGTGGTAAGGCTGGCACCCTGACACAGGCATGTGTGATAACTGGATCAAACACAGATGTTAAAACCAAATCTAAAAAAAAATGGCAAACAACAAAAACAGACCTGCACAAGAAAATGTAAGCGGCATCCGTACTTAGTGCGGTGTACCGCCTGCGAGCCCGCAAACAGCAAACCTCCCTCCTAGCCACATTGCAAGCCTGTTTTCAGAAGCCGGGTTACCACCTGGAATCACCGCCCAGCTTCTGTCCGGAGCTCCTCACTCCGCGCTGAGTAGTCGTGTCAGTTCTGCAGTAATAGTGGTGTTCATGGAAAGATGGGGGTGGGGAAACAGGATGCTCCAGTTATTGATGTTTGCACTTTCATGTTTGGCATTTTACTGAGTAGTTGTTGCTGCAACACAAATACAGTTGGTGGAGAAATGCTGCCAACTCCAAGCCTGATGAGGTGGGTCAGGGCACCAAGAACATGCAGCTCCAGTCCTGGAGCCGAGAGCTGCCCAGGCTGGGCCAAGGTGGGGGCTTGGTCCTGCTTTCTCGCTCTCGCTGCTTTTCTGCCCACTGCTGTCTCAACTCTGTCCAATCTGCCCTTCGGGGCTCACTTGTCTCCTGCAGGCGTGAAGAGAACCCGGGTTTGTTTGCTTATTCCCGAGCATGCATTGCTAATAAATGCCCTATGCCAGGTGTTGGAAGGGTTGTGTGTGATCGCAGACCTTCCCTGTGCCCATGTGCTCACCTGCACACAGGCACTTGATAAACCATCAATTTCCAAAGAATCAGAATGCAGTAAAACACACAAACATTACGTCGATATTGAATATACTTTAATCTTTTTTTGATGATTTAGTAGGCATGAAGTGCTTCAGGGTCAGAACGATAAGCATCAATCATCACCACACTACAGCTGCACAGAGGGACTAATAAACAGAGAGTGCCAGTTAAAAGAATGCCAAGAAAAAAAGAGTTTATTATGATCTCAGTCAAGCTGCCTGTGACAGATGGAGGTCCAGGTCAGCATGTTCTGAGGATAGGATGCCGAAGTGCAAAATTCAACTCGGGTTATCTTCATTCCAAGGCATTTCTTAAGTGTCTAAGAAGTACTAGTCTTTTGGGGTACAGAAGTAAACAGGACTTTGTCACTGGCCTCAATGAATCCGCAGTGGGGAAATGAGCCTGTTAGCATCTCCGACACCCTCAAGTTCGTCTTCCATACTAGGGTGAGACTGCTAATAAATGTAAGTCACATAGCTTTCTGTTAACCTAAAATCCCTAAACAGTCCCCAATGTCAATGTGAAAAAGGCCATGCTCTTACATGACAGCTCCTGCGTACATCTTTATTTCATTTCCTCTCGTGTCCCCACACACAACTCTGGTCCAATTCTGTACAAATCATGGGGATACAGACTCTCCCTATTCTTATCCCTGCAAAATCAGCTATGATGCCACCATGTCTGTGAAGCCTTCCTGATTATGCTTCCTGAGAACCTCTCTGACGCTCTCCACACATTCATTTGTGCTTGTGTCACAGTGGAGTGAATTTGCTCACATATTTCCACTGGACTAATTTTTATGAGGATGGGACTTGTTTGTTTAATCTTGTATCCCTAGAGTCTAACAGACAACTGAAAAACACAGTGCTCAATTAATGTGTGCTGAACTCAAATGAGGGGTGGGGGGTGATGGTTATCAAGGGAAAGGTTCAGAGAGGCAGGGGTGTCTCTTACCATCTCCTAGAAGGTGTTACCTGTTACCTACTGGTCTTCAAACTTGCTTCTGAAAGTGCCCTGAAGTCACCACCAATCATGTACGATGCGATTAAAGAGGTGACTTGGAAACTCAAGAGACTAAGTTACTCTGAAAGAAGAATGTTCCAGAATTTTCTTTGCAATTCACGAAGTGACTACAAAGAATCTCAGGGTTAGCCACAACAGCTTTCACGAGGAAGGAAAACAATGCTCCATGGAACTCATTTAGCATACCTTTCTCAACGGAGCCCCAGAAGACTTCACTGCTTTAGGGACAATCAACAGTGCCTATTTATTGTGCTCTGCAGTGTCCAACGGTGCGCTGTGCATGTCACATGGATGTGCCATTTAACCCTCTCGGCAATGCAGAAGTGGATACCACTGTGATAGTCATTGTGCAGGTAAAGAAGGGGAACACAGAGACTAAGTAGGTGACCCAGGTGACACAGATAATAAGGGACAGAGTCAGGAAGACTGATCCCCAGAAGCCAGGCTCTCAGCTACTACCCTTCACCACAAATCTTCAAAGAATAAAGCACTTTAATATTAGCTACTGTGACGCTGTGACTTCGGCCATAATACTTATTTCTCACATGTATTTAGTCTTCAGAAATTCCTGGCTCACAGCTCCAAAAAGCTTAGAAATTTCCAAAGTGCTGACAGAGTCAAAAGTACTTCTTGCTACATCAACGTGGCGCCGTTAGGGTATGGACCTAGGAACGGGGGCTGGTTGGAGGGTAGAGGAGCTGCAGGTTGAGTTCAGTTGCCAGTGGCCGAACATTTCATCAATCATGCCTCTGTAAAGAAGCCTCCATAAAAGGAGGGGCTTCAGGGAGCTTCCACTTGATGAACACAAAGATTCAGGGTGCCAGGAGAGGGCATGGACACTGCGTCTTTCTCCCATACCCTGCTCTATGCATCTTCCACATGGCTGTTCCTGTTATATTCTTTGGAATGAATCAGTGATCTCATGAGTAAATAGGTTTCCTGAGTTCTGTGAGCCAATTTAGCACATTAATGGAACCTGAGGTGGCAGTGGGGGTGGGGTGGGGCCCTGGGAACCCCTGATTTATAGCCGGTCAGTTAGAAGCACAGGTATGAACCTGGATTCACAACTGGTACTCGGACCCTAGGGAGGGGGTCGTGGAACCTCCCACCCGTAGCTAATTGGTCAGAAGTCAGGCAACTGCTAAAGTTTCCATATGGTGTGTGAAGGGGAGGGCACCTTGGGAGACTGAGCCCTTTTCCTGTGCAGTCAGACTATCTCCAGGTAGATAGTGTCTGGATTTACTTGAATTCCTAGACAGACTGCTGGGGCCTGAGGATTACCAGTCGGTGTGGGGAAGCCTGCACTACATCCCACTGGAGTGGGGTCCAAGCACCCCACACAGCGATCAAGTTCATCGTACCTGGTCCTAACTATGGAGTAGTTACGCAAACCAAATCCTCCTGCAAATTGATTTCTAGCATTTTCTTCATGCCAGTTCCTTTGTTTTTAGATGCTGAGCTTCTAGAGGACAAGCACTGTGTTCTCTTACAAATCAAACACTCAATGCAGACTCTTGGCATGTGGAGGGTTTGGTAAAGAGGGGTCTGTAGGTTCTCTAATAGCAGAGGATGTTTCACCGCTAGACTTCTGAAACTTAGACACAAGTAGACAACCATGATTTCTCAAGTAAGAGGCTAACAGTCAATACTTCATGATCAGAGAGGGACTGGACAAACCATGCATGGTCAGGAAAGGATGGGGGTGGCGAGGCAGAGAGTGAAGCTTTTCTCAAAAGAGCCACCCGTTTGACTTCTCTGTAAAACATGATTACTGCTGCAACCCTAATTTGTTTGGAACCTAACACATGTCCAGAAGATACGGTGACATAAATAGCCCAGACACATGCATGAAACCTCCAACGACACATGCAGCCCCAATTTGAGAAATAGTCTTATAGTTTTTAAGACTTTAGCCTAATCAAACAAACGTTTCCTGATCTGTGCACACTGGGCCATCATTTAATGACAAGTTCCAACATATAAAAAAAAAAAAAAAAAAAATCTATACATTCCACTTTCTTAGTACCAGACCTTAATTTCCCCCCACACCCCTACCTCCAGCCTCCCCCAAATCCTCCAGCTTAATTCAGGCCTAAATTCAAACACTTCCCTCTTCAACCAAGATCTGCAGTAACCAACTGGCCAGGTTTCTCTGCTTCCACTCTCGGCTCTCTAACACCCCCTCAATTTTTCTACAGGGTAATCTGTGCTTGGAATCCCCCTGCTTAAAGGGTAGAACTGTTTGCAATTACCCTGCTTAAAAGCTGTCTTCGGGGGTGTGCCCTGGTGGCCAAGCAGTCTAGTACACACACCTGGGAGCAGTCCTACATACCTCCCAAGGTCCCAGGTTCAAGTCCCAGGGCCAGAGGGAACAACCAATGTGAGCAACTAAATAAAATAAATAAAGCACTTCCTCCTCTCTCCTCCTGCCTGCCGGCCTGCTTGCCTTCATTCCTGCCTGTACTTTTCCTTTTTTAAAAAAAATCTGTCTTTGTTGCGATGCAGTCTACATACATCCCAAGGTCCTGGGCGATATGGGAACAGCACAGCTTGAAATCTACAGGGCAGTCTGCAAATGTGTGAGTGTCAGAGTCGGCTGGCTGGCAAAACCTAGGACCCCTCCATAGCAACCTGTGTTCAGAGACGCACCCCACAGTTACTCCCACCAGGGAACTCCAGGCAACTCTGAGGAGAGCTCCAACTCTCATGAGAACTGCAGCCCTTGGGAAGGGGAGGTCCTTCCCCTGGTACATAAGAGACACCATTTTAATAGCAAGCTCTCTTGTTCCTGTCACTCTTGAGCTGCATGCCATCATTTCTGTCCAGTTGTTTTCCAAGAAACTTGCCATGTGGTGCTAGAATAAGGAGTCTTTCCTCTAATTCTTTCTGGGACAAACTCCACACTCATTCAGTCCCAGTCACCCACATCACTGAGTTTGCGTCCCAAACAAGATAAACAATTAAAAATAAAGTGCTTCCTCCTCTTCCCTGTGCCTGCCTATTCACTTTCGTCCCTTTAAAAACAAGAAAGAAAAGAAAAGAAAGCAAGCTGTCTTCACTGCTCCTCTTCACAGATGGGATAGCGGCCTGGAGCAGAAACGGACGTCTTCAGAGTCCCTGCTGATTCGGTCCCTAAGGACTTTTCTAGCGTCCTCTTCTACTACCCTAACTCAGCAGACTCTCATTCAGCCACACAGGAGACATGTGTACCAGCTGCTGCTTCTGCTGGCAAGGCCCTTTCTCCTCATGTACGTGAGCAAGATTCTCAGATGCCTACTGCTCCCCAGTCACTGTCTCCCCCCACTAGACTGAGCTTCCTTGGGCAGTAGAATCATTTCGTCTTACTCTTCTTTGCTCTAGTACCTAAGTACAACACCAAGTTGATTAAACATTAACAGGGAATGAATAATTTAACATTCCCTTTATCAACACCCCAAAGGCTACAAGCTATGAAATAAAAGCAAAATTGTTCTGTAAAATATATCTGTCAGGAAAACAAAAAGCACTCTTAGTATATAAAATAGAACAAGTTTAATAGAGAGGCCTTATTACACAGATGACAGCAGAGCTGAGCCATCAATCAAATATGGCGCAGTGAGGCAATGGGAAGATGCAACAGTATGAGGCTACTGACCCTAGGGCTGGGGCACCAGGGTACGGGATCGTCAGAGGAAGGTGGAAACATGTGGGAACCTGTCTCCCAGTAGCTGGAGTTGTCGACAAGACCCAGCCACTACCAGACATGCTGCCAGGGGCACAGAGGGAAGGAGAAATATCTGGTTGCTCTTTTCCTGCTGCCTCCAGTCTTTCACAGGTCGCCCACTGGCCTAATGAGTCTGAAGGCAGCTGACTGGGGCACTGGGATCTGTAGGAGCAGCCCCCTGTGAGACCCGGCAGGGCAGGGGAAAAGTGGGGCACGATCTGAGTCCCTGCAGGCTGCACATGGTTGACACACTTCAATATTCACTTGTGACGAATTCTTTTGACAAACAGCTAACTGAAAATTGATGCCACTCTCGAGTCTGTCAAAGCAACATAAAATGGAGAGTTCTGTGGACTTCCTGCTCACTCACATATTGGAGCCAAGAATTATGAGATGCTGCTCATTGAGAAGAAGCATTTATGGTAACCTGGGTTACAATGATCCTAAGTCTACCTTAACTATTAGGAAAAGGTTTGCTAAGTAAGTTGACAGAGTGAAGAAGGCAAACCTACTTGAGTCAATAAAATATTCCCTAGGATTTTGGTACACTTCTGTGAAATTCTACTAATTACAAATGAATCTATTCACTAAAGTGAGTCTCTGGGGCCTATACCAGGAAATTTTGTGATGTACTTCTAGGAAGTAAAACTGTGTTGTCAGCGTGCTCTGGTGGAGTAACAGTTAGGCGAACCGCCTCCACAGGAGGGCAGGCTACATACCCCTGGGTTCCAGTCCTGGGTCCAGGGGTAAAGAACCAGCATGAACAACTAAAATGAAAATGAAAGAAAAGGCTCCTTCCTCCACTCTCCTCCTGCCTTCCTGCTCACCTTCATTCCTGCCTGCACCTTTCCTTTAAAAAGCAGGAAACAAAAATACCCCAACGGCGTTGTCTTTCAAAATAGTCTGTAATTCACAACATTTCTTTCTCCTCCTATTTCACCCTCACAGGTGGGGCCATGATGCTATGATCCCCAAGTTAGTCCAACGTGTACTAATGCCTCCTTTAAAAAATGAGGCAAAACGACGAGTGTGCTCACTGAAAATTCACTTAGCACTTTCTTTGGAGCATTAAAACAGAAGACTAAAAGGTGATTGCTTTCCAAAAAGCCCACATGGCAATTATTCTATGAAACTCATGCTATGTATGGTAAATCTGAAGATTAAGATATAGCATGGTAAATGCCTTAATTTATGGAGATAAAGTAATTAAGATTTATTAAGTGAAAATAAGGCAGTAAAATGGGCTTTTATCTTGCCGCTAACCATAAATTTGTCTCCAAGCACAAACTCCCTCTGATTCGTATTCAAAGCAAAAGTTTCCCAATGAATTTTCATTATGGTGGAAAACACTGTTCCCCTATTTCCTCATCTCCACATCCCTTCTCACCAGTGAGCTCTTTTATCTTGTCCCAACACAAAAAAAATTATAAAAACTCTTAAGCTCTGATAATTAAACTTGCTAAAACTGGTATGTTAATTTTTAAGTGGAATTTTACTATCAAAATGTACTAGGTTTATACAGATGTTAACTATTTACACAGATATACCCACATCTTTATGCCAGAAGAGTGGCATTATTTAGGGAAAAGGAGTGAATTCTACATTTTTTTCTTTTCTTAAATTCCTCCTTCACAAAGGGCAAAAAAATCAAATACCCATTTCACAGGAACCATTTACTGTTCAAAGAAGAGGGGTGTGGGGCTTGTCGGTTTGTTAGGCTCCCCTCTATTTTCAGCCATCTTGCATCAGTTCCACAGCCCATAGCTGGTTAGGATCAGGGGCAAAGGTATTTCCTTGGTCCAGAGTGTCAGAAGGCCCATTCTCCTTATCTAGGTTTCCATTCTGCCTCTGCCTGCAGGGCACGGTCAGTGGCCAGTCACCCAACAGACAAGGCTAGAGATGGTTCCCTAGAACAGCTTGGCCTCTGGCTCTGCAGTAACCTCACTTGCTTTTTCTACAGATCACTGGGACACTAAGATCTGACACTTGAGTCTGTGCTTGGAGGAAAAGGAAGGGAAGTCCTTGGTCTTGGTAGCTCTAGGCTGCTTTTACCATAGGTGAAGAGAGCTCACACATGGTTTTGCCGGGATTCCACTTAAGAACTGGAAGCCAGGGGTCCAACGACTTACCGTGTTCATTTGTGGAGTCTCATACCGGGCCAGTGAGCCCAGTTAGACAGAAAGATCTGAGAGTGGCTACAGTCAGTAAAACCCAAAAGTGGGAGTGAAAGTTAACTGGTCTGTATTTCTTTTTCCTACAACATTTCCAACAGTTAGGAATTTGGCGTCTTACTGGCAACTAGCCTAATCTCTAAGAAGACTTCTACTAATTGACAAACTGGGGCACAACAGAATCAGAGAGACTTTAGTCTAAATCATTCCTAGCTCTGTGACATTGCACAAATTACCTTAACCTCTCTAGCCTCAGTTTACTTATGTTAGGGGAAGAACAGGAATTTTGCAAGATTGTTCTGTGGTTCAAATCAAATAACTGGACAAATGGTAGACATTTTGGTAAATACTGGCTTCAGAATAAAAGTGTTATTAAGTAAAAAATGCCTAACTCAGTTGAATCTTTCATGCACCAACTTTTCCAGGAGGCGAGGGAATCTAATGAGAAAAGGTCTAGACAGCTTCATAAATCCGTTAGTCTGAATTTACATTCCAAAGGAATGCACAACAGGTGCTGCAATTATGTATTATGTCAACATAATATCTTCCCCTTAAATGATAACCAAGCTCTTTTGAGATAATTAGTGTGCCATAGCCAGTGGAATGGGGCCATATTTCTTGATACCTCAGGAAGCTTAAATTACTTCACTTTCTGTGTTTTATAATAAAGTAAAAATTTCCTGGCCAACACTGTATGTTTGCTTGTGGCTAGAGAAAGGCCCCACTCCTCAAGTGAAAGAAATTACCTTCTAAGTGAGCCAAATCTCATTGCTGCCCATCACCTATTTGTGATTTTCTCTTTTAAGATAGTAGCTATTTTTGAAACTGAAAGACTCTGTGGAGAGGAGAAAGCATGGAATAGGCATCAAAATCAAGTAAAAAAAAAAATTCTTTTTGAATCAAATTTTGAAATGAGGCCAGGGTCTTTAATGGGGAAAGGTTTCTCCCTACTTCAACTCTGAATATTCATCGTTCTTTTGTTTCTAACATTTACATAGAATGACATTAAAAAGGTTAAAACATACCAACCCATTTATTTTCGATTGCCCCCTCCTACTGGGACTGTCAAGTCTTTTCTAACCTATCTTCAAAAGTCCTCACAAGACTCTACACCTGCAGAAATTCAATGGAATGACAAACTATTTCATACGAATGAACCCTCAAGAGTAATCAGTGATGGTGATAAGAAACATTAATTTCATGAGTGAAAAGCTTTAATGATCCAAAATGAGATCTACATTCATCTTTATATCTCAGCTGAAAGATTTGATTATTGCTGAGAAACAAAACAACTGGCTTGAGCCAACTGAACTCTAAGAAATGCTAGCTAGTGTCATGAACAGGAATTTGGTGGAGCATGACTTGTGAATAGCAAAAGCAAATTCCTAAAGACACATGTCAGTCTCTCAAAAGTGCACCTGCTCTGCTCATCAGTCCCAGGAATGTCCTGAGGAGTGAGCCTTTGCAAGAGTATGTCAGGACACAGATTTGGGGGAAGGAAAAAAACCCCATCTTTAATTTTATATGTCCAAGAAGGAAAGCAGCATCTCATCAGAGGTTTTGTAGCAAGTCATGAAATCATGGAGGTTAAAAGGAAGAAGAAAAAAAACAAAAACCAATTTTTCTTAGGGCGAAAATTTCTATTGTCTTTATCTTGCTTCAAGAGCATGTATGAGGTAAAATAACTGGTCTAGTCTTAAAAATAATGTGTGATGTTTGAATCCTGAACTGGGGAGAAGAAAATAAAGGATAATATTGTGACAATTGTGAAAACTGGAATGTGAAATGTGTCTTACATAACAGTACCGTGTCAAAGCTTCTCCTGAGTGGAATCATTACACAGTGATCGGAGACCATGTGCGCTTTCTTGGGACACAGATGCTGAGTTCAGCCTTTTTTAGGGATCAAGTGTCATCATGTCTGCTTTTTGTTTTTTTTAAGGAAAGGTACAGGCAGGAATGAAGGCAAGTAGGCAGGCAGGCAAGAAGAAAGAGGAGGAAAAAGCATTTTTCTTTTTTTTTTTTTTTTTTATTTAGTTGATCACACTGGTTGTTTCCTGCCGGACCCGGGACTCAAACCCAAAATATGTGTCCTATAATCCTTCGGGGGCGACTGACCTAACCACTATTCTACTAGGGTGCGCTTGCAACTTCCTCTTAAATGTCTTGTTCAAAGAGAAAAAAACATCTGTAGGTGAATACCACTGTACTATCCCTTCAACTTTTTAATAAGTTTGAATTTTTTTAAGATAAAAAGTACAGGAGCGGGAGAAAGGAGTACATTCATGTTTCTTAATGATATTTTGGTCAACGACAGACTATATGATGGTGGTCTCAACAGGCTGTACCATAAAGCCTAGGTGTGTGGCAGGCTAATCCATCAAGGTTTGTGTAAGTACATTCCATGATATTCATACAATGACAAAATCACCTTGGAGGCACTTCTCAGGATATTCCTCCATCGTTAAGTGCACAGCATTATTGTAGATAATTCTCCTACTTGAGAGGATGGTGAGATGCTACCTTAAGGGGGAGAGAGATGCTACAGGAAGTATGAGATATTTAAACTATTATCAGAGGCTTCCATTCACCGTTATGAAAATCAGTTGTAGAAAGAAAACACTCTAGATACTGTATCTATCTAGAGCTTTCTTGTGCCATAATGAAGTGATGGGACATATTAGATCATTTAAGTAGGTAATGAAGTATGGTGCAACCTCTTAGGAAAATGTGAAAAATCTGTTAATAGGTAATTCTGTACTCTATCCATCCATTTATCCATCTACCATCTATCTACCCATCTATCCATCCATTCTACATAGAGAAAATATGTAATCAGGAATAGCAAAAGGAAGATTTGTTCTTTTACCTGACAGTTCTGGGGAAAATACTTTCCCCAATGATATATTTTCCAGATGAAAATACATTTAGCTTCCCCCAAAGCTGTGTGTGCATCGTATTTTTTGTTGATGCTTCCATTCTGTTGCCTAACTATGTAAACACACCCTTTAATGTCTCAACTTGTCCTTCTCCGAAAGATACCTGTGACTTAGAACTTCACGTCAATTGTTACATGTGTTGTGTTCTGCGCCATTTTAAGTCACTTCAGGTGACGGCTGCACAAATGTTTCCCATCTCTTACCCAATCTTATTGGCCATTATGAAATGAAAGTATCTGTATTTATATTTTAATGATGCAAAGTAAGATGAATATCATAATCATACCAAATAACATTTACATGCCACGTGAGCATTCACAAAGTGCTTTCATATACTAACTTCTCTGCATGGATATAAAAATGGAAGAGAACAAGAAATAAGGTAAATAAGATAGCTAGCTAGTTGTGATAAATAAACAAAGGTTATGACTGACTACAGGCATCTTAAATGTTTACAACCATCAATAAAGGAAAAATTCTCTGTTATGAACAATTAACAAATATTGCAGATGGGGACATAGTCTGGTGCTTTATGCTAAGAATGAGAACCAGGCAGTTTTCATTTTTATTTTTAACTGGGCTCCTGATCTCCCTGAGTCCTTGGGCCAGTCAATAAAGCCTGGGGTCTCCTCCTATCAATTGGGGTTGTAGCCCATGACCTTGCTCACTGGGGTGGCAAACATCACCGAAAATTCAAGACACGTCTGACAATCACATATTACTGTCTGTCTCCACCTCCTAAAAAAAGCTGCAGAGCATAACAAAGATGCTTGACTGATTATGCTTCTTGCTTGTATACTTGTGAAAAGAGATTCACATCAAAATTTGGAATCAAATACTTTTAAGGCTTCTGGTAACATTAACGCTCTTTGATTCCCACTTGCTCTCTCTGCCTCAGTTCTAGCCCTTCTTGTAAGAATGCAACCAGTGGTGGGAGGCTGGGAGACACAAAGAATCACTAGCAGGAACCCTCTGCCATGAGGAACAGAATGTTCTTCAGAGGAGTCCAGCCTGGTTACACTAACCATGCCAACGTCACCAAGCCTACGCTTGTCATCTCTGGGATGCCAATGCAAAATAACTCCCTAACATTGCCAAGATTTTATAAAGAGCTAAGGAAAAATATTCCCCAGGATACTGCAGTGTGGAGAACAGCCAGCTCTCCAAAAGGAAACTGAAAATAAATGTAAAAATGACCAAGTAAGAAAGGCCCATTCAATGTGCTCAGACAACAATGGTGTAGATCCTGGTGATATAGAGAAAGAATTTCACAGAACCCACATAACAAGAGTATCTTAGATCTACTCCAGGACTGAACATGGTCATAGTGGAAATAGCTAATGCTTCTGAGGGCAGACCTGGGTGTCCTTCATTCTCTTGCACTGTTGTTTCTATGTGGCAGGGTTTTGCTCTACTCCATACTCTTTGGCCCCTAAAGAGGAGGGACTTTTCTGACAAGTGAGTTTACAAAAAGGACTTGAGCATATGAGGGTTGGTCCCTTTTTGCTGAGCATTTTTTGTATAGACCTCGGGCAGAAACGGTCAGAACAGTCTATATGGCCTTTTTCTGATCTGCGTGTCCAGAGACGGTATGTTCTTGTCGAATCTGGCCATATGTGATAAGCTTTCTGCAAGTGGATGGCCTGCAGTTTTGGGGAGCAGAGTTCTAGGAACTTAGCCAGAAAGTGCTAGAAGTCATTTGGCTGTATGTCAAATTGCATTTTTCAATCAATGTATTTTTGGTAAGAAAGAGGTATGTGTATCTCCACCTGAAGAGGAGTCTGACTTCTATGCTGCTTTCTCAACTGGTTCTGACTCAAGATGAGAAGGGGCTATTATTTTTACTGACCCACTCAAACCGCACACTATCTTCCTGGAAACCCTTTCCTAACACACATAAAACTGATCTAGAAACCCACACAGCATTACCAATAACTCCTCAAAGCCAAAGAAACCCAGGAGGGTCAGCTGCCATGGCTGGGCCTGCATTTCCTGTGAGGGAGAGCTTTTACAGGTCTGCAGCAATTTTTTAAGTTCTGGAACTGTCCAAGGAAGAAAAATGAATGGTACCCAGCTGCATGATTTCAGGCTGCATTTTTATTATAGGTTTCTCGTATAAATCACCAGAACAAAGCCCGTATGAGCTGCCTGAATGTCAGAGACAAAAATAGTGTCACAGAATCACTGTTAGGTAATTTTTTTAACTACTACATGTTTATATCCAAAAAAGACCCCTCAGCTTTCACATGCCTGGGCATCTTTGGTAATGAGTTTATATTTTATTTTCTATACCTCCCTGCCTCATTTGCTAGTATCACAGACTTTTTTGTGCCGCAGAGTACCAAGTTCATTTTAAACAGTGGTTGAGTGTGAGCATAACACTATCTCCTCTGACCCAAGGTCGTGGACAGCAAGCTCAGTCTCTCATTCAAGGGCACATTTTGAGGGAAAAAGAACCAGCAGAGGGGAACATGAAAAGGGGAGAGAGCTCTTTTTAAATACAAAACGGAAGTTCCTTCTTGGGATGAATCTCTGGGGAGATGAGCAAGCGTCTGAGACGGTCCCTTTCCAGGAAAGGCGCGCACAGTGGCTAAGAGACAAAGTTGGGTGAAGGAGATGATCTCAGACCCAGAAGTCACCTGGGGAGGGAAGCAAATCCTCCATTTCCTCCTGGCTCCTCCCACTAGACCGGCTGTTCCTCAGGATTCCACAATGAGATGCTACATTTGCATACAAAGGAAAAGGGAGCCAACATTAAGGATACCATTCTGAGGGAAAGTGATAACCTTTCAAGGCAAAACATGAGAGTCTGCATCTTGGGAAGACAAGGTAAGGTGAGTCAGGATGTGTAGGATGTCAGCCTCAGCAGGGGTAAAGAATTGCAATACACAGAGAACAGCACTGAAGAGCTCCCCAGGCAGGGGTGTCTTGGGGTGGAGGAAGAAAGTCAGAGCAAGGTGTCACTCAGAGTCAGCCACATTCACAGCCCTGCAGTTCCAGGACATGGCGACACCCTCTGTTCCCTCCAGAAAGGTTTCAACCTTAGCAGAGTCTCAGCCTAACTAAAACAAAACAAAACAAAAAGGTTTGCTCTAAGAAATGACTGTCACAGTTCTGTTCTTAGGCAGGCGTGGGGTTCAAATTTACTAATTCTGAGGTCCAGGAACCCCGACGCTGAGATAAACATGAAAGATAGACGTGGCTTAGACCTGGGGCACTTGGCAAAAGCCAAAGCAAGCTCTTTCGAAAGACTCACTCTTAACCCAGTCATAGGATTTTCACTAATAAGTCCCTGTAAAACCTGACTTCATAATCTAACATTACAAAATACACAAGAAAATCATCTACTACCAGCCAGAAACAGCACGGGAAGCAAAACAAGATTACCCAAAGATGCCAAGGAATAGAACTACTGAACATAGACTATAAAACAAGTAGGTTTTAAATTATTCAAGGAATAAATAACTAAACACATGGAAGAGAAACAAGGTATTTCAAAAAGACTTAAAAGCAGAAAATAGCATTTTCTCTAAAGGAAAGATCCTTCCAGTGAAATGAAAAGAAACTCAACGGAGATGTTAAAGAGCAGAGTTGACCTAATGAGAGAATTAGTGAGCAGGAAGAAAGTGTAGAGAAAATTTCACAAAATGAAGTTTACAAAAAAGGTCTTAAAAGAATTTTCCATTGCAGCCATTATTTTCATGGTGCTATGTACACCTGAGAACTGCCCAGAGGTGAGGAAGCTCTCTTATGATGAGAGGAGAGAAATCCAGTGCCTCTGGAATGATTTAGCGGCCAATTGAATCATCTTTTATTCATTTCTTCTTCTGAAGCAGCACTCTTCCTCCTTTCTCTCTCCTGAGGTTTAGATCTCTTTCCTAGAGGATAGTGCACTAGATATTACCCACAGTGAGAGGCAGTGCCTCTGTGAGTGTACTGAAGCACATGGGTGTACGTATCTATAAAGATATTTCATACACATCTATTAATGGTACTCATGTTTTGGGATATACACACTTAGATTAACAGTTGAGCATTAAACGGGGAGTGAGAAAAATGAGTTCTAATCTGACCGGAACATTAAATCAGTTACATGGCATCCTCAGGTAAGTCACAATAGCAGTTCTCTGTGTATATTAAAAGAACTGAATAATTTCCAGGATCTCATCTACTCTACTCTCAGATGCTTTATGGCTTCAAAAAGCTAGCCAGCTTTCACACTATGTCCTTTGTTTTGCAGGATGGTTCAAGAGTTCGTTCTTGCTTACAATAACAAATGTGACAATCTGGCTTTCCAGGCTGAAGCAGATTAGAAATAATAACTGAGAAGTAGAAAATGAGCAAGAAGGGTCTTAAGAGTCAAATATTCTCACAGCTGCTTCAACACGGAGGTGAAGGGTAAAAGACTGCACCCGCAAAACAGGGTGATGATAGGAACCTAAAATGAATGGCTTTCTTTAGCCATGCATAATAGACTCAGATAGCAGTATGCACCTCAACAGTCCTTGGAAGCACCATTATTTCACAAAATTGAGTAATAATTGATGGTGGTGGTAACCTGAGTAATCAAGAGAAGGTTAGCATGGGGTCAATATACCTTACTTAATAGTAGGAAAGTCTAAACTGTATCTTAGGAATAGTCCCATAAAGAGGTTCAGATCAAAAGGGTCCAGACACCTATAAAATCCTTTCCTCTGCCTCTTAAGAGATGTGCATGAAATTGTATATTTATACAGAGAAGTGTCGATTAAGGGTCTGTGTACTATACTGCCAAGTGGTCCCCACTAAAGATCCAGGAACTTTTTAGAACTTTGTAACAAATGGAAATCCCTATAAACAACCTTTAATCCCTATAAACAATACAAGGTTAGTCAAGTAACTGTACACAAAAAGTGTGTGCTGAGACAGAGCAGAGGTTGTTACTGATGCGGTTTGATTGCAGGTGGGGGCACTGCAGGCAGGACTGACAGAGGGGAGAAGTGAGGATGGTGTGAAGAGGAGGGCAGCGGGAATCCACTGAAAGAGGGAAGACGCTCTGCAGCAGGGTAGGATCCAAAGTTTCCCGCGAGGGAGGGGAGGCCAGGCAGCCTACTGAATGGGAAAGTCCATCATCGTCATCAGTCATCTGAGTTCGTGGGCGACATCCAGTTATTGAGCTCATAAGGCGAGCCTGGGCCATCAGCAGAATTTAAGAGCTGAAAGGCAACCCTGTCACACGTTCCTGTACACCAGCTTACAGACACACGTCTTACATAGGGGCAAGGGTCCCGGGGCAAAATGCTCACCCCTGGGACACCCCAGTTGCAGGGAGGCTTGCACACGCACCGAAGAATGGAGGAAAATGAGACGACATGTCTGACTCAGAGAGTGACTGAGATTAACGTCTGAGAACACAATATAATTATAAATTCGGCAGATCGCATTAAAGCAGATCACTGAAATGGAAAAAGATTTTAATAGAAAGCTGTCATATTTTGTCTTCTTAGTTAAATTACCAAACATCATCTAAGTGTGACTAAAGAGAGAGGTAAGCAGAGATCTGATTATACATGCGAACACTTTCCCGACACCACCATTTTCTTGAAATTCTATTTTGTTGAGTAGTCTTGAACTAAAAAACACCATTATAATGTTTAGAATTAAGGGTCAGGAAAGCATTTCAGCCTGATGCTCTCCAGAAACAGTTAAATATTTCTAAATCTGTTACGTCCTTCAAAACAAGTTACTGCCAATATCTGCTATGTTTAGAGATGGAATGTTACAGATTTATCAAGCTTTTAAAAAAAGAGTCGTAAGAAACTAAATAATAAATGAATTCACCTCTAAGTCCTTTACAAAAGCATTCACACAATCATTTCTTTAAGGGACAAGACCCCTTAGGTGCAAGCAGAGAAGGTTGTGCAGAATAAAGCCTGTTAGTTCCCGGGGCAGAAGCACTCAGTCATCTCACACTTTCCCCTTCTTGCTAACAGCAGTGTACGGCCAGCCCTTGAACGATGTGGCTCAACTCAAGGGTCCACTCAGACGTGAGCAGACCCCACACCAAAGGAATCAACAGAGGATGACTTAATGGCGATGACTGCTTCCTAACCAGTTTCTGATGATGGGTTTGAAGATGTTATACTCAGATTTTTAACTGCATGGAGGTTAGTGCTCCTAACCTCAGAGACATTCAAGGGTCAACTGTATACTTTCGTGGAAAAAAAAAAAAAAAAAAAAAAAGGTTTTGCAAAATGTTGTCAACACTAATGCCTATTTTCATTTCATAATTGCCAGGGTCAAATCCAAAAAATCATTGATATGGAAAACCCTGAGTGCTATTTTAGAAGCCCATTACCAGGTTCTGCAAACAAGACATCCATAGACTGGGGATGGGGTGGCGGTGCCGTGACAGGCAGGTAAGAGCTTTCAAGCAAGCAAAACAAGAGCAGAGACACTAGTTTCTAATTCATCTAATGACAACACAGCCGATTCTCAGAAGAAGTGATCTACTGCTGCAGCTGAACAACCCAGCAGCGGCCGGAGCACAAGCAAGTTTTCTTTGCTCTCTCCTGCACAGGAACTGACGCCAGGAGCAGAGCTGTGATTTTTCTCAAATAACGAAGTGAGTGAGCAAGTGGATGTGTTTGCAGGTAGGCCTGCACATGCATATATTTCAAACCAACTCAGGGCTTTGCTGAGATCGTGCAACTACTGGAAACATTAGCAAATTATGAAACGTGAAACTTGTAAATCCCATGACACTGTCAAACAAATCTATTTTCTTTCCTATTTTCCTTTCCACTTCACACAATCCCCTATCACAGCAGTACTGGTAGAGAAGGTGGAATGACCTTGATAAATAGGAAGTAACTAAATCTCAGCGAATAATCTAAGATTCTGTCTGTAATTCTGTATAAAAATAATCATTGAGTAAATGAAGGAAGATTCTGTGCCAGAGAAGAGGTTTTACTAGGTCAAAGTAATGGGTCAGGCCGACTCGCCGCTAATAAAAACAAAGAATGCTGTCCCTCGTTTAGCTGTAATCCTGTCTATAAGCAGGAAAATGGGCTGAGTGACCTTTGCAGTCTGAAGATTTATGATGAGATCCCATATAACTCAAAAACTAAAGGTAAAAGAAGCAGATGAAATGCCTGTGGTCCTAAGAAACATTCAGAAGAAGGCTCACCAATCAGAATGGGGGAGGAGGGGTGGGCTGTAGCGACAGGTCTAGGCAAGCGTCCAAACGGTACAGACGTGCTTGGACACGGTCATGCTGGGGACAGGGATGAACACAAGTGCTGTATCTGTACACAAGACATCTATATACACATATAACCTCAAACACACACAGCCGAGCTCACTAGCAATAAAGGAAAGCCCCCGGGTCCGCAGTAGTGGTGGGAGTTCAAAGCCCTGTCTCCTCCAGGGCTGAGTGCTAGAGGCAGGGTGATTGATGGTGGAGATGGAGGAGTTGAAAGTGTGAACTTGGAAGCTAAACTATGGAGCTGAATCTGTTTTCTCCACCTACTTTCTAATTGGGAAAATGACAGAAACTGCCTCATAAGAGTTCTTAGGAGGCTGAAGTAAGTTGACACATACAAAGCACCTAGAACAGTGTCTGCACACAGCGAGTATTAGGTAGTCTTACTACTCTCATTCTTGTTGACCAGGCTGAAGAGACACCAGATGTTGGTGATTTAAAACAGAAGTCTGGGCTGTGAGCCCACTGGGGTAGGAAGCTGGGAGCCCCAAACTCTTAGTCCAGTCAGAAAATCTTCTGCCACTAACTGGAGGAGTTGACATGGGGGAGACTGCCCAGTTCAAACCATGGGTGAAGCATCTTGAGAAACCTGAGCTCTGGCTTGAACCTGGCATGGGTGTGGGGCCAGAATGTTGGCATACACAAGCTGTGTGAGCGCTGTGTTTTCAACACAGCCCAACGGACACTGGCAATGGCTGCCAGGAATTCATCCCGTACATAGGTCCACAGTCCAATGGAGTCCAACGGAAAAATCACACTGAGTACTGAGCAGCATAAATAAAAACACACTCACACCAGGACACATCCTGGCTGAAGCTATCAGAGAGAGAAAAAACAGATTACCTACAAAAGATGCAGACTTCTCATCAGCAGTAATAGATGCCTGGGGACAACCGAATCATGTCTTCAAAGTGCTGAGGGGAAATAAACTGTCAACACAGAATTCTACACTATCTTTCAAGAGTTAGGGAGGGACAGAAATGGTTGGCGGCACTTAAAAACGAAGAGTGTGCCACCCACAGCCCCAGAATGCAGAGATACTAACACAGGCAGGAAAGAGCACCAAGTGGAGAGACAGGTGAAAGAAACAGTATTTGCTGGAAAAGGAGAAAATCAGAGATGGGAGCTTCCTAAATCTTCCATGACCAACCTGAAAAACTGACTGCAGACAGGGGCAGTCAGTCCCTAAGGGGACAGTATGGGAGCTGTTTTTCCTCCCCGTGTTCTGGGGACACTGCCTGCTTTCTCAGAAACTTGATTCTATCAGTAATTTCCTCTCCCCTCTATTTTATTCTGTTACACCTAACTTGTTTGACAAAAGATGACAGGCAAGTACTTGGAAATAATTGATAATGAAAAACAGCAGTCCCTGCCCCCTCCTATCCTGCTCCCTGGCAACAACCACTTCAGCTCTTTGTGCTGTCCTATCTGGCATTTATCTTCCTATTTTAAAATAATAAATTGTGCCAGGGAACCTGTGGAAAATCCATCACCTGCTGGCCAAGGCTCTTGGCCATTTACCATGTGACAATCCTTTAATCTAGGGGAAAAAAAGACTTGATCAATGATCCCAATGACACTGTTCTTGTTTTTAGACCACAGAGTCACAGCCCTGGCCCATTCCATTCCCAAAAGCTCATCTAGGTAAGTTATCATGCCAGATATTTCGTAATATTTCTGTATTTTACTCTACCTCATAAGAATTACTCATGCTTGCTACTTTGTTATATTTCTATTCAAGAATAAAGTAAGCTGTCCCCAAGTGTAACCCCATGATAATCTGAGTAACATTAAAGTCTATAGAAACAGGGAGAAAAGGGAAGGTAGGCCACTTCACCCCCAGAGGAAAGCAGGAATTCTGATCACATTCATGAGCTTGAGTGTAAATGAATCTAGAATTTTGGGGAGTCTATTCCTCTGAAGATCAGGATATGGGTGGGAGTTACAGTGGAGAATTTGATGAGTATGTCACTATTTGGACATAAAAAAGAAAGAAATGTCAATAGTAGAAGGCTGGGAAAGCCAGTTGAAGTAATGCTTGATTATTAATATTATCTTTATATAATGTGACTAAATATCTTATATAAAGCTAAAAAACAAAAATGTAACAACCAAAAACAGAAGGAAAAAAATAAAAGAACCAATTATCTTATGACTTAAAAAAAGAGAGAGGCCTTCTGCATATCACCAAAAAGGTTTCTAAAACATATTGCTACTTTGTGTTTATCATAAAAAGTCCTGCTGTATCAATTTAGAACACGGCTTCCAATTACAGTAGATAAGAATTTAGTGTCGATTTCCCAATATCCCAGTTATAGTCGAGTTTTTGTTAAACCAGTAGTTGGTATTTTATTATTACTGCTACATAAATAGGTTTCTCTGCTGAGCTGTGAGGTACAACTCCATTTCCATTCTTGAAGGTTTTGTTTTTCCTGGAGTTGATAAATCTTTCATTTGATTTCGTTTATTACCTATTACCTATTTTCTCAGAGACTCCAGCTTACGTGTAAAATCTCTTTAACACACAAACATTAGCTCCCTGTCTTCCCACCCACCTCTCTTTTGTTCTTGAAACCTCTTTCCTACACCGTCCTCTCCCACCAGGCCCGCTGAGCCTGCTGCCGAGCTGGCAATCTGCAAGTTCTTTTCCTTCAGTAGGTTCCTGTGGTAATGAGGGCAGAGTTTTGGAGAACCTGCTTGTCTGAAAATATCATTATTCCACTAGCACACTTGATGTATAGTGCTGGGTACAGGATTTTAGGTTAGGGTGATTCATTTTTTTTCTGCCTAAGATTTCTAAGGCACTGTTCCAATGTCGCCTAGCTTTAAGTGAAGGAAGTCTGATGTATTTCTGATCTCTGTCCTTGGCATCTGACCTTTTTCCTTCTCTGTAAATCCTGGTATCTTTTCTTCTGCCCTGGCATCTTTTCTTCTGCCCTGGCATCCCCACCTCCATGCTGACATGCCTGCCTTTGAGACTATTTTTATCCCATGCGCTGGGTCTCTGGCAGGCATCTCCCATTTGGACATGTGCACCCTTTGGGTCTGGGAAATTAATGTGTTATTTGTTGATGGTTTTCTCGTCTATTTTCTCTCTTCTCTCTGCTGAACTCCCATTAATCAGGTGTTAGACATCCTGGACTGATTCTCTCGTTCACTGTATGTTATGATATCCTTTCTGGGAAGATTTTCTTGACTTTAATTTTTTAATTCTTCAGGTTTGTTTTTTTTTTGCAATTATAATTTTAATTCTAAGAATTCATTTTTGCTTTGCTCGTTTTAAAAAAAGAAATACGTTCTTCTTTAGAGGATACAGCAGCCTTCTCTTCTCTGAGAACATTTAGAAAAATTTTTAATTTTAAAGTATTCTTTTATCCTGTATATTATCTGTTGCCTCTTGTTTCTTTTTATTATTATGCTGGAGAATGTCTTCAAATGCCCGGTCACTTTAGAGTCAATTCTGATTTGAAAGTGGGACACTAAAATGCTGATGGTATGTAAATATGTTATAATGAATGTAAATATCCAGGACTTGCTGACTGGTGGTTGTCACTCTAACTATAGGACAGTCGGGTGCTAGGAAGCTTTCTAACTGAGAGACCCCCACATGTCAATATCTGAAGTTCTTCCCTCAAAGGACATATACGCTCCAAACAAGTTTCTATAGATTCCTGCTTGGGGTGAGGGTCGAGGGGCGGGTGGGGAGTGGGGGTGGGGTGGGGTGAAGATGACCTTATAGGATCACTTAGTCCAACCAGTGCAGGGGAAAGGGTTTCCAAGGGGAGTGTGTCACCAGCTAAATTTCTTCCAAGATCAGTTTCCTCTGGGGGTAGCGCAGCTACAGAGGGTCAGGAAGAGGACCTCTGGTCTAACTGCTCTGTATTCAGACTCCAAAGTAATCCCTGTTTTCAGCTCCCCTGGCCCTTCCTCCATATCTGACACTCCTACATCCTGAGGGTTCTAAAAAATTTTTTATGATCTTTTGTTTCCATTGGTATGATTCGCAGAATATTGAACTCACACTTTAACCTGAGTGCATTTCACACCACACCTACCTACAACCGGAATTCCATCACCACTACTATGTAACTCCTTCATTCCCTTCTTTCTTCCCCTCATAACCAGGCTTACACCATGTGAATTTTTTTTGTTTTGTCTGTTTGTTTCTTTATAGTTCACATGAGTGAAATGAATCCATATTTGTTTCATTGTAGTGTATATCGCTTGGCATTGTCACCTCTAGGCTCATCCAGGTTACTGAAAAAGGCATCTTTTAAATAACTGCATACAAATCCATGGAGTACATATACCATAACTTCTTTATCCAGTCATCTGTTGAAGGGTATTTAGGTTGTCTCCAAGTCTTGGCTCTTGTAAACTGTGCTGTATGAACATAGGGGTGCAGATATTTTTTTCTGATTCGTGTTTTTGGAGCTATGCCTAGGAGTTGGAATGCTGGATCAAATCTCAGTTCCATTTGTGAGACTGCACAGGGCACATCATCTCATTTCTCACGAGTCTCTTCCGGTAGGCTTTCTGTCCTTTTCTTGAGGCACAGTTAACCCTGTGCTTTGCTAAGTCAGATCCCCTTCCCTTGAGCACCTCACACCTTCTGGTCTCCTCTCCCAGTCTCTCATCAGTATATACCTTTTCCTTTATCGTCATTTCAGTGCGGTTTCTTTGGGGGCAGGGAGACATTAAATGTGTTATCTCAATTTGCCGTATTAGTCAAATGCTTGTTTGATTGCCTCTTCTTCTCATCAGCATCTTTTTAATTAAAATTATTTTACAGAAGAACACTTAACAGATCTACTCTCTTAACCCATTTTAAGTACATTATTGATGACTATAACACATTAGCATTAAAACATTCTCAAATTTCTTCAACATTAAGTAAATCAGGATTCATAAACATTTTCCCTGAAAACCCATGTTTCCTTTTACCTACTTTTACCTTCTCTTTTCCTTCATAGCTAGACTTCTTGAAACAGCTGCCCACTCTCCCCTCTTCCTCAAAGTTGTTTATTTTCTCATTCTACTGCCACCTACGTCTACCCTATCACTCCACTGAAACTTCTTGCAAAGGGATATCTCATTGATAAATCTTCCTAGATCTGACTTTATTTGTCCTTTTAAAAACATCTGACAATTATAGTTCCTTCTCAAAAGAAGGAACTTTTTGGAATTTCTGACCCTGCAGTCTCCTTATACTTTCCTATTCTGTGCAAAAGGGGCTCATACAAGTCAGGCTTATAAGATAGACTATTTCTCCCAGGCCAGTCATCTCTTGCCATGCTCACTTTTGAGTTTTCTGCTACAACACATCAAATGTCCAACATTCCTAGAGGAAGCCAAGTTCTAATTGTCGCTGCTGTTATTGTTGTTCTGGACTTCATACAGCCTATTTACTTTTATTTGACCACCTCTGCAAGGTCTCTATATCTGTGTGAATGCCCCTCCTATGAACTCCTAGAGCACCCAAAATTTCCATTCCCACCATCTTTATTAAAAGGTACTGCAACTGCCTGCTTACTTGCTCATGCTCCATGAGGGTAAGTAAGACCCACGTCTATTTTCTAACCTTGTTTAGAGCTGAACCACAGAGCTACTGTGATGGCTAGTTCATGGTAGACTTCAAATACATGTCAGTTGAGTGAATGAATGAAGACATAATTGAGAGAGAAGGATAATCGAATGCCTGCAGAAAGACACACGCTATCCTATTTTCTCCTTAATGTGCCATTAGGGCAAATGCCATTACATATAATCCAAATTTGGTCTATAGAAAAAGACTTTACACTGTAACCTAATTATTTTCCCTGCCCTTTCCTATCTCATTTGTATATATGAAAATTGGGCACCACTTTTTATACCAAAAATAACCAACTACTGAGTCAGATATTAGAGCATCATTATAACACATCTATCAGGCTTAGAGAAGGACACTGTAGAAGTGTTTCAATGTATTTTGAATCTCCAGGTAAATCAGAGGGTTTGGAATACTATAAGATAGTATTAATGCTTTATTCTGGTATAATTTTGTCTACATACTAAAACAGCTCTTTTAAAGACAGAAATCTTTCTGAAAAAGAAAGATGAGCTCTGTCAAAAGACTAACCCATTAGGCTACTCGACTCATGAGTGTTGTGGGCTCTGAAGAGGAAAAACAAATCCCAGCTCAAGTAACAAAAGATTTTTGCCCTTTGACTGTCGTTTAATTAAAGTAAGCTAAGCTTCAAATGCTCAAATATCCTAAACGTTTTCATTGTTTTATTGATATGTTTACCACTGGACGAGTGCCTTCTTCTATGGTATATAACAAGATGCTTTTCAAAGCATATTGACATTTTGGTTATTTTCAATTGTCTCTGATATTTGAGCACATTTAGCTACAACTGAAAAGTTTACTTAGAGAAAAAAATCTGCCTGTTTGCCAACAGATGTGTTTCTAACTGTGAACTATAATAGATACCTTGCTGGATAATAGTCCCAGCTGGAATAAAAACTAGAAAGAACTAAGTAGTTATGTCTAGTCTCTTGAAAATGAACTACCATGTGGGAAAAAGAAATACACATTTAGAGTTCAGAAGGGAAAAAATGGTTCAGAAGGGAAAAAAAGAGGGGTGTTATGATGAATTGTTTTATATCTCACCTGTCTGAATATATATTTACTTTATTTCTACTATATCTGAGTCTCTGCCCCCCAAAAGGACTCATGCACTATAATGGAAATATTGCCTCTTCTCAAACAAAAAATATTTCTCCATGGATAGATAAGCTAGAGGAAAGGAATGAAGAAGGGAGGCAGACCCAACAGTAAATCAAAGGAAACCCTACATATCGTTTGCAGCGAT
The DNA here is from genome assembly GCA_004363575.1 of Solenodon paradoxus. Classification (NCBI taxonomy): domain Eukaryota; kingdom Metazoa; phylum Chordata; class Mammalia; order Eulipotyphla; family Solenodontidae; genus Solenodon; species Solenodon paradoxus. The sequence goes on along the minus strand of RJWH01000272.1, from coordinate 461,976 downwards.
GAGAGGCCTCCAGGACAAAAAATACAAGTAAGGCTAAAGTCCCAATGAGAGACACTGCCCTAACGCAGCAGAGCGCAGGTATGGCAGGCAAACTGGGGACACTGCTCATAACCTTCCACTCTGGGCAGTGACTCTGAGAATAATACACTTTAGTTTCTGCAAGCTTGCCAGTGCTCAGTTCAAGCAGCTTACTGCCAGTAAATGTTAGAGTACGTAGTTCACCTATGATAACTTTCCCCACCCGCCCCATGCATACACATCCAATCCAATATGGCAGGAAAGCCCATATAGCAAAAGATTCAGTGCTCCTTCCATCTATTCTTTAAAATTCAGCCAACTATATGAAAATAAATGCTGCAAATCTTGCTGATAGGTAGTCTGGACAGTGTCTTTCCTTGAATTCAAGTAAAATGAATAGTTAAATGCGTAATTAACTCAATCACACTGTGGTTGGCTTTTTTTCTCCCTTACTGACCACCTGATTTTTATAACCACAATTTTTATTGATTTTATACTGTAATATCATGAGATATATGCTATTTCCTTGGATTAGATTCCTCTTCCTTCATTTATCTGCCTAAGTCCTACATGGCTTTTCAGACAGCGCAGACACCACATCTCCCAACAACTCTTCCTTAACTAATAATGTCCTTACCCCAATTCTTCACAATAGTTCTTCTCTTACTAAATTCCCACTGAATTCCTCCTAAACTCTCCTCTCCCTACACTATACCTTCACAGGAGTAATCACACAGTACTCTAGTTGTTTATAAGCTCTTCCCAACTAGGCTTTGAACTCCTCAAAGGCAAAGATTGTTACTCATCTTTAAGTTCTAGTTCCTAACACAGTGTCTGGTATTTAGTAGATATTTTAAAATGTGTGTGGAATGAATGAATAAATATATGACTAAACAGAGGACTTAAGACCTAGAAACAGTTATAAAGCTAAGTCTTTAGAAAACATTTAACCCAACCCACTTCATTCAAAATTCCTTATTTTGTATTCTCTAGGAGTTGTGCTAACATATTTAAAAAAGGCAATCATCGTCTACGTTCAACATAACATAAACATTTTCTTATGAAAACAGGGTTAAATAAAAACCTTACCGGCAAAGTTCCAGGCAGAGATGCATCAAAAAAAGATACCAAAGAATTTGGAGGTGCTGCAAAGTTTACTTGCGATCCCGAGAAGAGTTTAGAGTTGGAAGCAATCTGAGCATGAATTTCCAAACCCACCACAGCAGCCCATTCTTGTTTGCTAAAGAGAAAGATACAACATTTAAGAAACATTTACATCTGTCACCAGGCATGGATCACTATAAGCCTCAACTACAAGTGCTAATTTGCTATGTGTGCTTTTAATGTATTAAAATTCTGTATCCTTACACTGAAAGATGTGTCATGTTGTACTGGTGATTGAATCAAAAGCAATTCTTAAAGAACACCTACAAGACTGGCAAAGTAAAATTCACTGGCATCTTAAAACAATTTAGAAATGGGTATCAAGTAGTGACTTCTTGGCTGACTTATATGAAAAGCAGCATTTTCTAAATTAACTGTTCCTTACCAATTAATCACTCACTTGGTAAATGAAAAGAAGCTGATCTTGTGAGAATTATTTTAAATTGATATCAGGATTTGATTACTAGAGAAATAATGGCAAATAAACTTGCACATAGCATTATTAAAAAAGGAAATTTTCAGTCATGTTTTGAATTCATTTTATAACAATGGCTTACAAGTACAATGACCAGAGTGACAGATATAACCAAACACCACTAAATAATATCAGATGTGACATTTTTTTTTGTCCCCCCAAATCACTTTCAATCCCAAGATCTAATTTCAGGTTATTTTGTTTGTTCATGCTTGCTTGTTATCAACTATAAGCAGCTACTACTGGTAGAATAATCTCTCAGATGTAGCTACTTCTACTCTGTTGAGGATGTACATTCTCTCCTGCTCTGAGTGTGCTAATTCCCTCTGAAACCTATGTATGCTGGGCAATCTGTAGATGGCCGGTTACATATACTCTGTTTTTTTCTGTTCCTATCATGCTCTTCTCCCAAGCAATTTTCTGTATTACCTAGATTTTTGTTTATATGTATTGAGCTTAGTTTCAATCATCTCAATACATAAAGTTCTTTTTAAGCAGTGAGAATTTTTCTTTTACATTTGGAAGCACAGCCTGTAATTGAGAGGAATTAAATAAGGAATTCATTGAGAAATCTACATTCACTAAAACATTGCTGAAAGCATTTTAGTAGTTTCATCACAAGGGAGGAAAACATGCTTTCCATCCACAGTGAGACGGTCTAATCTATGAGAAGAATGGAAACGGAATGCTTATGGACATTTTCCCTCTGTTCTTCGACTCAAAAGCAAAAAATAATGCCAACGTAACCATCTCAATGGACAAACAGAATATTTGCCATGTGTCTTATGTTTCTGTACTTAAAAAGAAACGATGTAAATTTTATAAAGTATAAACAGCTGTTCAGAGGCTATCTAGCAAAATAAGCAAAACTCTCTACATAACCAGAGGAAATTTGTATTGGGTGCGGCCTCCTAGGTCTGAATATACATTCAGCTTGAAACGCCTCCACGGATGGGTGGTGTTTTCTGACAAACCACACAGTAAGCCACCACTTTCCAGAACTTGTAGGTAAAGGTCCACTCCAGCTTTAGAAAACTGCTGGCCCACAGCGCTAAATGACTGCCAACTAAATGATTCGCTTTTATTGTCACCGAACCCACTGCTAGTATTATTACTAAAGTGCCTTAATCCAGTCTTGTCTATGAAGACTTCCATATAAGAAAACAAAGACATTTTATATTCGCGACTTTCCCAAATAGGCCTATTTGAAAATAATGGTTTGTGAGTGGGCGGGACTAATAAAGGGGCCTGTTTTGTGCTTTCATTTAGGTCTCTGGGCTCTACGTTATAGACCAGCACCTTCCCACCCAAAAAACCCCAAAACATCTAACATGAAGGCTAAGCTGTAATGGCCACTGTCTCCCAAGTTTCGCGGTTCCACCTCACACTTAGGTGGGTAGTAATGGTATGAAATATTATACCCTTTCCTCGGCTTCTGGGCGGTGATGAGGGGCTGCTGAGCTACTGAACTCTTTTCCCTTTTCACGCTGAACGCAGAACCCGTCGGAGTCCGTCTTGCATGCCCAGAAGCACATTCAATGCACGCTAAAGCCCAACGACTGCCAGAACAGCACCAGCGCACCATGGGCGCCGCCATTGTCCCGCCAGCGTCTTGGTCAGGTGACACAGCTCCGTGTGCCCCGAGGCTTCCTGGGAAGCGTAGTTCTGCAAATACGGAAAAAACTCTACAGACCTGAACCGGAAGACTACTATTCCCAGTGATCACTGTGACTCGAAGGCTGCCGGAAGCCTGGTGGGGAGGGGAGGGAAGGAGAAATAGAGGAGAGGGTGGTTGGGCTTCCGGGTGGGAGGTGTGACTCCTCCTAGCGGGGAGTTGGAGAGGTTAGTGGCTGTGGTATGTGTTTGACTTCAAGGAAGAGCTTTCGGTGCCAGAGACCAAATGCTGAGAAGTCAGGCTGGGCTTTTATACAAAACCTAGTTAATCTTTTGACCTGAAGTAAATGAACTTGATAAATCCCGCAAATCTCCAACCCCACTCACTTATTTTCTCTGAGGAGTCTCCCATTTCACACACTAATTTGTGTATTAATACAGCAAATATTTATTTACCAGGCATAGTCAAGGCACTGGAAATAATGCAGTGGGAAAATCAGTTATTGCTCCTTTGCTATTGTTGCTTCCCTTCTTGGGAGTCACACCAAAAAGTTAACAAAAATAGAATACTTCCGTGTAGGTAAAAGTAATTTATTGAAGCAAAGGTGCTTGGAAACAAATGGTCCTAGTTTAAACTTTCTGGTGCATTTTTACTTATTCTCAGTTTTGGAGACACTCTTCTATGTGATGAAGCTTCGAAAGTAGATACCATCAGCTCAGTAGCTTTGTTTTTCTGCTTAAAAATCTACCCCTTCTTGAAACCCACTGATATCAAGTACCGGTAGCCTGTACTTTTTGAATGTTTGAGTTATGCTACTTCGAGCAAAGACCTCTTTAGCACTTGTTTTCTATAATCAAAAGAAATCCGAAAAGGATTTTCGCTTTTAGGAGGAGAGAGAAAAAACAAAAATAGCATTCAGTTGTGTGTTTTGCGGCACCCATTCTAGAGGCAAAGGACACTGAGCAGAAGAAAGAGACTCACCTCAAGATCCTTCTCAGGAACCAGTTTATACAGGTGTGTATTTATCACACTCCTGATTTTACTAGATGTTGATGCTATTTCAGGTTTTATGTGTTAATTTGGTGTGATTTGGTAGTTTATTTTGGGCTATCTGGGAATGCTCAAAAAATTTTCCTTATAAATTAGTGGTAATTGTTTCTTGAAAGCTTCTGCTTTCAGATAGTGGTTATATCTGTAAGAGTAATCGTTCAACCATTTTGTAGGAGAGAAAATGATGAAATAGTCTATCGGTGGAGACAAAGAAATTGAGCTATGTGAGATAGATCTAGAAGATAAGATGGAAGGACTTGATGGATTGAATATGATGGTGAAAAACCGGTGGGAGTAGTTCAAGTTACTCCTGAATTTCTGCCTTATACAACTGGACAACAGATAGAGTATTCATGGAGATAAGGACACTAGGAAAGAAACAAATATACAGCAAAGTCTGAGTTTGGTTGCTTTGAAGACATACAAGTTGAGATATCAAGTAGGCATTATTGATGTCTAACTATAGAGTATGGACTAGGGTGAAAAGCATACTCTGCACATTTTAGAGATAGATTTTCAGTTGTTGATCAATAGCCTATTTTGACAACTGCAGCTATGATATAGTTCCATTAATACTCTTTTGCAGTTATGATGCAATGCAGTTTAATCCCTCCTTGGAAGCAATTTTACTCTCCTTAAGTTTGTCATTATTTGCTTTTCTATCCTTTCTATTTTTCCATCCACTATCACTGATCCAGTTGCTACACCGGTAGTATTTTCACATGACCAAAAGTGAAGGAAATAACAGAGACTACAAGATAAAGGGGGAGACTTACTCCACAATTTATATTGAATTGTTACCTTTTTAACAGATTCATATCACTCTTTAGGTACTTCATTAGTATCTCTCTTCTGAGTTACCCATTTCCCACATTTAGGTAAACTTGCTTGCTCTTTCTCATTTAGCTCCTCATGTTTTGCAGTCCCAGGCTAGGGGTCAAGGAGTTGCCTGTGATCACAGCATGGTTCCGTCTTTGATACAGCTATGAATGAGAGGGAATCCTGTATCTCAGAAGTGAGCATGGGTATCTTGAGCAAGAGGAGAGGGAGACCCCGGCTACGGTACTACTGATAAATTAGCTTTCTTGGAGGCAATTCACTTCTTAATATGAAGGGTTGGGGGAGTGTTTCAAAGGCCACTGTATGTAAGAGGGAGTAGCACACTTAATGAAACTCCTAATCTGATGAACAAAAGGAACTATAATGGAAACTCATCTTTGGTTTAGAAGCAGTATTACGTAGTAATATGATAATCACTTCCAAGATTCCCACCCCACCACTAGAGGGAGAAAAAATCTTATGCATGTATGTTTCATTTTGTTCATTAATGGGAACCTTCTAGCTAGATTCATTTCACATAGCCTTTTCAAAATTCTGCAAGAGCTAATGGCTCCCTTCTCCCTTCTAGATTATGTCGTTTCCAAAAATGCCCATTAGTTTCCTCATGCTTGGCCTGGTGTCTAGGAATGCACTGTTTTCCATAGCACCCTCCTGCCTTACTCCTTAGCTAGTCAAGTCCTCTCAGCGAACCTCCTAGCGTGGGACCACTTCTTGCCTTCCTCCTGCATACCAATCTGATGTCTGTCAGAACTCTGACTGACAGACAGCTCTCTAGCTGAGAGAGCTATTTTGGTTCTGCCGAAAAGGTGGCTGTCATCTGGAAGACACAGATTTTCATTTTCATGGAGCTCGAAAGGTAGCAGGACAGGGTTTCTAGCAAAAGTATTTTCTTAGGGAGAGTGTCTCATCTGTTATGTTATCCACATAATTGACACAGTACAAATAAATTTAGAACAAGTTTTTTAAAACAGGTATGTAAGCCTGAGTAGAATTTGTACTTTAAATGTCAAGAGTTAGGAAGTACGTAGCATACTTGCTTGGTTCTGTTTCATATGCTTCAGAGTCTTCGAGTCTCAGATTTGGAACGGACTGGCTTACCTCTGTTTTGGACTCAGAATTCCCATGTATTTATAAAAACACCTTGATTTCAGTCTACAAATCTAAGTTGTGTTTAATTGCAACCACTCTTTTTCTCATGCTATCACTGATTTGGTGTGGGGGAATGATATGAAAACATGATGTTCTGGGATTTATAACTTCTTCAGTAGCTTGGACACCATGTGTGGGAGTGATGCGGAGGTTTTTAAGTTTCCAATTTATTTTGATTAAGTAAATGGTTTTAATGGAAACATTGAAATCTCAAGTCAAACTAAAAAGAGAATGTCCATGCTTTATTTTAATAATGCGTCATGACATTGTTCTCAAAATCTATTTGTATGTAATTTTGAATCTTAAAATTGTGTTACTTAACCTATTATTTGATTAACTGCTTTTTCCCTCTGGAAACAAAGGCAATGTTTTGAAGACCTTTAGCAGACTAATAAACAAGATGCTCCTTTCAGTGTAACAGAGTGGAATTTGGATGCTTAGTTTATTATTTCCTAACCCAGCTGTGAGTTTGGTGTCTCCACTGAACTTTTAGTTTCTGTCTGTTCTATGTAGTACCCAGACTGCTGTCTTGAATTTTATGTCTTGTGGGGAGGGAGGGAGGATAGGTCAGTATAGATTTTCAAAAAAAAAGAAAAAAGAAAAAAATCACTTAAGCTGATGTGTATGTGACAAATTTGACAGCATTATTTTCATGTAGGAAGAACATTGACACTAGATGAAGTGCTCTTTTATTTTCTTTGAAAAAGTGTTCTGAAAACATCAAGTTCCATCTTGGAAAGTCACACTTTAGGATTCAGTTAGTGTCATTAGGGGAAGAAGAAAGACTGGAAATAGTGCATGCTGGGCAGTTGGGGAACAGGCTACATTTCCTTTTATTTTACCATTAAGTCTTGATTCTGATAAAATACTGATGTGGAGGGAACAATTGCTTTCTCTAGAAGATTGCTTTGAGGCAAAGACATCTATAACTTTTTCATCCTTTCCAATGCAGGGAAATAGAACTCTCTGTCCTAAGTCTTTACAGAGATGAAGTGTCGTCTGGGGGAGATGAGGCCAGTGCACTGATGCCATTCTGCTTGCTTGGCCCATAAACTGTAGTCTCCAGGCCCTTCTTCCTATTTGTTCTCAAAGGAGGGTTTGTTGTTTTCCCAAGCTTTTTCTTTTCTAGAAATCTGACTCATTTTGGAGCTAGCAGGAACAGTATGTAAGAAAGCGGTCCCACTCTACATATTCCCTTGACTCACCACTTACTTGAAAGAAGATTCTCCTGAGTGACAAATAATGGGTAGAAGAACAACCTAAACTCCATGTCCCTGTAAGCTGTGTTTAGCATACAGTCATTTCACTGCTCTGCACTAAGAAGTGCTCTCTTTTGTGTTTTGGAATTGGTTATTTGACTTTCAAAGTTACTGAGCTTACACACACACACACTGCTATTTCTGGATCATGCACAAAAATGATCAAGAGCTTTTAGGTTTCAAAACAGATCATGTTTTTGTATGCCAGATGGTTCTGATTTTAAATCTGAAGATGTCGAAGAGTATGATGTTAAAGAACTACCCCACTAAGACTCATGAGCTTTGATGATACCTTTCCCTGGAGGAGTGAACTCCTACCTGATAATTGAAAGGAGATGAATCAGAGTCCACCGGGTGGTACAGAAGAGAACAGAAAGTCTTATCTTACACATCCTGTCAGGTAATTGGTGTCATTGCCTGTGAGTATCTGAAGTGGGATCTGTGTATGGAGGCTGCCCTTGAACCAGGAATGGGTGGGCTGCCCCAAGCACTGAAGGCTGAGATCTCATTGGTGGCACAGACTTCAGGGCTCACCGCAGTTTAACGTATGGCTGTTGAGAGAAAATTTAGTGCTCCGTAAAGAGGTGCCAGATTGAATTAAAATCAAGCAGCTCAATTTAGACACATTAACAATCAAATGATACAACTACTGAGAGAAATGCAAGGAGAGAGACAAAAAAATTCTCGGTGATTCATGAATACTAATTAGGGAGGGAAAGATGAACACAGACATTATTCAGGCCTCCTCAGAGTCTGACTCTAGATTCTAATTCACCAGTAGGATTTGCTTGACCCAGTAGTGATTCCAAGTTGATGTTGATTCCACACTTGGACCAGCTTTTCTACTAAAAGGCATTTTCATTCCACTCTCATATTGTGAAAATGAAAATAAATCATGTTAAGAATCAGACTGGATACTGTGTTTTCAAAAGACAAAAGAAAGTAAGAATATATAAAATGCCACTTTAGTGAAGAACAAGGGCCCTTTTAGCCTATTCTATCTGTGTTCATTCTCTGAAGCTGTTGTCTTTACTTTGACTGCCATAGTGTATTGCTCCAGACTATTTGGGAAACATTTTGCAGTGATTCAGGTCCACGATTTAAAAAATTTTATATGGATTTATTAAATAACTGCACTGCCTTCTACTTGCCACATTGAAACTCATAATCTCATGACATGCTAACAATTTATGAGGGTCACTTTGACATTCAACAATCTCTTGAAATCTTGAAGTTTAGTGTCTTTAGCAGATGTGAAAATGAAGACTCTCGAGTTTAGGAAAGAAAATACTCAACTTGCTTAGTAGATGCTACTAGACCAGCAACCATTTTAGGTGCCCGGGGCCTTTCTCTTGGGATCTATGATGAGAGGACATTAGCTGCTATGCACCAACCTCCCTTACGGCAATTCTGCTAACTAGAAGCGTAGCTCACTTCCCTAAGGAAAACTAAGGATGTGTTTGCTGTCAGACTGCGTTGTTTATTATTTCTTTCTAGAAACTTCATTTAGGCTTATCCTTACGCCCTGACTTTGGTAACTAACAGAGATCGAAGGTGTCACTTACTTCAAAGTGAGAATATCCTTTTGCATTGGTTCTATTGTGCAGTAATGGGTCACATAAACTGTGCTTCTCACTGTGAAAGTTAATAGTTGTCTTCCATGGAATTGAAAATAAAATTGAGTACATGGTTTTTCTTGGATTCCTTTGGCATCAGTGAATCAAACGTTGCGTTTGCTTTTTCTTCTTCAAAAAATGCTGTTTTTAATGTATAATTGTCAAGAAATATCAAGCTCAGAGGTGGTCATTTTCACTTTGTCTGAAATATGATATGGTAAGACAGTCCAAATTGCAGAAAATCAGTTGTTTTCTGTTACGAGTCATGTGTCAGAAGTCCTGTTCTGTCGGTTACTATAGTGAATGTCAGGACCTCTCCAAAGGAATTCTTAGGAGAAAGCCACCCAAAGATTGTTTTTCTAGAGCAAAAACCAGGTAAGACCTAGGCACTTCACCTTTGAGATAAAGGTCGAAATAATAGCTTTCTATATGTTTAAATTCCATGCTCTTGAAAAAGCAGTTCCAAATACGAAGACTTCTGTATCATACTCTGTCATTTGAGAGTATGGATACAATGTTTCTTAGGTGTGTGGTTTTACATAAGCCTCATCTGTGTCAAGAGCTCTTGTTATCCTTTGATATAAATTCAACTAATAAATTCAATTGGATAAATATATCCAGGCCTACAATTTTAATTGTTTCATTTGATTTTTTTCATAGATTTATTTACATTGACCATGTCTTCCTGCCAACATTGCTGCCACATCCCCAGTGCTTTTCTCTTTTATATGTTTTAAAACAGTGAGCTTTTGTTTCGAGATTCATTTTGATGTCAGACAGCTTCTTATACCTACAGAAACCAAAGAGATCTGAAGGCAAGAACACCAAATAATGTTTGAAAAGGTAAACAACTTTTATTACTGGTTTCAGAAATTCCTAATACTGTTTTCCCCACCATGGACCAAGGTAGTCATAATCAACAAACTCTTCAGTTAGCATTGATTTGCGCTTGAAGCATAGATGCAGAATTGTTTTAAAGAGTTGTTAAGCAACAAAAAACTTGTAGTAAGCCAAGTTATAACTCCTGTGTTATCTAGGGCCTATAATTAATTAAAAAAAATCAAAACACTTTTAAAAATAGCCTTGTGTATTAAATTCCAGCATGGTGTTGCTTTTTTGTAGCATCATTTCTGTAAAAATGCAACTTTATTTTTAGATTGCAAATGACTCAAAGATGTTATATAGTATGAAAGGAAATGACACTCTAGAGTCTTTGTTCAGGGCTGTTTGGAGCTCTCTTCGAATGTTCAAGTCACTCAGAGGATTGCTTTTAATCCTCTGAAGCAAAAGGAATTTCATAAATTAAAATTGTTGGCCAGATGGAAGTTCCTGATTAATTTTTTAGTGTTTGGTGTCAAAGATAATAATGAAAGGGAGATTTCTGAGAGTAAACCCAATTAACATTTCATAAAATTTATGGCTCTAGAAGTGATCTGTCCCTGATTTTTATGATTTTCCTTCCACTGTCTTCCTGGACAACCTGACTACCTTAGGAAAACTGAGCATGGCCAGCTTACCTTCCTTCCTTTTCTTTTTGCATGAATCTCCCTTCTACTATTTATTCTCCATCTAGTCACAGAGCTTTTGGTAGGTTACAGGCACTGCCATGGGGCTTATATTGTCCTATTTGTTATGGAATTTTGACAGAAAGTCAATTTTTCACAGTCTGTAATCCTAAATTATTGGTGTTAGAATGGTGTCCCTCTTGTACAAGAGACTCCTAATCCCATAAGTAATCATGGACCAGTTTATCATTTTACAAAAACTAGGTTTTATGATATTTAAAATAAAGGCACACATTCTCCCTAATTTTCTTTCCTTAAAACTTTTGTTTTGAGTTTTACTGAGGTATAATTGGTAAATAGAAGAAGATACCGTATACGTGACGATTTGATAGACACACACTGTAAAAGAATTCCCCAACAATGGATTCAATTAACAAATGTATCACATCACATGTTTACCTTTGAGAGGGGGTGTGAGGTTCTACTCCCTTAGCAAATTTCAATTAAACAACAGTGTTGTCATATCATTCATCTTTGAACTTCTTCATCGTTTAACTGCAAGTTTGTACCCTTTTACCACCCTCTGCTGATTCCTCCCAGTCCTCAACCCATGACAACCACTTTTCTACAATTTCTATGAGTTTGATTTTTTTAAAGATTCTACATGTAAATGCTGTCATACAGTATTTGTCTTTCTCTGTCTTATTTCGTTTAGCCTCATGCTCTCAATCTCATCCATATTGTCACGGATGACAGAATTTCTTTCTTTTTAAAGGCTGAATAATATTTGAGTGTGTGTATATCACATCTTCTTTATCCATTTATCTATCAGTGAACACTCGCAGTGTTTCCCGACCTTGGTTCTAGTGAATGACGATGTATGAACATAGACATTCAGATATATTTTCAAGACCATGATTTCAGTTCCTTTGGATGTTACAGAGAAGTGGTATTTCTGGTTCATATGATAATTCTATTTTTAATTTCTTGAGACGCCTCCACTTTCCTACAGAAGTTGGATAGTCTCAGTAGCACTCAGGATAAATATATTCATTTGAATATGTGAATATTGCAAAATCAGACTTTTTTGTTGTGTTAGCTTTGATATGCAGAATAATATAAGTTTAGATATGCAGGTTCACTATTCATCAAATATATGCTCACACACCATACCACCAAATTTCCAAGGCCTCCGCTACTGTCCATTGGATCCTCCACATGCCTTGTCCCCACCCCGACTCTAGCTCCTTCCCCTCTGGTGATCTCAGTTCTGAAAAAACAAACTTTTGAAAAGAGAATCTTTCCTATTAGACTGATTTGTGAGAACCATATCTTTCATCTTCCATGTTCTTTTCACTCTCGGAAGTATACTACCTATACTGACCACCATCTACCCACCGCTCCTGGGAATTATTTCCTCTTCCCATCCACCCCATCTACCTGACTGTGCCGGGCTGAGCTGTGTCAAGACTGGCTACATGACTTATAGGGTCCAGGACAAAACTAAAGTGAAAAATCCTGTGTTAAAAAAAATTAAGAGTTTTTAGATGACAACAGCAGAACATTAAGCCAAGCATGGTTTCTATCTAGGGACAGGTCCTATGCACTGCACAGGCTGCATAACCCTGAAGCTAGGCTTTCTCTCTCTCTCTCTCTCTCTCTCTCTCTCTCTCTCTCTCTCTCTCTCTCTCTCCCTCACTCTCCCCACACAAACACACACACACACGCACACACACACACAATCATGTTTTTTTGATCTTTCAGCAAAGAATTTTGTCCACTTGGGTGAGACTGAAGACCTCTCAGAAATATTGTTTCTAGTCGTGTGAAGTAAGTCACCGATGTACCAGGCATGCATCCCTCTTTCCTAGCTCAGGCATGTGAAAAGAGTTTAGTTCATGCCCCACAGATCACCTAAGGTTCTGATAGTGTGCTGATGTCCCCGAACCCCTGCAACTTTATGCTAACTTTGAGACTCAGGAGCTGCATCAGATGACCTCTTGAGCATTTTCAAGATCTGTCATGCTCCGAGTCTATAATTAGAGTCTCTAAGACTGACTTCATCTATCACCACACAATCTGGAAATACGGAAGAGTGATTCCTCATTTTTCTCAGCCAGGTTTCATAGAGTCATTTGCTTAGACCATGAGAGTGTAATGACCACTGAGACTTTTTTTAAAAAAAAAACTCTTCCCTTAAGGCTGGTTGTCAGCCACAGCAGGTTTTTAGCACGGTGACTGTGGGAAAAATGCTTAGGTCTAAGCGGAGAAGACCTCATACCCCAGGGAACCTCTGTCTGCACAGTTTCGTTTCTTTCTCCTTTTCCCAGTAGTACAAGTCCAAATACTTTTCTCAGAGAGAAAAACACTAGAAAATAAATAAAGATTGGCTCCTCGCAGAAACATAACCAGCTTTCATCTGGGAACTCGTTTTAATGGGCACCTTTAGGGACAGGACAGTCCCTTTTCATAGACTGGGGTCTTGGTTTTGGTATCTTCTGAGTTTTTTTCTATCACATATTAGTCAGAGTCTTCCAGGAAAGAAATAAGGATCAGGAGCAAACGAAGGCCTTAAATGAAGTTTAAAGAGAACAAGTGATTATTTCCAAAACACACGCAGAGACTTAGGGGAAACTTAGTTGGTTTGATTGTGCTGTCTCAACTATTTTAAAGTAAAGATGTGTATAGATTGAAATGTGTGCCAATGAGAAATGAGTCATTTCTTAAATATTATACCTGAAATGTGAGGCCCTCAGTCCAGAGTAGCTGCTGCAGAATGTTTAAGTCAGCTGTCCTTTCTAAGAAGGCTCTCTTAAAAATATCATCTCTGTGAATAGACAGATGGAGCTTCTGCAGTCCAGCATGGCGAGCACTCCTGCTTTCCACCAAGATCAACTTTGACCTCTTTTTCCCTCATCACAGCTGGTTTAATATCCAGAGCCCTGCTCTGTGCACCACCCCAGAGCTGAGAAATTGATATGTGTCATAATGATGACTTGGTCTTCCATTAATATTTTCAGTTCTTTCAATTGACTGCAATTTATCTCTTCTTATCTCCTAAGTAAAAACAGAGTAAAGCAAAGTGAGTGCCACAGAACAGGAAGTGAGAGCACGCCTTTAAAGACAGCCCCTCAGGGAAGACTCTTCCATGAATGTCCAGAAGAGTAAGTCCATATGGCTTCCTGGAACCTTAGCCAAGATAGTCACAGGATCACAATGTCTTCTTCGTGGTCATTATGCAGTGTCACATCTTACAGAGCCAATGGAATAAATTCCAGACATGCAGAACACTCATCCCTTCAACCTTTCTCAGGCAAGCTGTCAACTCTTTAGCATTCATGCACAAATCAGAATGGGCAGCGAGAGCTTTAAGACTTTTCCTGCTAACCTATTTCTTACTGTCTGCCTTCCTAAAGCAGCAGAGTGAAAAAGCTACATGCAGATCCTCATCCTCCATGCTGCCCTCCCCCAGAGGAGAGCAGGAAATAGCTGGAAGATGTTTTGTCAGGCAGAGGCGGAGAAAAGAAGTCAGCTATTCTAGAGCTCATATTATTACTAGAACTCTCCAGTAAAGGACCTGCCACAAAAATGTTGACGGGTGCTGCCTGTCCTTGAACTGGCCAGAAAAGAATATTCCCAGTGCCTCTGTTCCTTCTCAGTGTTCTTCTCTTTCTCTTCCTCCCAGTAGTCTGTCCTCCACAGCTGAGTGCTTCTGAGTGTTTTCACTCTTAGAAACAGTATGATTTCTGTCAAACCACAGCTTCAACTTTTTAGAAAAGCTCTTGAGCTTTCATTTCTGTAACCAAGATCAGCAATCTGTCATGTACAGTGACATTTCCAATTGACTGCTAGAAATCTCCACCTGGACGCCCTGCCAGCACCTTGAAATCAACATGTCCACGTCCCAGCATCTCCCTGAATGTAATGTTCCTTCCCTGGATGGTTTTCTGTTAATAATAAACCTCTCTCTCGGTTATTCTCACTACGAATGTTGAAATTACACATGGCTCCTGCCACTGCTGTATTGTCACGCAGGTTTCTGGCATGGGTGTCCAAGTGGAGATGATGCCGCCATGGAAGACAAGCAGATGTGTGAGAGAGGGTACTAAGTGCAGTCTCGGAGGCATAGGGTTTAGATGTCAGGGAGGTGTGTAAGTAGATGTCTGCAGGGATAGTAGAAACTGCCATCTGAAAACCAAGAAACCTTGACTGGAAATCAAATAGTCAAGAGTCATAAGAAGGTAAATGATGGTTTAGACCATGAGAGTGATGGAGTTAACTGGGAAGGGTGGAGTTACCTAGTAGGATTTGGAAGTGCAATATAAATGTATACATATACATACATACAGGCAAATATATACACATGTGGATGTATATGCACACATGCGTATACATACATGCACAGTACATATATGTGGAAACATACATGATTTATGCATATTTATCTTGCATTCTACAACGTTACTAAAACTTATTAGTACTATTGGTTTTTTTGGTAGATTCCATTTGTCATCAGAGCAAACATGGGCCTTGGGGACCAGAGGCAGAATTGTTAAACTGAACAGTTGCACCATCCCATTCTCCCCTTTTAGGACCATGTGATGAGAGCCAGATGTCATCCTGCATGTGTGAAAGACTTTTTGCATCATAGAAGAGGAGTTCCAAGATAATGAATCTGAAAGCGAGGCACAAAGATTTTTCTGAGATGTTTTTCTCTAGATGCTTTCTAGTTTTAACTTTCACATTTAAATCTGTGGTTCATTTTGTGTAGTTTTTTGTGTATGAGCTAAGGTATGAATCAATGTTCTATTTTTTTCCCAATGGATAGTCAATGATTTTAGCCCCATTTATGGGGAAAAGACTATTGTTCCTTTACTCAGTTGCCTTTGCTGCACTGTAAAATAAATCAGTCATTTATGCCTATGTGGATCTCTTTTTGGACTATTTTTGTTTTATTCATTCCTGTCTTCCCATCAGCATATCACTGTGTTGATTATTCCAGCTTTATCATAAACCTTGAAATTGGTTAATGTTAGCTTCCCAATTTAGCTCTTTTTCTAATCTGTCCCATGTACATTTTAAAGTCAGTTTGTCAAAAAACAAATACAAAAAGACATTGCTAAGATTTAATTGCGATTGCATTGAATCTGTAGAATTAATTTGGAGAGCTGACATCCAAACAACATTGAGTCTTGTTTGACTTACTTAGTTCTTTAATTTCTCTCAGCAATGTTTTGTAGTTTCAGTGTACATGTCAGATTTTTGTCACATTTATTCATGAGTATGTTTTTGGTGTTATTGTAAATGGTATTTAAAATTTTTAGTTTCTCATTGTCAGTAGTACATGGAAATACAAATGATTTTTTTCCACATACTTATCTTGCATTCTGCAGTCTTATTAAAACTACTTATTAGTTTCTAGATTTTTTGGTAGATTCCATTAGAAAATTAGTTTTACTTTTTCTTTGTAAACCTGGCTTCATTTTTCCCCCTCACTTTATTGCACTGACTAGAAATCTAGAACAGGGTTTCAGAGAAGTCCTGTCATCATTTCCCCTCTACCTGAAGTGGAGGACTTCCTTTCAACATCTCTTATTGTCCTCATCTGCTGATGGTTAATCATTACAGAATTTGTTTGTAAGCCAAAAAACATTTATTTTGACTTATTGTTATGTTCCCCCATGAATCTGTATTGTAGGTGGATAACTGGTTTTTGTCTTTTTCTTTAAAGACATTACTCCAGTGTCTTCTTGTTTTTTTACTAGATTTTTTCCTTCTTTAAATAATTTTTGTTGCAGTAACTTTGATTTTACATATTAAAGTAAACTTATATGTGTAGGTTCTCCATATGTACAGTTTCCCTGTTCCTAAAATATATGTCAGCACACCCTGTCCTCCACCAAATCATGAAGTGTTCTTCACCATTGTTAAGTAAATTCCATCTCCCCACCCCCACCCCGCCACCGTTCCATTCCCTTTGGTAACCTCAGTTCTATTACTAGTGTCCAAGGGTTGGTTTTGTTTCATCTGTTTCTTCTTTTTTTTTCTACTCACATTCCACTATGAGTGATATAATTTGGTATCTATCTTTCTTCATTTGGTTTATTTCATTTAATATAATACCCTCTAATTCCATCCATGTTGATTCAAATGACAGGATTTCATCTCTTTTAATGGCTGTGTAGCATTCCACTCATACCACATCTTCTGTATCCATTCATCTGATGTTGGCATTCAGGTAGGTAGTTTCCAGTTCTTAGCTATTGTGAATTGGGCTGCAACAAACATGGGGGTACCTAAATCTCTTCAAAGTAGTGTTTTTGTATATTTTGGGTAAACACCCAGAAGTGGGGTAGCAGGATTATATGGAATTTCCATATTCAACTTTTTGAGGAATCTCCATATTGTTTTCCATAAAGGTTGCACCAATTTTACTCCTTCCAACACTGTGAAAGTGTCCCCTTTCTCCACATCCTTGCCAGCATTTGTTGCTTCCAGACTTTTGGATAATAGCCAGTATCTCAGGTGTAAGGTGATATCTCGTCTTTTTAACTTGCAATTACCTGATAGCCAGTGACCTACATCTTTTCATGTGCCTGTTGATCATCTGTATATCCTCTTTGGAAAAATAGCTCTAAAATTCCTCTTCCCATTTTTTTGATTGGATTGCCTGTTTTTCTGTTATTTTTATGAGCTCTTTGTATATTTCACATGTTAAGCCCTTGTCAGAAACATGAACATAAATACCTTCTCCCAGTTAGTAGGTTCTTTTTGTTTTGGTGATGTTTTCTTTCACTGTGAAAAAGTTTTTTAATTTAATTTAGTCCCAGTTGTTTATTTATTTTTTGTTTCCCTTGATGCTGGAGTTGAGTCCCTAAAGCCCTCTCTAAGGCTGATGTCATTGAATGTCTTTCCTATGTTGTCTTCCAAGAATTTTATGACTTCTGGTCTTAAGTTCAAGTCTCTAGTCCATTTTGAGTTAATTTTTGTGAATGGTGTTAGAGAGTGGTCTAGCTTCATTCTTGTGCATGTGGCTATCTGGTTAGCCCAATACCATTTGTTGAAGAGACTTTCCTTTCTCCAACCTATACTTTTGGCTCCTTTGTGATAGATTAACTGACTGTGTGTAAGTGGGTTCATTTCTGATGATTCAGTTCTATTTTGTGCCTCTGTTATTATTCCAGTACCATACCATTTTGATCACTATCACTTTATAATATAGTTCAATGTCTGGGAAGGTAATACCTCCAGATTCATTCTTTTTTCTCATAATGGCTTTGGTTATTTGCAATCTTTTGTAGTTCCATACTCCTGTGTCTTCTTACTTCCATTGTTTCTGATAACAGTTCTTTTTTTCTCTGTGACTGATTTTAAGATTTTCTCTTTGTCCCTCCTTGACTTTGAGAAATTTTGATATGCCTTGTACTTAGCTTTGTTTAACTTCCTAGACCTATAGATTTATAGGTTTTATCAAATATGGAAAAATTTCAACCATTATTTATTCAAATTATTTTTTATTCCTCTCTTCCTTCCCCCTTCCTCTCCTTCAGAGATGAGAATTTCATAGATAACTGATTTCTTAATAATATTCCACAGCTACTGGATATCCTTTCATTTTTATATTTTTTGTCTCTGTGCATTTTTATTTGGATAGTTTCTGCTACTGTATTTTTAATCACAGCTTTTTTTTGCAATGTATAATTTGCCATGAATTCCATCCAGTGTATTTTTTATTTCAGATGTGTTTTTAGTGATGAAGTCTGTGAAAGAAGGAGCATCATTTATCATCTTGGGTCCTTAAGAATTTTTTTCAGTATAGGTATTTGGCAGTTCTCTTCTTTGCTGACCTTCTCTTTTTTTAGTTTTAATGTTTACCTAAATTGTACATACATGGTCTGAGTCATGGATACTTAAGGTGTCTATATATTAAAATTTCAGTTGCACATAACAGAAATACATGACTGTGTCTTAAGTATATGAGGCCTGTTCTGTCATGGTAAAAGTTGCTGTGTGCTCTAGAGAGTTTGGGGTTTATTCGGCAGTTCCTGAAGCTATCAGAAACATAGGCTTTTTCTAGCTGTCTGCTTAATCTGGACCTAGTCATGACAAGGTCCAGATATTCAGGTCTGTATTCCACAGAGCAGAAAAGAGACAAAAAGAGGGGTGGGAAGAAAAGGCATGTTATTCTCAACAATGTCTGCTCACATCCATTGACCAGAAAGAAATCACACTGTCACATTTAACTGCAGGAGTGACTGAGAAGCATGGCATTTTATCTGGGATACTGCTCTCTTGAATAAAACTGGAATTATGTTTTCAAGGAAAACAGGAACAATGGTAGGTAACATCATTTCTGGCATAGCTTCTAAGTAGAACTATATCCTCTGTGCCACCTACCTTCTCACCAGTTCTTACTCCCTAGAGTCAACTATTTTCAACTTGTTGGTTTCTCCTAGCATTTGCCTTCATATTCAGATAAAACAGCATTGTGTTGCAAAATATTTTCTTGTTTTAAATATTATCTATTTATTTGACTAAGGAAAGTGAAGATTTTACCTTTCTTGTACCCTGATGCCTTTATCACTCCTACTTCCCAGAGCCCATTCTTTCATTATAATTATGTCATAGTTTTTTTCACCTGATACTCATTGTTTAACATTGTTATGACCATGTTAATATAATTCAAATCTGCCCTCTGTAGTATATTGTAGGTACATATCTTTTTTTAATTTTCACTGAATTTTTTTTCTTTTTTCTTTGTATAGCTTTGTATGTCCTTTAATTTATTAGCTTTATTTTATAGCTTTAATTTATTCCTAAGCTTTCAAGTGTACATTGCATCTTAGTGCAGTCAAGCATGTATTTGTCTATCAGTTTCATCTTTATTTTAGAGACATGCTTCTGGAACACTCTCTTCTCTGTTACTCCGATTGGACCGAGTGTCTCTCTGATTCTGACATGCAGTTTTCTTCAGAGTAATCCTGCCCTCATCTGCCTGGGGATTCCCTTAACTTCATGATGTGTTGAATCTCCTTGTTCCTTGTTCCTATCTTGTATCTCCTTTCTTGGTTTATTTCCTAATTTTTGTAGGGAACTTTCTCTACAGTTTTGTGAGAAAGAACACATTGACAACAATTTTTTTTTTTTTTTTTAAGGAAAAATGCAGGCAGTAATGAAGTCGAGCAGGCAGGCAAGCAGAAAGAGAAAGGAGGAAGATGCGTTTTTATTTTTTCTTTGTATTTAGTCCATCTCGCTGGCTCCTTTGGAGGCAGTTGGCCTATCACTGTTCCACCAGGGCCACCAACAGCAGATATTTTTGAGATGCATATCTGACAACATATTTATTCTAACCTCATATTCGATTGATAATTTGGGTGGGTTTAAAATTCCCCGTTGGAAATCATCTCCCCAAAATAGTTTCTTTTCACCTAGACTTTTTTTTTTTTTTTTTTTTTAAAGGAAAGATTCAGGCAGGAGTGAAGGCAAGCAAGCAGGCAGGAATAGAGTAGAAAGAAGCATTTTTATTTATTTTAATTGCAGTTGTACATTAATCATTTTTCCCCAGTCCTGGGATGAAACCCAGGTCCTTGAGATGTACATGGTCTGTGCTTAGCCAGAGGTGTCAGACCCAACTGCTTCTCCACCAGGGTACGCCAAAGTTCCTTTTTTTAAAATGTTAGTTTTATTACTTCTTTTGTTTATATTGCAGTGTTTATTTTAGGTTATTGAAATTGGCTCTCGGTCTGTGAGTATTTCACTCCGCACCTGCCACCAGACTCCTAGTGGTTTTTACCGTCACCTTGTTTCCTCCTTCATTCCCTCCCCTCTCCCACCCATCTGGTAACCAGTTTTACATCCTGTGAATTTTGTTGGGGCTTTTCTGTTTGCTTGTTTTTCCTTGTATTCCATACATGAGTTAAACCAGCTTATACATTTCTTTTTCTTTCTGATTTACTTTGCTTAGCGTGATCCCCCTCCAGTTCCATCCAGATTGTTGCAAGGGGCATGATTTTACCTTTTTAAAGAGTTGTGTAGAACTTCATTGAGTATATACACCACATCTTCTTTATCCAGTCATCTATTGATGGGCATTTAGGTTGCTTCCATGTCTTGGCTATTGTGAACTGTGCTGCTATAAACATAGGATACAGATATTTTTTTTCTGATTTTGTATCCTCTAGGTATATGCCCAGGAATGGAACTGCTGAATCAAATAGTAGATACATCTTTATTTGTGTGAAGAATCTCCATATGTTTTTCAAAGAGATTTCACTAATTTATAATCCCACCAACAGTGTAGGATAGTGCCTTTTCCTTCACACACACTTCAGCACTGTTTTTTCTAGTCTTTTTGATGTAGGCAGTTCTTTTGGGTGTGTGGTGGTAACTCATTGTAGTTTTATTTGCATTTCTCTGATGGTGAGTGATGTGTCTGTAGGCCATCTGTGTGTCTTCTAGACTTTTTTTTTCTTTTTTTAAAGGAAAGGTACAGGCAGAAGTGGAGGCTAGTAGGCAGGAAGAGAGAGAAAGACTAAAACATTTTGTTTATTTTTATTTAATTATTTAAAACAATCCTGGCTGTTTTCCCTGGACCTGGGATTCAAACCCAGGGGTCTGTGACCTTACACTCTTTTGGAGGCTATTGACCCACCTGCCACTCCACCAGGGCGTGCTGTCTTCTAAACTTCTTAAGGTATCTTCCATTCAAGTTTTCAGTGTTACTGTTGAGAAGTTCTGTGCCACTCTGCTGCCCAGTTTTTTATGTTACCTTTCTTTTCCCCTCCTTGGATGCTTTTAGGATATTCTCTTTGTTCCTGGAGTTCTGAAGTTTCATAACAATGTCTCTTTATGAGTGTCTTTGTAATCTGTTGACCTAGGTATTCCATTGACTCTCTCATGCTGAAAATATGTACCCTTCAGGTCCAGAAAAAGAATCTGAATTAATTTTCTGATCATTCAATCTCTCTTTCCAGGGTTTCTACTGTTCAGATATTGGGCCTGCTAGATAAATCTTTTCTCTTAGTATCTCTCTTCTTGAAGGATTATGCTCTGCTTATACCTTTCCTGTCAATTTTATACAGTTTCAAGAAGGACTAACGGTAAATGCATGTGCTTAGTTTTCTGTAGTTAACTGGCATCCTCTCATCTCTGTTCAGATATTTTTATTGCAGGTAAGGAAGTTGCTATAGAAATCCATATGGTTTCTCTTTAAGAGAAGAGAGCCAGATTTACTTCTTGGTCTGATTCTCCCACCCATCAAAGTCTGCTTCAGGATATTTACATAAAATAGAAACAAAGGCAATCATTAGAGTAGAAGAGGACCCAGGTGCAAGCCCCTTGGGCATGTCATTTATTCTCTCTTATAAGGTCTATTTATTGCAGAAGTGAAGGACAGCAGTGCCTGTCTTCTATAGCTCAGGGTTGTTGTGATCAACTGAGGCCATGTAAATGAGCATTATTGGAAAGACAGAGTGTTCTCATAAATGTGGACGATTGTAGTCCTCAGAGAGGAACATGGAACCTCCTAATGAACACTCACTTAGAACTTGGTGTTTTTGTTTTTAACCAGGGAAAGCGAAATAAAACCAGATAGAAAAAGCAAGAAATAAGGAAGATATTCTACATTCAGGGCAAGAGCGGTCACAGAGGACGTTTCAGGCAGCAAATGTATGGTAGACGTTTTCCCCAACCCCTGTGCAAAGTTAGTCTGCCAGGAATTTTCCACAGTAGTGTGGAGACTGTAGCTACGTCCTGTCCTACAGAGACTGCAGCTATGCCCTGTTGTCATGACCAAGGACAAACAAGCATCGCCTCTCTACTCTGCAGCTGTACATAACTGATAAGAGTTGCCAGTAGAAACCACAGATAGCCAAGGAGATGAATCATTACCTGAGAGTATAAAAGGAGCTCCCCTGGAGCCCCGTTGCTCAGCTTTGGGTAACAATACCCCTGAGCCAGCACCGGTGCCTGTGATAAAGTGCCAATTTTCTCTACCTTTGGGTGCCTGGCTGTCAATCTTCTCGGCCGTCTAGAGGCTCTGCCATAGCAGATGGAACTGGGGCCTTTGAGACAGATAGACAGGTTTCATACTTTGATTTCAGAAGCTGTTGGGACATGCGTAAGGGCCCTGGTCTGAAAAATGAGGAAAATAATGCCTCCTCTGCAGTGTTGCTGTAAGAAATAGAGAGAGAAAAAATAAATGCAAAGGCTCTGGCATAATGTTGCTGTGTAGTAAATGGTATAAATTATTAGTAGGTTGGTGTTTGCTGGCTCTTGAGCCAGGTAGTCTGCGGTCTGTCTTGTCCTAACATCATGAGATTTGGGGGCAAATGGCTCCACCTCTCTCTTTTCTCATCTGTAGGAGGGGATAGTAACAGTGACCACCATGTAGAATGGTTGTCAGTATTAAATAGATTAAATAGAGGGGAAAATATCTAGAAGGGAGCCCTGGCTCATACTCACCACTCAATAAATATTAGCTCTTTTAGTAAACCGCAAGGCAACTCTTTTAGACGTGTATGGAGTCATCATTCACAGTCTAGATAAAGTCACAGATGTCATTTAGTTTGTGTGCTGAAATAAATGTTCACATAATGAAGAAATAGAAATGACCTATCCTGTCACCAGGTGGCTCATTATTTAAAGGGCCTCCCGTCCTGTGTCTGTGTCCCTGGTCTCCGGGTGGCTGGAAGGATGACATTTGAAGATATTCTGAGGTCAGGGCTTGGGGCCAAGTCCTGATTTTGTCCTAAAACGTAGAAGACCTCAACTGGGAAACAACAAAATGAAGAGGGAGGCATGGTCCCTAATCAGCCTCCTGATGATGTGGGCATCCTTGATTGAATAGCTTCAGCTGTAATGAATATTCCATTTGATGCCAAAGTTTATTATTTTTTTGTGTGCTACACGTTTTTTTTAATTGTAGTAACTATTCTACACATTCGAATAATTTCCTATGTATAGGTTCCCCATTTCCTAGATAGATTTCAACATACCCTGCCCTTCACCAAATCACAAAGTGTTCTTCCCCATTGTCCAGTGGGCTCCGCTACCATTTGCCCCTGCCCGCCTCATTCCCTTTTGGTCACCTCAGTTCTGTTGCAAATGTTTCAGGGTTGGTTATGTTTCATCTGTTCCTTCGTTTTGTCTATTCACATTCCACCTATAGGTGAGGTCATCTGGTATCTGTCTTTCTTCTTTTGACTTGTTTCACTTAGCATAACCCCCTCTAGATCCATTCATGTTGATTCAAATGACAGGGTTTCATCTCTGCTAAGGGCTGTGTAGTATTCCCTTGTATATATGTACCACATCTGCTTTATCCATTCATATGATGTTGGCAATGCCAAACTTTAGAACTTACTGAACTTTGACCTCCTGACCTACATATTCCCATACTAGTTACTTACCCCAGTCAGTGACTAGATCAACTAAGAGATGGCCTAAGCCACTAACCAGCCTAATCTTACCCTGATCTGCCTTTTGAATGCCAGTATGAGCTCTGGCATGGGTCCACATGATAAGCTTGGCAGGCTTGCCCAAGGCTCAATGAATACTTGTTGACTAAATAACCAATCAGTGGGGGCTGATATTGTGAATATCTCTGTATTTGTATCACAACATATACATATGATCCCTGACTTTGGATTTTCATCTTTATGACATTGTGAAAATGACATGCATTCAGGAGAAACCGTACTTTATATTTTATGCAGTACATACTCTCTTGATGCTGGCCCACAGTGGCAAGTCCCAGCTCACAGCCAGCTACGCAGTAACAAGGGTAAATAGCTGATATGTTACAGACTTTCTCACTTTTCAGTACTGTATTCAGTAAATTGCATTCTATATTCAACACATTATTAGAAAATAGGCTTTGTGTTAGATAATGTTGCCCAACTGTTGGCTAATGTAAGTGTTCTGAGCACGTGTAAGTTATAGGCTAGGCTGAACTGTGGTGGCTGGTAAGTGCAGTGTGTTAAATGCATTTAAAAGTTAAGATATTTTCTACTTATCAGTTTATTAGGATTTAACTCCATTGTAAACTGAGGAAAATCTGTTTCTGATGCATAAAGGTACCATCTAGCTTATATTTTTAAATGTATCATCTGGAGTTTGCTGCCCTACCTAAGGCACGTGAACTTGCATTGATTTAGTATTATACTTGTGGGTTTTTAGTATGTGTGTTTCCTCTTAAAGACTAAATTTATCAAAGGCAGGAGACTTCATTTTCTCATCTGTATTACTTGAGGAATGAATGACTGAGTCTCTCCATTCAATAAATATTTGCTGAGCTCTGCAGAATGATCTGTAGATAAAGAAATGCTAACGACAGACAAGGTCTGTGAGCTCATGGAACTTACGTTTTTAGAGGAGGAGACAACCCATAAGTGAGTAAATGATCAAGGTAATTTTAGAGAGTGAGTGCAGTAATCCCTCCTGACCCCGTAAATTTCGTTAACACCAATTTGTCATTTTCGTATAGGAAAAATGTACTGTGTAATTTGGACCTGACTGCCTTCTCTGTGCCACAGATCGCTACAGAGGGAGGAAGTATAGACTGCAAGGATTTCTCTAAATGACTAAACTGTAATGATCTAGTCCTCCAAGATTAGACAAGCAGCAGCATTGCTTAAGTGTTTTAGCTTGGCCTGCAATTTGCTAATCAGAGGTTGGAGGTGACATACCATAAAACTACACAGCTTTTAACTGGTAGGTTTACAGAAGGTTCAGCAGCAAGCCTGTGCTCTGTAATTGGAAGTTTAGAGTCACAGATATCAGGTCATTTAAATAAAAAGCTCAAATTTCCCTCTACCTTCTCCTTCTTTTGAAAATTGAAGGAAAACCTCTCTGTCAGAAATAATCTGATAGAAATCTGTAACTCCCAATGACGAAAATGATAGCTCTTGACAACTAAGCCCTTTCTTTAGTGATATGGTATTTTTAATTTATCAGTGTATGTAAGAAAAAATCTTTTTCAAAAAAACATGCTAAACATAATTTGGAAGTACTGCTTTCCATGTCTAAATGAGAAAAGGAAAACAAACTTAATTAGCCTAGACCAAATTTCACCGTTTGATACACACAGATAACCCCTGCCGAGATAATTATACGAAACCCAGGGCTGTATTTGGATCTCAGAATAATGTGTGTTTTTCCAAGGGCAGAAGTTGATCTTTAGCGTGAATGCATGTGTTCCATATCCTGATACAGTGTTTGTCTGTATGTGTAGAGTTTCTGTGTGTTTCTCCACTGCCCGTAAAGAGAAAGACTTTAAGAATTGAATGACTGGCTAGAGATTAGTGCTAAGAGGATGAGTACTCACCTTCCTTTTTGTTTAAACACCTCTCCTTGTGGCTTTCTGAAAGGTGTTAGTGAGAGAGAGAGAGGAGAGAGAAGAGAGGGAGAGAGAGAGAGAGACAGAGAGAGAGAGAGAGAGAGAGAGAGACAGAGAGAGAGAGACAGACAGACAGACAGACAGGCAGGCAGACAGAGACAGACAGAGAGACAGAGAAAGACAGAGAGAGACAGAGAGACAGAGAAAGACAGAGAGAGAGGAGAGAGAAGAGAGGGAGAGAGAGAGAGAGAGAGAGAGAGAGAGAGAGAGAGAGAGAGAGAGAGAGAGAGAGAGAGAGAGAGAGAGAGAGAGAGAGAGAGAGAGAGAGAGAGAGAGGAGAGAGAGAGAGAGAGAGAGAGAGAGAGAGAGAGAGACAGAGAGAGAGAGAGAGACAGAGAGAGAGAGAGAGAGACAGAGAGAGGAGAGAGAGACAGACAGACAGAAACAGACAGACAGACAGACAGAGAAAGACAGAGAGAGATGAGAGAGAAGAGAGAGAGAGAGACTCTCTTGACCCTCTGTGATTAGTTAGCAGTCTCTAGGTGGCCAAGAAATGGAATAAATGGAAAATGGGATCATGAAGCAGAGAGTTGCCAACCAAACGTAGACAACCAGTACTTGTCTTACCAACATCGCTTCGTTTTCGTTCTGATTCCCTATTCTATTGACAGCTGAGTCAAGAAAGGGACAGAAGGAAAATAAGAAAGGCTACTACTTTTCTTCCATAGCTATATTCCTCATGTTTAAAGACTCAGAATTTTGGAATATAAAACATTGACATTTGGGTGGAGGGTGCACCTTTAAGTTTGTGTTAAGTTCTATCATGTGGTAAAAATAAATGATATAATTCATTCTAGGCATCCATGAAAGTAGTGAGAATAAATTATTCCAAAGAGATTATGCCTCAGAAAAGAACTATTATAGGTCTTCTACTCTCATCCTAAATGTTTCACTTAGATTTATATTCAGAATGTTATCAGAGCACATTAATCTAAGCAAGATACTGCCTAAGAATGGCAGTTTTTCGTGACTCTCCTATGCTCTACACATGCATTTATGAAGCTGAAGGAAGCTCACGTGTGCACATAGACACACAAACACACGATCTCATATGGGGCAACCATTTTGACAGGCTGATTTCTAGGAGGTGCCCAGTCAGTCGGTGTCACAGCTTAGCTATTCATTGTCAGACAGGGTGTCTGTTTTCCCCCATGCACTTCCAGTCTGCAGAATAGTGCCAGACTGGCATCTTGTCTTGTGACTTGATAACAGATTCCATTAATAGCACATCCAGTGGTACTAACATCCAGTCCCTCTCCTCTGGGGGGAATCTGGCAATTAGTGCCAGTCAGAAGAACTGCAAAGGGTGGGATGCACATGTGCTAGGTCACGTGTCAGAGGCTGACTGTGACTCACACCCTCTATATGCACAAGGAATTGCAAAAGGGGAGTTTAGGAACGAGAATGATGAGGCAGGATCATGGGTAATGCCCTTCCTGATGTCTGCCTTCCTCACTTTGTGAAAGCTGGGGTGACACAAAATCACCATTGTGCCGCTAGGTTGGGACCCTTCTGGCTCTGTGCTCTGTCTCCCTCAACACATTGCTGGTGCTCAGTGATTATCATTATCATTATTAATGATGGTAATAATTGACAACGTGGTAAATAGCTTGAAAAGACCTAGTTTCCTGAGGAAAAAAAATAAGTCACTGTAATAATGGCTCTTTTATGCAGTGATAAATAGCACATTTGTGTCTTGGTATTTTAAATTATGTCTTTGTTTGCTGAGGCTGGAGGGCATAGGGTGCAATTTTGAAATCCAATAAATGAACAAATGAATTAGCATTAGGGAAAGGGTACATGTTAATCAAAACCAGCCATTTGGACTTTGGGTCCTTAATTGCATGTAAATGTTCTGTTTTGTGTCTTTCTTTGCAGTATCACTTATTCTGGAGTTGTAGAGCTGGCCTTTCCCAAAAGAGGAAGAGAATGTTGCATCCTAGGTGCTGAGATTTTAGGCTATGCCACATAAAATAGCTTCTCTTTTAATAGAGCTGAAGCTTAAAATGCAAATAGAAATAGCTTAAAAGGACTGAGAAGGACCTTGAAAGCTCTGACCCATCCAACTACTCTCCCTCACTTGAATCAGTCAGTAGTC
Organism: Solenodon paradoxus; assembly: GCA_004363575.1. Taxonomy (NCBI): domain Eukaryota; kingdom Metazoa; phylum Chordata; class Mammalia; order Eulipotyphla; family Solenodontidae; genus Solenodon; species Solenodon paradoxus. Next base: position 433,790 of record RJWH01000272.1, on the reverse strand, counting down.
AGAGAAAGAAGACAGATGGAATAATTTGTTTCTGAAAAATAGAAGGTTAATGTATTTTTTACTGAAGACTAGCCAGAAATCTTGCTCAATAGATCTAGTTGGAAAAAAAAAAAAAAGTATTGTCTCCTACCTATATCTCAAAACATTTTCTGCAATTATTTTTACCTTGGTAAATAATTTCAATTAAACTGGAATTAGAAAAAGACATTTCCTACAGTAAGAAACAATTGCTCAAGCTTTTTCACCTCTACTCTTTTCTGTGATTTACAATGACGTTTAATATTGGAATAAAAACTCAAATATGATCTATGGAACTTGAAGTGTAGTTCTTTTAGAAATGATTTGGCATGAATGTATTTGTGCAACCAAACTCATTTGTTTTTAAAAGATGACAGAGTAGATTTTATCGAGAAACCTCTTGAAATTCCAAATACACATACTCTGGGGTATGCATTTATTTTTGGAATCTGGTAAAAAAAAACATAGGAATCCATTTCTACTAAGAGAGTCTTGAATTATCAGCTTGGTAGATAAAGTGTCAAGTTGGTGGAAGTCATAATAATAGAGATAATAGTATCTCATTGAGAAGCAGATTGAGCAACACTTCATCCCCCTTTCGCCACAGAGCACAAATAGCTGACTATACTGCATCTACAGGTTGTGAGTTTACATTGCTCCCCAATGTCTCATTTCCTCTGGCTCCTTTACTTACTGCCCTAAGGCAACTCATACACACTTGGAGAATCATCTCTTCATTTCAAGCTCTGTTGTGGATTCCTCAGCTTCTTTATCTATACAGTTAGAAAACTTCTTGCTTAACATTTCAAAATCGAGTTCCATCCTGGTCTACCTTAGGCTTGGTTTCCTCACAGAGCCATTCTTTTCTGTTTCTGAATATGGCCAAGTCTTTTCTCTGGGACACTGCGTTGTCTGACTGAGCAACTTCCCTGCAGCTGCCACCTCTGGCCACTTCCGGTGGGAGGGTCTTTGCTTCCCTGTTCTGTGTGAATGCCCCACAGAAGTGCTCCTCTTGTGGGACTGGTGCTAACTTCCTAAGGCTGCGGTAAAAAACACCACAAAGTGACTGGTTTAAAACAACAGAAACTTATTCTTACACGTTCTTAAAGCTAGAAGTCCTAAGGTGTCAAGAGGGCTGGTTCTTACTGGAAGTTCAAGGGAGAGTCAGTACCATGTCTTTCTTCTACACTCCAGTGGTGGCTGGCAATCCTTGGTATTCCTTGGCGGGTGGCCGCATAACTCCAACCTCTATCTCCTTCACATGGTGTCCTCCCGTGGGTGTCTGTGTCTCTTATCCACTTCGTATAAGACCACCAGTTACATTGGATTAGGGCCCATCCTACTCCATCCAGTATGACCTCATCTTAACTTACGTAGGAGAGGAAAAATAATTTCCCCTTGATCCTTTTCAGTTCTTACCTGAGACCCCTGTAATAAAAGACAGATTAACAAGAGAAAAACAAACAGAAGTATATTAACTAATATACTTCATGTGTACAGGGAAGATACCCAGGGAAAATGAGTTAACTTCCTGAGGTGGCTGAGAATTCAGGATTAAACACCATTTTATCAAGGAAAAAAAGGGATGCAGGGATGTTGTACTCTTAGTGAGGAGAGACTGATTTTTAGGAAAAGATGAGTGTGCCCTTAGAAGAATAAATAGAAAATATGATAGATTGTGATGAAGTTTGTCTGGGTGTAGTGTCTACATCTAGAGTCTTGTCCTGTGATGAGTCAGTCTTCTCCGCTTGATGAAACACTTAAGACAGTTGAATTCCTTTCGAAGGGCCTGTCTTTAGACAGGTAAGAGTTCAGAGGAACCCTCTCTCTACTTCTACCTCTACCTCTCTTTGCCCTCTTTCTCTCTCAAGTGCCCACAGCTCAAAGTAATCAGAATAACAAAGTAGCATATCTTGAAGTTGGTGTGTCCTGAAATTCTACAGTCACTTTTGGGGGTGGCATTTTCTATTACTTTTCGCTTGATTACATCTGCAAAGACTTGTTTTCAAGTAAGGTCACATTCTCGGGTACTGGTTCTTAGGACTTCGACATATCTTTCTGGAGGTCACAGTCCATCTCTCAACATTATTAAAATCTCTGTTGACATTGTGGCCTTTTTCTTCAACTCCTTGAAGTCAGTTCTGTGTCAACCGTACGTAGCACCTCGTACATCACAATGATCAATGAATAATGGCTGACGAATGAATAGGCAAACTACATGTATTCCTAACTAATGGGTTGAGAGTTGGGGCTATGTTGGTACGTGATCGAAAGGGCTCCTGCCTCCTGCTTGAGTGTTTAGAATTTGTTTTTCTGCAGAATATTGACTGGAATGGGTACAAACATGACAGTTTCACTTTGTAAAACTACTTTCAATATTTCAATAAACCTGTCAGAAACAGTACATGTTTCCACAGAAAGGCTGCACAGGCCTAACCAAAAGGTCAAGTTTCTTTGCTCTTAACTCGGAATCCATATTAGATGGGAACTGCGAATGACTCAGAAAAGCTAAAACTCAGCACCTTCTCCACCCAATGACATTGTGGGTCAGATTCTAAGCTGAGTGGTTCCTTCCAGAGCCTCAAACAGAAGGTCGAAGCAAGAGCTCACTTGGCCATTGGTGTTCTCCTTAGTAACCCTCATTTATGTACAACTACCCTTCTTTGGTTCGAAGCTGGCCTATGACCCCCTCTTCTTTCTCTTCATAACCTTACTCCTCCCTGGGTTTCTGTTTTTCGTTTTTGTTCTTTAGCTTCCCCTGCACTCCACCCTCCTCCCCTTAAACAACAAAGGTCACCAACTTTCCTGGCTTAGGGGGAAAGGGTTAGCTTCTCACTGCAATGGCAATGTTCCATTATGGGCCTTTAATAAAATGGATATTAAAGGACTTCTGAAAATCCTCTCAATACAAATGCCAGGCTAGTAAAGCTCTTGTTTTGCTGCATAATCCTATTTTGCATGTCGGAAGTGAGTACCACTCTTAGCCTTTTTCTTTCTGTCTTCTTCCACAAATTCTAATCTCCCCCATGGCAGATGGACACCTTGGACCTGCTAGCACAAAAACAAACAGGAAAAGCTAATTAAATACTTTTCAAAATATCACTTCTAATATACTATGTAATTACAAGTTACTTAGTGACAAGTGCCAAAGAGGAAGTCAACCCCGTGAAGAAATAGAGTAATTGGTGGGGAGTTTACAAAGGGCTTCCCTGTACATTAAACAGCTTTGATCAGAGTATGCTACCCCCGAATATGGTACTCTGACATAATGGTCATTCTGAACTACAGACAACTGAAAAAAAGAAAAGCAAGCACAGAAAGACTCTCTGTTCTCTCATTGTCTACTTGGAAGGGCAAGATGATTCTTAATTGCCGGAGACAAATCTAGACCCGGATCAATCCAGAAATGGCAGACACCAGAGGAACGTACCTAACAAACCTTGTCAGAACACCTTTCTTAATCTGCTCATGTATTTTCCTTCCCACAATTTGCCACTCCTAAAAACCTGAACTCCATTTTTTGTCACTCCTGTGTAAAATTGTTCTTTTATTAAAATGCTGTATCAGCCCAAGTTCTAGCCATTTCTTCCAGTTGCTTATCACTGAGCAACTGAGCACTCCCTGTGTTTGCAATGTCATGTGAATAAATCTGTTTCTTAGTCTCTTTCTAATCTGCTTTTCTTCTTTTTTTAAGGAAAGGTGCAGGCAGGGATGAAGGTGAGTAGGCAAGCAGGCAGGAGGAGAAGGAAGAAGCATCTTTATTTTATTTTATTTGTTCACACTGGTTGCTCTCCTAAGGATTTAGCCTTGGGCAAGTCTTGAGACACTCAGTATCCTTATCTAAAGCTTTTTCAATGTTTTAAAAGACTGTTATTATCATGATAAAACCTAGAGAAGGGAAGAGGAGGAAAAACTAGAATCTTTCGTGATATAACACTGCTTGTCAAACTTGAGATGCTTATTAGAATCACCTGGAAGCTTTACAAATCGCATACACGTTCATATGTAAGAGTTTATTATTACTTAAGTCCTGGTTTCTGGAATAGCATTTATCAGGCACTCAATTCTGGAAGGATCGCTTTTGGAGTTTTATAGTCATGTTGGATCCATGGTACTTCTGTTTCATGTGTGGCCGCTGACTGTGTTTGAATAACGTTCTTTAACTTGCGGTCTTCCTCATTCTCTCCTCTCAGCCCTCGGCATCCTTTTATTCAACTGTAGCCCGTGCTGTAATATTAGACAAGTAAGGACAGATGAGTCAAGACATGCACTGTCTTCCCATCCAGTGTCATGGACGCCAAGATCGCATCGGGGTAGTGTACGTCTTATCAGAGCAGAAAGGCATGGTTCTGAGAGTGAGGATGCTTCTATTTATGAGAGACTAGAACTGTCTAATGAAGATATCTGCTCTTCCTATAGTCTTTGGCAACATAATATTTACATTTTCATTTTGCCCATGAGTGTTAGAAAGAGATCGTATCATTAATATTATTTCCTGAAATCCTATGGCACCTTTATTCAGATTCTTCAAAAGTAATAGACTGGGTTTACTTGGGTTCACTTGAGTGATGCAACCCATGAGAGTTTGAAACCCTTTCAGCTGGGGTTTAAGCTGCCCTGTTAGTGGGTAGGTGAGAAAGTTCCCATCAGGAGCCAAGGACAATGAAATATCTAGCTGAGGGCTGTGATGCTTTAGGATGTATGGACTTTCTGATGCATTGACTTGATTATTCATTACCTTCTTCCGTTGTTTACTGGCTCTAAACACATCGCACACTACTGAGTTTGATAGACCCTGTGGGTGTGTGGCTTAAATAAGTGCACCTCAGATATTTTGGGAAAATGATTTGTAGAATGAGCTCTTCTTGAATGACTCTGAGCTACTCCAGGTGTGCTCAATTTCCTGACTGGTCACCTCTGTCATGAACGTGGATCAAATGCTTCTGCTTACTGATGTCACCAGTTAACTTTTCTTCCTGACTGTTGACATGGACATTTCTGTCTCAGTCCTACCTCCCCTCCATATTAGCCTTCTGCTTGTCAATCATGACATTCACATGTGTAAATTCACAGGTACAACTTTTAATCTACTAAGAAAAATTAGGGTTAACTCCAGTATTGTTCATTGATGAATTTTATTCTGCTTTTCGATTCATGTCTTAATCTCATGTATATATATATATATATATATATATATATATATACTTTTCATAGAGTTTCTGCTCTTTCTCCATTTTCCCTACCTGCTATTTTCTTGTTCATACATTGATGAGGATTAAAATAAGAGCTAGTGAAAACTCTATATTTTAGAGAAGAGTTGAGATAAGGATGTCCTTATTTACTAACGACATTTTTTTCCTTTTTATTAATTCTAATTTATGCTCCACATTTTGCTGAGATGGTGAAAGGAAACAGCCAAAGCCAACTCTGTTGTTACTGGGGAACCGGTCAGCACTGAGGCCCTGGTCTCTTCCTCCTGGATGTGCTGTCCAGTCTGGCATGTAGGAGACCCTTAATAAATGTTTATCTAATGACTAGAGAGGAAACAGGCTTTTAAAAAAGTCAAATTTATTCAATAAAAAGATTGAAAGGGAAATGGGGGAAAAGATTGAAATGGAAATGAGATTTCAGAATTCTCTGTGGATCTTGTTTTTCATTCCTGCATTTTCTCTGTTAGCATCGATAATTGAAAATTGACTACTTTTAATTTCGAATCTTTTAATAGATATGCAATTTATGTTTCCTGAAAAAAAAATCAGTGTTGTTTGACTACTTATCAAATTGACTTATTCAATTAATTTTCAAACTTTTGACTCATTTTGATCTTACAAACTTGTTCCGCACTTCAAATGGTTCAAGTAAATTACCCCTCTAAAACTACTGGAAAGTTAGTAGTAAAATTTAATGTAACAAAAACACCTCAATTGAAGGAACCCAATTTTCCAGGGATGTGGGCATTATGAAATGAAAATGACGGTTCCCATCACTGTGTAATGTCTGCCTTCTGCTCAGGGTGATGAAAGACACAGCAGTAACGTCGCAGGCAATTCCCTTCAATGACTTGTCCTCTAAATACCCTCAATGACATACGTTAGTTGGGATTTCTGCTTCTTACACTTGTCCACTGTGTATGTTTTTGCGGTTCTCCCAGCTTTTTCACCCCTGCCCCACACACCCTCAGATGGAGGTGATCAGTCTGAAATTCCTTTCTCTACTCAAGTGTCCCTCCAGCTCTCCCTTCCCTGCCTTCTAAGAAGGGCTTTGGTTTTTCTCTGGACATGAGTCTTTCCCGTATTTCCCCTTCTTTTCTGGGTTAGACGTTTGTTGATATATTTCTACGATGGTCAGAATTTGTTACCTAGTGAAAATGTCAGCACCTGCAATTTTCTTCCTAGGTCTTGCAACATTTCCTGAGAACAATGGGCTGATTTCCATATTTATAGAATAGTATTTTTAATGGAAGCGCCCTTGACCCTGACCTGTTCTGTAAAAATGAAATTTCATCTTATTTTCTCTCATTTTTGTGCCGGCTTTTGAACCCAATGTTTTTATATTCGAAAGATGTGTTTTCTAGTGTTTTTTTTTTTTTTTTTTTTTTCTTTCTTCAGACTCATATTGACAATTTTTATTTGGCTCTTCAGTTAACATTAGCATGAAAGCTGCATAACAAAGTATAATCAATTGGCTAAGAGATTGCCCCTGATGCCTGTGGATTTTTACCTATACAATCAATGAATTAATTTACTGCAGCTTGTCTTTGGTATTGTTTAAAAGCCTGAAATCCATCTAGTGAATGATAGTAGTTACTTATAAATAGCTTCAAATGATCAAAGGACTAGGGGGAGAATCATTACAAGTAGAGTTGGGAAAAAGCATTGCAGGATTTGGTTTTCTAGATTGTTCTTGGAGGAGACAGCTACTGCAGACCTCACTGTATATGCAGTTTCTTCCAGTCATTAAGCCCATCACAGCCAGATTTTGTCTGATCATTCCAATGAAATTTGAGTATCCTTCTGTTGCCCTTGCCATCTTCAACCCAGGAAAGGGGAATCCATTAACAATTCATTACAACAGATCTTCCTTGTCTTCTGCTGAAAGTGGATGAAATTTCAGGTCTACTTCATAGTACAATGATTTCTGCCTCTCAAGAAACAATGTGTCTGTTTTCTCTACCTCCATCTCTCATAATGTTAAAATGGTTTTCATCTGTGATTGAAAATGGATGTCTACATTGACTCTGGGAAAAGAAGAAAATAAGCATGCAACATTCTACCTAAAGTTTCACTGTGAAATTGGTTTCAGACACCTGCAGTTGATGGCGGCCCGGGTCCCAGACACCTTGCCTCCCAAATGAGAATCTCAGTCAAACTCCTGTTGACCTGGATTTGATGCAAGATCAGCTCAGAGGACAAAAGACATATAAGTCCACCATGTCTCGTTTTCTTGCTGTAAAAGTGAAATTTCTTTCAAGGAGGCATGTGTCTCCTCCACAGTCCACTATTGTTTTCTCTGAGGGTTCCTCCCTGGGAATGTGCCATACTTACAAGGCTAAGTTAGACCGATTAAATACCAAATATTGGGGCTGACCAAACAGCTATCAGTCAACTCTAGATCCCAAATGAATGACTTCATAATGTTCCTTTTCTTGGATTTAACCTGCCCATCTTCCATCCCCTTATCACCACAAGCCTTTAATGGACTCACACTACAAATTCAGTAGCTTAGTGTCTCCAGCAAAATTGTACAAATACATTTATCTGAAAGTTGTCTTCTTATCGAGAAACAGTCCCTATAGATTTAGTTATAAGAATAATTCATTCTGCAGAAAGCCAGAGGCACCTCTGAGACAGAAGGAAGAGTAGGCAGGCTATATTGGGAGGACCCTTTGCAGGCCAGGGTGGCCCCACATGCCAAGTAGACTTGAGGTTCTGGGGGGGTTTGAAGTTGTGCAGTGGGAATAGAGGGCTTGCTCGAGTTTAGAATCAGAAAGGCTGGTAAACATGAATGTTTTTGAAACATTCTGTGTTTGCAACATTGCATTTCTGTAGAGATAGACATTTCACAGTGTTTCTTTTGACGAAGATTCTAAAGTGATTTTTGACAATTCCGAGAGACACTTGTCTGGAATGGCATTCTTCGTAGATTCATGGTGCTGGTAGAAATAATATGCCTGAATCGGTTGAGAATTAAAGGTGGTTGGAATAATGTGTGTCGTAAATTGTGAATGAGGAGTTCAGAAAATTGTTCATCCAGAATCCCAGCTTTTTAAAGCAGAAATAACGCACCACGACACCACACACTCCTACATAGAACAACAATCTAAGTGTTCAGATTGCTACTCTGAAACGGTGGCATCCTATTTTCTTTTTGGTACTGATATATATTTTCAAAATTTCCTACAAAGTACATGAAGTCAAACTACTAACAATTAAACAAGACTGTTTGTCCCTTAACAATGCACTTTGTTTTGAGGTCACAAAAGCAAAACCAAACCAAACCCTCCTGGAGTCCAGGAAATTAAACCGACGGGAAGCATGGACTCCAGTGGAGACCTGTGGCTGGTCACCCGAATGCCTTTTCCCTCCCCAAGTGCCCTGGTATGTGGAATGGCCATGACAGTGAGCTGTGGTTCAGATTACAAACTACGAGAGAGAGAGGCTTTTATTTGAATTATCAGCCTTAGCCTTGAGATACAGCACAAGTGGTTGTAACAGCCATATCGCATCTTTGCGAACAGTGTCACGAAGATAGAAAAGAAGCATTATATTTTTTATCTCGCAGATGTCCTGAATAAAGTACACTTGGTTCCAATTTCATCTTGATAGCACATCGCAGATCACAGTGACAGCCTTGCTGGAAAATTGCTGATACTGGGTTCAGCTTGTTTTTTTTCCACTCTGGTTGGAAAAGCTCTGCATTTTCATTAACACAGACACATTACTATTACTTACCACTTAAAAAAATCTTCTTGGTTTTGATGTATATCTTAGCACAGGTACCATAATGTTCTGTCCTCTTGAGAACACAGGTGGGCTGAGTGAACTTAGCAAGAATCCCATCTAACTAAACACACCATGGTATCTCCTGCCATCTGCTATAGCATATGCTTGAAAGACACAGTTTATAAACTAAGTAGACAGTAAACTCTGGTTTCCTAGGCCCTCATGATTTCTAGTACAAAAATTTGCTGTCTATTTAAAAGCATCAAGAACCAGAGCAGTAATGACCTCTTCTATAGGTCTCTCTTACAAGGAGAACTCATTTACTAAAAGGTGCATGTGACCTGGAAGATGGAACACAGCTAGCCAGAAAGGAAGGCTTTACTTGCCCATCTCTCTGGTGCATCTAAGTGTAAGTCCTCATGGAAGGTCACACTGTCCATCTTAGGTTGATCCTCAGGTTTCCAGGGCTGGGTTCTTTAGGAGGCAGAAGAAGACAAAGGAGAAAATCAGAGACAGAACCACACCACTCCTGAGAGGGAAGCTGTGCATAAACAGGCATCAGACAGCAGACCAGAACACAGGAAGACAAGAGCAGTCTCTGTGGAGCTCACTATTTCCAAAAGGGAGAGTCAGCATCTCTTTGGCGCTTGGTGCCTCAGGGCTCCAGGGACACCTAGCAGAGGCTGAGGAGGAGAAAAGCAGAGAGGAGGAAGAGGAGAAGGGAAAAACAGGAGGTAGCTTAATATACATCACCAGCTGGGAATTGTTAGGCATGGACGTAGCAGCCTGTGGCTTTGCTGTTCACAGTCCCCAGCATGGTGATGGGTCAGCAGGGGAACTGGCAACTAAAGAAGAGACCCCTCCAGCATGTACGTATTTTGCAGCAGAGATGTGACATCTTTTGTTGACTCAGGAGCCCTTTAATTCTATCTTGGGTTCTTAAGCTTCTAAAACAATACACACATCTGAACAAAATTTTACTGGTGCCTGTGAGTTGTTGGTAGATGAGTGATGTTGTAAATAACATTGCTCTAGATCTAGCTGGGAGAGGATGATTTATGCTAGGTTTTTTTGTTTTGTTAATCATTTTATTGCAGACTCTTTGATTTTACACATTGAAATAAACTCATATGTATAGGTTCCCCATAAATGCAGTTTCCCCATTCCTAAGCTATATGTCAACACACCCTAGCCTCTACCACATCATCAAGTGTTCTTCATCATTGTCAGTCGGCTCCACCAACACTTGTCCCCTTCCCTATTGGTACCCTCAATTCTATTGCCAGTGTCCAATGGCTTGTTTTGTTTTGTCTGTTTTTTTTTCATATTCACATTCTACCTTTGAGTGAGATCATCTTTCTTTTGGTTTATTTCACTTAGCATCACCCCTCTAGTTCCACCCATGTTGATTCAAATGGCAGGATCTCATCTCTTCTAAGGGCTGTGCAGTATTCCATGGTCTATGCACCACATCTTCTTTATCCATTCTCCTGACGTTGGGCACTTAGGTAGTTTCCAGTTTTCAGCTATGTGAACAGGGCTGCAGTAAATGGGGGTGCACAAGTCTCTGCGAATTAGGGTTTTGTATCTTTTGGGTTAGACGCCTAGTAGTGGGATGGCGGGGTCATATGGGATTTATATTTTCAACTTTTTGAGGACTCTGCACACTATTTCCATAGGGGTTGCACCAATTTGTACTCCTAACAGTGTACAAGTGTTCCCTTTCTCCACGTCCTTGCCATCTGTTGCTTCCAGACTTTTGGATAATAGCCAGTGTCTCAGATGTACGGATAATAGCCAGTCTCTCATTGTTGTTTTGTTTTTCATTTCCCTGATATCCAGGGAGTAGGAACATCCTTTCATGTGTGCATTGGCCATCTATACAGAGGATCATTTATACTGTTATCCCATAATGAACAAGACCTGGTTGAAGTAAAATATAAATGTTTATTTGAGTTCTGTTAGAACTGCAACATGGGAGACACAGACTAAAAGGCCTTGAATTGTGTTCTGAATTTCCTAACTATGGTATAACATATACTCACACAGAGTAGGGGGCTAGTCTCAGTCTACTTGGCTATACTAATTAGGGTGAGATGTCTATTAAGTTCCCATTGGTGGCCCATTTTGCAAAGGATTGGTTGAGTTTTCCATGGTTCTCCTCACTGGGGACAGTCTGCCATTTTGGCCCCCGTTACATTCCTGACCTTATCCACGGCTCTTCCTTATTTGTTCCGCTCTAGTCACATTCCATGCACAAGACCCCCTCGGGATCTTTGCTTTTGTACTTTTCTATACTTGGAAGGTTCTAGATATTGGCAGCCATCAAGTCTTTGCTTAAATGTCTCCTTCCCAGTGAAGTGTACCCTACTTCTGCTTAGTATTGTACCCTCACCCTGCCTTCCCTGGCACTTTCTCACTTGATTTCTCTGTGTAGCACATAGTAATTATCACCATGAAATAAGTCCCTGAACCCTTTCACATACACTAAAATAGAAGCTTCACAAAGTCAGGGGTTTTAAATCTATTAGTTCACCATCGTATCCTCACTACCAAGAATGATGTTTCACACAGAGTAGGTGCTCAAAAATATCTGTGAATTGAATTTGCTGAATTTTTCTAGAAGTCTTGTGAGCAGTTTTCTTATGGACAGTTTTATACACTTAAAAGGGCATGTCCGATTGGAACAAGAAAATCATTTGTAAAATCTTACACACACCATCTGAGACGGTGCAGCAGTCTCTATATGGAAAGGATCGTAAGTGGTAGCCCAGTGTCCTGTAGACAGAAATCAATACCAAGAGAACCTTCCAGGTTGTCTATGTTCCTTCTCAAACGAAGTTATAGTTCATTGGCTAAAGAAAGTATATAGTGTTTACCTAAGGTTGTATCTAATGTGTAGAAAATGCCATTTTCACTCAGTGTTTCTAGCACACCACTTTTGGTTACCCTAAATGATTTTAAAGTGAAATAAAATAAATTTAAAAGGTAGGTTGGATGCCAGATTTTTCCAAGTCCATCTGTGTACTTATTTTTTATGAGATTTGTTTCATTAGAAACTTGGACATGAATGATGAAGGCTTATTGGATTATTTCTGGTTGCGTAGTTGAAAATGGCTGGAGTGGGACAGTAATTTCAGTGATCTTTCAAGGCTATTAGCCAATATTTTTGCTGATCTTGTTTACATATATCAGACCTATTGGCTAAAAAGCCATAATTATTCTCTTGATGTTTCTTTGTGAATTGATATTGCTATTGAAAATAACATCCCCTAAGACAGAGCAAAGTAATACTCATTATTTTAAAATGCTATCTTATTATGTTTACCTTGCTGTTAAGTGAATTTCTTATTTAGCCTGGAAATGCTGCAGTGTGGCAAAATATTGTATCTTACATAATGATTGTAATTTAAAAATGAAAACCACTAGGTTATCTTTTCTTCTCTGCTTTGGTTTTGCTGGCTGTGTGATTTTTTTGAGTCTCTCTCCGTAAACATATAAAATGAATAACAGTAAATGAATTACAGAGGTATAATTCCATTGAAGGTTCTGGAAACAGCTTTTAGCCTCAAGAGCCAAGCTCTTGTATTTTGTGTTGGATCAGAATTGCAAGACAGAATTATAGCTCTGTTACTCAAGGTTTGCTTGTTGTTAATTTTATGGAGGACATAAAAGCTAATGTAAAGCATCTGTCACATCCTTGACCCCTTTAAGAAGCCTGTATCCATGGCAGCTGGTCCAGGTAGGAGGAGTAGGAGGAGGCTCTGAATCTTCACAGGGCATTTCAAGCAAAAGAGAATGCCTTGTCCCTTAAATGTCTCATTGACGTTCAATCTGTGTGCTGGAAAGCTTGGGATACATTTCAGCCTATTCAGCTAACACACTCACTGATCTCATACTGTATGTCAGGGCCTATTCTAGATACCGGGGTTCCACCAGTGAAAGGAGTCCAACAAGAAACCTGGGCACTTACTTCTGTTACAACTTAGCAGAACATATGGCAACCCAGGTGACACAAAACGGGTTAAGGAAAAAGTTGAGTGGGGATAAGGCCTTCAGGGCTGAGGGTCGAGTTGATCTTTTAAATAGGATGGGTGAAAAAGACCTTACTGGTACAGTGGTGCTTGTGCAGACACAAAGGAGACACGAGGACAAGGCCTGATGCAGATCTTGGGCAAGAGCCTTTTGTGCAGAGAGGACTCATGCAAAGATTCTGAGTTAGGAGATTAGCAGAGGGAGTAGCAGTGCTAGTGTGCCCAAAGCCAAGTGGGTGAAGAAGGGTTCCATGGGGAGGAAAATCCAGAGGATTTTCTAGGTCAAGGGAAGCTTGTGGGAGCCTCTGAGTGGACTGGGAAGCCACTGGAGAATGTTGAGCAGAGAAATGATTATTTTCAAGAGAATCATTCTGGCTGCTTCATAGACAAAGGGGAAGCACGGGTTTAAACAGGACACCAATTAGGAGGCTATTGCAAAAATCCGGGCAAGAGATTAGAATGGTTTGGAGGAAGGTGGCAGGTGGAGGAAGTGAGATGGATTCTACTTTGGGTGCATGTTGAAGGCAGAGCCAAAAGAATTTGCTGACAGGGGAGATGTGGTCCCCGTACCCCTCCCCTCCCCAGCCCATTTCCCTGGAAATGCAGCCAAGGTACACAGAAATCTTTGAGATTCTTCCTCCCAACCACTCTGGCTCTGATGATGAGTGTTCAACACTGCGGCATTGGTCTTATTGGGATTTTACTTCTTCCTTCGCCAGTTTTTGCCCTGGGCACATACATAGCATTTGCTAGAGTCTAAGAACATTGTTCTGTTGCCCATCTGTTTTCTGAAGCTCAGCTTCTTGCTGCCGTGGCCAGGAGTTCCTGATAATGGTCAGGAGTTCTCCAGGATCCAAGAGCAGCGTGCATTCCTCACGCCTTCCTCACATGCAGCAATTACTCCTCCACCGGCATCTCAGACATCTCTTTTCTTCAAAGTCTGCTTTAAGCTTAAATGCTTCATGTCACATTGCTGCAACAATTTTCATACTGCCTTTTAGTTTTCCTTCTTCCAGAAAGCTAGCAGCTAGCAGCAAAAAAACTGTCCTTGTCCAACTTCATTTTCATCATTTCAACGTCCCTTTCGGATTCTTTGCTGACCTCCAATTCTCTCTCCTTCCCTTAACTCCCCTCCCCCACCAAATTTCAGTCATTTAGCATATTCTTTGGTAAACATTCTCAGTACATCATTTGCATCTTTAGCACGTATTTATATAATTTTGGATTCATTATGGCCAATCACTTTGAGAACTGTGGGTGAGTAAAATAGCCATAGTGTTTGAATTGGAGAGTTTTCCTGTTTTCTGTTATCTACTCATTCCTGCCCAACACCAGAGAATTGAGCATATTAAACTGCATTGCATTAGTGAATGCCTCTGGGAGGGGTAACTCTTTAGACTCTCTAAGTCTTCATTTTTCTTCTAAATGTAATTTCATTAATTGATGTGTTAGTTATTTATGCAACTTATCAAATATTTCTATTCTTTAGGTGCACAAAAGGAGATTGTACTTCCTGGCCTCCACTTGATTGGATGGGTCATCACGGCTAATTCTACTCAATGAATTGCGATGAAAGCATTATTTGTAACTTCTGAGCTAGTACATTTAATTACCAGGAAAAAGACGCTAGAGCCTTGTGTCTCTTGGGTATGATGATTACAACTTCTGAGATGGCAGCTTGGTCACTGATGGTGGCCTAAGTCACTTGGACTTTACGGAGTGGCCCCTGGGCAACTGGGAATGGACAGGCAACTCGAGGGGAAGTTTTGTTTTGGTCACAGAGGTTTAGGGTGTTTACCACTGTAGCATAACCTAGCCTGTCGTGCCTGATGTATTCAGGTATCTCTCTGTGCTGGTTACTTGAGAATAGAATCTCAGGCAAGTAAAGGACGAACCCAGGTTTGAGACCAGAATGACTGATGCCAATCATGGGGTTCCTGAGGAGGATGTTCTAGAAAGGGAAATAGGGTTATAAATGGAGGAAGCAGAAGGATCTTGAAGGGAAAATGGAGGAACATCTAGGGTTTGTATAAGGCAAGCTCTGTGGTCTCTGATGACTTCTCCATGGTGACAGATTTAGTGATCTCTGCCGAATGCATGGCACGTTACTAGAGGCCTTGCCACTGGGTCCCATTTGGGTGGGAGGAACTTCCACTACAAGAAAGCAAGGGCACAGGCATGGCTGCCTCTGGTGCATGACCTCCAAAGAGGATTGCCAGCCAACATGAGCCGTTTGCCCAGGTCTGTAGTGTTTATTCAGATTAGTGATCCGAGACAAGGTCTGTGAAGCAACCGCAAGGTTGGGAGCACCCAGCAAGCCCTGATGCTGTTTAAAGTACCACAGCCTGTCAGAGGAGTGATTTCTAGCTTCCTGTAGATACCATTAGCTAAATTGCAATATCTGCTTCTAGCACCCCAGGATCATTGTTTCTGGCTTTGAACTTTGGGGGAAGGAGGAGGGGAGAAATAGGTGCTCTTTGCCTCTCTCCCTTTTGTGGGAAGCCAGGAAAAGGAGCCTGCTGTTTAGAAAGTTGCTTTGTTTGTTTTGATTGGTAGGAGGTGGCCTGTGAGACCCCCTCACTTTCTGCTTCCTTATGACTCTGTAACAGTGGAGTCAATCTCTCCTGAGTTCCAGCTCTCCTGAGTGAGCTGTCAGTAACTCAGAGACTTGACTCTGATTAAAAGCCGTGACTAAAAAAAATTACCATAATCCAGTGACAGGCGTGAATAGAAAGCTGTAATGATACTGATAATAACAAACCAGTGAAGAGACGATTATACTTCGCACCTTCTTCAGCACAGCGCGGTCTCCTCAGGGTTGCCATTGATAATAACCAGTGCCTTGTTACTGGACATGACCGGGTCTGCACGGGGTCCGCCTCAGGTGTACACACCTGGGGTGGGGAGGAGGTAAGAGGGGCCAAGGCCTGGAGTAATTTGTTGGCTGAGAGTTCTATTGATGACACGGATTAGAAGCTACAGATGTGCTCTCTGCTCTGAACCAGTATGGTTATGAGACCCTCAGGGAGTGGACTCCAGATTTCAGTTCAACAAGTTCAGTTCATGCCTGAATCCCACTGAACACACCCCTTGAAGCCTCTCCCCTCAGGGTCCTCAAAAACAGCCTCTGTTGGCCCTCTTGTCACCAGAGCTGCCCTTCTGACAGGTAACTAGCCAGATATGAGTGGAGGGAGGGAAAGGGACATCCAGAGCCAGGGAATAGTGGGTCAGCGTGGCCGACTTAATCCAGCCGTCCGTGCAGACCCACTGTGGTGCCCACTGAGCTTAACAGACCAAAGCCAGGACCAGAAAGTCAATACAGTTAGGTTTAAAAGTACAGGTGAACTGCTAAGGCTCACTTCCCAAAAGCCAGGAAGCCAGTACAGCAAAGTACGAGAAAGTCGGTACACTTAGGTTTTAAGGTCCAGGTAAACTGCTAAGGCTCCCGAGCCTACATGCCAAGGTGCAGGGCTACTAAAAGGAAATCAGTCATAACAGAGCCTGATACAAAACCTTCCAGTCAATTTTAGAGGACACGCCCAATGATCCAGCAAAAGGATCCAGCCTCAGAACGCTTAACAACAGCTTGGGAGTGGGAATCCGGCTTCTACACCCCTTAAAAACTCAGATCACTGCCCCATTGCTGTCTCTCCTTCTCTGGAGGACTCTCTCTCCTTGGGAGAGCTTTTCCCCTGTCTCTAAATAAAAACTCTTTGTTTCACCCATGTGCTTTAACTTTACTGCCTCTTATATGTGCCATCTGGGCCATGCTCTGGAAAAAATCTTTCCAGAGACTCAAGGCCCCGCGACCACTGAGGAAACCGGTACCCACGCACACACACACTGCACCTTTTCTGTTCCTAAATCATCCGGGACATTTCATTGCCACACTCTACCCTGACCTTGGCCTCTTAGTCATATCACATCCCTTGCTCTCATTTTCTTGGGGCCTGTCTAGGTGACTCCAGCCATTTGATAAGTTCATTTGAATTAAGTTGTTAATGCTGCTAATGGTGTAAGGTGTTAGCCCTCTGGCTTATCTATTTGCATCTTAACGGAGACCTTGCAGCTGGAAGCCAAAGGTGTTACAACTTAGAATTTAGGCCACTCAACGAAAGAGAGACGCTTGTAGGGGGATGACATTGAGAGCCCGAGTCTGTTTGCGGGAGATGGAGGAGATGCTTTAGATCACACCAGGTAAGCAGCTATTCCTTTGCCTATTCTTGCAGCGTAGTGATAGAACCTTCTATTTGCATTTTGGGTCTCCGCATCTCTCTGGATTTTTAGAATCAGATAAAATACCCCCTCTTCCAGCCACCCCTCCTTTATTGAATTGTATGCAATGCTTGTAAGCTTTGATTGACTGTACACAGGTTCCTCACAATCTGAATATATTTGAGGGGTGCCCGGAAACCTGTCATTTAAGCAAATAGGTCATATTTGGACACTAGTATTTGGACCCATAGTTCCTTGTGACTGAAAAACAACTGACATTCCACTCTGAGGTTGGCAAGTCCCTTTCAGAAATCTCTCTTTTAGAATAGGTTTAAAATCTAGGAAGTTTCTCTGTGTATCCATTATACTTATTAAAGACTAGTAGTTTTGTGTTAAAAACAAGGGATTCTGGGATATGGCAATTGGTACAACAGGTTTGGAGAAAAAATTGACAAATATATATCAGAGACCCAAAAATGTACACGTTCTTTGAGTTAGTAGGGCAGGGCCATCAACGTAATTAACTGTTACATAGGTGAGGCAGAACATTCATGCCAGCAATCCTTTTAGAGACTCTGAGACCCTTGGAGATGATAAGAACCTGGAGACCATTTAGCCCAAATCAGGAGGAATCTGTGATCCTGATGATTATCATCCACAGGAACTCTGAGTAGCTCCAGACTTTCTCTTAAAGAAGTGACACATGACAGAACCATACTTACTTTTGTAGAGAAAAAAGGTCTTGAAATGATGGGGACTGATTTCCAATGAGCAGACCTCAGAAAATGAGGTTAAACACTGTTTTTAGACAAGTGTGCTTGGTCACTGCTTATTAAAGTCTCTCTGGAATGACTTCATGAGACGACCAGAGTGCCTCTCATTTGAATTCACAGTCAGCCAATAGAAGAATGTTTCTTATGCTTTATAGACTTTTCATAGATAAAAAATGTTTTGTGGAACTGAATAATTTCCCTCTAGAGAAATAAAAGAAATCCTAGGAAACAGTAAGATGCATGGAGTCTTGCCAAGTACCAAGTTTCCTTATAGATTTTACTTCCCTCCTCGTCCCCAACAGCCCCAAGTCACTGGACTGCCATTGATTACTCTAACTTCCTAACTTGGAATATAGGCTCATGGGAATGTAAATTCATGGGGTGGTTTGCTCAATGAAGTGTCCGAGCACTTTCTCACCCTAAATGACTTTGCATTCTTCATGAATCCTCAGAACTGAGGTGCTCTGACTTTCTCAACACAAGGTCCCCTATGGGCAGAGGAAAGAATGCATGCCCCTCGGGATGTGATAAAACTATGCTAAGTTTTCCTTCTGCTCGTCATGTAAGCATATAGTTTTTTGCTTCTTGTTTGTAAACAAAAAAGTGTTTTAGATTATTTATTACTTACCCCAGGGATAGCCAAATGTGTCTCTTTTTGCCTCTGGTCTCCCTCTAATTACAGGACATCTTTAAAACATTTGGCAATATCAGTCACCCCTTTTATTGTAGATTAGGTTATTATTTGGGAAATAGTCCATTCTGCCCCTTGAACTCCATGAGGAGAATATACTTTCCTACCTACACATTTTTCAATGAGTTCTGAACTCCCTATCTAAGTTTATCCTTCCTTGTATGTCTCAGTTCTAGGGTAAACTTGAGAGTTCTCCGTCTTTATCATTACTCTCCTATCATTGCTTAATAATTCTGTACATTAACCCTAAACTACAGTGAATATGTGGTTCCTGTCTGCTGACTGGATCCAGCCTCAGAAGGCTTTCACTGCTCCATTTTCCCCTGCTTCTCTGTTACTCTACTGATTGCTTATTCTTAGCCTCTGTCACAACCCCCCCCCCCCCCCCCCCCCCCC